>CM062818.1:844963878-846163878 GCA_031772625.1 Pinus tabuliformis | reverse complement strand
TATTGTCATTTTTAAAAAATGTTGAAAATGTACCTTGAAAAAAAATAATGTTATTCCAGCATCAACACTTTTCGTTTTCAGCCTCCTTTTTCATGTTTTTCGGGGTTTTTGGGCTAGAGCACCCGTTTTGAGGTAATAGTTATCGGTAACTATGTTGAAGTCCCTTGTGGCAAATAGTAGTAAATTTATGATATTTTTTAGAACATGCTAATGAGATTTAATCAAGTTTATTCCACTTGCATTAGGTCACAAAAACATTTCAGTTAATAACAAAATTTACCCCATTGCATTCGCACTTGATTAGGTTAGGCATTTGATAGATTAACTAACTCACTAGTTCTCGAATTTCTAGATTTTAGACTAGTAATTTTCTGCTATTTTTAGCATGTGTTAACATGGGTATTTTTGAGTGATTCCATTTGCAATGGAGAATCATGTAAGACATCATAGTCAATAACAATTTTTTCCCTTCCAATTTGGATTTGATTTTCTTGGTCATTCGGTGAATTATATTGTCCTATAGAAAATCCGTTTCCTGTAGCAGATTCGTGTAACACTCTTTCATCATGTATATACTTGCCTAGATTTGCTCAAAAAGGTTGGTTTTTTCCCTTAGGGTCGAATCATGACCCCTAGGCTCTAAATAAATGGTTGAGGAAGAATTAACACTACTTAGGACTTGTCTTATTACCCATGCAAAACATCTTGGTGAATTGGATTAATGGACAAATTTATGAATTGGATAATACAATAATGATTTTCTTGATTGCCACATCCAATGAACTCTATCAATGGATCTAAGATCTTTGAAATGTAATGATTGATATTTAGTTAATGATCTTTACTTTATGCAATTAGAATAGTTTTTCCTTCCTTGTGTTTTCTTTCTTGCGATAGGTTGAGGTTTTCATTTCTAGCATTTCCATTTTTACAACTAATTAGGATTTGATTTCATTACATGCACTCCATTATATCATGACAACAAAGGAAGGACACGTTGTATGCTGTACATATAGTGCTGATATCTCTTAAGTTTGTACGAACCTCGGGTTCATAATTAAAGTTGGTATCCTTGGGATTTGCAAGATTCTTGTTACAATACTGTGGCTCATCACTTTTTGTTATCATTTCTGGGGAGGTGTCAAAGTATGCATTGTTTTCTTCCCTAGTTGATTCATTTCTTTTTACTTTTTGCAAAAACAAAAAAATTGCATTAGGCATCTTTCATTTCAAGAACAAAAAATTGCATTGCATTAGCATTCTTATTCAAAAAAAAATCTCCAACACCAACCCCCCCATTTGATCACGTGGTGTAGTAAGAGCCACATCACCATTCATTTTTGTAGGTAGAAGAAGAAGAGGTGACAGAGAAGGTAGAATAAATGGATGGAGATGATGACAATGAAGAAGATCCTCTTGGATTTCCCATTCAAGATATTGATGTTAGTGTGCACATGAAGAACATCCCTCCATCTTTTCTTCCAAACTTTCATGGTCTAAGGTCAGAGGATCTGGAAACATTTCTCTTTGAATTTGAAATTGTTTGTAAATCTTATGATTACTTATTAAACTCTCAAAAATTGAGATTGTTTCTAGCAACATTGAAGGATAGAGCTCTTAAACGTTCATGAGTTTAGGGACTAATTCAATAAGATCATGGGATGATATGCAAAAGATATTTCTGGAAAAATATAAAGATCATGATCTTAAAGAATAAATATTTAGAAGGAATAAAAAAGAATATGAGAGCCTTGAGGATCTAATAGAAAGGTTCATGTATATTGTTAAGAGGGAAAAACTACATAATTTAGGATCCAACACACTAAAAACCATCTTACTTAGAACAATTATGGATGAATGGATTAATCTCCTTGATCTTACGAGTAGAGGTGATGTATTAAAATTATAATTTGAAGAAATATGTGAAACATGCAAACACATATCAAGAGGAAGGGCAAGAGTAAGTCAATCAACATCAAGATTGGTAAGTCAAGCTAAAATTGGAAATTTGCTTGATAACTTTAAAACATAAATTCTTAGCAATCTAAGTGAACAAGTAGAAATGTTAAGAATACAAAATAAGCAAAAAGAAGATGTTGATATTTGTGTTGTCCATGTAGAATCACATGATGTTAAATATTGCCCCTCATTACCAAGGTTGAAGGAAGTTTACCAAGAGGACAATGGAGCAAGTCAATTGCCAATGTAGCTATGTTATGTAGCTCCAAGAGGACCATGGAAGCCTATTCAACCTAATATGATGCAAGAGCCTAATTCACAATTTCAAGCTTATTCACATCCATCTCAAAGTAATTGGAACACACCCTTTCCTTGGCAACCTTGGCCATCTCAACCCCAAAACCAATGTTGGCAAAAAGGTTGGCAAGGAACTTATGGGAGCCATCCACAATATCCTGAATATTTTCCTCAATACCCTCCATACCCAAATCCATTTTATCCCTACCATTCACCTCCACCTCCACCAAAACCCCAATCACATCCATCTCAAAGATCCATTCCCACTCAACTACCTATACAACCATTTCCAAACTCACACAAGGAAGTAGCTCAACCCACTTACAATGTTGAGGCACAACACTTCCAACCATCTCCTCTTGATCTCAATGGTATTCATATTAGCTCAAGAAGAGCATTGAAAAAAGAGATTCTCTTGATGTCATTGAATGAAAACATTCAGAAAAAGAATATTGAAATGAGAAGACCAAAGAATCATGGGCCACACTTGATGAAGACTAAACGTCAAAATCAGAGATCGAGAAAGTTCCCTCATGTTTACCATCAGATCCTCCATGTGTTCAAGAGAATAATAAAAAAAACAAGTAGATCTGAACTTCATACAAAAAGAAGGCATCCAATATGATTCAAATTTACAAAGTGGACCAGGGGCATCAAAACTATATTGAAATATGGTTCCAAACAAAGATTAATTTGTAGCAACACAGTCTTATTCATCAATTCCTGATCTCATCTCAATCAAATCATTTGGTCTCTGAAATTCAAGTACATGTCAAAGCATATATTTCAATTCTACACATCAGCTTATCTGTTAGCTTGATGTGCACATGTCTCCATTGGAAGTATTCTTATACTTGAAAGAGATTTTATTTTTCAAGTAGAGTAGGATAGAAAAAATAAAAAATGGAAAATAAGAGAAAAAATAAAATCTCAAGTGAAAACCTCCTTTGAGGTGCCTGAGATTGGCTCATTGATTGAAAACCTCCATGAAGCAGTCAATGGGTTGGGAAAAAAGAGAAAAAAAGAGAAAAAGAAAAGATCTTAGGTGAAATGCTCCTTTGTGGCGCTTAGGTAGACCTAGTAGTTGAAAACCTTATTGAGGCGTCTAGTAGGTCTAGAAGAAAAAAAAAAATAATAATAATAAAATATTTGCTCCATGTATCTCTCTCTCATGAATGCAGGTGCTCTCCAACGTCTGCAAGCAACAAAATCAATTTAGCCACTAAAAGAAAGGTTGATCAAAAGCCTAGTCAAAGGAATTAAAACTTAGAATTTCTCCTCCTTTGCTAAAATGCTACAAAAGGACCAAGTCCATGCCAATCCATCACCCTCATCTGTTTCCACCAGCCACTCATCATTCCCAACATTTTACCACAACATGCACAACATTAAGACCAATAGTTCCCAACCTAGCCAAGGCATCTAATGCCTCAAATCCATTTACTCTACCTTTCCTATAACCTTTCTCATGACTGTCCTGCAACTGTCCATTTACCTCAATGTACCCCACTAATTCAACTAATTGTCATATTATTGCCTTCATCTACCCTTATATATACATCGAGATTCATCCAGGTCTTACATTGACTATTAAGTTTCATTCAACTCTCCCTGAACTCCAATAACTTCGTCCTTCCCAACCAATTCCCAAGACCTTCAGAACACAAAAGGAAAGAACAAGAAAAAAAAGAAGAAAACTATGAAAATCAAATAACAATACGACACCACAAACAAAGTGGCAAGGCCTTGCACCAGACACAATCAAAACCCATAATCAATCTCAAACAAATTAGAAAATACCGAAGGCACAAAACTAGCAATAAACACCATGTCTCAATCCCCATGGGTTCCCAATGCCTCTAAAGGAAAGCTCAACCCGAGCCTTCTTCAAGATTTCATGGCAGTCTTTTTTGCAAGGAAATCCCCTACATCATACTACCATAAACACATAATTGTCAGTGCATAAATAAATATAACAATACACTGGTTACCTTAACTTGTTGTACCCAACATGCTAACCTATCAATGAAATCATACATATATCATCTCTCAAGGGACTCCATTCCCTTGAAGAATCTAGGCATCGCAGAAAACCAACTTAATAGATATGTCAAATACATGTTTAGTAATATAACATATATACACATAATATTAGACAAAATATAGGTTAAGAAGACTTCCTGTATTCAAAGCATTCATTCATTTGGAATTGCTACTTCCAAACATAGCCAAAGTAATTCTCACCCAATTCCTTTCTTTTACCTTTACCTTGCTGCAACTGAGTCTTACTATGTACTATCACATCGCCCAACAGATATTTATTTAAACAAATCAGCTATTACCTTGTCACACTAATACTATGCAAGTTTCTTTGCAATTTCTCACACATGTCAGTCACACATTCCAAATATCAAGATATCATGTCTATTAATTTGAGATAAACCTTTACCAAGATGAGATTTCATGTCATAATATGCAATCAACTTATAGTCATTAATCATAATACTACAACTAGCACTCGCTTGCATTCAAGTGCATATCAACTGTCTCAACACGTGTTAATACAACCATCTTAAGACACGATAATTTCTTCATGCAATTTTATAGACACATACTCATGTCATGCAATTAATGAGGCAGTCAAACAAAAGATAGATGACATAATAAACACCAAGAACTCAAACACTAAATAGACAACATAATTAACCATTCAAGCACCAAGTAGACAACATAAGAAAACTCATACCTTAATGTATCTCAGGGGAGGCTACCTTGTTTGAACGATATAACTTCACAACACATCAACTCAAACATGAATAAGGTCATGATATCCAAAATAGTAACTAGCTGATATGTTCACATCATAAACTCATAAAAAATTTCCATTCATGCATAAAAATCACATATGCACAGTCAATCTAAATTAGTATGACATAATATCACAATATATTAACTCATACTTGAATTTCATAACCATAATTATCTGTATAGGTAAATCCAAATTAGCACAAAACATAATAACATCAAGACCTCAGTTGCAATGACCATAATCATTAGAAATATGACCACAATGCATACAACAATAGGTTACTATCATTCATGACTATCTAACACATTAACATATGACTAAAGTAATCAACTAGAATTTATCATACATGTAACCATAATAATAATAGAATGAAAAGCATATAAGTAACCCTAATGCTTATAAAAACCATTAACCACATACCTACATGCTAAATATACAATACCTGTATGACGATCTGCGCTTACCCTGGGGTTTAGTTTTGCAACCTTGCTCTACCAATTTGCATCTCCTACTCTATCTTATTCAGCCCATTAACATCATAACAACCAACAACATCCTCATGACACAAACTACATACAATTACCTCACAATGCATATCTTACCTACTATACATGCATAACCATCACCATGACAATGCATGCATAATAACATATAGACATTGACATGCATAAAAAATGCATATACAACTAACATGCATGCATGAAAAACACATCCTAACAACAACAACATCAACTCTACATTTTAACACAATTGTAACAATGACCACTACTATGCATACATAATAAGCACATATACAACCTACATGCATGCATGACAACACTTTTCGCCCATCCAGTCCAAATGTTGAGCCATGCTTTGATACCACTCTGTAACACCCTCCTCCAACATTTACCCCAGTTAAATGTTGCGTTGGGTTAAAGCACGGGGGCTTCACTAGGGAGCAATATCATACCACGTGCATTCATGTTGGGGTATATATATTGAGGAAGAAATGACATAATATATCGGGGGTAAAGGGTTTTTATATTAGCAGGTATAAAAAATGAAGGTCAAAGTTAATGAAAAAATATAAAGTGGTATAAAAAATTTTAATAAAAAAGGAGATACCTACAATATATAATGAAAGTAGGGGTTGTTTAAATTGGAAAAGTGTATTGGGTTTATATTGGTATGGGGTTAAATAATGTGATTTATATAGGTATTTTCAAATATATAGTCAAATTAAAGGTATTGTTTAATATGTCACTAACGCACGTGATACGTCATAGGTTCATTGAGTGAAGCCCCCATGGGGTAAACATGTGACGAGAGGCTAATATGATGTGATTCAACTCGCCATGTACAGTTAAGGAAGTGGATTTAACAAACAAATCCATTATGTCCTTCCACACGTGCTACATAACCTTCAAGAGCCAACCAACCCTTCTGGGTGACCATCCCCTGAGATAACTTGACATTTCACTGATCTGGACCCCCAACCGTTCCCATGGAAAGCCAAGCATGTGAATGAGGCCTTCCAGTAATTCTCACATTAAGGCATGCCAATAAATGTGGACATTTTCAGCTAGTTCTGAGCCAACGACCCCAGATTCTGTGCCACTTTTTCAGGGTCAGGATTCAGGCCACTGCCCAAAACTTCATGAAACTTTTAGAAATGATAAATGACAATAGAACAAAGGTACAAATGCAAACACTCAATCCATGACTTGACTGGACCCATACTAGCCATGACAGGAACTTTTTCAAACATGTCACAAATATGAAATCTACAGGTCATAACAATAAATCTAAGCATATGGGTCTCATACTCATCTGAGATTCGTAAAGAAGCATTGTTGCCATATCACAATAATTTAATTATCATATTTTCAGTCATATATTCATTGTACATTCATTTTCTAATTAAAAAAGGATGAGATCCATACATCAAGTCTGTCATAAAACATACTCATAACTAGCATATAACTGACATAAATAACAAGGATATCACAACCGTAAGAATCACATATGAACCAATATATTTACACATGAAATACCAAGGAGAAGAAGCAATTATTAATGAATGCAAAATCTAACCAGGTATGGACTTCCATGAACCACCCGAACATAGATTGGCTGAACCAAATATTTCTTTCAACCAATCGCCCCGCACCATATTCCCAACATGAATGTGGGACTCAAAACCAAACCAAACCAGGTTTCCTCAGGCGTTACCGTAATCCCCACGAGATCACGAGGCCTTAAACAAGCATGAATGCCACTGGATTTATCCACCTACACCATGAGGAATTTTCCTGTCTCCTGGTCTCTAGGATTTACTGTATATCCCACCATACAATGGTCAAGGATTCCTAGGCCTAATCAAGACTCCACCCTCCAGGATTTACGATATATTCCACCATTCATCAGTTAAGGATTCCTAGGCCTGATTGAGGGAACACACCTCTAAGATTTACCATATATCCCACCATTCATCGGTTGAGGATTCATAGGCCCATCGAGGCACACAAAATATGGCTTTACTGCAGTCCTAGTCTAGTCTAAGGAATCCTAATCCTTGTGTTCTTTCTTTAAGAGACCACCTCATTTAGTTTTGAAACCATCCAATAATCTAACTCAACCAAATACAAGAGAACCCATCACACCATGGCTATTCGGAAATAGAAAAGGCAAGGCTAAAGAACACTGTCACACTTGAAAAATCCCATGCCAGAGACAATAAGAGAGCCAAATACACACATGCATGTGCCCCGCATGCCAAATCTAGCTGGGAAATCACATAGGAAAATTAATACCTGCAAGTAATCCCACTGTAGATGCTAGATCATACTCTTCCTTTCTTAATCTTTTCTTTCCTCTTCCTTCTTGGTCCTTCCTTTACCTTCCTTTATCCAATGCTAGATTGCTATAAAAATTCTTTATGTTTCCAAAAGTGAGAGAGAGAGCTCCAAAACTGAACTGACAAAAGGTTACCAACTGATCCTTAGAAGCCTTTATATTAATGATGCCTCTAATTTATTCAATTTTCCATTATTTTCCTTCATTTTCCTCCTCACATGAAACCTGTGACCTTTCACCTTCCTTTTCTCCTAATTTCCATTATTTTCATAAATAAAATTCCAATTAATGGCTCATGCCTTCCCAAATCCT
Organism: Pinus tabuliformis; assembly: GCA_031772625.1. Lineage (NCBI taxonomy): Eukaryota > Viridiplantae > Streptophyta > Pinopsida > Pinales > Pinaceae > Pinus > Pinus tabuliformis. The sequence continues at coordinate 846,155,663 of CM062818.1, read as the reverse complement.
TTGCCATTTCCTTTTCCAATTTCCCTTAGCCATAATAAACTAAATGAACACCCACATTAGGATGTTTTTCCAAAGATTCAACTTGGAATATGTGTCCCATGACCTTTCTCTTATATTTTTACGTGAATTTTTTACCAAGGCTATTACAAAAGTTTTCCTACCATCACCCTTATTCTGCTCCTAAGGTTGAAATCCGTGTCCTCTGCTAACTGCATTGAAATTCTTGTAAGGTGCTATGTTCTCCTCATAACTTGCATCCTGAGGTATTCCTTTCTTTTTGGCCCACTTTCCTTTAGTCTTATCATTACCTTTCCAACCCAGCTTAAGCTTAGACTTGCACTTAGAATGCTCAAAACAATGATTCAGTTCTCGATGAAATATTCCAATGACCAAGGCTCATCATACTCAATCCAATCTTTAAATGCTAAAGGTGATCCACTGATGAACCTTTGGACCTTTGTCTTCTCATCCTTGTGGTAACGAACATACCTCAACAAATCCAAAAACTTAGTCGTATACTCTTCATCTGTCATAGAACCCATCTTTAACTCAGATAATTCCTTGGCCTTCCCATCATAATATCTGTTAGACAAGTAATTCTTCCTGAAGAGACTTTTAAACTCATGTGAACTAATATCCTCTACCCTGATGCCTCTGACATGCTTCACATCTTCCCACCAGATATATTCTTTTCCCTTGAGACTGAACATAACTATCTTGTATTTCATATTTTATGAATAATCATGCAATTCGAAGAACTTCTTCAATTCAAGTAGCCATACTTCTGCATCTTTTGATTTTTTGACTTCCCCGTCAAAATTAGGAGGCTTGGATTTCTTGAACTCCTATGGAAAATACTACTTCTCACTCATCCTATAAGGATGCTGGCGGTAATGACAATGATCTCTCTCAGAACTGAAGCTAGAATAAAATCCATGAGTGCTAACCCACTTGTTAGGTGTATCCAAATATCTGTTACCTCTGATTGTATCATCTCTGTCTAACCTATATCCTGATCGAGACCATCTACCATATGCCCCATTAGTCTTTTCCTCCTATCCATGATTGATCCTCAACTATCTCTACTTCTCCAAATTTGAAAGGATCTGAAGGATGACTAAATTAACCTCTGATTTCTTTTCTTGTGCTCTAGCAAGCCTTTCATGTGCCTCAATCAATCTTCTATTATCTTCCTTACAACTTCTGATCCCTGCCTTCAAACTTCTCAATGTATTTTCTAAATAAGGAGAAAACCCTTCTCCTTGCTTCCCAACTGAACTTTCCCATTATATATAATTTGCATCAAGCCTATAAGGAGAGTCATGTGAACTATAGTCCACCATTCTGCTCTTCATATTTTATCTTTTATCTCTTTCAAACATGTCATGTTAGATAAACCAAATAGAGGAATAATCAAGATCGTAGCTTAGAGTATTTTAGGGGAGGCTATCCTGTCTGCACAATTATTCTAGATTAGCACTATATAGATAAATAATGACATCAACATATCAACACCGTGCATGATAAAACAAAGCTAGAATAATAACCACCACAATGCATGCATAGTAGACACATATACAATTAACATGCATGCATAGAAAACACATTTAGCCCACTCAGTCCAAGTGTTTGAATGTGGAAGCTTTGGTACCAATTTGTAACCGCCACTCCCACATTTACCCACCTTGAAAAGCTCTCCAGGGTAAACATGAGCTAAGTGTCACTATGATATGACCCAACCTCTAAGTTCTAGTTATGGAAGTGGGGCCTACAAGCCAGAAGTAAACTAACATCCCTTAGAGACTAGAGATCACATAAGATCCTACCAAACACCTCAGGTGATCAATCCCTAAGATGGAAGTCTTTTTCACTATGTTCGCTCCCCAAACACACCCTTGAAGCACCATGCATGTGGTAATGAGGCTCCAACTGCACCTATAATCCTGTCTGTAGGAGGTTATGACCCAAATTCCTTAGTTTAGTGCATGTGATCACGAGATCTATGGCACTTTTTTAGGCTAGCCTCCATACCACTGCCCATATTTGCCTATAATTTTCTAGAATCATGAAAATGATGATAATAATGTTAAATGATAAAAGATTTAGCAAGATCTTGACCAATACATGCCTAATGAAAGATAGACATTTTTTCAAACACCTCAAAAACATATAAGCCATAGGTCATTATGCATATATGATCATAAAATTCTGAACTTCATCTAAGAATCACAAAGAAGGCTCAAATCCCTCTCAAGGTAGTTGCAATAACACTTGTTAGCCCATGCATTCATCAACCATCCAGTAACTTATCAAAGCATGAGCAAGAGCCCTAGCTAGAGCACATCATAAAACTAGGCATATAACCAACATATAACTAGAATGGAAACTATGAAAAATCAACCATAATATCACCATAATAACCAATACAGGTGCTCATAGATCACAATAGGAAAATAACTCATTTTAACATATGAAAATGCCAACCAAGTTAGGGACTTCCACATACCTCTTGACTATAAATTGGGTTGAACCAAATCTCTCTTTCAGCTAATCACCCCCACACCATATTCCAAACATGAATGTGGGATCATAACGGTTAAACCAAAACCAAGCCAACCAGGGTTTCCAAAGGCAAACCACCTCAACCCTCAAACATAATGATTTCACCTATATAGTCTAGAAACCACTAACATCAACCAAATTGGTATCTACCCAAACTGTCCAAGGCTCCATGAATTAGTAACTCAACCCACAACCTCCAAGGAAACTAACGTTTTTAAGGGCTCTGGAGCATTTTTCCCAGCTCAAAGGCTCCATGGATTAGTAAATCAACCCGCAATGTCCAAGGAACTCAAGATGTTTCAAGTCTCTAGAGAATTGTCTACAACCCACAGCCATAGGAAACCTGAGAACCAATCAGAAAAACCAAATGGGGAATCCACCACACCATGAATATTGAGGAAATGGTAAGTCAAGGCTTACACCACAGTCAATCCAGAAAAATATCCATGCTAATGAAATCACACAATCAAGGAACCACATGCATATACCATGCATCAAAAAACTAGCAAGGAGATCACACATGCAACTTGTTACCTTCAAAGTAATCTTGTTGTAGCTACTGATCCAACTGTCTCCTCACACTTCCTTGCTTTCCTTGTTTTCTCCAAATCCAAGTGAATTATAGTGCTCCAAGAATACTCTAAGAATTCTCTAAGTGTGGTAGAGTGTAAGAGAGCCAAATGCTAAACTAACAAAAGCTATCCACCATTTCTCTGATGCCTTTTTATTATTGATGTCTCTTTTTCCTTCATTTTCCTTCATTTTTCCTCTAAGTTCACTTGCATGCATATTTGTGTCTATTCACCTTCCTTTTCTCCTATTTTTGATCCAGGTGGATATTGGTGGCCACCTGCCAAGTCCACCTAGACCCCCACCATTGTCTTTCTCAGCATTTTCAGTTTCCTTAATTGTAGCACAACTTACTATTTTTAGCAGTTTTTCGGGTCCTGAACTTCCGGAGCAGTTTTGAGGCCCTAAACGACGTTTTTTGCGGAATCCAGGGGCAAGGACCGATGTTGCCCGTTCCAACAATGATAGTGCTCGGATAGATCTTTCTAATGAGCTATTGTACGCGTCAAACGAAGATCATATGCCAAAGTTACGACCCCGGGAAGTTGATGTACCAATTTACCCCAAACGGGGCCCACAGTTTGGCGTTTCATCTCCTAGGGTTAGGTTTTGGAATGTTAAGGGTTTTCCATTGTTTCTCAATAATAAATAGGCCTTCGAGCCTCATTGTAACACAGTTCAGAGGCATGTAGCCATCACATCTCTTCTCAGAGATAAGCTACCATCGCCCTAGCTGGTTTATTTCCATTTCTGGTTGTAAGCATATTTTCAGTATTTTCCATTAATGAAATGAAGTATTATTTCTGCTGCATCTTTGTGTATATGGTTATCTCTGTAATTTGTTGCATTCTGGTTTAAATCCGGATCAGTGGTATCAGAGCGGTCTGCTTTTTCTCTGTTTTTCTTTGCATCTCCCCAACAAGGTCGGGATATAAGGAGTTAGGGCTTGAACCTTTGCAAGACCAGCCTCGCAAATCCCGACGGCCTCCCATGGCGGACGAGAAGAAAGATGAGGGGGCAGGAGATCCCATCAAAATCTTGCTCGAAGAAGCCCTCGAGTGACAACGGAACGCGATGATGGACATCTTTGCCCAGATCCTTCAGCGGCTACCCAGAAGCGACGCATCGGCTTCCAGCAGCTACTCTGGAAACGCCACACCCTTTAAGGTACAAGTTAATTTTGAAATCCCCATATTCGAGGGTCAGATAGACGTAGATGCCGTAGATAAATGGTTAAATATGCTAGAGGGTTATTTTTCTGTTTATGAATTTTCGAGTCGGGAAAAGATTGTTTTTGCTCTTCTCAAAGCAGCCCCCCACGTCAAGGACTGGTGGGAAACCTACTCCGAGCAGAAAGATGAAAGTACTGGCTCACTATTTTCAGCCGCACCCACCTGGGATTCGTTCCGGGATGCCATCAAGAAGCAGTAATACCCTGTCGGAAGCTATGAGGATGAATACATAAAGTGGACCATGCTGCGGCAGGGAAGGGACCAAGACGTGCCAGAGTTCACCAATCTTTTCCATACCCTTCGCACAAAGTTGGGTATCAAAGATTCGGGAGCAACATTTGATACTCAAATATCGTGGCTGCCTGCACAAGTACATCCAGGAAGAAATACAATTCCTAAACATCCCCTAGCTCGGTGCAGCATACTGATATGCCGTCAAGGTCGAGCAGAAGTTTAAACAGAAGAAGCGAGACTTTGGATCTGCGAATCCAAAGCAGGGGAAAGGTGCCCCTAAACCACAGAACAAAGGACAAAGCCAAGGCGGGACAGCCCAAGACAACCAGCCAAAGCTGCAAGCAAAGAACAATGCCGCGAAGCCGAGAAAGGACACTGGAAAATGGTGCGAGTTCCATAAAAGCTCCACTCACAACACAAGTGAGTGTCGGGCCAAGCAGTCACTGGTGGCTGAGCTAAAGGTTTCAGAATCAGATGCATGTTCCGACTCTGAGTCAGAACCCGATAAGGGGTATGAAAAAGGGAAGCAGATCATTGATGTGGATCCCAGTGCCACTGTTGCCACCGCAAAGATCCAGAAAAATGAACCCGAAGATCCAGAGGAGGAGGAGCGTCTCTTCCACTCCCAGATGTGGGTAAAGGGCTCCCCAATACAGTTCATTGTTGATAGCGGGAGTCAAAAGAACCTCATTCAGAGGTCGTGAAGCGGTTGGGCTTACCGACCACAACACATCCACAACCATACACCATTGGGTGGCTTCACCAAGGACGAGATCTTCGCGTGAGCCAGTAGTGTCGCCTTCCATACAACATCAAGCCCTTCACTGATGAGGTATTGTGTGACATTGCTCCCCTTGAAGTTTGTGATGTATTACTAGGACAACCATACTTGTGGAAGCGACATGCTGTGTATGAATCAAGGCCCCGTGCTGTTATTATTACATTGGGAAATAAGTTGTTCAGGATACCAGAGGTAGCACCACCTGCCGCCATCTCTTTGATTACTGCAAAACAATGCAGTAAGATCATTTCCAAAACCAGAAAATTCGTTTTCCTGATGATACGCCCTCAAGGAAAGAAGAAGACAGTGGCCGTGGCCTCCAGACGGGGTCCCTCTGCACGACAACTACAGATGGACAAGAATGTGGAGGAGTACGAGGACATCTTCACCTCCCCGGCAGGGGTTCCTATGCACTGTCAAGTCAAGCACTCCATCGATCTAACCCCAGGTGCGCCGCTACCCAATGGACCAATTTATCGGCGCTCCGTTCTGGAGAACGATGAAATCAAGAGGCAGATTCAGGAGCTCCTGCAGAAAGGTCACATCCGTCCGAGTTCATCGCCCTATGGGAGCCCGATCATGTTGGTACAGAAGAAGGATGGGACGTGGAGACTCTGTATTGACTATCGGGCGCTGAACAAGATCACTGTCCGTAATAGGTACCCGATCCCGCGGATTGATGACCTCCTAGACCAACTAAAGGGGGCGAAATATTTCAGCAAGATCGATCTGAAGTCAGGATATCACCAGGTACCAATCAAACCCTCTGATGTGTGGAAGACTGCCTTCAAATCCAAGGAGGGCCTCTTCGAATGGTTGGTCATGCCTTTCGGATTGATGAATGCTCCTGCAACCTTTATGAGGCTAATGGATGACATCTTGCGGCCATTCACCAACTCCTTTGTAGTAGTATACTTGGATGACATTCTGATCTTCAGCTAGAGTTGGGAAGAGCACCTCCACCACATCCGACAGGTTCTCCAAACACTGCGGCAACACAAGCTATGTGCCAATTTGGAGAAATGCACTTTTGGCATGACCCAGGTTCAGTATCTGGGATACATCATTGATTGAAAGGGGGTGCATATCGATCCAGCCAAGATCCAAGTCATTCGGGATTGGCCCTCTCCAACCAATCTAACAGAGCTCCGCAGCTTTCTAGGTCTTGCCAACTTCTAACGCAGGTTTGTGTTGGGGTTTTCTCATATTTCTTGGCCCTTGAGTGAAGTCACTAAGGGAGGGGCGAAAGCAAATTTTTTTTGGTCTGAATCTCAACAGAAGGCATTCAGGGAGTTGAAGGATCGCCTTGCACGGCACCAGTGCTCGCGTTACCAGATTTACAACGACCATTTGAGGTCGAGACAGATGCCTCTGACTATGCTATTGGGGCAGTCCTTACTCAACATGGACATCCAGTGGCATATCACAGTGAAACACTTTCAGACACAGTCCGGAAGTACCCCACTTATGATAAAGAGATGTATTCCATTGTACAGGCCTGCCGACAATGGAAGCATTACATTTTGGGGAAGGAAACGGTCATCGACACAGACCACCGACCCCTGCAGTTCATATAGACCCAAGGGAAATTGCAGAATGATCGTCATCAGAAGTGGTCTACATACCTGCAACAGTTTCACTTGAATATCAAGTATAAAAAGGGCAGCACCAATAATGTTGCAGATTGCCTCGGTCGACCAACGATCATGGCGCTAACCACCGTGCTCAACTCTTATGGGCACGAGACTTCTGATTGGCCACTTCTCTACAAAAGCGACCTAGAATTCAGCCACACATACCAGACATTCTTGGAGGGTCGGCATGTTGTAGATTTTCACCTCCAGGATGCCCTATTATGCCACCTCGGTCACCTTTGTGTTCCTTCAAGCGAGCGTGCCAAGATGATTTGGGAAGCACACTACAGTCGGGCTGTGAGGCATTTCGGGGTCGAGAAAACAGTGGCAGTACTGCAAAATTATTTCTATTGGCCGAATCTTCGACAGGATGTTGGGAAGTACATCCGATCATGTACTGCCTGTGCCATTGCCAAACCGACCATTAAGAAGCACGGCCTCTATACCCCGTTGCCTACCCCTAGTCGACCTTGGGAATCCATCTCCATGGATTACATGTCAGGCCTTCCTTCCACTAAGCATGGAAATGACTGTGTTTTTGTGGTCGTCGACAGGTTCTCGAAGATGGCCATTATGGTGGCCTGCAAGAAGAATATCACAACAGAAGCCACTGCTAAACTCTTCTTTGAATGAGTGTGGGTGCACTTTGGATCCCACAGTCTATCATCTCAGATCGGGACAGTCGGTTTCTCAGCACATTTTGGTCCAGTCTCTGGTCAATGCTGGACACCAAACTCACGAAGTCCACAGCCTTCCATCCTCAAACTGATGGCCAGACAGAGGTTGTCAATAGGATGATTGTGCACATTCTGCGCATGTATAACTCAAAGCATCCACGCACATGGGACGAGAGCCTCCCCTATGTTCAGCACAGCTACAACCGAGCTCTTCACAGCTCCACTGGCCATAGCCCTTTTCAGGTGGGTTTGGGATTCCAGCCACTATGCCCCATTGATGTGGCCATGCCACTTGCAGCTACTCACATGAATTCAGCTCATGTCCAGTCCGAAACAGATAAGGCCACCAGCTTCATTGAGCACATCCAACATATTCGCCAGCAGGTCCATGACATTCTTGAGAAATCAAATGCCAAGTACAAGCAGCGACATGATCAACATCGGGTGCCACACAAGTTTCAGGTGGGCGACAAAGTCTGTTTGCATTTGCAAAAGGAACGCCTTACTGGAGCCTATCGGAAATTGAGACCACTCTGATATGGTCCTTACACCATTACTAAGGCTATGGGAGCCAATGAATTTGAGCTCAGCATTCCCCCATTCCTTGGCCTGCACCCAGTGTTCAATATGGACCGCCTTCGGCCATACTTTCCACCATTGCTAGACACATCCGACATTGCAGAACAGCTCAAACCCACAGAATTAAATCCAGATTGCATGGAACAAGCTGCAACTGATCAGATCATGGACACACAGATCAAGAACACTCGCCAACAGAATATCCAACTGTATCGAGTTGTCAAAGCAGGCCAACTCCTTCAGCAAGGCAAGTGGCTCACCAGGGAACAAGTTCAGCAGAAGTTTCCTCATCTCATGGAGGAGCTCAACGCAATGGGGACCATTGCTTCCTAAGGGGGGAGGAATGATCCAGGTGGATATTGGTGGCCACCTTCCAAGTCCACCTGGACCCCCACCATTGTCTTTCTTAGCATTTTCAGTTTCCTTAATTGTAGCACAACTTACTATTTTTAGCAGTTTTTCGGGTCCTGAACTTCCAGAGCCGTTTTGAGGCCCTAAACGACGTTTGTTGGGAAATCCAGGGGCAAGGACCGATGTTGCCCATTCCAACAATGATAGTGCTTGGATAGATCTTTCTAATGAGCTATTGTACGCGTCAAACAGAGATCATATGCCAAAGTTACGACCCTGGGAAGTTGATGTACCAATTTACCCCAAACGGGGCCCACAGTTTGGCGTTTCATCTCCTAGGGTTAGGTTTTGGAATGTTAAGGGTTTTCCATTGTTTCTCAAAAATAAATAGGTCTTCGAGCCTCATTGTAACACAGTTCAGAGGCATGTAGCCATCACATCTCTTCTCAGAGATAAGCTACCATCGCCCTAGCTGATTTATTTCCATTTCTGGTTGTAAGCATATTTTCACTATTTTCCATTAATGAAATGAAGTATTATTTCCGCTGCATCTTTGTGTATATGGTTATCTCTGTAATTTGTTGCGTTGCTGTTTAAATCCGGATCAATTTTCCTTTATTTCCTTAATTAAATGCCATTTATTGTCCCTTTTCCTTTGCTAATTTCCAGAGTCATAAATAAACCACAAGTGATGCCCACTATAATATTTTCCCACCATTCAACTTGGAATACGTTTCCCATGACCTTGGTTTATTTTATTTACATGGAAAATCAACTAGGGGTTGTTACACATTCATTCATATACATATGTATTGTTGGTTCTACATTGTGGATGTTTGTTTTGATGTATATTCTATGCATAACTGGATGGCTAGTGACCCTGATTGTGTAATTATTATGTTGTAGCCCATGTCGCCTTTTGCTTAAAGAGTAATATTATATGATGGACAGTTGGGTTGATCCTTATGATTTGAGTTATTATCTAAATGCATGTTTATGTTTATGGCATATCGTGGTATTGCGGATTTAATTCTTAGTTGTGGCTCTGAGTTCTCATGAATGTTTGGAACGGTCTGGTTATTGGAAGTCTATTAATGACCATAGCCTTAGTATTTCATTTTGTTAAGGAACAATGTCTGATATTACGAATTTTGTCACTAATGGCTCAAATTATAAGTCCTTCTTACTCCATGTGTGTTGTTGTGGGTGACCCTTGTATGACTTGGTGAACTGAGGGGCTCAAAAATCCTACGTGGTGCACAATTCTAGGAATGGTGAAGTGTTTGTCTCGTGGGATTCCAATGTCATAGGTCATAGATACTGAAGATAAGGGTTTTACGTGGTTAACCCAAAACCCTGATAAATGAAGATCTGAGGATAGAGATACCCTGTAATGCTTGTGACCAACTGTGATTCTGACAGTGTGTGGCCTAGAAAATGGACTTCGATGAACTGTGGGTTTGTGGATGACCCATAACCATGAAGAACAAAGATCCGAGGATAGAGATACCCTGTAATGCTTGTGACCAACTGTGATACTAACAATGTACGGCCTAGCAAATGGACTTCGATGAAGTGTGGGTTTGTGGATGACCCACAACCGTGATGTTGGTTGCTGATGAAGTAGTAGGTGCCTACATAGCTTGGGGTGGGAGGGCACATCTCCAAATAACCCAAGCCGATTGCTGCTATGTTGAAACTGATGAATGTGAAGCAGGTGCTTACTAAAGTGGGGTGGGAGGGCACGTCTCCAATGGAAACCCACTCCAAATGCTGCTCCAGAATTAAAATGGACATAACTCGGCCAATATAACTCAGAATATTTATTATAACCTGTTTTTGGAAGCAGAAGGACCATTTTGCATCTTCCATGTGTTGGAAATCCTTATCTGGGCACTCTGAGATCTCATATTTGTGCTGCAATAGTTCCGCCGTCACCAAAAATTCTGATAAAATAACTGATTTTAAATCAGCGATATCTCCCACATCCGGACTCCGATTTGACCCATTTTTTTTTTGAAATTGGGTTATTTTTCGAGAGGAATCCAGATCTGGTATTTGATTTTGTAAAGTTTGTACCAAATGTTTCATATCTGATCTGCAAATTCGCCGCCCAAAAAAATATCCTGCAAAAAAATGAGAAAAGAAAAATTCTTTCTGCTTGACCCAAGAAAGTGCTCTGTGGAGGTTGTAGCACATGCCTGAAGTTTGTTGAATATTTTTGCAAAATTTGAAACTGAAACATGCATCAAACCTTGTTCCCATGGAATCATAACTTGCTCAGATACCACTGATCCGGATCTTGGGAGGAGGCCCCCAAGATCTAAAAGATTGAAATGGATCTTGGGAGGAGAGACCCCCAAGATCTGAAAACTTGCATTTCCAGAAGAAAAATAGTAGAATGCCCAATAAAAAAAACCACAAAGAAACTTTTTTATTAAAACCGATAATAACTGTAAAGGCTACATTGTGGTGGACAATCTGTCCTTTTACAAAATGTGACTTGTTACTTATAGTATTTTTCAGTTACAATACCACGGGTCAATTCCATGGGTGAATGAATACCATGGGTGGATTTTACAATACCATGGGCAGATTCCATTTACAATACCATGGGTAAATTCCATGGGTGATTGAATACCATGGGTGGATTTTACAATACCACGGGCGGATGCCATTTACAACACCATGGCTAAATTCCATGGGTCGATGAATAATATGGGTGGATGAGTACCATGGGTTGATGCCATTTTCCATTCGGATCAAAATTGCTATTTAAAATGTCTATCCAGGATTCATAAACTGACGAAGTGAAGTGTACTATATGTACTAGATAACCATTTCCTTAGACTTTTGTCGTTTTTGAGTTTTTTAGTTTGTTTTTAGATTTATCTTTCCTAATGTGTGATGGTGAAAATGAAAGTTAAGTATGGATGGTGATGGTGATTTCTACAATGATTTTTCGAAACTTAAAAGTGCTAAAAAAGAAAGCTTTAAAACAACTATAATGAAATCAATTCATAAGAAGAAGTAAATGTATCAAACAGTGAACTAATGACAATGGCCCAGTATCCTTGCTACTGAATGAAAAGAAAGTAAAAACTGAACTTAAAGCAACTCAAAGCAAAGCAACTAATTCACGCTACTTTAACTCTTCAGATCCTTTACCCTTCAGCTCAATCTACCTTGTGGGAAGCAATCATGAACAAGTCAAGCAATATGATATCTAAATGGAAATAAATTAAATTGCAGAAAGGAAACTAATCACACTACTTCAACTCTTCTGATCCTTTACCCTTCAACTCAATCTACCTTGTGGGAAGCAATCATGAATAAGTTTAAGCAATATGATATCTAAATGGCAAGAAATTAAATTGCAGAAAGAAAATTAATCACACTACTTCAACTCTTCTGATCCTTTACCCTTCAGCTCAATCTACCTTGTGGGAAGCAATCATGAATAAGTTTAAGCAATATGATAACTAAATCACACTACAATAAGTAATATTCTGATTTCTTGCCAATAGAGTCACTTGACTATAGAAAGAAACCATAAACTGATGAGTAGTATGATGTCAAAGTAACAGAAAAATAAGTAAGAAAATCACAACTTGAAAAAGGACAGTGCTGAAATTAAACTTCAGAAAATGAAAGTTAGCAGGAAGGACAAGATGATCTCATATGTCAATAGTTATCAAGAAGATGAAAATTTGCCCGGGCTGCCTAAGAAAACCTGCAGAAAAATGTTGATCAGCTGACAGCTATAAGAAAAAGGAAGTGAACATATAAACAATAGTGAATTTAAAAACATCAAGATAGCACGTTATATACAAGCTAATGATTATGAAAACAGAAACAAAATGAAATCAAATGACAACTATACAGGGCTTTAGTGCGTAGGGGTCCTCTGCCACCTCAGCCAGTCAACGAACAGTTACAAGAACGAGCTCAGCAAAGTAGTCTTCTCATGTATTAAAGCAGCAGCAACACATATAAAACAAAGTACAGTGGGGTGCTAATAGAAACAATTCCAAAAATTACATCGCAAAAAGCTTCTACATAGCATTCATCAACGCATTATTTATAATGAAAAAGTACTGAAACTAACTAACTGAATCGTATGCTACTAACTGCGTTGCCGAAGACACGTAGATCTCCTTAGCCGAGATCTAGTGTAACTGTCATCATGTCTATTAAATCTTTGGAGTGGTAGCTGTTGGATTCAGGTTACGGGGATGATCTCCAGGTGTGCCGGTGTCTTCGTGGGCTGAGGACTGTGCCACGTAAACGTTCACGTGCTCAAAACAGAGACATGCCACCGCTAAATTCCTTGGTTGGCTTTGCCTTTGACCCTTGTTGATCGTGACCTTCCATGGATGATTTGGCTGATTTGAAGGGACACGTTCCATGTACCTGTCACCTGTAGCTTGCCCATGTGGCTCGTTTCTTCATAGGACACCTGTAGCATAGCTTTTAACAAAATAGCTGCGGAATCCTGTGCTGGCTGCGGAAACCTGTGCTGGCTGTGGAAACTGACAAGTTTCCGCAGCTGCCTGAACAAAAATCTAAACCAAACAACAGTCATAAGCATAGTCAGAAAACCATGTAAAAAGCTCTTTTTAGACTATAATGCAATGATTTAACAGCTTGGTGGATGAAGTAAGTGGAAAAAGAAGGCTGAGAGGGTGTATAGGAAGGTGCAGGTTTGAGGCTCAACATACCCCCACTGTGAAGGTGTTGCATGTCCTCATGCAACCAAAATTTAGTTATTTCCCTCTAATCCACATGTTCTGAGGCTTCTGCAAGGACATCTAGCCCTCTTTTCTTCTTCTTTGGTGCTAACATCATCCTTGGTTTCCTGACTAGACATTTGAACTTGAGGTTAATCAATGCTCTGCTTAACTTTTTGCACTTTTTCTTCAGCTTCCTTTTTTTCTTTTGCCACAGTCCTAAATGGAGCATAGTGTTATCATGGAAAATCTTGTCTACCTTGCTCTGCTCTTTGAGTGCTTCATTTTCCTGTTTTATATGCCTATTTAGGACTTCTAATTCAAATACTTCCTGTTTCAAAGACTGAACTTGTGCATCAAGTGGCAGAGTGGTACTCGGTCCTGCAGCTGATTGTTCTAAGGATTCCAGGTAGTTATATACCTCTTGCTAATTAGGATCTACCTCAGGTGTCTTTCTCGGACTAGGCTCAAAATCTGGTGGAGGAGGAAGACTGCTCTCTCTTTCTGGCCGAAAAGGGCTTTCCTCACGTGGAGGACTTGATTCAATGCTTGGATGAGCTGGAGATTTCTCAAGTGTCTCTTCACCTAGATCAATAAAGTGAGACTGTTTTTCTTGGGTTTTATTCCCTCTTCCTTTTAGCCTAGTGCTCCTCCTTAAGTATGGACTAGTACTCTTCTCTTGTGCACTCTGTTTTCCTTTTTGCTTTTTCTTGGCTATAGCAGCAGCCTGAAGGTGTACTAATATTTCTGACAAAGGTTGATAATCCTCTTCTATGGATTGCTCAGGGGATGGATAGACTTCTTGAATGGTTCTCTTGCCTTTTTCTTTCTTCTGTTTCTTATTTTTAGCTTTATCTTCTTCTTCTTTTTGGAAAATTTCTTGAATTTCTATTGTAGGGGAGTCTTGGACTGTAATGTTCTTTTCTTTCCTCCCACTTTTCCTTGGAATCTTTGGTGGACTACTTCCAGAGGCCTCTGACGGCTCTTGGAAGTAGTTCTTTGTCAAGAATTTCTCCCAAGTATCCTTAGTTTTCTTTAACTGGTCCTCAATAAGAATTTTTATGAATCCATGATGGTAGAGATGAGGCTCAATGTTGCCTACATGTTTTTGAACTGTAAAACTCATCTTTTTCAAACTTAATAGCAGAAAATGAGGCAAATTAAGAGTGTGACCTTCTATGAAATTCATCATCAGTCTGGCATGATACATATACATAGAACCAAAACGACCTTCACACGTGATAAATTTATGGATGACTAACAGTAGACTAGACCATTCCTCTTTTAGTGCATGAACAGGGATGCCTTTTGTAAATACGGTGGTATCCATACCTTGGTTTTGTAGCATGATTCTCCATATTTGATCGTCTACACTTCTATTTTTAAACCACCTTTCACCTTCTTGAGGTAGGCCCGTGGCAGCTGCTATTGTGGCCTCAGTCACTGTAAACTTTAAGTCTCCAATCTCCACTGTTTGTCCATCAAAAGACCGCGCAAAAGCTTTGGTCACCTCCTTGTTATGGCCTTTAAAATTTTGGATAAATTGTAGCCACCTGGCTTTCTTCAACAATTCCTTAGTTGGAGGATAACCCTCCAAGTATTTCGGTCCTTCCGGCTCGACTCTCAGTAATTTTCCCATCCTCTGTTTTAAATTCTAACTGAGAGTTCTTCTGCGTGTGAGGGTTCAGGAAAAATGGCTCCGTTATAGGGTTTAAGATGACTGTAGTGACTGCAGTCGGGGTTTAGGATGACTGTAGTGACTGCAGTCGGAAATGGAGAACAGGGAATGGAAGTACCCAATTTACTGGAGGAACAGAGGGTGAGCGGCAGTAAACAAGTTCAAAACACAATGCGGATGCATGCGAGGAGTATGGTATTAGTGGAGTGGTAAACGAGTGAAATAACGGTGGGATTCTTTCGAATCGGATGACTGTGTATGAATTTTTTTTTACACGTCTCAACAGACGGCTGCGGAAATTACGGCTAAGAAGAGCCGTAACACAATAGGTCACGTCTCAAGAGTACGGGTAATAAATGGAAGTGCAGTCAATCTTGAGTTTAAACTCGGAATGATCATGAGACCGTTAGAGAAATGAATGCGAGGTGTGTGGAGTGATATCGTGGAATAGGAGTGGTAGTGGGGCTATCGTATCAAATCATTGCACATAGTAGAACTTGTTATGGTTTAATAACTATGCGTAATTATGACTTAAATTGTTATTTGATAAATATTTTTGATCATACCTTTGTCATTTCTTGCTCAAGGCTTCTAACCAATTGCTCTTCTTTGTTGTCTTGGAGATGCCCCATGTCTTTGGCTCAATTACATCTACATTTCATGATTATGGCACTAATAGTTGATTGTAAATTTTGAAAACAGAGTGATGTTGGCTGCGGAAATCATTTCTGGCTGCGAAAAATGCTTCTGGCTGCGGAAACGGTCTCCAGCCGTGGAAATTGAGACAGCACCACCTTAACTACACAAAGATAGTTAGAGAAGAACTAACTGAATGAAAATAGTCCTGAAAGGGACTTTTATTGATGGAGTGAAATGGAATGAGTGGAATGAAATGAAAATGAGGTGGAGTAAAGTGAAATGGAAATGAGAATGAGATGGAGGTGAAGTGAAATGGCAAATGAAATGGAGTGAAGATGGAAAGAGAAGGAGAGAAGATATTTTTTTTTTGGAAAATATAGAGTGTCAGGTGTCCCTGATTTTCACTCTACATTTTCTGTATAAGACTGCCAATCTATGATTGGTTTTCAGGCTTATACGATTTTTTTTTTTCACTGAAAGAAACAAAGGCTAGGCTGATGGGGGAGAAGGATTCTTCTCCACCAGCCTTATTACAGAATTCTCTTGGAACATTTTGACAAATTCCTCTTTCGAGAGTGGCTTATGATAAATTTTCAATCGGTGGCCATTCACAATGAGAGGAGTTTGAAACTCATCAATGGTCTTGATTCTTACCGCTCCATTGTTAAAGACTTTGTCAATCTCATATGGCCCAAGCCAATGAGTCTGAAATTTTCCTTTGAAGTCTTTAAACTTGGAATCAAACAGTAACGCCCAATCTCCCTCTTGAAACTTTCTCTCTTTGATATATCTGTCATGCCACTTAGCTCTTTGATGTTGAACTAGATCAGTCCTTAAAATTGCATCTTGTCTGATCTCATCTAGCTCATTCAACTGCTCCATTCTGTGCTTTTGGGCTTCTGATAGATTCATCCTCAACTGAACTGCTATCTTGAAAGTCTTGACTTGAAATTCAATGGGGAGCAAGACTTCTTTCCCATAAACAAGTTCATAGGGAGAATGTCCTGTTGTGTTCCTCCATGTAGTTCTGTAGGCCCATAAGGCTTCAGGCAGCCTTTCTGCCCAATCTCTTCTGTGTAGATGAACAGTTTTGGTGATGATGTTCTCAAAAACTTTGTTTGTAGATTCCACTTGGCCATTTGCTTGCAGATGGTAAGGAGTAGATTTTATGTGCTTGGTTTTGTATTCTTCCATCAGCTTCTCCATCAAGTTAGATGTAAATTGACTTCCCTGATCTGTCACAATTTCTCTTGGG
Source organism: Pinus tabuliformis (assembly GCA_031772625.1). Classification (NCBI taxonomy): domain Eukaryota; kingdom Viridiplantae; phylum Streptophyta; class Pinopsida; order Pinales; family Pinaceae; genus Pinus; species Pinus tabuliformis. The sequence continues at coordinate 846,138,741 of CM062818.1, read as the reverse complement.
ACACCAAAACGAGTAAAAATATCCTCAAAAAGAAATTGAATAACTGAATTTTCAGTGGCAGAAGGCAATGCTTTAGCTTCTACCCATTTAGTGACATAATCAGTGCATACCAATATATACTTCTTTTGTATAGATGGTGGATTAATGGGTCCAATGAAATCTAAAGCCCATTTTTCAAAGGGTTCGATGAGTACCTGTGGTTGTAATGGCATTTCATTTGAAAGGGTCGGTTTCCCAACTCTTTGGCAGCTGTCACACCTTCTGACATATTGTTTTGCATATTTGAAAAGGGAAGACCAATAATATCCTAAAGAAATGATTTTATAGGCCGTCCTTTTGTCAGCAAAGTGTCCACCGCATGGTTCATCATGACATGCCTTGAGGATGTCAGGCATTTCATCTTCCCGAACACATCTTCTGATCACACAATCTAGCCCTGTTTTAAACAATTCATTAGAAATCCATGAATAACTTGAACTCTCCTGAATAATTTTTCACTTTTCATTAGGAAATAAATGTGGAGGTAGCTTCCCTGTAACGAAATAGTTAGCAATATCTGCATACCAAGGAGTCTTAGTAGTTACTGCAAACAAATATTCATCTGGAAACTTATCCTCTACAGGAGAATCTTCGTTAGTATTTTGGATTCTAGACAAGAAATCAGCTACTGTATTTTGTTTCCCTGGCCTATCCAACACAGTAATATTGAATTCTTGTAAAATTAAAAGCCATCTTGTAACTCTGCCATTAGTAACAGGTTTGTTCATGAGATATCTAATTGTAGAATGATCAGTATGGACAAAAGTTTCATAGCTTGTTATATAATGTCTAAACTTGTTGATTGCATGAACAACAACTAAGAACTCTTTCTCAGTCATAGTATAGTTTAACTCAGTAGGAGTCAAATTTTTACTGGTGTAGTAAATGGCATAAGGAACTAAATCCTTTTGTCCCAACACAGCTCCTAGAGCTGTATCTGAAGCATCTGTAGAAATATGGAAAGGAAGTTTCCAATTCGGCCCTCTCAGAATGGGTGCTTCAGATATTCTTGTTTTCAAAGTTTCAAATGTAGATTGACAATCAGGATCCCATTTGAATTCACAGTCTTTTGTAAGTAATTTGAAGAGTGGAGATGCTATTTTGGTGAAGTTTTCAATAAATCTTCTATAGTATCCAGTAAATCCAAGAAAACTTCTAACATTTTTTTGACAATTTGGAATAGGCAACTTGGAGATGACTTCAACTTTTGATCTATCAACTTTAATCCCATCTCCTGAAATATGATGTCCTAAAACAATCCCTTCAGTAAACATCATAAAGCGTTTTTCATGACTTAATGATAGGTTTGTTTCTTTACATCTTATAAGGACTTTTTCCAAATTCTTTAATGCCTCTTCAAACAAATTACCATAAACTGTAAAATCATCCATATAAACCTCTACACAATCATGGATTAGATTGGAAAAGATTCCTAGTACTGCCCTTTGAAATGTTGCGGGTGCATTACATAATCCAAAAGGAAGTACTCGGTAAGCAAAAGTTCCCCATGGACAGGTAAATGTGGTCTTGTCCTGATCTTCAGGTGCTACATGAATCTGATTGTAACCACTAAAACCATCCAAAAATGAAAAATACTTTTTGCCTGCTAAAGTATCTAATAGTTGATCGATAAAGGGTAAAGGAAAGTGATCCTTCAAAGTTGCTTTGTTCAATTCCCTATAATCAATGAAAACCCTCCATTTACCATTCTTTTTAGGTACTATAACCAAAGGAGAAACCCATCGGCTATCTGAAATTGGATAAATGAAGTTCACATTAAGTAACTTTTGGAGCTCTTCTTTCACTATCTCCCTAAGGTTTGGATTCATCCTTCTCTGAGGTTGTCTGATTGGTCTACTGTTTTCCTCAATGTAGATGTGATGAATGCAAGTCTTAGGGTCAATACCTTTCATATCATTATACTCCCATGCAAATGCAGTAGAATGTTTTTGCAAGATTTTGGTTAGTTCTTCCTGTTGTGATCTTTCCAATTTTTTTTTGATATTCAATGTTTTTCCTGGAAAGATCTCAATGGCGTAACTACCAAATTCTTCCATAGAGAAAAGAGACATTTGTCTAGATGATAGATGCTCAATGTCAGAATCTAACTGAAATTGTGTGTGGTCATATTCTGAAGATGTTTCAAAATTTTCTAATGTGTTCAGAATTTGACTATCTTCACTAACTTCAGAAATGGTAAAGACAGGTTGTATAGTATCTTCATCATCAATCCACTCATCATCTCCTATTTCTGTAATTGCTTTTGCTGGAGGATACAGATTGAATTTCTTTGTCGAATTACCATCAGAAATATACATATCCCCAGACCTACAACTGATGAAAGCATCGGTTGTGGCTAGCCAAGGTCTTCCTAAAATGAGAGGATGTCCTCCTAAATTACTCTTGGGAGTTAAAATCATGAAATCCACTGGATACTTCCAAGAGTCTAAGGAGACTAAAATATCTTCTAATACACCATCTGGTTTAATAATTGATCGATCTGCAAGTTGCAGTAAGGTAGGTGTAAAGAGAAGATTATGAAGTTTCAGCTGTTCCATAGTCTGTCTACTCATAATGTTGATAGCAGCCCCTAAATCAATCAAAGTATTTGGAATTTCAACCCCATTGATATGTGTTTTGAAAATTGGACTACCGGGATCTACATACTTCTGCATAGTAATTTTTCCCATCATGATGTCTGCAATTTTCCCTACCAGGTGGATTCTTCTTGTGTCTCTAGGTTTCCTTCCTGGTCTTTTAAGACTCAACTCCTTTATTGTTTTTTCTAGAATAGGAATCTCTTTAATGGCTTGTAACAAGGGAATCTTGATACAGACATTCTTCAATTCATCTAGAAAATCATAATCAGGTAACAAGATTTATTTTTCCATCCCTTTGTCAATTTGTAATCTTTCAGGAAAAGGAGGTGTAGATGAAGATGCAGGTTGCCCAACTATAGGAGTTGTGGGGGTTAGCTCTTTTTCTTTTTCTTTCTGAGGGTTTTGAAGAGATGCTTCAGAACCCTTATTGGCTTCAAGAGATTCTTCCTTAGAAATGCTTTGATTTTGGGCATCTATAGAAGGTTTATCTAGAACTCTACCAGATCTGAGTTGTACATCATTGAGAGGAACAATCATATAGGCAGGAAATTGTTGACCTTCTATCATGTAAGCATTTTGAGGAATTTTATTATTGGGGTTTGGCAATGGCTGAGAAGGAAGTTGATTTGACTTCTATTGGAATGGAAGCAAGAGTTGAGATTTTGGATTTTGTTGAGGGGGTTGTTGTTGTTGTTGATATGGCAATGATAGTTGTGGGTTTTGATTTGGAAGTTGTAGAACTTGTTGGTTTTGAAAAGATGGAGGATATTGATAAAATTGAGCAAATCTCCCATAAGGATTTTGCATACCTTGTACCCATGATTGAAAAGGATTTTTAGGTTGGGACCAAGGTTGTTGCCAAGGATTCCAATTTGGTGGGGATTGAAAGTTCATAGAGTTGTTAAACCCTTGATTTTGTTGCCCCTGCCAAGGTCTCCTTGCAACAAAACAGAGAGATTCAATTGTATTTGGATCTTCTTGAAAGACAGCTTTGAGCCCAGGAATTGAAGGACAATCCTTGGTCTCATGATTCTCTGAACAGATTACACATGTTTCTACAACTTTTGCATCCAAGGGACATTCCCTGAGAACATGTTTTTTTCTACATTTTGGGCAAAAGATGGCTAAATCTTCAGCTTCTACTTTCTGCTTATTGTGGATCTTAAGAGTGTCTAATTGCTCACTAAGACTCCCTAAGATATCAGTTTTGAATTCATCAAGCATATTGCCAATCTCAGCCCTACTTACTGATCCAGTTGCAGATTTATTTGCTCTGATGAGAGAAGGATCTCTAGGCCCTTTTCCAGTTTTAGATTTTCCTCTTGAGAGATGGACACATAGTTCTGCTATGTCATGAAGTGGAAGTTGAGATATGTCTCCTTTTCCCATCATGTTCAAAATATCTATCCGTTCATCTCTAATGGCTTTTAATAGAAGGGCTTTCAAGGTTTCCTCATCTAGGTTACTCATTTTTGCTCTTTTCAGGTTGTATTGAAATCTTTCAAGTAAATCCTCCAAGTTTTCATCTTATTTTTGTACCATTTTGAATAACTCATCCTTGTGATTGGTGGGCATACAATAGTCCAGGTACCTATCCAAAAATGTTTGTTTCATATCATTCCAAGTCCTAATGGATTGAGTGAGTAATCCCATGAACCATTTCAAAGCTGCTCCTTTCAATGTTGAAGGAAACAATTTGATTTTTTGAGAGTCTTCCAGATAATCATAGGTTCGACATACGACCTCAAACTCAAATAGAAATGTTTCAGGATCTTCATTTCTTAACCCATGAAAGTTTGGGAGGACAGATTGTGAAATATTTTTCATTGTTGCTCGAGAATCCTCATCAACTATAGGAAATCCAAATGAGTTATCTCCATCCCTATTTCCCCCATTGTTACCTCCACCTCCTCCATTATTTCCTCCTCCTCCTCTACCTCTACCTCTACCAAATCTGTTTACTCCCTCTTCTGTCATGGTAGTTTCCCTAGAGACTTCAGAGTCCTCTGGTTCCTCTACTAAGGGCGAACGAGGAGGAATTTCTCCCTCTTCTTCCTCAGGTGATTCTACTTCTTCAATTACAATTTGACTCCTTGTAGAAGGAAAGAAAGGATCTATTCCTAATTCAGATTCGATGGATGGTGTGGGAGAGTCAACTACTGCTTCTTGAATTCCAGGAATCCTAGGGCTAGGAGTGTAGGTTGGAGATGATGAAGGTGTCTCTTGTCTATTCCTTGAAGTAGATGGAGTTGTAAAAATCGAACTCTTGGCTCTAGCTAAAAACCTTCCCCTAGAATCTCTTGCTCTATGCATGTCATTTTTTTTAATTATTTTTCTTCAAGTCGGGCTAATAATTCTCTTTCTGATCTTCCAGGTCACTCTAGGTGCAAGAAGAGAGCATACTCAAGAAACTATTAAACCAATAACTTTCTCTTTTATGATCCTCCAGATTACACTAAGTGCAAGAGGAGAGCATACTTTGAGAGGTTATCAATTTTCCTTCCTTGAAATTTTCTTGTTTTCTTTTTTTAAAGAAATTGGCTACCTAATTTCACTTCCCTGGCAACGGCGCCAAAATGTTTGGTCAATTTAGTGTGTTCTAAATTGCTATTTAAAATGTCAATCCGGGATTCGTAAATTGACGAAGTGAAGTGTACTATATGTACTAGATAACCATTTCCTTAGACTTTTGTCGTTTTTGAGTTTTTTAGTTTGTTTTTAGATTTATCTTTCCTAATGTGTGATGGCGAAAATGAAAGTTAAGTATGGATGGTGATGGTAATTTCTACAATGATTTTTTGAAACTTAAAAGTGCTCAAAAAGAAAGCTTTAAAACAACTGTAATGAAATCAATTCTTAAGAAGAAGTAAATGTATCAAACAGTGAACTAATGACAATGGCCCAGTATCCTTGCTGCTGAATGAAAAGAAAGTAAAAACTGAACTTAAAGCAACTCAAAGCAAAGCAACTAATTCACACTGCTTCAACTCTTCAGATCCTTTACCCTTCAGCTCAATCTACCTTGTGGGAAGTAATCATGAACAAGTCAAGCAATATGATATCTAAATGGCAAGAAATTAAATTGCAAAAAGGAAACTAATCACACTACTTCAACTCTTCTGATCTTTTACCCTTCAGATCAATCTACCGTGTGGGAAGCAATCATGAATAAGTTTAAGCAATATGATATCTAAATGGCAAGAAATTAAATTGCAGAAAGGAAATTAATCACACTATTTCAACTCTTCTGATCCTTTACCCTTCAGCTCAATCTACCTTGTGGGAAGCAATCATGAATAAGTTTAAGCAATATGATAACTAAATCACACTACAATAAGTAATATTCTGATTTCTTGCCAATAGAGTCACTTGACTATAGAAAGAAACCATAAACTGATGAGTAGTATGATGTCTAAGTAACAGAAAAATAAGTAAGAAAATCACAATTTGAAAAAGGACAGTGCTGAAATTAAACTTCAGAAAATGAAAGTTAGCAGGAAGGACAAGATGATCTCATATGTCAATAGTTATCAAGAAGATGAAAATTTGCCCGGGCTGCCTAAGAAAACCTGCAGAAAAATGTTGATCAGCTGACAGCTATAAGAAAAAGGAAGTGAACATATAAACAGCAGTGAATTTAAAAACATCAAGACAGCACGTTATATACAAGCTAATGATTATGAAAACAGAAACAAAATGAAATCAAATGACAACTATATAGGGCTTTAGTGCATAGGGGCCCTCTGCCACCTCAGCCAGTCAATGAACAGTTACAAGAACGAGCTTAGCAAAGTAGTCTTCTCATGTATTAAAGCAGCAACAACATATATTAAACAAAGTACAGTGGGGTGCTAATAGAAACAGTTCCAAAAATTACATCGCAAAAAGCTTCTACATAGCGTTCATCAACGCGTTATTTATAATGAAAAAGTGTTGAAACTAACTAACTGAATCGTATGCTACTAACTGCGTTGCCAAAGACACGTAGATCTCCTCAGCGGAGATCTAGTGTAACTGTCATCATGTCTATTAAATCTTCAGAGTGGTAGCTGTTGGATTCAGGTTACGGGGATGATCTCCAGGTGTGCCGGTGTCTTCGTGGGTTGAGGACTATGCCACGTAAACGTTCACATGCTCAAAACAAAGACGTGCCACCGCTAAATTCCTTGGTTGGCTTTGCCTTTGACCCTTGTTGACCGTGACCTTCCATGGATGATTTGGCTGATTTGAAGGGACACGTTCCATGTACCCGTCACCTGTAGCTTGCCCATGTGGCTCGTTTCTTCATAGGACACCTGTAGCATAGCTTTTAACAAAATAACTGCGAAATCTTGTGATGGCTGCGGAAACCTGTGCTGGCTGCGGAAACTGACAAGTTTCCACAGCTGCCTGAACAAAAATCTAAACCAAACAACAGTCATAATCATAGTCAGAAAACCATGTAAAAAGCTCTTTTTAGACTATAATGCAATGATTTAACAGCTTGGTGGATGATGTAAGTGGAAAAAGAAGGCTGAGAGGGTGTATAGGAAGGTGCAGGTTTGAGGCTCAACACTCTTGTCGGTCTCTAGAAACCTAGTTTCGACAATCACCCATTATCATCTCATGTGATACTTCACCCACCCTGTGGGAGGTGTTGAAAGGGTTGATGCTGAGTGGGTTTTTGTTGGCCACTGTGTATCAATTCCCGAGTCTGTCAAAATCTCGTGCACCAACAAAGAGGGAATGAAATTACACTAGAAAAGGACCAAGTAGTTAAAACACCAATTTGAATTACTCATAGACTCTTGTATGTATTATTTCTTGACATGAATACACTTAAATAATTGTTGATGATAGGGAACCAATAAACACTAGGTAGGGGTTATGTAGTGCATGCACACTAGAAAATAGAAAATAACTTTCCTAGATTAGCTAGTAGCCTTAAAATAATTCAAGAAACTATAAATTAGAGTGAGAATATAAAATAGATTAGCTAAATATAAATGGAGTAAAAAATAAGTTAAAATTGAAGTGTAGAGTCCCTCATGCCAATTTTAACTCATAAATAGCAAAAAAAATCCAAAAATAAGACCGAAAGTCAAAGGATAACGTTGGTAAGTGAATGGATCAAAGGAAAATAGCTCAAGTGATAGCTAGTGGGTTTAATTCCCCCTCCACTTGGGTTATGTTCTCCAAAGACATGTTAGCCCGGGTGGAAAAAATTTGAACATGTTGAAAATCATGATGAGTAATTCCTATATGCCTAAATGGGCAAGAAACAGGGAAAATTTTAAGAACCCCCCCTAAATTTATAAATATAATAAATGGGCGAATCGCCTTGGTATATAGGAAAAATGGAAGGCGATTTTATCAATAATATAATATGTATATATAATTTTTTGGCGAATCTCTCACCAGGCATGGCGAATATTTTACTCAATTATAAAATCTTGTAAGATCTTGGCGAGTCTTTCACTAAATAATGAAACTTTGTAAAGTCCTAGTGAATCTTAGCATCGGCTACATGCTGGTTTAATTCTCCCATTTAAATAGGCTACATTCCAGGTGAATACCATGGGTCAATACCATGTGCCATTTTGGTGAATACCATGGGTCAATACCATGTGCCATTTTTATTTCTATTAATTCTAATATTAGGGTTAATAATGGTTTTTTGCATGGTATTAATAACAATCTAGTCCATGGTATTTGTCCCATAGTATTTTAGCCATAGGTTTCACCTAAATATAACCCATTTTTTGAGTGTTCGTAAATATAAGGTGACTTACGGAGTGAATATAAAAAAATGTTTTATTTGTTTACCATACCTCTAGTTTATTTATATTTTTATTAATTTACCATACCTCTTTTACAAATATGGTATTTGGCCCATAGGATTCACTTAAATAAAACCTCTTTCTTAAGCCTTCATAAATAGAACGAGGGTTATGGACTAAATATAAAAAGAGGTTTTATTTATTTAAGATACGTCTAGTTTATTTATATTTTTATTTATTTACCATACCTTTTGAGTAAGTATAAAAAGACGTTTTATTTATTTACCATACCTCCACTTTACTTATATTTTTATTTGTTTACACCCTTACATGTATATAAGGTGACTTATGGAGTAAATATTAAAAATGTTTTATTTATTTACCATACCTCTCATTTATTTATATTTTTATTAATTTACCATACCTCTTTTATAAATATGGTATTTGGCCCATAGGATTCACTTAAATAAAACCTATTCTTGAAAATGGGCGAATGGATTCACTTAAATAAAACCTATTCTTGAAAATGGGCAAATGGAAGGTTGTAAGTCCTAATTTCAAGGGCTAAATTTACATTTTTTACCCTCTCCCTTAAAATAAGGTGGGCTATTTGAGGTGATTTGTAAAAATTTACTATGATACAAAATATTCGCCCACTAAAAATTTAAAACCCCTTAATTTCGCCAAAGGGCGAACATTCGCCCCTAAAATTATCCTTGGCAAGAAAATTTGAATATCTTGATATTGAGGTGAATAGTGGTAGTTTTTGTGATTCTACTTTGGGTCTTTTCCCATAATATTCATTCCAAGTTTCCGCTTCACCATTTAACATTGAAAAAAAAAGTTGGTAGGTGAATTGATAAGGTTGTAGAAAAGGTAGTCTCCCTAAATAAGAAAGGGAATACACATTATTAATTAGGGACCTTGGGGATAACGTAATGCACAATAATGGAGAGGAAATCACCATGTTACTACGTATTTAGTGCTCGATCACTACTACACATCATCCTAGGTGGTGTCCAATATTAAAAATAGACTTACTAAAAATAGGAAAAAGCTAAAAATAAAAGGCGATATCGAATGGTATGGAGTGTCTAGTAGATGAAGAAAAGTGGTCATATGTGGATCTAATTTTGGAGCAATATTTTGGGCTATAATTTTTTGGATTTGTGCAGAGGAGCACTTCACAAAAGGGTATTGCACAGGAAGGTCAGCCAATGGCCAGTGCACAAAAAGTATAGAGAATAAGGAAAACTATTAGACTTATTTTGTGAACAACATAAACTTACTAGAAGAAACTTAATGTGTAAATTTAGTAATTAAATAGTATACAATTTGAATCAATCATATTGGCCAATAAATGAAACCTGAGTGTGCATTTTAGTGAAGCGAGGCAATTTTGGCATGGTTCACAAAAATGCATGTCCAACCTTCATTTCAAGGCCAAATTGAATGATTCAACTTGGAGAGTATTTTTTACTCATAAATAACATTAATATAACTAAAGTATTATAATTTAATGATTCGAAGGTCAAACTTATTATATATGAAAGTGATGGAGAAATCACAGTTCACGGTGTCGTCCCAAAAGTGCCAAACATTTGTGAACATCAGAAACTTACCTGAAGAAAATTAGTGTGTCAAATTAGTAATTATATAGTATACAATTTGAATCAATTAGATTGGCCAAGAAATGAATCATGGGCTTGCATTTTAATGAAGCAAGGAATATTTGCCTACTTCGCAAAAATGCACACCCAACCTTCATTTCAAAGCCAAATTGAATGATTTAACTTAGAGGGTATTATTTTACTCATAAGTAACATTAATAGAATGAAAGTTTTCTAATTTAGTGATATGAAGGGGAAAGTTAATGTAAATGAAAGTGGTGCAACAATCGTAGTTCATAGTGTAACCCCAAAAGTGTAAATTTGTGAACAACAAATAATTACTGGAATCAAATTAGTGTGTATAAAAAATACTAATTAAATAATATACAATTTGAATCAATTATATTGGCTAAGAAATGAAGCTTGGGCATACATTTTAGTGAAGCAAGGCAATTTTCGCCTACTTCACAAAAATGCATGCCCAACCTTCATTTCAAGGCCAAATTGAATGATTCAACTTGGAGAGTATTTTTTACTCATAAGTAACTTTAATACAATTAAAATTTTCTAATTTAGTGATATAAAGCTCAATGATAATGTAAATGAAAGTGTTGCAACAATCACAATTCATGGTGTCCCCACAAAAGTGTCAACAATTTGTGAACAACAAAAACTTACTGGAAGAAAAATAGTGTGTAAAATTAGTAATTAAATAATATACACTTTGAATCAATCATTGTGGCCAAGAAATGAAGCCTGGGCATGCATTTTAGTGAAGCAAGGCAATTTCGGCCTACTTCACAAAAAATGCACGTCTAATCTTTATTTCAAGGCCAAATTGAATGATTCAACTTAGATAGTAGTTTTTTACTCATAAGTAACATTAATACAACTAAAGTTTTCTAATTTAGTGATATGAAGGTTGAAGTTAATGTAAATGAAAGTGTTGCAACAATCACAGTTCACGGTGTTCCCCCAAAAGTGTCAACAATTTGTGAACAATAGAAACTTACTGGAAGAAAATTAGTGTGTAAAATAAGTAATTAAATAGTATACAATTTGAATCAATAAGATTGGAAAATAAATGAAGTCTGGGTGTGCATTTTAGTGAAGCAAGACAATTTTGGCCTACTTCACAAAAATGTATGCCCAACCTTCATTTCAAGGCCAAATTGAATGATTCAACTTGGAGAGTGTTTTTTTACTCAAAAGTAACATTAATAAAGTTCAATATTTCTAAATTTTCACATATATATTCATGTTGTTCAAGAATAATCCAAATTGCATGGATTTCATAGGGTAAAAGGCAGGGTTTGTGTGCCACAAATAAATGCACACCAAGACCTTGTTGACATAGGCATTGTACACTTATGTCAACAAGGGAGGAATAGCCTACAGTGAGGCTCTTTAATAGCCAAAGCCATTTGGTATAGCTACCCTCAACAGGTTTATAGGCTCTATTAACCTTGAATCCTTTCTTCTTATGAAGGAGTGAATCCGGGAAACTATTCCTAATCTAAACTAAGGTTATCTTATACTAATCTAAACTAATTCTATATTATATATGGTTAAATATGAATTAAAAGTTAATGATCAGTTTAAATATACGAGTGAAATAATAAAATACAAATAGTCCAACTTGATATCATTATTGAGAAAATGGGACAGTATGTTTCACTAACAAGCTCTTACGATATACTAATTCTAATTAATATATGTTATTTATAAAATAGAATCTAAAAAGGTTAAATATAATACAAAAATATATTATTGAAATGTATGCTACAGGAACAAAAATAAAGTGTTATGATACAAGAAATGTATATAATCCGCTAACCAATAGGGGATTGACATGTTTCTTGGGCCACATAAGTCCTGGAAAATTTCTTTATAAAGGCCAAGAAAACTTAATTCTCCACCATTTCCTTTGGAACCGTTCATTTCTCAATCACACATTTTCCCCAAGGCTTAGTTGAGTACATTGATTTCTCAGTGAAAACCAAAGAATTCAAATGCCAATTTTATTCTTGGCACAATTACAACCTCTGTGGGTCATTTTTATGTCAAAACATCTTAGGATTAAGGTATAAAACTAGAAGTTGCACGCTCTATGAAGGTCCCCTTCCTGGCCAGCGAAATCTTGTTTTGAACCGTACTAAACCTCAGGATAAAATCCCAATTCACATGTTATAGGTAATTGTAAGGCCAGTTCTAGCTAAAGCATCCAAAGTTCAACCTTGAATCCCCCTGTAAACCTTACAGCTTTATTGCCTTTGTGCAACAACTTCTTCAAGACCATAAAATTTTGAAAAGGTTCCCCCATTTGCTACCCCAACTCCTTCATACACGTGGCATGCTCATACTTAACTCTTAAATCCCTAGGAACCCCCTAAGACAACTTGACATTTCAATAATATGGATCCCAAGCCACTCCCATGACAAGCCATGCATGCGACTGAGACCTTCTAGTCACTCCCACAACAAGGCATGCCAATGATCGTGGACTTTTTCAGCTAGTTCTAAGCTAGTGACCCCAGATTCCATGCCACTTTTTAGGACCTGGAATCATGTCACTGCCCAAATCTTCATGAAACTTTCAAAAATAATAAATGACATTGGAACAAAGGTAAAAATGCAAACAGTTGATCAATGAATTTAGTGGCCCCTACTAGCCATGATTGGCATTTCATCAAACGTGTCACGGATATGGAATCTACAGGCCATAACAACAGACGTGAGCATACAGGTCTCATACTTATATGAGAATCGTAAATAAGCATTGTTGCTGATGGGCCTCCAAATTAGACATAAATTAAGGCCCGTTTAACATTTATTAGGCACATGAAGGCTATATTAAACCTCTCCTTCTACACTTAATAATGTTTTTTAACTTTAATATGTTCATTAGGAAGGTTTATGGATAATTGCATATTTGTGCCTAATATTATTTATTTTTGTAGAATATTGTGAGAATATTGGGCAGATTATAGAGATTTGGAGGAGGAGATAATTTAGGGACTTGCTCCCTACTATAGGAGGATAAATATTGGATAATAAATCAACAAGATATTCTAAAATTATTGCACAGATTCTGGAGCTCCAATGATTGAGAAAATCTAGGAATGTGTTCCCTGTCATTTAATGCGAATTCCTATTGTTGGGAACGAGATCCAATATTTGATGGATTTTGGAGGGGAAAACTTCCTCTTTCATGGGGAATGCTTCCTAATCATTTTGTATAAGTACCAAGTCGAATTTGCCTCTTGGAGTTGATTTTGATTAGTCTTATTGTGGAGATAACTTGTATTTTTGCAGCTCCACTTTCATTTCTTGCAGGGATGTAATTGTATTGATGGAAATAATGAAGATTGGTGCCATATTAAGCTTCTAAATCTTGGTATCCTTCACAGGTCTTTGAGTTTCCTTAGGCTTGGCCATCCCAGGAGCCTCAGAGTCTTTTTGTATCATTTTCATTTCTTCCTTTCACTTCTTAGTCACATGCATTTCTCGCTCTTGTCATTTTTTATTTCTGCATTTAGTATTGATGATTTCTTGCTGTAGGATTGGGTTAAATAGTTGAAGTACGTTCTTTTGCAGGATCAAAAACATGATTTCATCCTTTGAACAACTTTCGAAGGTAGTAATCATTGAGCTACTTGGATTAGTTTGCTTATTCCCAAATCTAAATTTATGGAAGAACATAGTTACCGATCATATGAGAAAATTACTTAGTACCCATTTTTTTGAGGTAGCAAAAAATCACTCGATTTTGAAAAATGGTGTTTCAAAATACACATTTTTTTGGAGCATATTTTTGGCACTTTAAATCTTTTTATGTATCAAGTATGAACATTTTTTTTAAATGTTAGTGATTTTCATGCTGATTTTGAAAAGTGTTGATGGAGCATCAACACATTTTTTTAGAGGGCTTATTTTTGACACTTTAATTTTTTTTATGTATCAAGTATGAACATTTTTTTTTGTTAGTGATTTTCATCTTGATTTTGAAAAGTATTGATGAGCATCAACCCTTTTTGTTTAGAGTACTTATTTTATCACTTTAAATTTCCTAATGTATTAAGTGTGGATAATTTTTTTTAAAATGTTGGTGAGTTTCATGTTGGTAATAAAACATAAAAAAATATAAAAAAACATGACAAAAAGCTACCAAATATAAAAGGAAATATATAAAAAAGAAAAAAAAACCATAAAAATGTAAAAAAAAAACCAAAATTAACTTGTAAAAATAAAAAATTAACAAAAAGAAGATAAAAAATATCAAAAAATAAATAAAAAATGGAATTTAAAAACAAAACTATAATTTAAGGAAAAAAAATAAACTCCAAAAAAAAAATCTAAAACCATTTTTTTAGGTTAAAAAAATAAAAACTAAAAATCTCATAAAAAAATAATTGAAATAATTACCAAAAAAATAAAAAATAAATAAATTCAAAACAATTAAAAAAAACATTCATTTTTAGGAATTTTAAATAACAAAAAAAAATAAAAAAAAATCCATCCCACCTCGCCCACCGCTCCTTCCCTGCCTACCTCACCCCTCCCACACCTTCCTGCCCACCCCACTCTGCTCACCCCTCCTCTCACCCAACCCACCCATCTGACACCTCCACGCACACTCCACCTTGCCCTCCCTCTCTGTCCTCCCTCCCTGTCCACCCCATGACCCAATTGACCCATGGTGGTGAGGGGCTGATTACGGGAATCAACTCCTGGCTATCTCATGTCCCAACTAGCCTGAGGTGGCGAGTGTCGGATTTCGAGAATCAACCCCTCACCACCCTAGGCCAGTTGGGCCTTGGGGTGGGTTGGGAGGGAGGATGAGGTGGGATGCAAGGGCAGGGAGGGGTGAGAGGGAGGGCGGCATGGGGTGGCTGGAGAGGTGTGGGTTGGGTGGGAAGAGGGGTGAGCGGGTTGGTGTGGGCGAGGAGATGTGGTGTGGGAGGGGTGCGTTTGGTGGGAGAAGGGGTGAGCGGTGTGGGGTGGGGGGGGGGGTGATGTGGAAGGGAGGGAGGGGTCGATAGGGAGGTGTGGGGTAGGTGGGTACGGAGGGGTGAGTGGGGTGGCATGGGCCACATTTTTTATTTTTTATTTTTATGGTTTTTTGTTTCTTTTTCAGATATTTTCTTATATTTCATTTATTTTTTGTCATGAACTGACCCCTTGCCACCCCTAGCAGGTTGGGCTTCAGGGTGGGCAAGGAAATTTAAATGTGTGTGTGTGTGTTTTTTAATTATTAAAATTATATTTTTTTAAACCTTTTTTTTCTTATTTTTTAATTCTATTTTATTTTTTAACTTAAAAATTTGTTTTTGATTTTTCTTTCATTAATCTTTAACTTTTTTTTTCTTAAATAATGTTTATTTTTGAAATATTTTCCCCCATTTATTTATTTTTATTTTATTTTATTTTACAAGTTGATTTTGATTTTATTTTTTATATTTTATAGTTTTTTTTGTCCTTTCTATATATATATATATATATATATATATATATATATATATATATATAGCCATGGTTTTTAAATTGTTTTTCATGTTTTATTATTTATTATCATTTTTTTGTTTTTTTTTTTAAATTGTTTTTTTTTTTTCAATATTTGAATTTTGTTTTTTTTTTTTGTATTTTCCATTTTTATTTATTTATATATTTATTTATTTTATATATTTATTTTTTAAGGGTTTCAGTTGATGCTCGTCTAGCAATCTGATCCCATTATGTGCAATTTGATAGTTTATTTTAATTTTTTCGTTATAATGAATCGAGTCTGCCCACACAATGTGTCAATTTCATGGTTGGTCTTTAAATTTTCATTACAATGGGTCGAGTTCACCTACACTATGTGTAAATTTGATGGTCGATTTTTTTTTTTGCAATGTATCAAGTGGTTTTGGGCTAAGATTTTAAAATCACTACACATTTAGCATTTAAAAAAAAATTACTCTTGGTATAATAATTCTTTCATTCAGGTGTTCATTTTTAAGGTTTTTTAGTCATAAAATATTTCCATAATGTCATGCTTGAAATATTTTGAAAACTTAATATTGTTTTGTAGTCACAATCTTTGGTTTTGATTCCATGGTTTAATGTTTTTCTAAGTCGTGATATTTTATTTTTAATGCTATGGTTGAAAACAGTTATAAGTATTTTTTCTTAGCACCATGCATGGAAATTGTTAGAATTTTCGGGTTTTTCAAATACATGATATTTTAAATTTAGTGTCATGCCTAAAAATCATTGGAATTTTAAGGCTTTTCAAAGACATGTTATTTCATCTTTATTGTCATGCTTGAAGATCGTTGGAAATCTAAAGTTTTTTAGAGTCATAATATTTTATTTTTATTGCCATTACTAAGAAATGTTGAAAATGTACTCTGAAAAAAATATGTCATTCCAACATTAACACTTTTCGTTTTCAGGGTGTTTTTTTCCATAGCAAATTTTGGTTCTTACTGTCATTTTTAAAAAATGTTGAAAATGTACCTCGAAAAAAAATAATGTTATTCCAGCATCAACACTTTTCGTTTTCAGCCTCCTTTTTCATGTTTTTTTGGGGTAGAGTACCCGTTTTGAGGTAATAGTTATCAGTAACTATGTTGAAGTCCCTTGTGGCAAATAATAGGAAATTTCTGCTATTTTTTAGAACATGCTAATGAGTTTTAATCAAGTTTATTCCACTTGCATTAGGTAAAAAACATTCCAGTTAATAACAAAATTTACCCCATTGCATTTGCACTTGATTAGGTTAGGCATTTGATAGATTAACTAACTCACTAATTCTTGAATTTCTAGATTTTAGACTAGTAGTTTTCTGCTATTTTTAGCATGTGTTAACATGGGTATTTTTGAGTGATTCCATTTGCAATGGAGATGTAAGACATCATAGTCAATAACAATTTTTTCCCTTCCAATTTGGATTTGATTTTCTTGGTCATTTGGTGAATTATATTGTCCTATAGAAAACCTGTTTCCTGTAGCAGATTCATGTAACACTCTTCCATCATGTATATACTTGCTTAGATTTGCTCAAAAAGGTTGGTTTTTTCCCTTAGGGTTGAATCATGACCCTAGGCTCTAAATAAATGGTTGAGGAAGAATTAACACAACTTAGGACTTGTCTTATTACCCATGCAAAACATCTCGGTGAATTGGATTAATGGACAAATTTATGAATTAGATAATACAATAACGATTTTCTTGATTGCCACATCCAATGAACTCTATCAATGGATCTAAGATCTTTGAAATGTGATGATTGATATTTAGTTAATGATCTTTACTTTATGCAATTAGAATAGTTTTTCCTTCCTTGTGTTTTCTTTCTTGCAATAGGTTGAGGTTTCCATTTCGATCATTTCCATTTTTACAACTAATTAGGATTTGATTTCATTACATGCACTCCATTATATCATGACAACAGAGGAAGGACATGTTGTATGCTGTACATATAGTGCCGATATCTCTTAAGTTTGTACGAACCTCGGGTTGATAATTAAAGTTGGTATCCTTGGGATTTGCAACATTCTTGTTGCAATACTGAGGCTCATCAGTTTTTGGCATCGTTGCCAGGGAGGTGTCAAAGTATGCATTTTTTTCTTCCCTAGTTGATTCATTTCTTTTTACTTTCTGAAAAAAAAAAAAATTGCATTAGGCATCTTTCATTTCAAGAACAAAAAATTGCATTGCATTAACATTCTTATTCAAAAAAAAATTCTCCAACACTAACCCCCCCATTTGATCACGTGGTGCAGTAAGAGCCACATCACCATTCATTTTTGTAGGTAGAAGAAGAAGAGGTGACAGAGAAGGTAGAATAAATGGATGGAGATGATGACAATGAAGAAGATCCTCTTGGATTTCCCATTCAAGATACTGATGTTAGTGTGCACATGAAGAACATCCCTCCATCTTTTCTTCCAAATTTTCATGGCCTAAGGTTAGAGGATCTGGAAACATTTCTCTTTGAATTTGAAATTGTTTGTAAATCTTATGATTACTTATTAAACTCTCAAAAATTGAGATTGTTTCTAGCAACATTGAAGGATAGAGCTCTTAAATGTTATGAGTTAGGGACTAATTCAATAAGATCATGGAATTATATGCAAAAGATATTTCTGGAACAATATAAAGATCATGATCTTAAAGAATAAATATTTAGAATGAATAAAAAAGAATATGAGAGCCTTGAGGATCTAATAGAAAGGTTCATGTTATAATTTTAAGAGGGAAAAACTACATAATTTAGGATCCGACACACTAAAAACCATCTTACTTAGAGCAATTATGGATGAATGGATTGATCTCCTTGATCTTACGAGTAGAGGTGATGTATAAAAATTATAATTTGAAGAAATATGTGAAACATGCAAACACATATCAAGAGGAAGGGCAAGAGTAATTCAATCAACATCAAGATTGGTAAGTCAAGCTAAAATTGGAAATTCGCTTGATAACATTAAAACACAAATTCTTACCAATCTAAGTGAACAAGTAGAAATGTTAAGAATACAAAAAAAAGAAAAAAGAAGATGTTGATATTTGTGTTTTCCATGTAGAATCACATGATCTTAAATATTGCCCCTCATTACCAAGGTTGAAGGAAGTTTACCAAGAGGACAATGGAGCAAGTCAATTGCCAATGTAGCTATGTCATGTAGCTTCAAGACAACCACGGAAGCCTATTCAACCTAATATGATGCAAGAGCCTAATTCACAATTTCAAGCTTATGCACATCCATCTCAAAGTAATTGGAACACACCCTTTCCTAGGCAACCTTGGCCATCTCAACCCCAAAACCAATGTTGGCAACAAGGTTGGCAAGAAACTTATGGGAGCCATCCACAATATCCTGAATATTTTCCTCAATACCCTCCATACCCAAATCCATTCTATCCCTACCATTCACCTCCACCACAACCAAAACCCCAACCACATCCATCTCAAAGATCCATTCCCACTCAACTACCTGTACAACCATTTCCAAACTCACACAAGGAAGTAGCTCAACCCACTTACAATGTTGAGGCACAACACTTCCAACCATCTCCTCTTGATCTCAATGGTATTCATATTAGCTAAAGAGGAGCATTGCAAAAAGAGATTCTCTTGATTTCATTGAATGACAACATTCAGAAAAAGAATATTGAAATGAGAAGACCAAAGAATCATGGGCCACACTTGATGAAGAGTAAACGACAAAATCAGAGATCGAGAAAGTTCCCTCATGTTTACCATCAGATCCTCCATGTGTTCAAGAGAATAATAAACAAAAACAAGCAGATCTGAACTTCATACAAAAAGAAGGCTTCCAATATGATTCAAATTAGAAAGTGGACCAGGCGCATCAAAACTATATTGAAATATGGTTCAAGACAATCATTAATTTGCAGCAACACACTGTTCTTCATCAATTCCTGATCTCATCTCAATCAAATCATTTGGTCTCTGAAATTCAAGTACATGTCAAAGCATATATTTTAATTTTACACATTAGTTTATCTGTTGGCTTGATGTGCACATGTCTCCATTGGAAGTATTCTTATACTTGAAAGAGATTTTATTTTTCAAGTAGAGTAGGATAGGAAAAAAACGAAAAAAAAGAGAAAAAATAAAATCTCAAGTGAAAACCTCCTTTGAGGTGCCTGAGATTGGCTCATTGATTGAAAAACTCCATGAAGTGGTCAATGGGTTGGGAAAAAAAAGAAAAAAAGAGCAAAAGAAAAGATCCTAGGTGAAATGCTCCTTTGTGGCGCTTAGGCAGACCTAGTAGTTGAAAACCTTATTGAGGCGGCTAGTAGGTCTAGAAGAAAAAAAAAATAATAATAATAAAATATATGCTCCATGTATCTCTCTCTCATGAATGCAGGTGCTCTCCAACGTCTGCAAGCAACAAAATCAATTTAGCCACTAAAAGAAAGGTTGATCAAAAGCCTAGTCAAAGGAATTAAAACTTAGAATTTCTCCTCCTTTGCTAAAATGCTACAAAAGGACCAAGTCCATGCCAATCCATCACCCTCATCTGTTTCCACCAGCCACTCATCATTCCCAACATTTTACCACAACATGCACAACATTAAGACCAATAGTTCCCAACCTAGCCAAGGCATCTAATGCCTCAAATCCATTTACTCTACCTTTCCTATTACCTTTCTCATGACTGTCCTGCCACTGTACATTTACCTCAATGTACCCCACTAATTCAACTAAATGTCATATTCTTGCCTTCATCTACCCTTATATATACATTGAGCTTCATTCAGGTCTTACATTGACTATTGAGTTTCATTGAACTCTCCCTGAGCTCCAATAACTTCCTCCTTCCCAACCAATTCCCAAGACCTTCAAAACAAAAAAGGAAAGAACAAGAAAAAAACAAGAAGAAAACTATGAAAATCCAATAACAATACGACACCACAAACAAAGTGGCAAGGCCTTGCACCAAACACAATCAAAATCCATAATCAAGCTCAAACAAATTAGAAAATACCGAAGGCACAAAACTAGCAATAAACACCATGTCTCAATCCCCATGCGTTCCCAATGCCTCTAAAGGAAAGCTCAACCCGAGCCTTCTTCAAGATTTCATGGCAGTCTTTTTTGCAAGGAAATCCCCTACATCATACTACCATAAACACATAATTGTCAGTGCATAAATAAATATAACAATACACTGGTTACATTACCTTGTTGTACCCAACATGCTAACCTATCAATGAAATCATACATATATCATCTCTCAAGGGACTCCATTCCCTTGAAGAATCTAGGCATCGCAGAAAACCAACTTAATAGATATGTCAAATACATGTTTAGTAATATAACATATATCCACATAATATTAGACAAAATATAGGTTAAGAAGATTTCCTGTATTCAAAGCATTCATTCATTTGGAATTGATGCTTCCAAACATAGCCAAAGTAATTCTCACCCAATTCCTTTCTTTTACCTTTACCTTGCTGCAACTGAGTCTTACTATGTACTATCACATTTCCCAACAGATATTTATTTAAACAAATCAGCTATTACCTTGTCACAATAATACTATGCATGTTTCCTTGCAATTTCTCACACATGTCAGTCACACATTCCAAATATCAAGATATCATGTATATTAATTTGAAATGAACCTTTACCAAGATGAGCAATCATGTCATAATATGCAATCAACTTATAGTCATTAATCATAATACTACAACTAGCACTCGTTTGCATTCAAGTGCATATCAACTGTCTCAACACATGTGTTGATACAACCATCTTAAGACACGATCATTTCTTCATGTAATTTTATAGACACATACTCATATCATGCAATTAATGAGGCAGTCAAACAAAAGATAGATGAAATAATAAACACCAAGAACTCAAACACTAAATAGACAACATAATTAACCATTCAAGCACCAAGTAGACATCATAAGAAAACTCATACCTTAATGTATCTCAGGGGGAGGCTACCTTGTTTGAACGATATAACTTCACAACACATCAACTCAAACATAAATAAGGTCATGATATCCATAATAGTAACTAGCTGATATGTTCACATCATAAACTCATAAAAAATTTCCACTCATGCATAAAAATCACATATGCACAGTCAGTCTAAATTAGTATAACATAATATCACAATATATTAACTCATACTTGAATTTCATAACCATAATTATTTGTATAGGTAAATCCAAATTAGCACAAAACATGATAACATCAAGACCTTAGTTGCAATGACCATAATCATTAGAAATATGACCACAATGCATACAACAATAGGTTACTATCATTCATGGCTATCTAACACATTAACATATGACTAAAGTAATCAACTAGAATTTATCATACATGTAACCATAATAATAATAGAATGACAAGAATATAAGTAACCCTAATGCTTATAAAAACCATTAGCCATATACCTACATTCTAAATATACAATACTTGTATGATGAACTGCGCTTACCCCGGGGTCTAGTGTTGCAACCTCGCTCTACCAATTTGCATCTCCTACTCTATCTTATTCAACCCATTAACATCATAACAACCAACAACATCCTCATGACACAAACTACATACAATTACCTCACAATGCATATCTTACCTACTATAAATGCATAACCATCACCATGACAATGCATGCATAACAACATATAGACATTGACATGCATAAAAATGCATATACAACTAACATGCATGCATGAAAAACACATCCTAACAAAAACAACATCATCTCTACATTTTAACACAACTGTAACAATGACCACTACCATGCATACATAATAAGCACATATACAACCGACATGCATGCATGACAACACTTTCTGCCCATCTAGTCCAAATGTTGAGCCATGCTTTGATACCACTTTGTAACACCCTCCTCCAACATCTACCCTAGTTAAATGTTGCGTTGGGTTAAAGCACAGGGCCTTCACTAGGGAGCAATATCATACCACGTGTGTTCATATTGGGGTATATATATTGAGGAAAAAATGACATAATATATCGGGGGTAAAGGGTTTTTTATATTAGCAGGTATAAAAAATGAAGGTCAAAGTTAATGAAAAAATATAAAGTGGTATAAAAAAATTTAATAAAAAAGGAGATACCTACAATATATAATGAAAGTAGGGGTTGTTTAAATTGGAAAATTCTATTGGGTTTATATCGGTATGGGGTTAAATAATGTGATTTATATAGGTATTTTCAAATATATAGTCAAATTAAGGGTATTGTTTAATATGTCACAAACGCACGTGATATGTCATAGGTTCATTGAGTGAAGCCCCCATGGGGTAAACATGTGACGAGAGGCTACTATGATGTGATTCAACTCACCATGTATAGTTAAGGAAGTGGATTTGACAAAACAAATCCATTATGACCTTCCACACATGCTACATAACCTTCAAGAGCCAACCAACCCTTCTAGGTGACCATCCCCTGAGATAACTTGACATTTCACTGATCTGGACCCCTAGCCGCTCCCATGGAAAGCCAAGCATGCGAATGAAGCCTTCCAGTCATTCTCACATTAAGGCATGGCAATAAATGTGGACTTTTTCAGCTAGTTCTGAGCCAATGACTGCAGATTCTGGGCCACTTTTTCCTGGTCAGGATTCAGGCCACTGCCCAGAACTTCATGAAACTTTTAGAAATGATAAATGACAATAGAACAAAGGTACAAATGCAAACACTCAATCAATGACTTGACTAGACCCATACTAGCCATGATAGAAACTTCATCAAACATGTCACAAATATGCAATCTACAGGTCATAACAATAAATCTAAGCATATGGGTCTCATACTTATCTGAGATTTGTAAAGAAGCATTGTTGCCATATCACAATAATTTCATTATCATCTTTTAGGTCATATATTCATTGTACATTCATTTTCTAATTAAAAAAGGATGAGATCCATACATCAAGTCTGTCATAAAACATACTCATAACTAGCATATATCTGACATAAATAACAAGGATATCACAACCGTAAGAATCACATATGAACCAATATATTTACACATGAAATACCAAGGAGAAGAAGCAATTATTAATGAATGCAAAATCTAACCAGGTATGGACTTCCATGAACCACCCGAACATAGATTGGCTGAACCAAATATTTCTTTCAACCAATTGCCCCGCACCATATTCCAAGGATGAATGTGGGACTCAAAACCAAACCAAACCAGGTTTCCTTAGGCGTTACCGTAATCCCCACCAGATCACGAGGCCTTAAACAAGCATGAATGCCACTGGATTTATCCACCTACACCATGAGGAATTTTCCTGTCCCTTGGTCTCTAGGATTTACCGTATATCCCGCCATACAATGGTCAAGGATTCCTAGGCCTAATCAAGATTCCACCCTCCAGGATTTACGATATATCCCACCATTCATCGGTTAAGGATTCCTAGGCCTGATCAAGGGAACACACCTCTAAGATTTACCGTATATCCCACCATTCATTGGTTGAGGATTCCTAGGCCCATTGAGGCACACAAAATCTGGCTTTAATGCAATACTAGTCTAGTCTAAGGAATCCTAGTCCTTGTGTTCTTTCTTTAAGAGACCACCTCACTTAGTTTTGAAACCATCCAATAATCCAACTCAACCAAATACAAGAGAACCCATCACACCATGGCTATTCGGAAATGGAAAAGGCAAGGCTAAAGAACACTGTCACACTTGGAAAATCCCATGCCAGAGACAATAAGAGAGCCAAATACACACATGCATGTGCCCCGCATGCCAAATATAGCTAGCAAATCACATAGGAAAATTAATACCTGCAAGTAATCCCACTGTAGCTGCTAGATCATACTCTTCCTTTCTTAATATTTTCTTTCCTTTTCCTTCTTGGTCCTTCCTTTACCTTCCTTTATCCAATGCTAGATTGCTCCAAAAATTCTTTAAGTTTCCAAAAGTGAGAGAGAGAGCTCCAAAACTAAACTGACAAAAGGTTACCAACTGATTCTCAGAAGCCTTTATATTAATGATGCCTCTAATTTATTCAATTTTGCATTATTTTCCTTCATTTTCCTCCTCACATGAAACCTTTGACCTTTCACCTTCCTTTTCTCCTAATTTCCATTATTTTCATAAATAAAATTCCAATCAATGGCTCATGCCTTTCCAAATCCTTTGCCATTTCCTTTTCCAATTTCCCTTAGCCATAATAAACTAAATGAACACCCACATTAGGATGTTTTGCCCAAGATTCAACTTGGAATACGTGTCCCATGACCTTTCTCTTATATTTTTTACGTGAATTTTTTACCAAGGCTATTACAAAAGTTTTCCTACCATCACCCTTATTTTGCTCCTAAGGTTGAAATACATGTCCTCTGCTAGCTGCATTGAACTTCTTGTAAGGTGCTATGTTCTCCTTGTAACTTGCATCCTGAGGTATTCCTTTCTTTTTGGTCCTCTTTCCTTTAGTCTTCTCATTACCTTTCCAACCCGGCTTAAGCTTAGACTTGCACTTAGAATGCTCATAACAATGATTCAGTTCCCGATGAAATATTCCAATGACCGAGGCTCATCATACTCAATCCAATCTTTAAATGCTAAAGGTGATCCATTGATGAACCTTTGGACCTTTGTCTTCTCATCCTTGTGGTAACAAACATACCTCAACAAATCCAGAAACTTAGTCGTATACTCTTCATCTGTCATAGAACCCATCTTTAACTCAAATAATTCCTTGGCCTTCCCATCATAATATCTGTCAGACAAGTAATTCTTCCTGAAGAGACATCTAAACTCATGTGAACTAATATCCTCTACCCTGATGCGTCTGACACACTTCACATCTTCCCACTAGATATATTCTTTTCCCTTCAGACTGAACATAACTATCTTGTATTTCATATCTTATGAATAATCATGCAATTCAAAGTACTTCTTCAATTCAAGTAGCCATACTTCTGCATCTTTTGATTTCTTCACTTCCCCGTCAAAATTAGGAGGCTTGGATTTCTTTAACTCGTATGGAAAATACTACTTCTCACTCATCCTATAAGGATGCTGGCGGTAATGACGATGATATCTCTCAGAACTGAAGCTAGAATAAAATCCATAAGTGCTAACCCACCTGTCAGGTGTATCCAAATATCTGTTACCTCTGACTGTATCATCTCTGTCTAACCTATATCCTGATCGAGACCATCTACCATATGCCCCATTAGTCTTTTCCTCCTATCCATGATTGATCCTCAGCTATCCCTACTTCTCCAAATTTGAAAGGATCTGAAGGATGACTAAATTAACCTCTGATTTCTTTTCTTGTGCTCTAGCAAGCCTTTCATGTGCCTCAATCAACCTTCTATTATCTTCCTTACAACTTCTGATCCCTACCTTCAAACTTCTCAACGTATTTTCTAAATAAGGAGAAAACCCTTCTCCTTGCTTCCCAATTGAACTTTCCCATTGTATATAATTCGCATCAGGCCTATAAAGAGAGTCATGTGAACTATAGTCCATCATTTTTCTCTTCATAGTTGATCTTTTATCTCTTTCAAACATGTCATGTTAGATAAACCAAATAGAGGCGTAATCAAGATCTTACCTTAGAGTATTTTAGGGAGGCTATCTTGTCTGCACAATTATTCCAAATTAGCACTATATAGGTAAATAATGACATCAAAATATCAACACTGTGCATGATAAAACAAAACTAGAATAATAACCACCACAATGCATGCATAGTAGACACATATACAATTAACATGCATGCATAAAAAACACATTTAGCCCATTCAGTCCAAGTGTTTGAACGTGGAAGCTCTGGTACCAATTTGTAACCACCACTCCCACATTTACCCACCTTGACAAGCTCTCCAGGGTAAACATGAGCTAAGTGTCACTATGATATGACCCAACCTCTAAGTTCTAGTTATGGAAGTGGGGCCTACAAGCCAGAAGTAAACGAACATCCCTTAGAGACTACATATCACACAAGATCCTACCAACCACCTCAGGTGATAAATCCCTGAGATGGAAGTCTTTTTCACTATGTTTGCTCCCCAAACACACCCTTGAAGCACCATGCATGTGGTAATGAGGCTCCAACTGCACCTATAATCCTGTCTGTAGGAGGTTATGACCCAAATTCCTTAGTTTAGTGCATGTGGTCATGAGATCTATGGCACTTTTTTAGGCTAGCCTCCATACCACTTCCCATATCTGCCTATAATTTTCTAGAATCATGAAAATGAAGATAATAATGTTAAATGATAAAAGCTTTAGCAAGATCTTGACCAATACATGCCGAATGAAAGATAGACATTTTGTCAAACACCTCAAAAACATATAAGCTATAGGTCATTAATGCATATATGATCATAAAATTCTCAACTTCATCTGAGAATCACCAAGAAGGCTCAATTCCCTCTCAAGGTGGTTGCAATAACACTTGTTAGCCCATGCATTCATCAACCATCCAGTAACTTATCAAAGCATGAACAAGAGCCCTAGCTAGAGCACATCATAAAACTAGGCATATAACCAACATATAACTAGAATGGAAACTATGAAAAATCAACCATAATATCACCATAATAACCAATATAGGTGCTCATAGATCACAATAGGAAAATAACTCATTTTAACATATGAAAATGCCAACCAAGTTAGGGACTTCCACATACCTCTTGACTATAAATTGGGTTGAACCAAATCTCTCTTTCAGCTAATCACCCCCACACCATATTCCAAACATGAATGTGGGATCATAAGGGTTAAACCAAAACCAAGCCAACCATGGCTTCCAAAGGAAAACCACCTCAACCCTCAAACATAATGATTTCACCTATATAGTCTAGGAATCACTAACATCAACCAAATTGGTATCTACCCAAACTATCCAAGGCTCCAGGAATTAGTAACTCAACCCACAACCTCCAAGGAAACTAAGCTTTTTCAGGGCTCTGGAGCATTTTCCCAACTCAAAGGCTCCATGGATTAGTAAATCAACCCACAACGTCCAAGGAACCCAAGATGTTTCAGGTCTCTAGAGAATTGTCTACAACCCACAACCATAGGAAACCTGAGAACCAATCAGAAAAACCAAATGGGGAATCCACCACACTGTGACTATCGAGGAAATGGTAAGTCAAGACTTACACCATGGTTAATGCAGAAAAATATCCATGCTAATGAAATCACACAATCAAGGAACCACATGCATATACCATGCATCCAAAAACTAGTAAGGAGATCACACATGCAACTTGTTACCTTCAAAGTAATCTTGCTGTAGCTGCTGATCCAACTGTCTCCTCACACTTCCTTGCTTTCCTTACTTGTTTTCTCCAAATCCAAGTGAATTATAGAGTGCTCCAAGAATACTCTAAGAATTCTCTAAGTGTGGTAGAGTGTAAGAGAGCCAAATGCTAAACTAACAAAAGCTATCCACCATTTCTCTGATGCCTTTTTATTATTGATGTCTCTTTTTCCTTCATTTTTCCTCTAATTTCACTTGCATACATATTTGTGTCTATTCACCTTCCTTTTCTCCTGTTTTCCTTTATTTCCTTAATTAAATGCCATTTATTGTCCCTTTTCCTTTGCTAATTTCCATAGTCATAAATAAACCACAAGTGATGCCCACTATAATGTTTTCCCACAATTCAACTTGGAGTACGTTTCCCATGACCTTGCTTTATTTTATTTACATGGAAAATCAACTAGGGGTTGTTACACATTCATTCATATACATATGTATTGTTGGTTCTACATTGTGGATGTTTGTTTTGATGTGTATTCTATGCATAACTAGATGGCTAGTGACCATGATTGTGTAATTATTATGTTGTAGCCCATGTCGCCTTTTGCTTAAAGAGTAATATAATATGATGGATAGTTGGGTTGATCCTTATGATTTGAGTTATTATCTAAATGCATGTTTATGTTTATGGCATATTGTGGTATTGCGGATTTAATTTTTAGTTGTGGCTTTGAGTTCTCATGAATGTTTGGAACGGTCTGGTTATTTGGAAGTCTATTAATGACCATAGCCTTAGTATTTCATTTTGTTAAGGAGCAATGTCTGATATTACGAATGTTGTCACTAATGGCTCAAATTATAAGTCCTTCTTACTCCATGTGTGTTGTTGTAGGTGACCCTCGTATGACTTGGTGAACTGAGGGGCTTGAAAATCCTACGTGGTGCACAATTCTAGGAACGGTGAAGTGTTTGTCTCATGGTATTCCAATGTCATAGGTCATAGACACTCTTGTCAGTCTCTAGAAACCTAGTTTCGACAATCACCCATTATCATCTCGTGTGATACTTCACCCACCCTGTGGGAGGTGTTGAAAGGGTTGATGTTGAGTGGGTTTTTGTTGGCCACTGCGTATCAATTCCCGAGTCTGTCAAAATCTCGTGCACCAACAAAGAGGGAATGAAATTACACTAGAAAATGACCAAGTAGTTAAAACACCAATTTGAATTACTCATAGACTCTTGTATGTATTATTTCTTGACATGAATACACTTAAATAATTGTTGATGATAGGGAACCAATCAAAACTAGGTAGGGGTTATGTAGTGCATGCACACTAGAAAATAGAAAAGAACTTTCCTAGATTAGCTAGTAGCCTTAAATAAGTCAAGAAACTACAAATTAGAGTGAGAGTCTAAAATAGATTAGCTAAACATAAATGGAGTAAAAAATAAGTTAAAATTGAAGTGTAGAGTCCCTCATGCCACTTTTAACTCATAAATAGCAAAAGAATTGCAAGAATAAGACCAAAAGTCAAAGGATAAGGTTGGTAAGTGAATGGATCAAAGGAAAATAGCTCAAGTGGTATCTAGTGGGTTTAATTCCCCCTCCACTCAAGTTATGTTCTCCAAAGACATGTTAGCCTGGGTGGAAAAAATTTGAACATGTTGAAAATCATGATGAGTAATTCCTATAAGCCCAAAGGGGCAAGAAAATTTGAATATCTTGATATTGAGGTGAATAGTGGTAGTTTTTGTGATTCTACTTTTGGTCTTTCCCATAATATTCATTCCAAGTTTCCGCTTCACTAGTTACCATTGAAAACAAAAGGTTGGTAGGTGAATGGATAAGGTTGTAGAAAAGGTAGTCTCCCTAAATAAGAGAGGGAATACACATTATTAATTAGGGACCTTGGGGATAAGGTAATGCACAATAATGGAGAGGAAATCACCATGTTACTGCCTATTTAGTGCTCAATCACTACTACACATCATCCTAGGTGGCGTCCACTATTAAAAATAGACTTACTAAAAATAGGAAAAAGCTAAAAATAAAAGGCGATATCGAATGGTAGGGAGTGTCTAGTAGATGAAGAAAAGTGGTCATATGTGGATCTAATTTTGGAGCAATATTTTGGGCTATAATTTTTGGGATTTGTGTAGAGGAGCACTTCACAAAAGGGTATTGCACATGAAGGTCACCCAATGGCCAGTGCACAAAAAGTATAGAGAATAAGGAAAGCTATTAGACTTATTTTGTGAACAACATAAACTTACTAGAAGAAACTTAATGTGTAAATTTAGTAATTAAATAGTATACAATTTGAATCAATCATATCAGCCAATAGATGAAACCTGAGTGTGCATTTTAGTGAAGTGAGGCAATTTTGGCATGGTTCACAAAAATGCATGTCCAACCTTCATTTCAAGGCCAAATTGAATGATTCAACTTGGAGAGTATTTTTTTACTCATAAATAACATTAATATAACTAAAGTATTCTAATTTAATGATTCGAAGGTCAAACTTATTATATATGAAAGTGCTGGAGAAATCACAATTCACGATGTTGTCCCAAAAGTGCCAACAATTTGTGAACATCAGAAACTTACCTGAAGAAAATTAGTGTGTAAAATTAGTAATTATATAGTATACAATTTGAATCAATTAGATTGGCCAAGAAATGAATCATGGGCTTGCATTTTAGTGAAGCAAGGAATATTGCCTACTTCACAAAAATGCACTCCCAACCTTCATTTCAAAGCCAAATTGAATGATTTAACTTAGAGGGTATTATTTTACTCATAAGTAGCATTAATAGAATGAAAGTTTTCTAATTTAGTGATATGAAGGTCAAAGTTAATGTAAATGAAAGTGGTGCAACAATCGTAGTTCATAGTGTCACCCCAAAAGTGTCAATTTGTGAACAACAAATAATTATTGGAATCAAATTAGTGTGTATAAAAAATACTAATTAAATAATATACAATTTGAATCAATTATATTGGCTAAGAAATGAAGCTGGGCATGCATTTTAGTGAAGCAAGGAAATTTTGGCCTACTTCACAAAAATGCACGCCCAACCTTCATTTCAAGGCCAAATTGAATGATTCAACTTGGAGAGTATTTTTTTACTCATAAGTAACATTAATACAATTAAAGTTTTCTAATTTAGTGATATAAAGGTCAAAGTTAATGTAAATGAAAGTGTTGCAACAATCACAATTCATGGTGTCCCCCCAAAAGTGTCAACAATTTGTGAACAACAAAAACTTACTGGAAGAAAATTAGTGTGTAAAATTAGTAATTAAATAATATACAATTTGAATCAATCATATTGGCCAAGAAATGAAACCTGGGCATGCATTTTAGTGAAGCAAGGCAATTTTGGCCTACTTCACAAAAAATACATGTCTAACCTTTATTTCAAGGCCAAATTGAATGATTCAACTTAGAGAGTAGTTTTTTACTCATAAGTAACATTAATACAATTAAAGTTTTCTAATTTAGTGATATGAAGGTTGAAGTTAATGTAAATGAAAGTGCTACAACAATCACAGTTCACAGTGTCCCCCCAAAAGTGTCAACAATTTGTGAACAATAGAAACTTACTGGAAGAAAATTAGTGTGTAAAATAAGTAATTAAATAGTATACAATTTGAATCAATAAGATTGGCCAATAAATGAAGTCTGGGTGTGCATTTTAGTGAAGCAAGACAATTTTGGCCTGCTTCAAAAAAATATATGCCCAACCTTCATTTCAAGGCCAAATTGAATGATTCAACTTGGAGAGTGTTTTTTTTCTCATAAGTAACGTTAATACAATTCAATATTTCTAAATTTTCACATATATATTCATGTTGTTCAAAAATAATCCAAATTGCATGGATTTCATAGGGTAAAAGGCAGGGTTTGTGTGCCACAAATAAATGCACACCAAGACCTTGTTGACATAGGCATTGTACACTTATGTCAACAAGGTAGGAATAGCCTACACTAAGGCTCTTTAATAGCCTAAGCCATTTAGTATAGCTACCCTCAACAGGTTTATAGGCTCTATTAGCCTTGGATCCTTTCTTCTTATTAAGGAGTGAATCCGGGGAAACTAATCCTAATCTAAACTAAGGTTATCCTATACTAATCTAAACTAATTCTATATTATATATGGTTAAATATGAATTAAAAGTTAATCATCAGTTTAAATATACAAGTGAAACAATAAAATACAAACAATCCAACTTGATATCATTATCGAGAAAATGGGACAGTATGTTTCACTAGCAAGCTATTACGATATACTAATTCTAATTTATATATGTTATTTATAAAATAGAATCTAAAAAGGTTAAATATAATAAAAAAATATATTATTTAAATGTATGCTACAGGAACAAAAATAAAGTGTTATGATACAAGAAATGTATATAAGCCGCTAACCAATAAGGGATTGACATGTTTCTTGGGACACATGAGTCCTGGAAAATTTCTTTATAAAGGCCAAGAAAACTTAATTCTCCACCATTTCCTTTGGAACTGTTCATTTCTCACTCACACATTTTCCTCAAGGCTTAGTTGAGTACATTGATTTCTCAGTGCAAACCAAAGAATTCAAATGCCAATTTTATTCTTGGCACAATTATGACCTCTGTGAGTCATTTTTAAGTCAAAACATCTCAAGATTAAGGTATAAAACTAGAAGTTGCACACTCTATGAAGGTCCCCTTCCTGGCCAGTGAAATCTTGTTTTGAACAGTACTGAACCTCAGGATAAAATCCCAATTCACAGGTTATAGGTAATTTTAAGGCCAGTTCTGGCTAAAGCGTCCAATGTTCAACCTTGAATCCACCTATAAACCTTAAAGCTTTATTGCCTTTGTGCAACAATTTCTTCAAGACCATAAAATTTTGAAATGTGTTCCCCCATTTGCTACCCCATCTCCTTCTTACACGTGGCATGCTTGTACTTGACTCTTAAATCCCTAGGAACTCCCTAAGTTCACTCATCAATATTTGTTCCTTAGTCATAATACACTTTTTCAATGGCCACATCTTCGACCAAAAGCTCTACAGATGTTCAAACTAAGGGTAAAGTAAAAGAATCAGATATCTTGGATGAGCTTACCAATGTGCTAGTGTTGGGTCCCTATAATACTAGTGATTACCCCATTACTATTGTAGTTATACCCCTTATTTATATTGTTGTGCCACTATTACCCCCATATTGTTATTTCTGTGCCCCATAGAATCCCTGTATTGTTATTTTTGTGGCTTTATATTATTATTGTTAGGTCGGTTGGATTATATTGTGACTCCTTAGACTCCTATATATAGAAAGGAGGTTTTGTCATTTGTATCATCGAATAATTGTTCATTTATGTAATGTAAAGGAGGTTGCCCCCTCGAAGAGGCTGAATTCTAAGGTGTTGATCTATCTTTTATATCTTTTCTTGAGCTGGTTTCATAACATTTGGTATCAGAGCTTTGGATTCTAGGGTTTCGCTGCTCCAAACAGGTCATCGTGGCATTTTCGCTATAACTTTTTTCTGTGGCGTTTCAGAAGTCGTAAAAAACCCATTTGAGAAAAATCGTGTTGAACCTTGGGTCCGAATTTCAGAGCTTTTCGTGTGATATTTGCGGAGATATGATCTGAGGAAGTTGGTCTTTTTGCAGACTCCTGAATTACATTCAAAACAGGTGACCTGGGGAAAATCGTCATAACTTTCTCTCTGGGAATCAGATTGAAATTTCATAAGAAGGTACAAAAAGAGGACGGACTGTAGTTTCTTGTATATCTTTTTTAGAACCAAAGATCGAAAATTGTACACGTGGCACTTCATACAAGTTCGCTCTTCTGGAAAGGTCTATAATCAGGTCATCTTGGGAGATTGTGCATAACTCTTTCTTGGAGAATCCAATTTGGATCAGACTGGTGGCATTGGAAAGAGGACACAGAGAGCTACTATAGGTCAAAAATTCAGAACTAGATGATTGGAAATTACAGAGATACATCAGAGGCAATATCAATCTCCTACAAAGTGAAAAAAGGTGTGTAGATTTTTTAAATTTTTGCTTAAGCTTGGTTTGAAAATTTATTTTGAAGGAATTCAAAGGGCATAGTAGAGCATTATTATCGGTAACTGATGCCCCGAGGAAAGAAAATGCAAACACCTAGTAAGGAACCTGAAAGCTCTAGCATGACTCATGAAGAAGAGGAAGAAATGCTACATGATATATCAAAATTACAAGAACAAGTGCAACAAATGTCACGCTCACAAAAGTTAACAGAAGCTAAGATAAATGGCGTGGAAGCTAAGATGAATGGCATGGAAGCTAAGATGGACAATTTGAAGATAGATTTGAACAAAAATTTGAAGACAAGCATGGTAGATTTGAAGACAGATTTGACAAATTTTCTACAAGAAATACTTACTAATGGTGAAAAGGTAGTAAAGGAAACTCATGATGAGAACAAAAGAAATGTTAATCATGATTCCATAGATCTAATGTTGGATCAAGAATCACCATATTCCAAAAATCGATATGAGGAAGTTTGATGGCAAGGATCCCGCCACATGGATATTACAGATGGAGCAATTCTTCGATCTCAATAATGTGCAAAACGCACAAAAGGTACGTATGGCAACTGTATATTTGGAACCAAATCAGTTTGTATGGTATCAATGGCTTTGTTCTCGTAAACAATTTATCACTTGGGCAATTTTTACGGAAGAATTGATAGCACATTATGAGGATACAAAAAGCAACACTTTTTTTAGCCAATTGATAAGTCTCAAACAAAAGGGTTCAATAATGGAGCACATTGAGGAGTTCCAAAAATTGAACATAAGGGTAAAAGATATTCCAGAGGAGCATAGGATTGATGTGTTCATAGGGTCTTTAAAGGATAATATCCAACATGATGTTCGCCTTTGGGAACCTGATTCATTAGAGAAGGCATTCAGGTTAGCAAGAAAAATGGAAAGCAAAATTATGGCAACTAGGAAGCATACCACTCACAACTATAAAGACGGAAGTGTTGTTGCCCCTAGTCTTCCACAACCTACAAGGTTGACACCACAACAATTGGAAGAAAAAAGAGCAAAAGGGCTTTGTTACAATTGTGATAGCAAATACACAAAAGGTCATAAGTGTGCTGAGAAGAAATTATTCTACATAGATTGTGAAGAGGAAGAAGAAAAGGAGCAAGAAAGGTCAAAAGAAGAGGATATACTCCAGGAACAAAGCCTAGATGAAGAACAAATAAATCCGACCATATCTTGTAATGCATTGGCGGGAATTACCACTCCTCAAACCATCAAGATAGAAGGACAAATCAAGAAGAAAAAGGTAATAGTGTTGATTGATTCAGGAAGCACCCACAATTTTATTCATTGTAGGGTAGCAAAAGAATTGAATTGCTTCCTATATCCAGCACCAGAGTGTCAAGTGATGATTGCAAATGGAGGAACAATAAATTGCTCTGGAAAGTGCCATAATATCAAGCTATCCATGGGAGAATATGTATTGACTAGCCCAATGCTTTCCATTCCAATGGGAGGTGCTGATGTTGTACTAGGAGTCCAATGGCTACAATCCTTGGGTACAATAGCTTTTAATTTTCAAGAACTTTTCATCAAATTTTCTACGGAAGGAAAGGAAGTTGAATTAAGGGGTATTGCAGGGAAACCAGGAAAGATAATCAGCTCTAATGGCATGACAAAGCTTCTAAAAAAGGAGCAAAGAGGTGTAATTGCACAATTATGTTCGCTAGATGTTTCCACATTGGAATCATCTATTTCTCCAGATCTCCAAAAAGTCCTGGACAATCATTCCAAGGTATTTGAGACTCCCAAAGGTCTCCCACCTATGCGTGATCATGATCATGCTATTCATCTGATTCCAGGAAGTGTTCCTCCAAACATCAGGCCGTACAGATATCCCTATGTCCAAAAAAG
The DNA here is from genome assembly GCA_031772625.1 of Pinus tabuliformis. Classification (NCBI taxonomy): domain Eukaryota; kingdom Viridiplantae; phylum Streptophyta; class Pinopsida; order Pinales; family Pinaceae; genus Pinus; species Pinus tabuliformis. The sequence continues at coordinate 846,103,029 of CM062818.1, read as the reverse complement.
TGAAATTGAACGTATGGTTGCAGAAATGCTAGAGGCTGGTATAATTCAACCGAGTCAAAGTTCTTTCTCAGCTCCAGTAGTATTGGTGCACAAGAAGGATGGATCATGGCGCATGTGTCCGGATTATAGGGAGCTCAACAAGCTCACTATTAAAGATAAGTTCCCCATTCCTGTCATTGATGAATTACTGGATGAATTGCATGGATCAATTTACTTCACCAAGTTGGATCTTCGTTCAGGATATCATCAAATCAGAATGAAGATTGAAGACATTCCGAAAACGGCATTTAGAACTCATGAGGGTCATTATGAATTTTTGGTCATGCCTTTTGGCCTTACCAATGCACCTTCAACATTTCAAGGTTTGATGAATTCAATTTTCAAACCATTCCTTAGAAAATTTGTGTTAGTATTTTTTGATGATATACTAATCTACAGCAAGTCTTGGAAGGATCATGTTGAACATGTTGACAGGGTGCTACAACTATTGGAGGAGAAACAATTATATGCAAAAAGATCCAAATGTTTCTTTGGAGTCCAGGAGGTGGAATATTTGGGTCATATTGTATCTCATGAAGGAGTTAAGGTAGACCCTAGCAAAATTAAAGCCATTAAGGAATGGAAAATCCCCACATCCATAAAGCATCTGCGAGGATTTCTTGGGTTGACAGGGTATTATCGCAAGTTTGTTAAGAATTATGGGAGAATAGCAGCACCTCTAACAACATTATTGAAGAAAGATTCATTTTCATGGACTCCGGAAGCAACAAAGGCCTTTGAACATCTTAAAGAGGCAATGTGCCAAGCACCGGTCTTAGCTACACCGGACTTCACAAAAACCTTTATTGTGGAATGTGATGCTTCAGGAAATGGAATTGGTGCTGTTCTAATGCAAGATGAAAGACCCATTGCTTTTGAAAGTCGTCCAATCAAGGGAAAGTTTTTAAGCAAAGCTATTTATGAGAAGGAAATGTTGGCAATACTCCATGCACTTAAGAAATGGCGACCCTACCTAATGGGAAGACACTTCAAGGTAAAAACGGATCATGATAGCCTTAAATACTTTTTAGAACAAAGATTATCCTCTGAAGAGCAACAAAAGTGGGTCACAAAGATGTTGGGTTATGACTTTGAAATCATCTACAAAAAAGGGAAGCAAAATGTGGTGGCAGATGCACTCTCAAGAAAGGATGAGGATGTGGAAGCATTGTTGTGTGCCATTTCTATTATCCAACCAGATTGGATAAACGAAGCAAGGGAGGAATGGAAGAATGACGAAGAAGTGTGGGCACTTATTCGAAAGCTACAACAAGATTCCAGTACTTCTGATACATTTAGCTGGAAAAATGATTCGTTATGGTACAAAGATCGCTTATACCTCTGTAAGAATTCCCAGCTAAAACAAAAGATTCTTATGGAATTGCACACTTCTCCCTTAGGAGGGCACTCAGGATTTTTAAAAACTTACCACAGGGTTAAGAAGGAATTTTTTTGGGATGGCCTTAAATCAGATATTCAAAAGTTTGTGGCGGAATGTTTGGTTTGCCAACAAAATAAAGTTGAAACAATTAAGACACCGGGTCTATTACAACCTTTATCCATTCCAAGCCAACGTTGGGAGGAGGTTTCAATGGATTTTATCACAGGTTTACCCAAGTCTGAGGGAAAGAGTGTCATCATGGTGGTAGTTGACAGACTTACCAAGTATGCACACTTTTGTGCATTATCACATCCATTTAAAGCCAGTACAGTTTCTACTGCATTTATGGAAACAGTTCAAAAGCTACATGGAAACCCAAAGATTATTGTAAGTGACAGAGATCCCATTTTCACTGGAAATTTTTGGACAGAATTATTTTCTTGTCTTGGTACTCAGTTAGCTCATAGCTCATCTTATCATCCTCAATCTGATGGGAAAACTGAGATAGTAAACAAATGTTTGGAAGGATATCTTCGTTGCTTTGTATCTGATAAACAGACACAATGGGTCAAATGGTTGCCTCTGGCTGAATGGTGGTATAACACTTCCTTCCATACAGCAACAAAAATGACCCCATTTATGGCACTTTATGGGTATCAACCACCATCCATCACATCATATTTAAGAGAAAATTCTAAGGTTCAGGCAGTGGAACATCACATCGAACATCAACAACAAGTCCTCCAACTCTTAAAGGATAACCTCGTGTTGGCACAAAATAGAATGAAACAACAGGCAGATCAACATCGCAGTGAAAGAAGTTTTGATGTAGGTGATTGGGTATTCCTACGGCTACAACCATATAAGCAAATGTCCCTAAAGCAAGCTAAGAAGGATAATAAATTATCACCAAAGTATTATGGTCCGTACAAGGTGTTGCAAAAGATTGGTACTATGGCATACAAATTGGAGCTTCCTGCAGCTTCTCGATTGCACCCAGTTTTCCATGTTTCATGTTTAAAGAAGGTTATAGGCGACAAGCTCCCAATTCAAACAATATTGCCAGAACTTGACGAGGAAGGAAAAATTATATTGGAACCGGAAGCAGTCACAGAAACAAGAACTCGACAGCTACGAAATCGATCAATTTCAGAGTATCTTATCAAGTGGAAGAACTTATCCGCTGAAGATTCCACATGGGAGGATGAGAATTTTATGCAGAAGTATCCAGAACTACTCAAGCGTTGAGGACAACACTTTTTTGAAGGAGAGGGGCATGTTGGGTCCCTATAATACTAGTGATTACCCCATTACTATTGTAGTTATACCCCTTATTTATATTGTTGTGCCCCTATTACCCCCATATTGTTATTTCTGTGCCCCATAGAATCCCTCTATTGTTATTTTTGTGGCTTTATATTATTATTGTTAGGTCGGCTGGATTATATTGTGACTCCTTAGACTCCTATATATAGAAAGGAGGTTTTGTCATTTGTATCATCAAAGAATTGTTCATTTATGTAATGTAAAGGAGGTTTCCCCCTCGAAGAGGCTGAATTCTAAGGCGTTGATCTATCTTTTCTATCTTTTCTTGAGCTGGTTTCATAACACCTAGCATCATCGACAACACACCCACTATAGCAACCAATGCATCGTAATGCATGGCCTAGATATTTTCCGAGAGAGAGAAGTAAGGCAATGCCTAACCAAGAGAGATATAAAGAGCTGTCAACACTAAATATGAAGAGGCCCACCCCACAAGCTCGTAGATTCTTCAAGAAACTTCTGGAAGAAGTTCGTTATTATAAAAATAGAAATCTTGTAAAAAATCTTGGTGGTTTTTCAAATACAACTAGTAGTTTAGAGTAGGGTCCAAGTTATCGAGTGCCTATTGTAGGCCTCATTTTGGAATTGAAAAGGGGGGATAAATCTTGGTTGTAGGGCAAGCTCTGCAATTTCTTTTTAGTGAATTGCTAGGAGATCTTGAAGTTATCTTAAGGCAGAATTCTGTAGTAACTCTTGTGCTGTGTATAACTTCTTAACGATGTGTTTTCATACCCATATCATGTTTTGAGGTTTACTACTAATTAAATACAAGTTTATGCAATTTCCATGGCACTTTGAGTTGTGAACCTGATTTGTTATGTGAATTGTGTAGAATTGTATGAGAATTATTAATTGAAATAAATTTTGGCATCAATATGATGGTTTATTTTGGTTTTGAAAGATCTATAAAGTTAGGTTGAATAGTATCTTCGCTTTTTTTTTTTTAATAAGGTTTTTTGTAATAAAATAGTAAATTTCAAAATTTTCAGATATTTTCGGAATTTCATTGTGTAATATGGTTGATTCGTCCAACGTTTCATATGGTGACAACATCCACCATCAGGAACCAATGAGAGTCTTGTTAGTAAATGAGTGCTGGAGAGCCTTTTATAGGAACAAATCTTGAAATGTAAGTCAATTGGTCTAATGGTCAACTGAGAATAAAATAACGGTCACTTGTAAATTGAATAAGGAATATATTTGACCAAGTATATTTTGTTGACCAACCTAAAATTGATTAGAATGGGATATGAAAAATGAATACAAAAGTTGAATCATAAATGAGTTTAAGAATTAGGTGAGAAAGTTGTTATTTCAAATTTTAAATATAATAAATAAAATAAAATCCTATTGATAAAAAGGGATTAAATAATTGACAAAAGAATAGATTAGAAATAAACTAATTATATTAAGAATTATATGAGAAAATAAATAATTGAAAATAAATCATAACAACCATAGATTCTAAATTGAATAAAAAATATTTTAATAATAAAGTATAATGAGGAATAAAAACTTTGAGGTCTAGAATGATATCAAAATTACTGATGAAAATAAATGAATAGGAATTTTATGCAGACAATTTTTGAAACTAGGGGGTAAATTATTAATACAATAATTGAAAGAAGAGATAAGAGAGGAAAGAATAAATACGCACTTGGAAGGAGGACATGCCAAACTGGGGGTGGGGAAGGGTCATTGGATGAGATGGTGGATGAAGGGCTTCCAGGATTGACTAAGCTTGTAACTTTCCTCCATCCACCATCTCATCCAATGACCCTTGCCCCCCCTTGTTTTTCATGTCCTCCTTCCAAGTGCCTCTTTATTCTTTCCTCTATTATCTCTTGTTTCAATTATTGTATTAATAGTTTACCCCTTGGTTTCAAAAATTGTCTTCATAGAATTCCTATTCATTTCTTTTCATCAGTAATTTAGATATCATTCTAGACCTCAATGTTTTTATTCCTTGTTATACTTTATTATTAAAATATTTTTTATTCAATTTAGAATCTATGGTTGTTATGATTTATTTTCAATTATTTCTTTTCTAATATAATTAGTTTATTTCTAATCTATTCTTTTGTCAATTATTTAATCCCTTTTTATCAATAGGATTTTATTTTATTATATTTAAAATTTGAAATAACAACTTTCTCACCTAATTCTTAATCTCAAATAATTCTTAAACTCATTTATGATTCAACTTTCGTATTCATTTTTCATATCCCATTCTAATCAATTTCCGGTTGGTCAACAAAATATACTTGGTCAAATATATTCGTTATTCAATTTACAAGTGACCATTATTTTATTCTCAATTGATCGTTAGACCAATTGACTTACATTTCAATATTTGTTCTTATAAAAGGCTCTCCAGCACTCGTTTACTGACAAGACTCTCATTGGTCCTTGATGATGGATGGTGTCACCATCCAAAATGTTGGACGGATCAACCATATTACACAGTGCAATTCCAGAAATATCTGACAATATGATTAATTGTGGAAGTCTCCAATCACTCAAATTTCAAAATTTTGTTTTTTCTAATAGATGAATTCTTAATTGCTCAGTTTCCCACTAGATCTTAACTAATTTAAATGAATTATTAATTAGTCCTTTAAATTCGGTAGGATTTGTTCTCCATTTTTCATCCATTTTTATATTTTCAACTTTTCATGTCAAACCCAAGGGTTATGAATGCTCCAACTTAGGATTAGTGGAAATGAAACCCAACAAATGCATTTAATGACTGATGGTTTTCCCTTAACCTTGAGTCCCAAATATATTTCAAGTTAAACACAAAACTGAGCTAAAGTTGAAGATTATTCATGTATATTCAAACACTTGCTTTCAAGAACATGTTATGAATGTTGAATGTGAATGATGAATCAATTTTCCAAACATGTGAGATATTGATTGTGTTATGATTTATGGATTTTCATTTAACACAATGAAATGTAGTTATGTACAAAGATTCTACTTGATGGTCGTGATAAATTATTCATGTAATTTTTCTTTCTATGACATTTTATAGGAGAAAGTAAGATGCATGAATTTTGAACTATTTCTAGCAACTACAAAATTAAATTGAGTTCAAAGCATAATTACACAATCATTATAAACACACAATTATAGGAAAAATTTAAATATACAGTCTTATTTGATTGCATTTCGAGTCATTTACACCGTTGAACCATTCTTATGTCATAGAAGCATGAGTTAGAGCACTAAAGTCGCAGGGCTATAAAATACAATGAACAAAATCAAACAATAATAGATGGCCATGTACATTGATTTAAATATAATATCTTAGGAATAGAGAAAAAAATAAGATTGCACTTAGATGTTCTCAAGATTTTCATTACAACACAACATAGTGTGACTCTGGGGCCTCAACACCCCCTATCACCTAAGTCTACATCTAAAGTTTACATCAATGAAATTTCAAACCAAGGGTACGCATGCCTAAATAGGTCTTATAGCCATATGCCTATTGACAAGTGATAAAATAAAACTCTATAAAAAATATTTACAATTGAATTCTTGAATATTTTATGTTATGAAACATCCACTTGTTTCATTTCCAATCTCCCTTTTATTTCAAATACAATTTAACAAACTAGGTACTTCTGGACCAAGTACTTATTTTACAATAACAAGCTCGATTAATGATGCAAGATGTATCTACCTACTTCTTTACCTGCATCTACCTTTTCTCCAAATATAATAGATCTAATCATGCACTCCTTAACTAAGTAATTCTTCTTCAGCTCTACATCCATTTGTTTCCATCTATTCTCAACATGCTATATTCAAAATGTTTTTTCATATTTCTCATTAATATTTTACACTCACTACCTAAGTGAATTAACGTCACTCATTATCCATGATTTATATGAAGTGGTTTATTTTTCTACCCAATCATGCTCATGTTATCATATGAAATGCTCTAGGCCCCTATTTTCTCTTAACCATTTTGCTATTAAAAACTCCATGAAATGGTGACAAAGTCAACTAATTCTTACCATCAATGAACTTAGCTAGAGTTTCAAACACCCATAAGGATTCCTTACCACACAATCAAATTTTTATCACTACTATAATAATGTTCATCCTATTATCATGATTTCCAATATATTCAATATTTATGCAGTCTCATGGATTTAAATTAGATTTTCCTCTAACCATTTCCTCGACATGACAATTCTTTTCTACAACTCCTCTTAACGAATCCACTTGCAGATTTCCTCTTTTTTCTCAATTAATTCCTACAAATCTATGAAAAACTTGTACTATTGATTAATTAGGGTCTCCAAGAGCTCACAAACAACATTTAGGTCCATCACCATGAGGCCTCTATTCATCATATTTATTCACTTTCTAACATGGGACTCTGTTGCATTATCTCATGACCTCTATGTTAGTTGCTTCATTCAATACATATTCTAGCATTTGATTTTCTATATTGTTGTATTGTTCTATCTCTTAGTGACCTGCCTCTACCTATTGAAGCATCCCATTGACATAGGATTTAAACTCCTCACTTACATTAGAATTGGTCTCGAAAACCCCCATAGGTTCTAGGCATAAGGGTTATGCTTGCCCCCTAGTAGCTTAATAGACCAATGCAAAAATTAAGGCCTCGTGCACCCACCTTGTAAAATTTTCTTGAATCAATTAGTACTACATCTAAGCTCAAATACACCATCTAGGAACACCTATGATACTCTTGTTAGAGAGTCTAAGCCTACTTCACTATAATACCACATATACAAATATTAAAGAGATATAACACAACAAGGTAGGAAATATGACATAAAAAACACACATAGAGCTAATATTTACCTTGGAAACCCTTAATTGGGAAAACCTACCTCACAACATATTAATAGACTAGTGGAAAAACTTAAGGGTCCCTACATCAACCTTGTAAGTTTTTCTCCAACCAATTAACACTAAATCTAGGTTCCAGTCCACCATCTAGGAACACCTAGGACACGTGGGTTGTGTTATATTCTTTCCATGACTAGTCCATGCGCATGGATTTTTGGAACCTATATTAGGTGGGCAGACCTACCTATGGTGTTGTGCATGGATTTCGCACATGGTTTTGGGCACGATAGTTTTCGGTCCATGGTATTTTGTAGATTTGGTCAAAGGAACTACGATTATGTTCTAATCCAAGGTTAATGGATTGGGATTTATGGATGCTTCGGCATGTATATATATGTATTATAACATTGAAAGGAACATAATGAAGAATCAATCTGGTCGTTGCGGTTTTGGGATCCAGGGGAAAATCTATGTGTATATTTTTTATGTGTTATGCTCTCGCCATTGTTTATTTTCTTTTTTTAGAATTCGTATGCAGGTAATTTCTGTACGGGGTTAAAACCTACATGACTCTCTCACTAGGAGTCTAAGCTTACCTCAATCTAGTACCACATGTAAAAAAATTGAAGAGAGATAACACATCAAGATGGGAAATAGGGAACACAAAACACACATTGAGCCACTATTTTCCCTGTAAATATTTAGCATTCAACCCATGTAATAGGCTTCATCATATGTAATACCATGGTTATCCATATCACACACTCATAACCACCATTAGTAAAACTATTATATAAATGTCTCAAGAGTATGTTAACTACTTTAAGACCAAGTCAAAATGATATGTGTAACAAAATCTAAATTAGGCAAAAATCCTTTTTATTTATTATAAAGAGAAAAAATAACAACTAATTATATTTAAAACCTTTGGTAATAAAATCTAAATTGAAAAAAAATCATAAATTTTTAATGTATAATAATGATAAAAAATATATAAACATGAATGATTAGATTTTTAATTTAATTTTACTATATATATCTTCTATAGGAAATACTATAGTCACTTTTAATATAAAAATTGATATGGAAAACCTATGAATAAAACATTTTAATGTAATAATCAAATTTCATCACATATAATTTAACAATGAATTTAAACTAACAATTGCCCCAAAAGGTGCAAAGGTACAATGAAGGAATACAAGATTTGGAAAAATATGGAAAGTTGCAAAGACAAAATGGATTAGTTTACAATTGGTTTTACCAGTCAGGTCAATAAAACTCAAAGGACAACATTAAGGAGCTAGACAAAAACTTGAATCTACAACACTCTGCCTTCTTGTCCCGCACCAAGATTGTTGTTGGTGTGACTATACCATACCTGCAGGCTTCAACATCTCCACTCAATCTCGTGGAGAAAAAATGTGATTTTTGATTGTTTAAAATGCATTTTTAAACTTTCAGAATACCTAAATTCAACAAATTGTATAACTCAAACTTTTATTTTTACCACATATCTACTTATTTCAATATTTTTTTTCAAAAATTATGCCCTGTGAAATCCAAAACTTAGAATAATTAAACTATAGTTTTCTTCAACGATCATGAGTTGTTGTGCACAATGATGCTTCTTTAAATGACAACACATGTCCATGATAAGTATTGGGTATGTACAATGTGGTTGTTTGTGTTTTACATTTAACTATATGTCAAGGCACCAATCAATATTCCTTCTACAAATGACAACACATGCCCATGCTACAAGTATTGGGAAAGTGAGGTATGGCCCATGCTTGGAGTATTGGTTTGGTGAGGTATGACCCTTTTAGGCAGTAATGTTGATCTTGAGAGAAAAATAGGAGAAGTTGGCTTTGTTTTTGTGGTTAAAATTCACCTAGTGAAGATAATGCTTGAATTCTACTCATATCGTTGAACAATAAATCTAGCTTGGACTGGTACGATGATTCACGTGGGTTTATTTATTATTATTTTTGTTTCTCTTTTGTTTGGGTTACTATAATAGAGTGGAAGTTCGAGTTCTCCTATCAATTTGAAACAACAAATATGTAACCAATCTCCATAAGTCTTGCTTCATCCTTCACTATCTAGAAAACTATAATAAGTAACATTTCCAATTAAATGAAGATAAACTGAAAATAAATTTACCTCCCCTCCAATTCAAAACAAAGGTGCAATGCACTAATGGGAACTGCAAGCCCATGGTGATAACTATAGTTCAATAGGCATGCAAATGTGCACTTGACAACAATGCAACAATGACCACTCTCAAGTACCAATAGTAAATAATTTTTTATATAGATCTGTAAAGTGAACGACTTTCCGTAGTAAGTTAGATGTAATCCAAATATAGATTTAAAAAACAAAAAAATGAAAATCCCACCAAACTAACTACAATATCTGCCACTGTAAACGAAAATTAGCAAGACACAACACAACAATTCAAGGAAGATGGCGAGTAGTACTTGGTGGTTGCAAAAAATACAAATGGTAAAAATAGAGAATAATCAACAAAGTATTTCAACTATTATTACCATTTAAAGGTGCAAAGGTACATTGAAAGAATAAAAGATTTGGGAAGATCATCTCGCCACGAACATAGCCGAGTACTGAATGCATGTGCATAAGGTATGTCAAAGTCTCCAATGCAAGCACCATGAGGTGAGCCCATTTGTTCACAACCTATGCACGAGCACAAAGTGTTGACATACCTTTCCCCAAGTGTGTCACACCTGACTAGCTGTCTTTTCTCTACCATACAATGTTGTCAGGCCTTGATTAGCTATCTTTTTTTCTAACACCACTCCTATTGTAACAATAACAGATTTAATAATTTATTGAAAATAAGAAAAAATGTGGTCATCAAACATAAAGTGACACTACAAACTTAAACACCATAATCTATACTTACTTTTAAATTTATTTTATTAATATGTGTATTTTTTCTAAACTTATTTCTATTTATTTTATATATTATCTTTTTCAAATTAAAAAAAAACCTACACCCAAATGCAAACTGATGTCCACAAAAAGATCCTCAAATAAATCAAATTAAAAAATATTTATTAATAAAACCTTAAACCTTAAAATAAACCTTACTAATTAAGTGAAAATAAAAAATATTAAAATACCTATTCAAACATCAAACTAACTTCTTTTCAATCTATTCTTCGAAAATCTCCCTAATAAAAAAGTAATTATTTAAATGTAACTCATACACTATAAAATTTTAATATACTTTTAAATTAATCTTATTGATATTTTTACTTAATTTATTTCTATTTACTTGATAAATATTCTATATTAAATTAAAAATATTTAAATGTAACTCATACACCATAGAAATATACTTATTTTTAAATTATTCTTATTGATATATATATTTTTCCCCTTTCGGGGAATCTTTTAAAGCCTGTCGGCCAAACTAGTAGGGCCTAACCCCAAAGGCATCAAGGAGAATTGACCTTGTGACCTCCCGATCGGTGAGTACTTAACAACGGGGACTCAACGAGTTGACCTAACCCTTAGGGCTCTATTTTTTCTTAATTTATTTCTATATACTTTATAAATTTTATATATTAAATTAAAAACAACACTAAAATCAAAGAGATATCCATAGAAACATCTCCCAAAAAGAATAAAAGTAAAAATATAATTTATGAATAATAAACTTATTAAGTATGCAAAAATAAAACACTTAAAATAGCCATTCAAACATTCAACTTATTTATTTTCAATCTTATATTAAAAAATATATATTGTTTAATAACTTCCACAATTTCTCATAAAAATAATTTATTATTGAGAAATACATTAGTTATATTTCAAAAACAATTAGAAAATCATAATCTAAAGTGGAAAAATTATATTTCGCACTCCATATTTCCACTACAAGGAAAATACCTTCTAGTGGAGGTTATAATGGAGGTTTTTAGTGTTATAAATTTGGCAAAAATTATCAAAAAAATATCTGCTACACCATTCGTTGGTGGTAGCAGATATTTTAGCAGAGTTGATAAGAAAACTTCATCGCAGCTAAAAAAATCTAGGCAATCGAAGGTTTTAGTGGAGATTTTTTAGCAATGCGCTTAGTAGAAAAAAACACCGGTGCACTAATACTATAAAAATATTAGTGTTGTAAATTTAATTAAAAGCACTAGCGTGTTGATTGCAAACAACACTGGTGCCTGAAAAGTATACCACACAAATGCTTGTCTTAAACAAACGCCTCAGGATGTAATTTTCAGGAACCACACCGGGGAAGGAAACATAATTGCAAACCCATTTATTTAAATTTACAACGCTAGTAATTATGTATTGTACAAATGCACCGGTGTGCTACTAATATAAAATAACTAGTGCTGTTAATTTGAATAATGGACCGGGGGTGGAAGCAATATTTTGGAGTACCAGGGTGTTGGTTCTGTGAAAGCATTGATGCTTTAAGAATTACAATGCACCAGGGTGTTAAATTTAAGCAATGCCAATACTTGAAGAGTATAATGTCCCGGTGCTCATTTGTTTATGAACACATGGTCTTGTAATGTTCAGGAAAGGCACCGGGAAATGTAAAAAAAGTCTTGCCTGAAAGGTGCTTTTACATAGAATAATGCATCAATGCATTTTTTTTTTCTTTCAGATGGATTGAAATTGTATATGATACCATTTTTTTTTATTATAAATATCGTTGCTAAAAAAATTATATTCAGAGTAGTGCACATTAATATACGATGTGCCAGTATCCATTTTTCATTTTTTAGAAACATCAACCTATGACAATGCAACTATTGTGATTTTTAAAATCCATTATTCATAATTTTTTTTACATAAATCTTATAACAATATTCATATATATTAATTTTTGATTAGTGCATTTGTATATGATGTTTGGATTTATTTGTTATATCATTCGATTTTGTATCTCTTCATTATAATATTTAATTATCCATATATTTAATCAATGGTGTAACATTTCACAACAACATTGGACATCACAATAGAAGAAATTAAAATGTATTTTACTATATATGAATAAGAGGCTCTTTGTCATACAAAATGGGATAGTTATTGATAACTCTTTGTCTTTCAATTGGGACACTATATCCATTACATTAAACAAGATGTCTCATTTTCACAGATAATTATTTCAAAAAATCTAAGTCACCTGACATGGGGATTCGGGACACGTAGGATTCGGGATTCGTGGTGTCGGATTCGAGACACGCTGACCCCCGGAACATGACACGTTAGGACACATTATATATTATTTTATTAATATATATATATATATATATATATATATATATATATATATATATATATATAGATATATATATATATATATATATATATATATATATATATATATATATATATATATATATATATATATATATATAGATATATATATATTAAAAATTAGATATTATCATATTTCTTACACAAATTTTAATTAATGATACAAATTTATTGATTTCAAACATAGATCTACAGGCTACAGGCTACATCAATGTGTTTATAAGTTATTTTAATAGATTTTATAATTTTCAAAGTGCATTTTATTCTGTCAGCTGTTTTAAATTTCAACAGCAGGGAAATCAAATGGAAATAATCTATCCAGTTCCAAAGTCAGGAAAATTGAACAGATTCTAAAGATATCAAATCTTTTTTTTATATGAAACATGGATTCGTGTAACTGATAAATTATAGGCTTAGGGTTACACAATGCAATCGATTCTATTTACTGGAAATTCGCAGTGATTGTGCCGAGCAGTGATATATATATTAATATTAGCGATTCATAAACTTGCATTTTGCTTCTCAAGTAAACTCATAGATGACCACTAATATATATATATATATATATATATATATATATATATATATATATATATATATATATATATATATATATATATATATATATATATATATATATCAGTGTATCACGATTCACTGCGATACTTGTGCTTCTCGGATGGACTTCATATGCTTTACGCTGGATTATTTGGATTAAGATGAATCCCATTATAAAACTTGGACTTTGGATTGTTACCATAACCTTAGATCATTATATGTAACATAAATGTGGTTAAAAGTACTCGAATTTCATCATAATTTTATAACCGGCACCACTGATACAAAGAACTGCGTTATTTGGTGGACCGTGGATGAACTTGAAGTTAGAACTGGTGGACTGTGGACGTTGGGTGGTCGATTCTCCTTGGTGAGAGTCCGCTCCTCGCTACAACAGCACAATCCTTTGCCAACTGACTTGCAGAATGAGCCGTCAACCGAGCAGACACGCCCCCTTTAACCTAGCAGCAGTTCCGAGTCCTGGAAACGAGTCCGAAAACCATGACACGTCATAAAAATCGAGACACGCTTGGAAATTCATGACACGTTACCTGACACGACGTGTCATAAAAGGACACGACGTGTCCTGAAGTCTGGACTCGAATCCGCAGAGAATCGTGTCGGATTCGACCGATTCGCGATTCGTCAAGGGTTTTGGACAAATCCGGTATCTTAGCAAAAAATACAACAGCTTGCATTGATATCGAAATAGATCATCATTCTTTGCTAGAACTGTTGTCAATATTGCTCGATATACTTCCATACTTGGGTTATTTGGATGGATGTTTTGTTGATTACATCTATTGCTTTCATCTTCTTCTTGTTTCATCTACAAACATAAAAATAAAGTGTAATGAGTGTATCTACATTGGTGAGAATAATGAAAATTGAAATAAATAATATACATCAATATAAATCAAATAACAATGTACCATAGCAAGAAGTGAGTCATGAATTGTACACATGGTTTCAAAACCAAGTCTCATGCCTTGTTGCAACAACTCTTCTGTTGGTGTAGTTCCATACTTTGTTTCCTGCAATTTTTATAACCCATAATAAATCATAGATTTGATATAAAATATTTTTTTGTTCTATTAATTATAAAATCAAAGAAGTAAAACAACATAGAAACTATTGAAAATGGCAACAAGAAATGCTAAAAATAGAAGTGCTAAAAATAGCACTGCTAAAAATAGCAGTTTGGGTACTAGTGCTGGATTGGGCAACAGGGAATGAAAAATGGAAGTGCTAAAAATAGCATTATATTTTCAGTAGTTCAGTATGGATTCCTATTTTAGTCAATCCCTGGACTAGAAATAGGAAGTAAAATTCGAATTTGATATTAACAACAGTTTGCAAATTAATTAATTAATTCATCTTGAGTTAATTAGTTAAGGAAAAACAAACTTGAAGTCTATGTGAGCACATGCAACAATTTATCTATTAATTGAGGAATTTATCCATCAGTTAAAGAGATAAGGATGAGTTGTAATATTGAGTTGTAATTAGTTGGCTTAGTTAATTGATTCAAGTCTAGTTAGATTAATTTAATAGTTTGTTAAATTAATGTGAGTTCAGTTAGTTAATGCTTTCATGCATGTAACTACTGTATTTCAGATAACTGAGTATTCACTCATGGATAACTCATGCATGTCAATTTAGACAGGGACCCAGTTGAGATCAGAGAAGGGATGGTGTACTATCAGTTGGATGAATATTTTTCCTATAAAGGGAGCTCATCCATGATGAGGTTTTATCTCCTTTAGGACTGCGCAGTTAGATCAGAGGTTGGTAATTGTGTGAAGAGGAAAATTCACACATGTGGTTGCACTGGACCGCAATCAGAATTGCACAAAGAAATAGGAGACTTGGAGGGCAGACTAGAGGTCAGATAGAGGCCTTTGACTGTCTATGAGCAGTAGAGGTATTGTAGAGAGAGCAGGATAGATTTTGAGCTAATTCTTTTTGTAATACTCGTTATATTTCCACTTGTATGATAATATAGAGTTGGGGTTTTAGGCTGAGGCTTTCCCTGAGTAAATTATTCTGTGTTATGCGTGATTGATTCCTTCATATTAGTTATATGTGTTCTTATTGATGTTTCTCATGTTTGATTAAGCTTCCGCTAAATTGTTTGTAGAAGTAGATCAAGTGTTTTGCTTTAGAACATTGCATTACCAGGTGATCTAAAGTGGGAAAATCTACATGGTATTGAAGCACAGGTGATCAAATAAGAACAGTATACAAGAAGGTAGAAGTTGAAGTTTGTGATTCCTGAATATAGAAATCGAGTTCTTATCACATCTCTATTTCACCTATGGCATTCTATGGTTTGAGACTCGAATATGCCCTTGATGACAATTCGAATTATATAGCCCAGAAGGATTGCATGGAAGCAATAGTAGAGGATAACGGTCTAAAGGGCTTCATTGATCAAGAATTCCTCAAGCCAACTGGTGCTGCTGAGTTGGCTGAATGGAAGAAATATGTGGCTAGAGCAAGGAGAATCCTTCTGGAGGGAGTTCGAGATCACATAGTCTTAAGCCTCCATGGGAAGGAGACACCGTTTTCAATGTGGAAAACATTGAAAGATATATATTAGAATAGCAGTGATAAGAGGAAGCTGGTACTAAAGGACAAACTTTGAAATATCAAGTGTGAAAAGGGCGACACGATCTCTATGTATCTAAACAAGCTCACCACATGCAGGGATGAGCTTGGAAGTGTAGGGATCGTGATAACTGATGATGACATGGTGAGTCTTGCACTCCTCGGTCTTCCAAAGAGTTGGCATAGCTACCAGGACTCGGTTAATGGAAGAGAGAAACCGCCAGATTGGGAATGCCTTTGGTCAGATTTGATGTAGGAGGAGATAAGAAGAAGCACTAGAGATGGTTTTTCATCCATGGTGGATGAAGAAAATTGTGCCTTAGCGAGTAAGGCAAAGAAGTGGAAGGAGAAGGTTTCTCTTTCCGAATCTAGTTCTTCCCATGGTGGGAAGAAGTTTAAAAAATCGAAAGTGCGATGCTTTCGTTGTCATGAGGTGGACCATTTTGCTACAAATTGTCCACAGAGGAAATCCAAGAAGGGATTCGGGGAAGGATCTGAAGGTGAGGCACTTGCTTCACAATTCGAGTTGGATTTCACACTCTTCACATGCATGGTTTCATCCATGGTGGGAAGTGGTTGGTTTCTTGACAGTGGAGCTTCTTTCCACATGACCGGCGACAAGAGTTTGTTCAGTACTTTGGAGGAGAAAGATCTCCAGATACTCATAGCGATGGGTAATGATGAAAAGTATAGTGTCTCATGTGTAGGCACGATTATTTTTCAGAGGGAACATGGAGCTCGCCTTACCTTGAGCAATGTCAAGTATGTACCAGGACTGAAGAGAAACTTGGTTTCAATCACGATGCTGGAAGACAGAGGCTATGATGTAATCTTTAGTAAGGAAAGGTTTTCCTTAGACACATCATCACTAGACAGGTGAAACAGATCGGTTCACGAGTTAAGAACATTTATGCTTTTGAGATTCAAGATGCATGCAAAGCCTTGAGCAGCAAGGAAACTGATGGAGAATTGGTGGTTGAGAGGGAGAGTATATTACCTCTCAACTTGCAGCGCCAGAAGAAGTCTCAGACGATTGTGGAGGAGCCACGATTGGTGTAGAAACTTCAGGAGGTTGTGGAGTAGCCACAATAGGGGAAGCTGGGTGGAGATCAAGTAAAGACATCTACTCATGCGAAGACCTCCAGTAGGGGGAAAAATTTGAGCCAGGTGGGCTGAGGGATCACATGTAGCCATACCTCCAGGTAGGAGGTGGGGTGATGTGGAGTGATCGTCCCAAGGAGGAGGGGCAGGATCCTTGAGGTACCCAACCTCTTGGATTCGACTTTGCTACAGGAGCCTCGATGAGGAGTAGCAGGATTGGATGATTTGGTAGAGACAGATGCGGATGGAACGAAAAAGAGAGTTACAGTGCAGGAGTCCCAAGACATCATAGAGCTAGTAGGATGCAACAATGCGAGAGGCACAAGAGTGTTGCACCAGTCCAGGTTGGCACAGAGAGGTGTGCAACGGTGTGAGATGCATGGAAATTTTGTAGTAGCATAGAGGTCAGAGAGGGAGCACTTGTCAGCAGCAGGTAGAGCTTCAACATCAGAGTATGTTTCTAGCCCAACAGAGAGGTCAGTTGGGAGTTTCTTTTGTTTCGAGAGTTGCTGGAGCAATCACACTTGGTAGAAGTGTTGCATGCAGAACATTCTGAGGGTACAGGATCAGATTCGAGAGGAAGCCTTTTTTGTTGAGAGGAAGTGTTGAAAATGGTAACAAGAAATGCTAAAAATAGATGTGCTAAAAATAACATTGTTAAAAATAGCAGTTTGGGTAATAGTGCTGGATTGGGCAACAGGGAATGAAAAATGGAAGTGCTAAAAATATCATTCTATTTTTAGTAGTTTAGTATGGATTCCTATTTTAGTCAGTCCCTGGACTAGAGATAGGAACTAAAATTCGAATTTGATATTAATAGCAGTTTGAAAATTAATTAATTAATTCATCTTTAGTTGATTAGTTAAGGAAAATCAAACTTGAAGTCTATGTGAGGACATGCAATAGTTTATCTATTAATTGAGGAATTTATCCATCATTTAAAGAGATAAGGATGAGTTGTAATATTGAGTTGTAATTAGTTGGTTCAATTAACTGAGTCAAGTCCAGTTAGATTAATTTAACAGTTTGTTAAATTAATGAGAGTTCAGTTAGTTAATTCTTGCATGCATGAAACTACTGTATTTCAAATAATTGAGTATTCGCTCATGGATAACTCATGCATGTCAGTTCAGACAGAGAACCATTTGAGATCAGAGAAGGGATAGTGTACTATCAGTTGGATGAATATTTTTCCTATAAAGGAAGCTTATCCATGATGAGGATTTATCTCTTTTAGGACTGCACAGTTAGATCAGAGGTTGGTGAGTGTGTGAAGAGGCAAATTCAGCTGTGGTTGCACTGGACCCCAATAAGAATTGCGCAAAGAAATAGGAGGCTTAGAGGGTAGACCAAAGGCTAGGTAGAGGCCTTTGATTGTCTATGAGCATTAGAGATATTACAGAGAGAGCAGGATAGCTTTTGAGCTGATTATTTTTGTAATACTAGCTATATTTCCACTTGTATGATAATATAGAGTTGGGGTTTTAGGCTGAGGCTTTCCTTAGGTAAATTCTTTTACGTTATGTGTGATTGATTCCTTCATATTAGTGATATGTGTTCTTATTGATGTTGTTCATGTTCGATTAAGCTTCGACTAAATTGTTTGTAGAAGTAGATCAAGTGTTTTGCTTTAGTACATTGCATTACCAGGTGATCTACAATGGGAAAATCTACAGATACTTACAAAATCCATAATTAATTTTTGATATGCCAACGTATACTCACAACCGATATTTAACCCAATGTCAATCAATTGTTCCAATGACTCTACTTTGTATGTTAGCACCTATTTGGAGACATTCAAGGATGGTTGCTATAAAAAAACTTAAGATATACAAAATTGAAATCTTAAGTTCTTATAAGGAAATATTGACAATTACTCACAAAATTTGATATCAACCCTTTTCGTCTTTATCATCATGTTTTACGTGCTAAATGGGTTCCATTTTCTTTTCTTTTCTATAAGAAAGTACTTGAAAATTAATTTAATACTAAATTATCTTTTTATAGGTACCTAATAGAAAATTTCTATGGTTACATACAATTGAAGCATGTTGTTGGTGAGATGGCTCCTCTTGTGATGCAATTATGTCCATTTCTTTGACCATCTCCTTGTACACGTTTTGGACATTCCTACTTACATGCTTCAAATATCATCTCGCTGATCCTTTGGTATTTTCATAATATGCTTGAAAGAGTAATAAACTATTTTTATATTGATATATGAAAACTAAATATAACAAAATTGATATTAATAAATTAATGCTTTGTAGTAATAGATACATATAATTCTAGAAAATATTTTATTTAGGAATACTACTTTTTGAATGATTCTTTTTTGTTGTTGTATGCTTTTTCTATTGCAAGTCTGATAGGTCTCAGTGACAATTACTCTGAAACGCTTCCTATAGTTTTAATATAACTTGGTTCTTGGAATCATTGGATTGATTTTTTTATTGTAAGTGGAAAGTACATCTACATGTTCGTTCCACTATATCCCTCATATTTTTGTAAAAGTGTTTCCTCCTTTCATTAACCTCCAACACCACTTCACTCTCGATCAATTTTTTTAATACTTGAACACTTTTCAGTTTTTTCTTTTTCTTTTTTTTTATAAATATACAACCTATACCATTTTATAAAGAAGCAACTAAATAAATTTTATAAATAAATCACATAATTTTAAGCCAAAAAGAGCTTTGGAAACCAATGCGCTTATGTGAATAAATGCATAAGTGCGTTTAATTTAGTAAACACACAGAGCGTTTAATTATTAAGAACTGATAGTGAAAATTATTTTTTCAATTTTTCTTTAAATTATGACAGTGCGATATGTAATGATAAAAAAACTGCCATCATAGTAAAAAACTAAAACAAGAAAATAAACACATGTTTTTAGACCTAACGATGCTATTTGTCATAGGTGCACTGGTGTGTTATATAGAAATGGAGCGTCAGTGTGTTATACTTTAGTAAATGCACCCGGAGTTTAATTATTGAGCATTGATAGTGATAATTTTTTTTTTTTTTTTTTTAACTTTAAATTATGACGATGGGATATGTAATGATAAAAGCACCACCATAACAATGAAAAAAAAAAAAAAAACACATTTTTTTGACTTAATGATGCTATTTGTCATAGGTGTTTCGGTGCGTTATATGAAACACGGAGCACCGGTGCATTATACTTTAGTAAATGTATCATGCATTTAATTTTTGAGCACCAAAAACAAAATAAAAATAAAAAAAGAAAACTTTATTATGACAGTGTGATATGTAATGATAAAAACACAACATCACAGTGAAAAACAAAACCAAAAAATAAAAGACATGTTTTTTTGACTTAACGGTGCTATTTGTCATAGGAAACTTGGTGCGTTATATAAAACATGTAACATTGTTGTGTTTTTATAAAACATAGCGCACCAGTAAAAATAATCCATTTAAAAAAAATGGACATGGTCGATAGGGTTTGGATCCCATTCAACAACTCCTCCCCATGCTTTACTTATGAAACACCTTATATATAGTAATACACAAACCCCTTAAATCCAAAATGCCTAAAATGAAAATCCCTAGTTGTGAAGTGGTAGAGGGACTTAAACCTTAAGGTGAAATTTTGTTGTCACATAAGCAAGGTTTAAGTTAAGTATTCAAATATATATATATATATATATATATATATATATATATATATATATATATATATATATATATATATATATAGATATATTTTTCTTTGAATTTTAATTAAATCTAAATAGGAACAAAGATTGTAAAAAAAGGTTATTAGTAAAGTCAATAGTAAATTTTTTACTATGCAGGCTCTTTTTTTTTTTCTCTGAATTTTAATTAAATCTAAGAGAAATCGTAATATTTTTTTAGTAAAATCAATAGAAAATTTAAATTTTTTAATATGTAGGGGTTTGAGTGAAACACCATACCTTTCAAATTCCGATCTTCTAAATAGTTGATTTGTTGTTCCAAAGTATTCTTCCACTCCATAGTATTCCCAGTATGTCTCTCTTGGCAATCTCTCTTTTAGTTAAATTTAACAGAAATTGTAAGAAAAATTATTAGTAAACTCATCAATAAAATTTAAAAACTTTACTATGCAAGGTTTTGAGTGAATCACCATATCTTTTCACTTCTAATATTCTGAATGGTTCTATTATTCCAAAGTATTATGCTGCTCCACAGTGCTCCTAGTTTGTCTCTCTTGCAAATCTCTCCCTTGAAATTTTGGGAAAAATAATGAAATGGTGAATAAATTCTTACTATTTAAAAGACTTTATGAAATTAGATTTCAAAAAATCATTTACCACTCATTTTTCAATTTGAAAAAAACAAACTTGTGTTTTTTTTTCACTTTTTCTGATTGTTGGTGCGTTTTATAGAAAATTGCCCTGGTGCATTTTCAAATAATGCACACAGGTTCAGATAACTTATTGGTGCGTTAAATTTTTATAATGCACCGATATGATAGAAATCCTTTTTTTATTTTCAAAATCCTAGAAACTGGTGCAATTATTATTTTAACACCCTGATAGAATTCTTTTATTTGATTTTTGAAACCCCGGAAACCAATGTGGTTATTATTTTAATGTACATGTGCAATTAGTGTTAAAAAAACACTAATATGATGTAATTTCTTTTTTATTTTCGAAATCCCAGAAACCAGTACAGTTATTATGTTAACACATTGGTGTTGTTATTATTGAACACATTGGTGTGTTTAAGTTTACAATAGCATAGATATGCTTTAAAAGTTATCTGATATTTTATTTTCACATAAAATGACATATTAATATCAAATTATGGTTTGAAAACTATATTGAAATTCAAATTGTGGTTGGATCGTTTTCAAAATTAATTTGAGGTATGTACATAAAATTTCATTGATGATTTTTCTCAAATGTAGGGAGAAGATATCATAATATCAAATGACCAATTCTTCAGATTCCAGCTTGTTCACTATTGCTCAAAGTCCTTCATGGAGTTCCCCCCTTCCATCTCTAGTAAGTTCAAATTTTAATTATATTTTGATTATCTATTTTGATTGATTGATTTATTATCCATGTCAATTTGAATAAAAATGTATCCAAATTTATAGGATCCTGATTCAACATAGAGTTTAGATGCAAAAAATATTCCCCCATTTCAAAAACATTAGGAGCTCTTATCAGGAGCAACATATTGCAAGAAGTTGGTAGATTAAAATGGACATCTGCTTCACCCTCCCAATTGGAACATGGCATCTTCCAACCACAATCATGGGTCAATGATGTTAATAATTGTTGGGTATAACGTGTAATTTCAACAAAGTAATTACATTGTGCTTACTAATATCATTGATGTACTAATGTTCGATATTTTTTGAAATTAGGATTCTAGGGGTGATGAGTGACCCACCTACCATCTTCTAGAGCACCTCACTCTAATGTCAAAGTGAGAGAAGGTTTCATTAAGTGAAAAACTCGGAGAGGAAGAATAAAAAGAATGGTTGAATCAATGACTTATTCAATTCCCACTATGTCCAGATTCACCAATTATGAATGACTACAACAATAGTATTTATTCATCACAAGTTGGTAATGGAGACAATCAAATAGAGGTTGGTATGGGTGATTACTTATGGGATACATCTACCATGGAGGCAATATTTTTAGATGCATTCCAGAACGATGAGCTAGGGGATGGTTCTCATATCACTGATACCTTATTCAAAAGAATAAAATCTACTTCTCCCAGCCCTCTCTTTGGACCTAGTGACCAATTAAAGTCTACCTAGATGGGGACAACGATGTTACTATACAACTTGAAAGCAAAGTTTGGCATGTCGAATGCATGTTTCTCAGAAATAACGAGGTAATTAACCATGATCAAGTCCCTTATATTTTGAGATAAAATATTGTCACACAATAAATGTTAAAAATGGTCTATTTTTGAACGTCAAATATTAACTCTGTACATTTATATTTCCAACAAACTATAGGTTATTCAAAGATAAGGTTCTTCCAAGTGATAATCTTTTACCTAGTAGCTGCAAAGAAACAAAAAATTTGTTGAAAATGTTGGGTGTTGAGTACATATCATATCATGCATGTCCAAATGATTATATTATATATAGAGGAGAATATGTAGACAAAGAGATATGTCTGAAATGTGGGCATGACAGGTACCATAAAAAAGGGTAAATCACATGGTCCTATTCATAAGATATTGAGGCACATGCCTATAATCCCAAGGATTCAAAGGCTCGTTCGATGCAAAGAATTAACTATGTTGTAGGATGGCATGCCTCACAAAAAAGTGATTCAGGAGTTATGTGAATCCAAAAAGATTCAATATCCATGAAGCATATAGAGGATACAAGTACCGAAAAATTCAAGGATGAAGTACGAAGACTACGACTTAGAATAACCATGGATGGTGTTGACCCATATTCCCTACAGAACACCAATTATTATGTTTGGCTTGTAGTAGTGATCAATAATAATAACCCCCCATGATTGTCTATGAAGAATGGACATCTTATGTTGGCTCTCATAGTCCCTAGTAGAAGACAAGTGAAGAATATGGATGTCTACGTAAAACCATTAGTAGATGAACTGAAGGAATTTCAAAAGGGATACATGTATATGATGTATCAAAACCCATCACAACAAAGAGGATTTTTATGTTGTACGAAATATGTGCTTACACTATACATGATTAGAGAGGATTAATAGTTTTCTCTAGTAAATTACATGTTTATTGATTTGTTTATATACGTAATAATACTGTTTCACATATTAATTTAATTCGCTGCAATTATTCTGATTTTCATGATCACTAATGTGCCTTGTATAATACAATAATTTCACAGATCTTGTAACAAAAGGATATCATGGATGTAGATTTTTTGGACCTTCTTTGAAGGCTAGGTGGTCAAACCACCTACGAATCCCAGTGTATGATTGCTCCAAGGTATTCCTCCCAGAGGAACACCCTTATAGAAGAACAACATCCGCTTTCAATGGTAAACTAGAGAGAACCCAAAGGCCTACAATAATGAAACCAACTGAATGGATTAGAGCATATGAGAGAATGAGAGAGAGAGAGAGAGAGAGAGAGAGAGAGAGAGAGAGAGAGAGAGAAGGATATTACAAAAATGTTTGATTTAAATGGGGAGCCTATGTTCAATGATCCATAATTCTTCAACACCTATGTTGAGAAATTTCCCATTGCGATGAAAATGAAATCTGTCTTTTATGAGCTCCCATATTGGGAGCATCTTAAGATTTCCCACTTACTAGATCCCATGCATATATTTAAAAATGATCATCTTCTTTATGCAGGAACATATCATTGAAAGAAAATGACACATTAGTTGTTAGGAGAGATTTTGTTTCTTCAAAAACTAAAAGGAAACATTAGCCAAGACAAGAAAGTAGAGGAGAGGCTAGTCCCTCTTGGTCTTTCAAAGAAGGTGATGTTATAAGGATTTTAAAGAAAGATGATCTTTATTTGGAAAAGGAAACTATAATGGGTGTGAGGGTGCCTTCTTTATATGGTTCTTCACTATGGCATTGCTTCACCGTGGAAGACCATTTGTCGGGGTTGAAATCACATGAACATTTGAACCTTCTAAGAGCACGTATGTCAAAAACATGATTTTTTTTATTTCTTATTATTTTTATGCAATGTGATAAAATATAATTAATTTTTGTATGTGTTTACTTTGCAATGTCATTATCCTTTGCTCATGGGTGGTTGTGTGAACCATGAATTCCACCAAGACCTACTATGTGCTATATGTAAATTATTTTCATTTTTATGTTGGATCATATCAAAGGAGATACATATGGCTATAATTCCATGGTGGCATCAAGAGATAGTTGAGATTGTTTGTATGCTTGAGAAGGAACTGCTGACAGGTTTCATGGACTTGCAGGTTCATCTTCTAATTCACTTAGTAGTTGAGGTTGAATTAGTTGGGGTGGTTTCTGTTAGGTCCCTATAGTACTAGTGTAGGCCCCCTATTGTTATTGTTGTGCCCATGTAACCCCCATATTTCTATTTTTGTGCCCGATAGAAACCCACTATTGTTATTATTATGCCCTTACATTATTATTGTTAGGTAGGCTATGATTATATTGTGACCCCCTAGACTCCTATATATACAAAAGATGTATTTTCATTTGTATCATCCAAGAATTGTTCATTTATGTGATGTAAAGGAGGTTCCCCTCCCAAAGAGGCTGATTTTCAAGTCATTGATCTACCTTTTCTTTTATTTTGTGATCTGGTTGCATAACATTTGGTACCAAAGCTTTGGATTCTAGGGTTTCTCTGCTTCAAACAGGTCATCTTGGAATTTTCACTATAGATTTTTTTATACAAAGATTCAAAAGATAAAATTTTTACCTTGTGGATATAAAATCATGGTTAAATATGTGTATAAATTTAAGATCTCAGTTCACTGTATTTTCTGAGATATGGTCTGAATAATTTAGGGTTTTTTCATGCTCTAGAATTCAGTCTCAAATAGGTGACCTAGCAAAAATCGTCATATATTTCGTTTCAAGATTTAGATTTGAATTATGTAAGACAAAACTGAAAGTGAATGGATTGTAGTTTCTTGGTATCAATTTCAGGGCTGAAGGTTGAAATAATGAAACGTGGAATTCTGTAAAAGTTCACTATATTGAACCAATTCATAATTAGGCCATCGTGGGATATTTGGAATAATTTTATATTGAAGAATCCAATCTTGGCCTAGCTTGTGGAGTTGGAAAGAATGATATTGTTACCACATAATCGAATTTCAGATCTTGGGAAGTCAAAATTTTAGAGATACAACATTCTTAATATCAAGCTCCAAAAAGAAAGAAAAAAAGTGTCTATTTTTTAAAATTTGCATAAGTTTTGTTGAAAAATTTAGTCTGAAGTAATTCAAAGGGAATAATAAAGAATAGATATCATTTTTTGGTTTTGAATATGTCTCGAAACCAAAAAATGGATACTCCTAGTAAGCAACCAGAAAGCTATACTATGACACATGAAGAAGAGGAAGAAATGCAACATGATATATCAAAATTACATGACCAAGTGCAACAAGTGTTGCCCTGCTAATGAATAACCAAAAATGAAATAGAATCTAAGATGGATGGTATGAAGAATGGTTTAAAACATACATGGAATTTTTGAAGGATGGATTAAAAACATACATGGAAGCTAATATGAACGGTTTGAAAGCATACATGGAAGGTTTGACAAAGTTGCTACACGAAATGCTTCCTAATGGCGAAAAGGGATTTGATGAAAATCATGATGAGAAAAAAAGGAATGTTAATCATGATTTTAGAGTCTCTAACTTTATATTTAAGACTAACCACATTCCTAAGATCGATATGATTAAGTTTGATGGAAAGGATCCAATAACATGGATACTACATATGGAGCAATATTTTGATCTACATGATGTGAAACACACACAACAAGTAAACATTGCATATTTATATTTAGAACCCAATAAGTTTGTATGGTATCGATGGATTTGTTCTTGTAAATCAATTTTCACTTGGTCAATTTTTACAGAGGAAATGATAGCACATTATGAGGATACAAAGAGAAACACCTTCTTTAGCCAATTGATAAATCTCAAACAATGGGTTCAATGATGGAGCACATTGAGGACTTCCAAAAATTGAATATCAATGTAACTAATATCCTAGAGGAACATAGGATTGATGTCTTGATAGAGAATTTGAAGGATGAAATCCAACATGAGGTTCGCCTTTGGGAACCTAACTCATTGGAGAAGGCATTTAGGGTGGCAAGAAAAGTTGAAAGCAACATTATGGCAAAATGGAAGTCTACAACTCACAACTAAAAACATGGAAGTGTTGCTTCTCCTAACCTTCTACAACCTACAAGGTTGAAACCACAACAATTGCAT
Organism: Pinus tabuliformis; assembly: GCA_031772625.1. Taxonomy (NCBI): domain Eukaryota; kingdom Viridiplantae; phylum Streptophyta; class Pinopsida; order Pinales; family Pinaceae; genus Pinus; species Pinus tabuliformis. The sequence continues at coordinate 846,075,922 of CM062818.1, read as the reverse complement.
GAAAAAAGGGTAAAATGACTTTGTTACAATTGTGATAGAAAATACACTAAATGTCATAAGTGTGTTGAGAAGAAATTATTTTACATAGATTATGAAGAGAAGGAAGACAAGGAACAAGAAACATCAAAAGAAGATCATATACACCAAGAACCAAACCCAAAGAAAAACTCTCGAGATAAAATGATATATCAAGAAGAAAGAGGTAATAGTGTTGATTGATTCACGTAGTACCCATAATTTTATTCATTTTAAGATAACCAAGGAATTGAATTGCTTTCTATATCTAGCACCAGAGTGTCAATTGATGGTTGAAAATTGAGGAACTATAAATTTCTCTGGAAAGTGCCATAATATCAAGCTAATCATGGGGGAATATGTATTGAATATTTTGATTCTTTTTATTCCAATGGGCGGTGCTGATGTTATATTGGTTTCCAATGGTTACGATCTTTGGGGATGATAGCTTTTAATTTTCAAGAAATCTTCTTGAAATATTTTTGGGAAGGAAAGGAAATTGAATTAAGGGGTATCATAGAGAAACCAAGGAATATAATTAGCTATAACGGCATGACAAATATTTTGAAGAAATAACAATATGGCATAATTGCACAATTATGCTCACTAGAGATTCAAACATCGAAATCATGTATTTCTCCAGATATCGAAAAAGTCTTGGACAATCATTCCAACGTATTTGAGACTCCCAAAGGCCTCACACCTATTCATGATTATGATTATGCTATTCACTTGATTCCAATAAGTGTTCCTCCAAACATTAGGCATTAAAAATATCCCTATGTCCAAAAGAGTGAAATTGAACGTATGGTTGCAGAAATGCTAGAGGCCGATATAATTCAACCTAGTCAAAGTTCTTTCTTTGCTCCAATAGTATTGGTGCATAAGAAGGATGGATCATGGCACATGTGTCTATATTATAGGGAGCTCAACAAGCTCACTATTAAAGATAAATTTCCCATTCTTGTCATTGATGAATTGTTGGATGAATTACATGGAGAAATTTACTTCACCAAGTTGGATATTATTTTTGGATATCATCAAATTAGAATGAAGATTGAAGACATTCTGAAAACAACATTCAGAACTTGTGAAGGTAATTGTGAATTTTTGGTCATGGCTTTTGGCCTTACTAATGCACCTTCCAAATTTCAAGTTTTGATGAATTTCATTTTAAAGCCTTTCCTTAGAAAATTTGTGTTAGTATTTTTTGATGATATACTAATATACAACAAATCTTGGAAGGATCATGTTCAACATGTTGAGAGGGTGCTCAAACTATTGGAGGAGAAATAATTATATGAAAAAAGCTCCAAATGTTTCTTTGGAGTATAGGAGGTGGAATATTTGGGTCATATTGTATCTCATGAGGGTGATAAGGTAGACCCTAAGAAAATTAAAGCCATTAAGGAATGGAAAATACCCACAACCCTAAAGCATTTTCAATGATTTCTTGGGTTGACAGGGTATTATCGCAAGTTTGTTAATAATTATGGGAGAATAACAAAACCTCTAACAACATTACTTAAGAAAGATGCATTTTCTTGGAATTTAGAAGCAACTAAGGACTTTGAACACTTTAAAGAGGCAATGTGCCAAGCACTGGTCTTAGCTACACCAGACTTCATAAAAATATTTATTATGGAATGTGATGCCTCGGGAAATGCATTTGGTGTTGTTTTAATGCAAGAAGGAATACCCATTGCTTTTGAAATTGACCCAATCAAGGGAAGGTATTTACACAAACCTATTTATGAGAAGAAAATGTTGGAAATACTACATGCACTATAGCAATGACAACCTTACCTAATGGGAAGACACTTCAAGGTAAAAAAGGATCATGATAGTCTTAAATAATTTTTGGAACAAATATCATCTTTAGAAGAGCAACAAAAATGGGTCACAAATATGTTGGATTATGACTTTGAAATAATCTACAAAAAAGGGAAGAAAAATTTTGTTGCAGATGCACTCTCAAGAAAGGATGAGGATGTGGAAGCATTGCTCTGTGCCATTTCTATTATCCAACTTAATTGGATAATTAAAGCAATGGATGCATGGAAGAATGAAGAAAAGGTGTGGACACTCATTCAAAAGTTGCATGAAGATCTCAATACATCTGATACATTTATCTAGAAAAATGATTCATTATGGTACAAGGATTTCTTATATCTCTGTACGAATTCCCAACTCAAAAAAAAATATTCTTTTGGAATTACACACCTCCCCCTTAGGAGGGAACTTAGTATTTTTAAAAACTTACCATAGGGTCAAGAATGATTTTTTTTGGATGACCTTAAATCTAATATTTAGAAGTTTGTGGTAGAATGTTTGGTTTTCGAACAAAATAAAGTTGAGACAATTAAGACCCCGAGTCTGTTGCAACCTTTAACAATTCCAAGTCAGCGTTTGGAGGAGGTCTCAATGGATTTTATCATAGGTTTACCCAAGTTTGAAGGAAAAAGTGTCATCATGGTGGTAGTTGATAGACTTACCAAGTATGCACACTTTCATGTATTATCTCATCCTTTTAAATCCAATACAATTTCTACGACATTTATTTAAATAATTCAAAATCTACATGGAAACCCAAATATTATTGTAAGTGACAAAGATCCCGTTTTGATTGGAAATTTTGGGACATAACAAACTGAGATAGTGAAAAAATGTTTGGAAGGATATCTTTGTTTCTTTATCAGATAAACAAACACAATTGGTCAAGTGGTTACCTTTGGTTGAATGGTGGTATAACACTTCCTTCCATACTTAAGAAAAACGACTGTATTTATGGCACTTTATGGATATCATCCATCATCCATCACTTCATCTTTAAGAGAAAATTCTAAGGTTCAAGCAGTGGAAGATCACATCGAGCATCAACAACAAGTTCTCCAACTCTTAAAGTATAAACTCACTTTGGTGCAAAATCGAATGAAACAATAGGCATATCAACATCGCATTGAAAGAAGTTTTGATGTAGGAGACTAATTATTTTTATGTATACAACCATACAGACAACTGTCCCCCAAGAAAGATAAGAAGGTATTGTAGCGGATACAACCACCCTCCAAAATTTTTCCTTACCTTGTTTTGGAGCCTCCCTACCAACCTTACACAACAACTTGCCTTGCTTCATCAAGTCCTCAAACTTCAGTGTCTTTCTTGCTCAAAGGCAGCCTGTCGATCGTAGTTTGATATTTTCCCTTCACAGGTTGCTCACCCGGACTTGGTCTAGCTACAGGCTAAGTAGCTTCCCCTTTAAATTTTCTTATTTCTGGAGGGAAACCAACCTTCCCTTCAGAAATTGCGTAATCCTCTCTGACAGCCTGCTGGGCTCCAGGATTGCGAATCTTGCTAGCCAACCCTCCCAGCAGGATTTGCACAAATTTTCCCAGAAGCAGGCTGTTTAACCCAGGATTTGCATAAATCTGGGTAGCATTCAGCTGCTTAGCCTAGAAATTGCACAAATCTCCTGGGCAGACAGCCCAGCTCCTAGCCAGAAATGCGCATTTTTCTCCAGTAGTCAAGCAGTATCCTGCACGTGTAGATAAGTTGACCGGTTCCCACTGGGACTGAGCAAAATAGACTTGCATGCAAGGGATATTTCTCCCAAGGTAGCAAGTAAAGGCATCCCTTGTTTCAGGGATTTATGTTTAGTAGTTGGAGGTTAGATGTAAGGAACAATTCAGAAACCTTCCTCCAAGTGTCGCTTCCCCTAGATTTGGGGCATGCGTGTCACAACCTTGATGTTATCAAAACTCATCAACCAGACACTGCAGAGCTCATTCCTCACATCAACCTTATAGCTCTGACATCCCACATCACATCTAGGAGAATTCGGCACATTCAACTCAATTGTTTTGGGGTAAGCTCGCTTCCCATGCCTTGTGTTGCATTTCTGTCGCTTTTTGTGTATTCGCTTGTGTGAGTGTTTTTTTCTTGATTTCTTTGAACGGTTGTTGTCATTTACATGTATTCTAGGTTGTCCTAGTGCTGTTTCAATTTTCCTTGTTATCTCACTACTGTTGCATGCATGAAACTATTTTGCACGGATGTTCGCCCAATCGGCAAACTGCCTCACCCACATGCATGTTGATATGTTTGCTGAATATTTTCGTTCATTTTTTGCATGCACTGTTAATAAATTCTAATATCACTTAGTGTCTCTCTATGCATTTATTGTCTTAGTTGCTTTCAGTTGCTTGTCAACAAGTCGGGCCAACCTTGGCCTAGATTCCGCCTTCACCAAGGCTGCATTGCGTAATTTGGGGAAGGAAGTCTCACCTTCCTCTCTAGATTTGTGCATTCCTACCCAACACTGGCGTCTAGGAATTTTTGTGCATTTCTGGAGGACAGTGGCTTCTTGGATCAAGAAATTGCGCAAATCTATCCCTGGGCCAGCAATCCTTCCCAGTTGGAATTGCACAATGTGCAATCCCAACAGTTAGCATCCATACTAGATTGTGAATTAGGTAGTTCCAGTAGTCAGTCAGTCTCTCAGCAACCCAGACTATGCCTTGTGTAGTCTTGGTAGTTGGTCTCCTGACCTCCCAGCCGAAATTGCACAACTTTCATGATCATTCACCCAGCTATGTTGCAAGTCAATTCTCATGTTCATTCTGTTTTTTGACTTACAGATTTCTTGCTATGAGTGTTGCCATGTCTCTAGGTATCACAGGTGTTCATCTACCTCTCAGTAGTACAAGTATAGTGGCTTCCAGGAGAGCAGTGATGAAGACACCATTCAGAGCACACTTGGGGATGTAGTCGATCAAGTGTCTATGAGCTTTCTTACTCACGAGGACATCAAGTTGTTCATGGACAAGGAAATCAAGCAGCAACATCACAATGAGCAACATCATGAACAACAACTGAAGGCATCATACTAAATGCAACGAATGCATTGAATTAAGCGAATGTAGCGAATGCAAGGGGAAGGTTGTTGACAACATAGAGGCGGACAAAAGTTGCAAGATCAAGTAGATCCATTGATAATGAAAGCAACTTTGGAGACTCAGGCTATGAAGTGATGACGTAACATGGAGATTGCGCGAAGGAAGAAGATGGGACAAAGATGAAGTTGCATGTGCTGAAGCAACAACTCAGGAAGAACATGAAGCTGCATAGACAGTCCAATGAGTTGTAGCAGGAATAGGAACAGTAGTGGGCGCAAAATGTCCTCATGGATGAAACTGTGCCAATATAAGTTAAGGATACATCCCGACAGTTGACACAGAGCAAACATGGTGACTAGTGTTGTTGATCGCATGAAAAGGATCTAGAAGCATGCATGTCGTTGAGCACACGCATGCAATCCAACCCATTCAACAAACTCACCAAGGCGAAGATAAGAAGCAAGTCCAACTGGGGCTGAACATGCACTTAGACAAGTTGATGCACATGACCACCAACACACCTTGAAGATAAATACAGACACTATACATCAGTGTGTTGTCGGTTCAAACATACCCAAGAAGACCATGCGCATGTTAGCAGACAAGTTGGATGAGGGGGCCGAACCAATGCACCAGTTGCAACAGATGCAAGAGTTTGCTTCAGCAAGATGTCACCATGAGGTGCATGCAAACCATCACGGGTGACCAAGCTTGGCATCAACTCACCACCTTCACCATCACAAGCATGTCATAGAGTTGGTCTCACCATAGTGGACCAAGTGTCAGTGATGTCTTGCTTGGCTTGCTCAAGCCATGTTGTCTCACATAAGTACATGTGCATTGTAACGTTGAGTCATGTCAAGTGTAAATCAAGTGTCCATAGTTGGATGTAATTTTCATAGAGTAGGTGAAGAGTCATGAGGGTAGTTGAACTGTCACAAATGGGAATGTCAAAGGTCACCCCACCCTTTGCTATAAATAGTCCCTCATAACTCATTGTATAGGATTTTGGTCAGCCAAGCTTCTACTAAAACTATCTTGAAGAAGGCTTGGACAATATTGTAGCTAGCCTTGGCTTCTCCACTACATGGAGCTAGTACATCTCTTTGGAGGAGCAGGCAGATGTGGCTGTAACGTTCCACTATTGGGGCTAGCAGGTTTACATGGTGTATTGTATGATTGTGACTTACACTTCTTTAATAATAAGAGCCAACACATTTTCATGCATATGTTGTTATTGTAGTTGGACTGTTTCGGTTGCCTTAATGATATATTTTGTTTAACTTATGTACTTGTATATGAACTAATTTGTATACAATTATATGAATCTTGTTGTTAATGTGTTGCATATGTTGTTAATGCTATCACCATCTGTTTCAACTGCTTTTCCGGACATCAGACATACCTTTCTCATGAACCTTGCTATATCAATAATCACACTCATCTCAGACTGATCCATGAGTGTTGTTCGTGTTATCTTACCTTGTTGTTGTGACTCCCGCATCTGAGTGGACTACTCCGCTGGAAGATGTCCATGTACTTTGTGTGGTGTGTTCCTATCCAAGTTGGTACTGATCCCTTTCAACCTGGAACTCACCTTCACCTTCCTCTCCCTTTTAAGTGTTGGAACCTTTCATACACATTGCTTGACTCTTTACATCTGTCACACCCTTGCTATTGACAAAGTTATCTTACTTGCCTCTATGCGACATCGTGGTAAAGGCATTACCTTAAGACCCACTACTGGGAATCCTACACCAAACGGTTTGAGGTATAATTGGGACTTCTTACTGGGGAGATCCCCTTGACATGTTTATGGTCCAGCATCATTAAAATTTCTGGTGCAAGAAGGAGGGCCTGATGACAAGCAGTGTCTTCTCATCCAGTTTTGAACCTTTGCATATCTTTCATGGAGTCTTGCATTCTTATTCCCCTGAGGGGTTTTTTGAATTGTGAAGATGTATCCATCTCGGGGAAGCTTTTCAATCTCTTTTCCACTCATACGTATGACGGCAAAGGCGAACTGGCTTGGCCTAAGCACTTACATAACTTTCTTTCCATGATTTATGAGGAAGATGAGTTTACTGACAAATAGGCCGGTTTGCTGCTTGCATACACACTTTGCAAATCTCCATTTCATTAGGTTCTTAGCCTACCGGCTGACATAGTGCACTCATGTGAGCACCTCTGTGATCTTATTGAAGACACATTCTATTATTTTGATCCAGACCATCTTGACCAGAAACTGTTACAGCAACGGAAGGCTCCGCATGAATTTGTTATTGATTTTTGGCAGTGCTTCGGTGACTTATAGTTTCAAACTCTAAGGAGCCAGATGAAGTTCGCTTATCTATGGGACGGGTTCAAGTACTATCTTAAGAAATTTTACTATGCCAAGAGAAAGCTTGATGTCAAGCCTTGCTCAAACTTCTTCGATGATGGAACTGCACAATCCCATGTGGGAGTAGACACTATCTCAATGGACTGTCTGCCTCCCTCTCATTCAGGAGTTCCACCATCACCCTGTGATGCTGAGGATCATGTTCACACATTTTTTCATCCTTCACACCCTACCAACATCACTCCACTCAAATTTCACGCAGAATTGGTTGTGAGTCCTTCGAGTTCCCATATGCATTCTTTTCTCCGACCTCTGTCTTCACAATCAGGTGTTCCTCCGGATGACATTATCTTGTGTTCATCCATTCCAGACTCTTCACTTGTTGTGAACGAGGAAGAACCCACTAATGGAGTTGGTGTTGCACAACCAACATGCACTGTCATTCATGAAGAGTATGAGTGGGAGCTTGAACATCAACACTCGACGAAGGATGACTCCCTTCCGTCCGAGCCCCCTCAGTTATTTCCTAGATTCTTTGATGAACCTACCATCCATGATTTTGCATGTGTGTCTTCATCCAACAATGCACCCATTGTTGATCACTCACAAGACTCACTAATGCTAGCCCATCATTCAACAATGGAGAGGATAATTTATTCATTGCAGATCCACTTGATCCTTCATCTGTCTTTTTCAGAAATACACAAGATTAGTTCATTCACTTTTCATCTACCCCTCTGTTTGATTCCTCTGATCATGAGGATGCCGAAGAATTCATTGATTTTTCTGATCATGGTGGTCGTGATCCATTTTCTTCCAATTTTGATCACGATCATGAATCTATCACAGTTTATCTTTTGAAGCCACCAGTTTATGATGATCTACCTGATGATGAAGTTGAGACACCCAAGATTGTCGAGGCACTTCAGCTTGAGCTGATGGTTATGTCAGGCCCTCGCTCTCTTGGGGTCAGTCTCACTTCCAATCATGAAATTGTTCAATCACCCAAGGCTCCTCATCACTCATCTGTATGCATTGAAGATCCATCTCACACACAGATCACACTTCCTCCACTCGAACTGCACGATCCCATTGCTCATGCATTGGAGGAGTCTTACATTGCAAGCACTCATTCGTGACACAAGTTATCTTTGTTTCTTTCGTTTGCTTGCATGTCTCAGTCAAGAGTTTTATTTTGCTTCAAAGTTGCATGTAGTGTCACACAACACCATGATAAGTCCACGGACTGTCCGTCATGCACATGCACTCACTTATGTCCTGTGGGCACTTTGAAACACAAAGTGTGGCTGTCTTCACTGTTATATCTTTCTTGTATGCTAGTCCACACAACTGGGTTACTTGCGGAAAAAGCCTTCACCCACATGGGTCTACCAATGTGCGGTGGCTACATTCAAAGTATCACTTCATGTGATCAGGCCCATGCACTGTTAGTGTAGGAGTAGGAGTAGTGTTTGCTTGCATACTTGTTTGCTTTCATGCATTGTTTGCCTGTTTGTTTTCTTTATTGTTTGTTTACTTGCTTTGCTCTCATTTTTTCTTCTGATTTTGCTTGCCTTTATTGTTATTTCATTTACTTGTTTCGTTTATAGGTTAGTTCGCATGAAATCATGTGCGACTCATGAAACGAGCGGGGTAAAGTATAAGAGGGTTTGTACAACTATCACTACCTGGTTATCTATCATATTGCCTCTGTATGATGAAATTGTTACTCTTAGTCCATGATACGTCGAAGGAAAATACGTACTCTTCAAAGTGAACCTTGGTGTAAAGTTTAAACACAACGCTTGCATGCTAACTAGTGTCACCTTATCAAGTCGATTGTTTTTGGGTTAACCCTTGTCAGCTCAGTCAAGTAGAGTAAGGTGAGGGGGGAAACCTTAACAGGAATGTCAGAGATACAATAAACTACTTCTCTACTAATACAACCTCTTCTACTCTCAATAAGTGAGGATCCCTCTTCTACCTCTAAAATGAATATGTGCTATGCATAGTGAAACTGAAAATGAAAAAAATAAAAATGTCAAAAAATTCAAAATGAAAAATGATTAAGGCGAAAGAATAGAAAGGCTTCCCATGTAGGGAGGTGATGTAAGTAACTCCGCCGGGGTACTAACCAGGCTCGCTGGTAGCGGAGCCATGCTTGTGTTCCTATGTGACTCCACTGGGGTACTATCCAGGCTTGCTGGCAGTGGAGCAACACTAGAGATGAAACTAAGACTTTGACGACTATAATGCTTGAGCACCTATATACCCCTCAACCCCAATCCAAAAAACTGTGTTTCCTTGGCTTGGAATGTGTGTCAATCGACCAACAGTCTGGCATATGCTACATCTTACATCAAGCTAGTGTGAAGCCAAGACTAGATGAGGGATGAACAATACTTCCGGAGGTGTTAGACTTTTTTTTCACAAACAAGGCCCATTCAGAGAGATGGAGTTCTACCACTGTGTCACCAAGTGCTGTAGTGGCTACAAACACCCTCCAAAATTTTGCCTTAGCCTGCTTCAAGTCTCCCTACCAACCTTACACAACAAGTTGCCTTGCTTTGTCAAGTCTCAAGCTTTAATGTCTTTTTTGATCAAAGTTTGATCTTTTCCCTTCACAGGCTGCTCACCCGGACTTGGTCCAGCTGCAAGCTGAGAAAATTCCCCTTGAAATTTGCGCATTTCTGGAGGGAAACCAACCTTCCCTCCAAAAATTACGCAATCCTCTCTAACAACTTGCTGGTCTCCAGGATTTCCCAATCCTGCTAGCCAACCCTCCCAGCAGGATTTGCGCAAATTTTCCTAGCAACAGGTTGTTCAACCCGTAATTTGTGCAAATGTAGGTAGGAGTCAGGTACTCAGCCCAGAAATTGCACAAATATCCTGGGCAGCTAGCTCATCTCCCAGCCAGAAATGCGCATTTTTCTCCAACAGTCAAGCAACCTCCTGCATGTGCAGCTGAGTTAACCGGTTCCCTTCGAGACTGAGAAAAATAGACTTGCATGCATGGGATGTTTCTCCCAAGGCAACATGTAAAGGCATTCATTTTTTCAGGGATCTATGTTTTGCAGTTGGAGGTTACATGCAAGGAACTATTCAGAAACCTCCCTCCAAGTGTCGCTTCCCCTAGATTTGTGGCATGCGCATCACAACCTTGATGTTATAAAAACTCATCAACCGGATGCTGTAGAGATCATTACTCACATCAACCTTGTAGCTATGACATCCCACATCACATCTAGGAGCAGTTGACACATTTAGCTCCGTTGTTTTTGGGTAAGCTCACTTCCCATGCCTTGTGCTGCATTTCTGTCGCTTTTTGTGTATTCACTTGTGTGAGTGTTTTTTTATTGATTTCTTTGAGCGCCTGTTATCATTTACATGTATTCTAGCTTGTCCTAGCTCTGTTTCAATTTTCGTTGCTATCTAACTGTTGTCACATGCATGAAATTGTTTTGCACGGACGTTCACCCAACTGGTGAACTGCCTCACCCACATGCATGTTGATATGTTTGCTGAATATTTCATTCATGTTTTTCATGTACTCTCAATCACTTCTACTATCACTTAGTGTCGCCATGCATTTGCTTTCTTAGTTGCTTTCAATTGCCTGTCAACAAGTTGGGCCAACCGTGGCCCAGATTCTACCTTCACCAAGGCTGCATTGCATAATCTAGGGAAGGAAGGCTCACCTTCCTCTTCCAGATTTGTGCATTCCTGCCCAAAATTGGCCTCCAGGACTTTTTTGCTCATATCTAAAGGACAATGGCTACTTGGATCGAGAAATTGCGCAAAGCTATCCCTGGGCAAGCAGTCCTTTCCAGTTGGAATTGTGCAATCCCAACAGTCAGTAGCCAAATGGACTGTGCATTGTACAGTTCCAGTAGTCAGTCAGTCTCTTAGCAGCCTGGACTATGCCTTGTGCAATCTTGGTAGTCAATCTCTCAACCTCCCAGCCAAAATTGCGCAACCTTCATGATCATTCACCCAGGTATGTTATAAGTCATTCTCATGTTCATTCTGGTTTTCTATAGAAATACTACTTGCTATGAGTGTTTCCATGTCTCCAGGTATCGCAGGTGTTCATCTGCCTCTCAATAGTACAGGTACAATGGCTTCTAGGAGAGCAGAGATGAAGAAACCATTTACAACACGCTTAGGTATGTTGTCGATCAAGTGTTTATGAGCTTGCCTACTCACGAAGACATCAAGTTGTTCATGGACAAGGACATCAAGCAACAACATCACAACAAGAAGCATCATGAACAATAGCTGAAGGAAGCATACTGAATGCAAAAAATGAAGTGAACACAGCGAATGCAATAGGAATGTTGTTGAAAACATAGAGGTAGAGCAAAGTTGCAAGATCAAGCAGATCCACTGATAATGAAAGCAACTTTGGAGACTCATGCTATGAAGTGACGGTGCGACATGAAGATCGTGCAAAGGTAGAAGATGGAACAAAGAAGGAGTTGCATGTGTTGAAGCAACAACTCAGGAAGAACATGAAGTTGCACAGATAGTCCAATGGGTTGTAGCAGGAACAAGAACAACAGTGGGCAGAACATGTACTCACAGATGAAACTGCGGTAGTACAAGTTAAGGATCAATCCCAATAGTTGACATAAAGAAAAAATGGTGAGCAGTGTTGTTGATCGCATGCAAAGGATCCAGCAACATGCATGTTGTTGAGTGCATGCATGCAATCCAACCCATTCAACACACTAACCAAGGCGAAGACAAGAAGCAAGTCCAACTGGGGCTGAACATGCACTTTGGCAAGTTGATGCACAAGACCACCAACACACACTTGAAGATCAGCATAGACACTATGCATCAGTGTGTTTCCGGTTCGACCATACCCAAGAAGACCATGCACATGTTAGCTGCCAAGTTGGATGAAGGGGTTGAACTAATGCATTGGTTGGAACGGAGGCAATAGTTTGCTTTAGCAAGATGTCACCATGAGGTTCATGCACACCATCATGGGTGACCAAGCTTGGCATCAACTCACCACCTTCACCATCATAGGCAACCAATATTGGCATCAGCTCACCACCTTCACCATCACAAGTATGTCATAGAGTTGGACTCACCACATCGGACCGAGTGTCAGTGATGTCTTGCTTGGCTTGATCAAGCCATATTGTCTCACATAAGTACATTTGCATTGTAACGTTGAGTCATGTCAAGTGTAAGTCAAGTGTCCATAGTTGGACATAAAAATCATAGTGTAGGTGAAGAGTCATGAGGGTAGCTGAACTGTCACGAAGGGGAATGTCAAGGGTCACCCCACCCTTTGCTATAAATAGTCCCTCATAACTCATTGTGTAAGCTTTTGGTCAGCCAAGATTCTACTAAGGCTATCTTGAAGAAGGCTTGGACAGTATTGTAACGTGCCTTGGCTTCTCCACTGCATGGAGCTTGTACATTTCTTTGGAGGCGCATGCAGATGTGGCTTTAATGTTCCACTCTTAGGGCTAGCAGGTTTACATGGTGTATTGTATGATTGTGACTTACACTTCTTTAATAATAAGAGACAACACATTTTCATGCATATATTGTTATTGTAGTTGGAATGTTTCGGTTTCCTTAATGATATATGTTGTTTAACTTATGTGCTTGTATATGGATTGATTTGTATGAAATTATATGAATCTTGTTGTTAATGTGTTGCATATGTTGTTAATTTTGTCACCGTCCATGTCGACTGCTCTGCTGGAAATCAGATAGACCTTTCTCATGAACCTTTCTATATCAGCTGTCACACTCATCTTGGACTGATCCGTGAGTGTTGTTCGTGTTATCTTACGTTGTTATTGTGACTACCGCATCCGAGTGGACTGCTCCACCAGAAGCTGTGCATGTCTTTTGTGTGGTGTGTTCCTAGCCAAGTTGGGACTGATCCATTTCAACTTCCTCCCCTTTCGAAGTGTTGGAACCTCTCATACACATTCCTTGACTCTCTGCATTAGTCACACCCTTACTACTGATAGAGTTATCTTACTTGCCTCTATGCGACATCACGATCAAGGTATTACCTTACGACCCACTACTGGGACTCCCACACCAAACAATCCGAGGTATAATTGGGACTTCTTATCGGGGATAATGGTGGGTCTAACACCGTCAACAGAAGGATAATAATTATCACTCAAGTATTATGGTCCTTACAAAGTATTGCCAAATATTGGTACTTTGACATACAAATTAGGGCTTCCTGCATCTTCCCGAGTACATCCAGTTTTCCATGCTTCACGCTTAAAGAATTTTATAGGTGACAAGCTCCTAGTTTAAAAAATATATTTCCAAAACTTGATGAAGAAGGAAAAACCATATTGGAGCCTAAAACATTCATGAAAACAAGAACCTGACAACTACATAATCGATCAGTTTCAGAGTATCTCATTTAGGGGAAGAACTTAACCACTGAAGATTCCACATGGGAGGATGAGAATTTTATACATAAGCATCCAAAACTACTCAAGCATTGAGGACAACATGTTTTTGAAGGAGAGGGGCATGTTAGGTCCCTATAGTGCTAGTGTATCCCCCTTATCATTATTATTAGTTTAGCACCCATATTGTTATTGTTGTGCCCATGTAGCCCACATATTTTTATTGTTTTCCCCATAGAATCCCACTATTGTTATTGTTTTACCCTTACATTATCATCGTTATGTAGGATCTGATTATATTGTGACCCCTAAGACTCATATATATAAAGTAGGTCTTGTAATTTGTATCATCCAATAATTGCTCATTTATGTGATTTAAAGGAGGTTTCCCCCTCGAAGAGGCTAATTTTCAAGTCATTGATCTATCTTTTCTTCTATTTTGTGATTTGATTGGATAAACATTTCTTATTGTTGGATGTTATTCTTAGAGAGGTACATGAATAAATTGAAAAATTTTGTTCGAGAAAGGGAAAAACTTGAGGGGTCTATGGAAGAGGGGTACATCTGATATGAGTCTTTCTATTATTCTAGTGAGTACATCAACTAGATCAACAATGCACCATGTGCGGTGATTTCAGACAATGAAAGGGATGAAGGAAAAATATAAGAGGAGCTTCTCCAATGACTGAAAAAAAGGTGCATGATAAAGAGCAATTGACTTATCATTTGTCAAATTTCTACAAAGTAACTATTCACACTGAATTTCATAATTAATGCATATTTTAATCTCACACATACTATATATCTTGGTTTGATTTCATCAACGAATTCTGAAATTGAGGCTATCAACAAATATATTCTTTATAATTTATAAGCGACAAAATTGTGGGTCACATTGTACGAACAAAAGGGGAGGAAATGGGACAATAACAAGAAATAATTCAAATAATTGAATGGTAGAAGTGTGCCTTATCCTAATCATTTAAAAGAAAATATGCCAATAAAATGCCCTAATAGTTGGGTTACTGATCAAGTCAAAGAGAAATACAGTGCATATGGCTGTTACCCGCATGCTAAGGAGGATGTGCTAAACACAATGTCAGGTGCAAAAACTTAGTAATAATATATTTCTGTACATCTTTAACTTCATAATTCACCTTTGAATTACAACATATATATTTTATATTTTAATTATGTTTGGGTTACTAGACACATGATGCTGTGATTTTTTCACATTTTTATAGGTGCATTTGTTCCCATCTATGTGGGCATATGAACATCATTTTCACATGGAGGATGCCAATGATGGATTCATGACACTAAGACTATGGAGTGGAAGTCAGGTTTGACCAATCTAATCATGGTAGTCACTGGAATCAACACTTAATACAGGGGATGTTAGGTTACGTCATAAAGATACAAGAGATCATTGAAGTGGACTTCTGTTTGTTCCAATGTGTTCTTTTTAGTTGCAAGTGGTGTGACAACTTTGATCATAATAATGTAAAGGAAGATCATGATAATGGGTTTGTTTGATGGAAAATTCTCTTTAGCGGATAGATGTGAACTCCCTAGATCTAATGGCTTGATCTAGAAACAAAAGATTTATGTTTTCCTAGAGAAATTAGAACATGGAGGAAAGACTTACCTTGAGCCCAATGCAAGTTCTCCTCTTTTACCTTCTTGTGAACTTTAGCTTCGGCTCCAAGTGCTATAAATGGAACTTGCAAAATAATTATAACAAGCACGAGAACTACAAGATACAAATAGTGTAGAATAATGTATCTAATAAATGATTCAAAAAGGCATTGAAATACATATGCATCAAATATACATAAGAATAGGAAAATAAATCTTTTTGTATTAATGAAATGTAGGAGAAGATTACAATCCTTTTATAGATCTTGACCATGTAGATGTCTCCCACCTAACTTGTCTTTAGCCACAAAGCAAGCCTTCAATCATAACTCAAGGATGGTAATGGAAACTTAGGTAAAAAGTAGCAACATTAGGGCATAACTAAGAGTCTTCAAAATCCAACCAAGACTATATGGGAGGCAATGAATTTATAGGGTAAATAGGGTAGTTTGGGTTTTACCAATATAGGACTTAGATCCAATTATGAGGGAGGATAAGATTTAGGGATAAGAGACAAGACCTAAAGGATAGGAGTTTGAGATCTCAATCAATAGTAAGTGGTTAAGACCACCTTAGAAGCTTCTAGAAAGAGAATATTCAAAATAATTTTTTATTTTTCCCAAAATTCAAGAGCCATCACACTTGTAGAAAATGAAACATGCGTTGGCCAATGCAGTTGCTCAGTTATGCAACATGCAATAGTGTAGATTTCTTGAAAGGAACATGCGATGGGTAAAAAAACTAGGGTTTTGAGCTGATTAACCTAGAAAAATTAGACTTTTTAGAGAGATAATTCTTAAGGATTTATAAAGGGATGATTGCAAGGTGGCAATGATGTTGATTGATCCAGTTTCCAGGCCATTTGAGCATATGTGACAAAATGACCTATAACAAGGTTGATATCTATTAACTCTAGAAAGATGTGGCATCAAGCTAAGGGGCCTTATGTTTTCCCCAAACACTACAACTAGGTGTTTTTTTACCCAGATGTGTTGGTTAGGGATTGGTGGTTTGTATTAAGATAGAACCCTAGATCATTTTTTTTTTTTGAGAACAACATTGTTATCATGCCAAGTGAGGAAGATAATTAGGGTGATTACAATGTAGAGTGATATCAACTTGTGTTATTTCATCATTTATTCTATTGTTGTATGTTTTAGTTTTCTTTATTTCACTAATTATAGTGTTTTTTATTTATATTTTTGGAATTTTATACAATTGGTAAGATTCAAAAATGTTTTTACATGTTTTTCTTTTCTAGTGGAAACATTTTTACAATTAAAACAAATTATTTCCGATTGTGTAATTTATAATTTAAAACTTAAAATTTAACATATTTTTTTAATTCTAATTTACAACAGACTTCTTATATAGGTTTTGGATAGACATCAGGATGGATCAAAAGATTGTAATTCTAAGCACGAGTTATCAATTTTGTACTCCTTTGTCATACTTTTGTGACTCTAAACATGTATTTCTAATATAAAACATTCTCTATTGTAGATAATGCAAAAGTCCATTTTTGAATCCTAAAGGTGAGCACTCCATTAAAAATGCTTATTTATAACTATATTTTTTAAGATATCAATCTAAATATACTCATTATCTCCTTTCTCAAATGAAATTGTGAGTATCAATCTTAAATAACTCACAAAGTGATAGAAAATGGAGATGGAAAATTATATATGTGTACTAAAAGGCCTACTACAACCATCGTCAAAGTTTTTCAACATAGTAAAATATCCTCCCTTATTTTCACTGTGCAACATATCTCCATAAATATAAATGTTTAAAACATGGTGTACAATATCTATGATAATAAGGATTTAAGGTGACAAACCTTCTCAAATAGGAAAATGAGAAAAATATCCTAAAAAGTGAAAATATGGAATTTGAAAACTCAACATTGAAGATTTATTCTAGAAAGGTCCACAAGAGCACTCCATGTTTTTGATAAAACAAGCCAATTTTTCCTTACTTGACATAAAATGGTTGAGATGAAGGAATTAAAGAGAAGGAACGTATAATTAGATGTTAAATACTTAGTGGTTTATTAATCACTTCACATGTTTTTTCTTTAGGTTTATATAGAAATAAATATAGATCATGTAGTGATAAATTCATGAGGAATTTAACAATGAAAAATTTGTGTATTAATATGTAAGATTAATTCTTGACATGAGAGGTAAACTCATGTTTTCTATATTTAAATTCCATTTCTTGCAACATTATTTAAACTAAAAGGAGGTCTTATGTGCATGTGTAAAATGTTGATTACATCTTTTTATGGACCATAAAAGAAACACATGGGATTACATGGATGCATGAGAGGTTTTAATTTTTCTTCATGGATAGTGGAAGAGTTTGACTTTGCTTTCCAATGGTAATTATAAATAAAAATTGAATTAATAAATATTGTATGGCTAAGAATTAAATGATAAATAGTGTGATGGTGATTAAAACGCATTTGTTTGACTTTCTAATAGACTTTGTGATGCATTTTTCTTTCCTATTTATATTATGTAAAATAAATATCTATTTTTATGTATTTATAAGTAAATGATTTAAAGTAAACATGTCTTTATCAATGTAAACATGATGTATTAACTAGGAGAAATGTGAGAACATGAATTTTAGTGACTATCTCGTGATAAGTATGTGGAAAAAATAATATTTCTTGAGTTCTTCATTAAGAAATAATCAAATATATTATTTGTCAAAATGTTAAATCTAATATAGTGTAATTTTTGTAATATTTAACTCATATTTATTATTTAAAAAAGAAAAATTTAAACCAAAATAGAAAATAAAGAACCATATTAGGACCAAAATGTTATGTCTTTATTACTAGAAAGAAGTTCACTTGCCTCTTTAAGGGAGAACTTCCAATAGTGCAAATCCCCAACAACAAGTAACTTCATGAACCTTATTTTACATTTCTTCCTCCTCTTTAGAGAGAGAAATTTCTAATTTAAATTGGTAAGAGTTTCTATAAATATTAAATTTAAATTGCTTGAAACTCTCATAACTTTAGTGATAAATTAAATTTAACTAAAATATAATTTTTTAAGTTATATTAAATCTAAATTAGTTATAAAAAATTCCAACTTAAGTTTTTTTTAATTTAACAATAGAATGGATTTGATAAACTAGTATAGATCCCTCTTAACAACGGATCTGCCAAGAGCCGAGAGGGATCAAATCTCATTATATGAAAATGTTTTTTTAGAATGCAAAACTTGAAAAAATATGTACATATTAAAATATTTAATTTTTTTCGTGGTTCATAAATCTGTGATTAAGATGGATCTATAGTGGTTTTGTATCTATATAAATATACCATGTGTAATTTTTCATTGTTTAGATTGTGTTTTTGAATAATTTATTATTATTAATATTTCATATGAAAAATTGGAGTTACACATTTTCGTCTCATTAAGAACTAACTAAATTATTTTACCTTTAATTATTTTTTCCTTGTGAGTATTGAAATATTTTACTAATTAGGTTAGAATGAATATGTATGAACTATCTAAACAATAAAGAAGTATTTATGGTAATTTTACAATTGTAATACTTTCAACCATATTAAACTTTGTAATTTATAAAACTATCTTTGCATTTTTTTTAAAGAAAGTTGTTTTGCATGTAATTTCATATATAAAATTTTGATTAAAGTTAACCAACACATAATCTATAATAAATATCATTTCATAAAAATAAAGATCATGATGATAACCATCTAAAAAACATTAACATCATTTAAAATCCACATTCAAATTCACTAACATCATCTAATTATATACACCTCTAGCACATATAAACAACATTATCTAGCACACAAATCTAATAATCTAATAGGGAATCATCATCGTGATCACATCTAACAAAACACAAGCATTGAAATCTAACATCATCACCACACACATCCTCGAATATACATCACATGTCAAATAATTGCTATCACATACACATTTATCTGCAAGCACTTTCAATGAACATATCTAACATGTCCTAACAATATACACATCAAGACAACCATATAAATTAAGTACATAAATATGAATAAAAAAAATGAATTATATATATATATATATAAGTCAAATAATTGCATCAAGTCAAATATCTAATACAATAGTAGTAGTGACAACCTGGTTTGTAGCAGAAGACAATACAATAGTAGTTGGTGTATTCTAGTCTATAGTAGAAGATGATCGATGGTCAACTGCCTCAAAAGGAAACTATAAGGTGGAGGAGAGGATGATTGGTTTTTTCTTTGATCAAGAGAAACATGAGTTAATGGGTGATCATGAGGTGAATTGTGAGGAGGTGGAGTACTACTAGAAGGATCACTAACACCTTGATCATGATCCAATGGGGTCGTAATAAGTCTGGGTGAAGATTGTGTATATGAAGGATCACTAGCAGGATAAACACCTTGATCACCATAAGGATCATCACCTTGATCATCATGATTTGATGGGGCAGTACTCGGTGAAGACTCTTGTATATCTACAACATGCCCATGGTCCCTCCTCACTGCCAGTAGTCTGGTAGCTATGATGATATGATGCATAAAACTCATTATATCACATGAACATTCCCTCAAGAGATCCACGAGACTAGGATCTTTCTTGATGTATCGAGCTGTCGTAAGGCAGACTCCCTTCTTGGCCAAAATTCTAGAGAGTCAGTCATTGTATTCCATCTTGGACATGACACCAGCTCTATGCACCCACATTCTTGTGCCCATTTTCATCCGAGGATGTGCGTCACCCTCCATGGGCTCGACCATCTCCACATATCGCTCTAATGGGGAAGGAGGAATGTCCCCAACGAAGTTGCTGATGTTTACAAAATATATAGTATACAACAATAATTAGACAATTTCATTAAACAATTTAATAAAACAAGTTAAAGAATGTGCTAGAATAAATTTTATTCTAATTAATTAAGAAAATAAAATGAAACTAGATTAATTTAAAGAAAACACTAATATTACCTCTATCATCTGTAGGCTCATCTGGTGTGAAGAGGATGTTGGGACATTGTCACCAATCCATCCCTGTGTAAGCACATAGAACCAAGACAAACATGTGCTCATCCTCACTTCCAGTAACCTCAGTGCCTCGATAGAGATCTTGGTCGGATACTCCGACATGCCCCTCTTAGGCACCATCTTGCCCCATATGCACATCCACACCTCAGTCATCGACCAAGGAGGGTGACAGTCAAAAGTAGGCCTTGTCTATGGAAATATCTCAAAAAATAAACAAAAAAAATATGATGCAAAACGAAAGTTTCCCCTCTCATGTGTCATAACATGCCATCTATATAAATCCATACAAAACTGCCACAAAAAATCAGTAGACCATTTGATACATCATGGCCTTTGCACCAAATAATTGACATAAAACAAAAGAGGGAAACTAATGCACTATCCATCACTAGTATAGTGTGTAATGGTATTGACTAATAGTGAAGGCACTTAACCTCCTCTACACCAAAATAAGTGATCCGTAGCTGTCCACCAGACACCTAAAAATTTGCTGCATCTACTACATGATCCCCAACATATCTTTGAAAGTACATAAGCTGACTCTCTACTACAACACCATGGGAGACATTAGGTAACTGGGGAAAATCCTCCCCTCTCTTAGATAGTCCATTGATGAAATATATGTACTCCTCAATGGGCCCATACCATGTGTTAGGACCGATATGAAAATATTTTTGGTGGTCATCCCACTGATAGATAAACTGTGCCAACAACCCAGAGTGCCCCTCAAGGATGTAGCCTCCTCATAGTACTTAAGGAGGCCTACATTCCTCAAGAGGACATGGTTCATTGTGGTAATAGGACAAGGGTATAAATCTCACTCCCTCTCTCGTGCCTCCCATGGTCGGACCACATTATATTGGTCCACCATTTTCTCCTACTGCTATTGCTCCTCCCTCTATTGATGTCTCTACTCCATGATTGACAGATAAAATACATCAACCTCATACATAAAACATATTTTTTTTATTAAATGATTATATATATATATATATATATATATATATATATATATATATATATGGAAATATAACTTTCAATAAAAAAACATCCTCGGTGCACCAAAAAAATAGTCATGCATCGGACATGGTGCACCACAAAACCAAATAAAGCATCGACAATGATGTGTAAAGCTACTTGATGCACCACTTAAACATTGGTTTTTTATTTCTTGACGTGATGCGTCGACATACAATTCATCCTCATGCATATAACCTTTTTGCACTGAAGTGGAACATTTAGGTTAATGAACACACCAAGCTATATTTTTTTAATATTTATGCATGCGGTAAGTTTTGTAAAAATAAATGCACTGGGAAGTTGATTTTTACTAGATGCACTATGATAAAAATTATAACTTTCTCGGTGTGTATCAATTTACCAAACACACCACTTAAACATTGGTTTTTTTATTTCTTGATGTGGTGCATTGACATACTATTCGCACTGGTGCGTATGAATAAAATTTTTGCACTGAAACAAAACATTCAGGTTAATGAATGTGTCAAGCTATTTTTTTTAATATTTATGCATGTGGTGCGTTTGGTAAAAACAAATGCACTAGGAAGTAACTTTTACCAGATGCATTACGGTAAAAATTATAACTTTCCTGGTGTGTATCAATTTACCAAACACACTGAAAAAATGTGGTGTGTTAATGGAACACACTGATTTACGGTGCACCCTATAAGTTTACAGGGTGCATCGCCATCGGTGCGAGCTGAAATAGTCAAACGCACCACGCAGGATTTTGTTTTTTCAAAAACAATGGATTTTTTAACCTAATTTTCAATTCTACTATGCTAAAAAGTTAAATTAAAGAGAAACATGGACATTACCTGGAAATTTGTTCATTGGGGAGGCATGGTTACCACGTAAATGAAAAAAATAAATTTGAGCACTATTTGAGAAAATTTGAAAGCAACACACTAAGCAACGGATGAAAGGATGGAAAGCAAGGGAAGCATCGACGATAGGGTGCTTGACAAAGGAAAGAGTAGCATTGGTGCTTGAGAGCTCTACAACACTACAAATGGTAAAAATGAATTTTTACAGCTAGTAGATTTTTTTATATTTAACCTTGTTTTGGTGTGCTAGGGTAACTGCACCAGTGTGTGTAGGTTCTGGAGCGCATGGCTATTTTTTAATTAAAAACCATAATGTGGTGCACCTTGTTGTTTACACACCAATGCATTTAAATACATTAATAACATCGATGCATCATTTGAGTATAGCACCAAAATGGTGAAAATGAATTTTACGACTGATATTTTTTAAATTTAATATTTGTTTGGTGTTATTGAGTCGTATATGCATTGGTGCACCTTATATAGGTAGCCCACCATTGTTTTTATTTGTATAAAAATAACCCTGCAAAAGTGCACCACTTTCTATTAAGAACTAGTGCTCTATGTTGGTTATGCATCGGGGTGTTTGTGTTCTTGTTTAACACCAGGGTGTTGTGAGAATATAGCATTGGACAAGGAAAAATGAAGTTTACAACCGACTTTTTTTTAAATCCAACCCTTTTCAGTGCTATCGACTATTATACATAATTGTTTGCAATATGTACTTAGTGCAATGATACATTTTTATTTTATATAAAATACTTTGCCACGATGCACCATATTCTATTAAGCACCAATGTGTATGATTATATAATGCACAGGTGCGTTTTGGGTATTATAGATGCACCGTGAAAAAACATCTGCTGACCCACCTATGCTATTGACCTTTGCTACAAATAGCTTTTTGGGCTATATTTATAGGGTCTTCCGCAAAAACCTCTGTTAGAGGGTCTTTTCCTTGCAGTGTTCTTTCCTTCAGTAAATGAAACTCCAATTCCAACATTTCATATTGTATTGTTTTTAGTAACCACGATTATACATTGATTTTCTATCTAGTAATTCAAGGAACCTTAGTCCATTTTTTATACACAGACTAACTTTTGTCTTTAAAGATTATTCAACATGTATCCCTTTGAGTGCAGAAGAAACAACTTTACTAATAGTTTCACATACATGGTTTTTAGAATTTCCAAATTTGGTTGGGTTTATTCTCTAACGTCCTTAAACTCCTGACCATGAGCATATATGTCAAGGGCCAGAACTCGAGTATCCCTGTAATTGTAACTTAGACTTTGCAAATCCTTCTTAGAAGGAAACATGTCCTCCATTGCACTTTGAATGTTATTCTAGAGGAAACCGAGACTGCAAAAAGCTTCTCCAATTTGAGTGATATGAAGTTGGAATCCGATTATTTTGATTCTCGTTTCCTTGAATTGAACAGTGATTCCAGCTATGACTGTGACTGTGATTTGGTGGAAATATAAGATAAAGAGGATTCGTGTATGAACACAAGGTGGGATTGCAAGTGAACACTTACAATATAACTTGTAGGAGACTCAGAAAACAAATTTTATGGTATTGTATATATTTAATTTTGCCTTGTTTTGCAAGATGAGGTCATCACTCAAGTAGCACACCATGGATTGGCTTCTATGAATTTGAATTTTTCCATGTGATTATGCAAACATTGTATGTAATCCTATATGGATGATCATCTTGTTCCATGACGAGTACTGTTGTGTGGGAGAGCTTCGAGAATCTGGCAGACACCTGGTTTCTGGGGATGAATATTCATTATCAGTAAAGCCTCATGTCATGGGAAATAGTGATAGAACAACAATAGATCTGGAGCCCAGCTATTTCAGCCCAGGTGGTAAGAAAATATTGGGCAAGGAAGAAAAAAACAATCCTCTTTGATTGGCTGGATCTGCCCAACCAAACCCATCATAAGAACACCTTCCACATAATTATTCTATCACATATATGTTAATTAAATACAATTTAATAATGCATTTTTTACATTTATATTATATATATTCATTAATTTAATTTTATAAGATTTTTTGTTTTTTGTTTTTTAATTAAGATTAATAAATTAAAATTAGTTTTTATGGTGTTATTGGAATAAAAGGATTATATTGATCTTTTATTACATTTTTATCTCATTGTTGTTTTTATTTTTCTAAATCACTAAAATAGGGAAGGGGTCTTATATATGGCATAACTTTATCAAGATCAATAAGTGGTTAATTGAGCATCTTCATTGGTCCTTTGGTGGGGGGACAAAATACTAATTGGTATGGATCTTATTTTGGGTGTAAACAATCATCAATATATTCCAGCTGTTGTCATCAACGCTTTGCACACAAAGGGATTTTTCTTTCTCAACCAAGTTATGCATCTTGGTCTTAACCTTCATCCTTATCCTTCTTATAAACATGCAGTCAAGCTTGGATTTTCTAGGGCAACTTCAGAATCATAGAACCGTTCTATTATTGATCTTAAGACGATCAGTCTCTGTGAGAAAAATTGTGGGGATGTTTTGGCTTGGAGTGGCAACATGCAAAAAGGATTTGCGGTAGTTTTAGATATATATAGATATATCTCCCATAGGACAGGTATTTGATGGGAATATGTTGGTACATAAAGTTATGGAGTTGGAATGTCCCACTGAAAATAATCATATTTGGATGGCTTGCATGGAGGAATAGAGTGTTGACTTGGGATAATTTGTGTAAAAGGGGCTTTCATGGTCCAGGTAGATGCCATTTCTACAGGGAGGCCCTAGAGGATGTACATCACCTTTTTCTCAAATGTCCTTTTACTTTGGTTGTTTGGTGTTTGGTTCTGTATTTTTCCCAGCTCCCACCTTTACAATCTTTCACATATTTAGAAGTTATGTTTCTCTGGTGGTTCAAATGAAGAGGGAAATACAAATAATTTCCCATGTATCTTTCCTGGGAAATTTTTTAGAAAAGGAATGCCTTAGTCTTTGATGGCAAGCCTACAAATTTGAATGGGAAATGTTTGAACATCTAGGCATGGCTTGTGGGCGGGGATAATATTATAAAGGACAACTTGCATCCTAGGTTTTGCAGACATTACACATAGGTTGAATTCTCAATTGTTTTCTCTTACGGGGAATCATAGGGTGGAAAATGTGGATGTGGTGTGGTTTTAAGGATTAATCCACATTATAAGTTCCTATTGCACTTGCATGGAGGTTTGGGCACTAACACTAGGGCAGAGCTCATGGCCCTCTAGGGCTTTATTTTCTTTGCTCGTAGACATCTCCTAGAGCAGCTCTTTATATATGGCGATTCCAAATCCATCATTGAAGGGTCATTGGAAACTACAACTTTGCGCCTGCCAATTTGGGCAATTGGATGTACTAGATTGAGCTCTTAAGAAAATTTTTTGTGGCTATACATTTCATGCATGTATACAAGGATTTTAATAAAGACGCGAATAGGCTATCAAATTTAGGTTCATGTTAGACGATGCAATGCTCGACGAGGGAGATATTTCCTTTAGTTGATTTTGTTGGTTGATAATCAAACATATATTTTCATGATCCTCTTTTTTTGGTTTATATTTTTTATACATTTATTATTCTGGATTTGACTTTTCTGTCATTTTGTTCGAATCATTGTTTATTTATTTTTGATAGAATGGTAATGTTTATGAGAATGTAGGTGTACTTCCTTTGCTTCTGGGGCTTACTTTAGCATCATAGTATCTGAAATATATCACACAATTATGCAATTTCTTGAAAATTTTGATATATGTACTGGTATCTTCTCTATAATAGAATTATCTAGTGTTTCTTTCGTCTAAAAAAATATATATTTGTTCTCAATAAATTGGATAGTATATGGATAAGTATGTACTTATATATATATAAACTTTGAAATGGGAACTGATACTGTTACGCGTTTCGTAGAGATAGCAAAAAAGTGACCCAATTTTGAAAAGGGGCGATGCAGAACACGCATATTTTTTTTAGAGCATAGTTTTTGGCACTTTAAATTTTTTTATGTACATTACATTTTAGAATGTTATTGATTTGCATATCGAATTAAAAAAGTGGTGATTTTGCATTAGGCCCTTTTTTCAAAAGACCTATTTTTTTACTTTAAATTTTTTAATGTATGAAATGTAAATAATTATTTTCCAAATTTAACAATTTTTGACACTTTAAAATTTTTAATGTATTAAGTGTGGATATTTTTTTTAAATATTACAATTTTGTACACTATAAATTTTTTTATGTCAATTTTTTTTGACATAAAAAAAGCAAATATAAAAATATATATAAAAAAGACAAAAAAAGAACATAAAAAATGTAAAAAGAAATTATCTCGTAAACCATAAAAGAAATTTGGAAAAAAAAAAAAGCAAATTAAAAATACTAGAAAATTAAGTGACTAAAAATAAAAAAAGTAAAAAAGCATTAACAAAAAAAAATTAAAAACAAACTAGATTAAAAAAAATAGGAAAAAAAAAACCAATAAAAATCTAAAAAATTATTAAAATCAAGATTAAAAACATAAAAAAAAAACTTAAAAAAACCAAAATATACTAAAATAAAAATAAAAAAACAAAAAACAATTAAAATTTAAAATATATATATATATATATATTAAAATTAAAAAAAACTACAAACATTTTAAATTTTAAAAAATATATATATTTTGGATTAAAAAAAAAACCATTTAAAAAAAAAAAAAAAACATATATTTTCAATTTAAAAAAAATAAAAAACATTTAAAACTTCAAAAAACATATATGCAGGCAGCTTTGCCGCCCAGGGCCGCGCCCCGACGGGCGACTGGGCGATGGTTATCTAATTTTGAGAATCGGACAGTCACCACCCGACCGCCCGTGGGGGCGCAACCTTGGGCCCAAGGCTGCACCCCCACAGGTGGCCAGGCGGTGGCAATTCGATTCTCGGAATCAGATAACCATCGCCCAGCCGCCCGTGGGGGTGGTTATCCGATTCTTGGAATCGGATAGCCATCGCCTGACTGCCTATGGGGGTGGCTATCCGATTCTAGGAATCGGATAACCACCGCAGGGTCACCCATGGGGTTGGCTATCCGATTCTCGAAATCAGATAACCATCGCCTAACTGTCCATGGGGGTGGCTATTCGATTCTCGGAAATGGATAGTCGCCACCCAGGCGCCGATGGGGGTGGCTATCTGATTCTTAGGGTTGCGTCCCCATAGGTGACTAGGCGGTGGCTATTCGATTCCGAAAATCGGATAGCCACCCCCATGGGTGGTTGGGTAGTGGTCGATAAAATTGTTTTTTTTTTATATAAAAAATAAAATTTGTTAAATATGTTAATTGTATTTAAAAAAATTAAATTTTAATTGTTTTATTTATTTATTTTATATATATTGGTATATCTCAGACTTTTGTGATCCATGATGTGAGAATAGTCTTTTGGATTAATCACATTGTAAGGATTGGGTCGAGTTTTCGAACCAACTAATGCGGTTCATCCTCAGGACAAGGTGAGAAGCAAGACGATCTGAGTGAATAAATAGCAGGGATGCATCAATGTTTAGGGAAAGCCATCCAAAATTAGCCGTTGGTGAAAAATTATGAAGGGATAAGAGGTAAACTAAAATAATTGATATTTAGTTAAAAATAGCAATTATGTAATAATTATTTATTTAATATAGAAAATGTAAATGATTTATCATTTTAGTTAATAAAGAAATATTATTAGGGTTGACCTATTCAAAGTATATCTATCAATTAAAATGATAATTATTTTATATAATATTAATATTATTTAAAATAATAATGTTAGGTTGAAAATAAGTTGTTATGTGGTGAATTTGTTAGTGGTGATATTAAATTAATAATTTATTTATTTACCAATTCAAATAATAATATTTTATTATTACTATTATTATTTTTGTTTCTGTGTAAGGCTAATTCTATTAAAAGAAACAAAAAAATATAATTACAAAGAGGCCTCAGCCTTAGCTGTTATCAACGAAGTTCATCAGGAGTATCTAAACTACCCCATATTTGGGGAAACCCGTTTGCCATAGCAAAAAAACCATACATATGACCTGGACCCAACACCGAAGAAACCAGAAGAAGTTTTGATACAACACAACATGATACAGCTGAAATTATGACATAATCGCCTATCGTTTAGACAAAAATAAAAAACAACAAGTGATTGGACCAAACCAGTCAGCATAAGAGACCTGAGATGGCGCGTGGGTGGCAGCGGATGCCACGTGGCTTCACTTGGGTTCATCCTAGTCAGGAGTCTCCTCGACAATGTGACAAGTGTACCGATACTAATCCTCATCCGCCTCCGCCACGCTGCCTTCTACCACACCACCTGGTGGCTCCCTCGCAGGAAGAGTGCCGCTCGAACTGCCAGCCATAGCCATCGAAATAGATGCTCCAACTGAGCTGCCACCTTGTTGCCGAATGTCTCCAGTGTGTCCTCCTTCTGCATGCAGTCTGCCAGTCTAAATTCCCCTACCTTCTTCCTTCGGGAGTAGCCCAGAGTCACAAACAATTCCATGACTGCATTCCTCTTGAAGCTGCATTTCTGAGTTTCTCACAGGAGCGTTGTGCTGCTCATTTTCTTCAGAGAAGATAATGGTAATGTTGGCAGTGATGATAGGCCTGTTTAGGTTGCTCTGGAACCTGAATTGAGTTGAGTGAGGGACCGAACTGGGGTGCAAAGGAAAAGTGGCTATATGAAGCCTGAAATCTCTGTGCTCGGCAAATGAAGCCTGCACACGACCCCGTCCACTGCGAGTTTGAGGATAATGTCTGTGAGGCGAGCTGGGAGGGGGAGAATTTTCATAGGGAGGAGGTGGTGAGGCAGGTTCAGAGATTTGTGCTGCCTGTGGGCAAGCACTGCCACCACGGGTACCACCTCTGTGGCTCCTCACTCGGTGACGGACCATATCAATGTGGTGGGAATGGAATTCAGCAGGATAGAATGCCGAGAAGGATATCAGAGTATGAACAGAGAGCGGTTGGGCAGGATTCAGAGGGAAATGCCTGGAATGGGAATAATGATGGCCATTTCCAAGGTCGATACAGCATAGAAGCCAGCAGTGGCTCCCGTTAACAGTTCTACTACATGGATTTCCAGCATGGGGCGGGAAAATGCTAAGGGAAGGAGGGCAGACTAAGGAGTTGAAAGGCTCCATGTCAAGGCAAACTGTGTCCGGGTCTCGGCCTGAGCGGCCATTAAATGCAGCATGCAGGTAGGTCTGCTTTCGTTTCAAGTGGACTTGGGATGGTGCGCTGGCCACCATTTGTCTGGTCTGAACGTTGGCGATCTGTCAAGTCTCCATTAAATGCCTCGGTGGCCACCCGCATCCGGGTGCACTTCTTCTTCCTGTGCCATTTCACTCTTCAACAGTTCCTTATATTCCAATAACTGGTGTTCAGTGGCTAGCGTAGAAAGCGAACCTGTATGGAGATCCCTCCCACTTTCCACTCCTATATTAGCCAATAGGTCAACCACTTTATTTCCATCTCAATGTATGTGCTTGAGATTGATCACTTTGTGGCAAGAGAGCCAAATTTCAATAAGTTCTAGTTGACTCGCCAATCTCCAACTGTTGCTTACTTTGCTTGATGGTGTTCCCTGCAAAGTTTTGTTGACCATATTTATAAGGATCTGCGAATCACCTTCTATAACAAGCGAGAAAAAACCATGATTTTGAGCTAGGAGGAGTCCCTGCCATAATCCTTCTAATTCTGCCAAGTTATTAGTGTCCCATCTGCTTGAGCTTAAGTCGGATAGAAGGGGAGCTCCCTTATGATCCCTGAATATTCCCCCAAATCCTGTTTTGCCTGGATTCCCTTTCGAGGCCCCATCAAAGTTTAGCTGGATCAAGTGACGAGGAGGAGGAAGCCACTTATCTGGTGTCCTGCTCTTAGCTGGAGTTTTTCCTTTGATTATCATCTCTTGATTCCACTGAAGGTTCCAGTTTTCCCATATGTTTTGTTCCTGAGGGAGGGAGGGAAAGTCCTCCTCATGCCATGTTTGAAGAAGTAAAGTTTCCTTGATATTTTGACATACAGTATTCCAAAGAGTTTCCAAGGGCAAGGATTGGTCCTTGAAGATTCGCCGGTTTCTCTCCTTCCATATTGTCCACATGAGAAAGCCTGGAATAAGCTTCCATAAGGAGTTTAAAATCTTGCTTTTAAATGGGTTCCAAGCCCAGTTGCGAACAATGGATATGATATCTCCTTGGATCTGTCCATCCTTTTAACATCTAAAATTGACTTTTTCCCAGAGCTTGAGTGCTAGCGGACAAGAATGCATAAGATGCTTAGTGGATTCCTCTTCTTGCTTATAGTTGGGACAAATGGAGGGGCCGTGGAAGTTTCTCTTCCGGAGATTATCCCACGTAAGGATTTTGTTTTGACATAAAAGCCATAGAAAGGTGGAAACTTTCGGCCAGAGACTGGGGTCCCAGACTTTGTTCCAGAGAGGATCTTTGATGGTTTGTTCCTTTATGATGATGTTGTAGGCCTCCCGAGTAGTGAAGGTTCCTTTTCCTTCATAGCCCCATCTAAGAACATCCTTTTTATCTGAATATTGTATTCTTCTTTTCGTTAGTTCTGTACCAAGAATCTGTTGAGCTAAATCTGTTCCATGTCTTAAGATGTGGTCCATGCGAAGCCATTGGCTGTACCCCTATGTTGTGGAAAGGTGCCAGAAAAGCTTGACTTTGTCAAATGTCTGTGTTTCCTGCTCCAGAATTTGATGAGGTAAGATCAAGTCCTTTAACTTGGGTTGCTATTGCCAGGAATCTTCCCAAAACCTTGCTGTGTTGCCATCCTTAACTTCCTAGAAACTATGCTACTGAATTAAGATCTTGTGTTGTTTGGTCGCATTCGAGATTAGAGAACCCGAACTAACTTCTGAAATTCGGATTAGTTCTTCTGTAGGTCGATTATTGGCATATTTTGTTGTCCAGAGGGTGGCCCAGGGGGTGAATGGCGCGATAAGCCATTTCCACCAAATGTGAGCACCCATGACCACATTGTTGTGATAAGGATCTCGAATTCCAGTACCACCTGCAAGCTTCGATAGACAAACTGTGTCCCATTTAACCAGAGCCCATTGGTGATTTTGTCCCGAATTTCCCCACAGAAAAGATTGTTGGAGATGTTTGATTTCTTTGAGAACCCATTTGGGTGTAGCCAGGATTGAGAAGAGATACAATGGCATGGATTGGAGAACCACCTTAATTAAGACTAGACGACTGGCCATATTGAGGGCCCTATGAGTCCAGGAGGAGAGGTGCACCTCCAGTTTTTCTAAGAGCATCCTCCAAGATGAGTGTTTCAGAGTAGAGTCAGTCATGGGAGTGCCAAGATATTTGGAAGGGAGAGCAGCAATTGTGAATCCAAGTATGCAGGCGATGGAAGCTTGGGTAACAACAGGGGTATGAAAAAAGAAAATTTGGGATTTGGCTTTATTTATTCTTGCGCCAGAGGCATCCGAAAAGTCCGTCAATAGAGATTTGAATTGATGTGCTTCCTAGACTGAAGGATGACCAAAAAGCATGTTGTCATCCACGAATTGCTGGTGGGTGAAAGTAGGGGTGTTAGGAAAGGAAAGGCCTCTTAGATGCTGGGATTGCAGAGCATTTTTAATGCTTCGGCCAAGACCTTCCGCCATAATAACGAAGAGGAAAGGGGAGAGAGGGTCTCCCTGTCTGATTCCTCTGGAAGGATGGAAAGGAGAGGAGGGAATGCCATTGATCAAAATAGAGAAGAAGGAGGAAGATATGAGACTCATTACCCATCTTACCCAAGGGAGAGAGAAACCAAAGGCAATTAGAGTCTTTTGAATATACATCCAGCTTAAGCTATCAAAGGCTTTTGAGAGGTCTATTTTAAGGAGCATACCTGACTTTTTGGAGTGCTTCAGGGAGTGGATGATTTCGTGAGTAAGGATGATGCCATCCGTAATCTGCCTGCCTTCCACATATTCGGATTGCTCAGGTGAAATGAGAAGGGGTAGCAATGATTTGAGTCTTGAGGAATGATTTTAGAGATGATCTTGTAAATGACGTTACACAGGGAAATAGGGCGGTATTTGTCAGGGGTAATGGGTTGAGCTTCCTTGGGAATGAGGGCGATGAATGTGGCATTCATGGCTGGAAGCATCCACCGCAAATTTCTCAATTCCTCAATGACCTACCAGACTTCCATTCTTATCAGCTCCCAGAAATTGTGGAAAAAATTGGATGTAACACCGTCAAGGCCAGGTGTCTTCCCTTCTTTCAATTGATGTACTGCATTTTCCACCTCCTGTAATTTGACTAGCCTGAGTAGTAGAGTATTGTGCTCCTCTGTGATGAATTTGGGAATGTTCTTTGTTATTTTTTCTATGGCCTGTGATTTGTCAACCTGTGGTTCTTGATGAGCCTGCTTGAAGTAGTTGAGAAGTTCATGTTCGATATCTTCATGTTTTTCCACCTTTACCCCCTGCTCATTTTGGATGTGAGTGATGTTG
This sequence comes from Pinus tabuliformis, assembly GCA_031772625.1. NCBI lineage: Eukaryota > Viridiplantae > Streptophyta > Pinopsida > Pinales > Pinaceae > Pinus > Pinus tabuliformis. The sequence goes on along the minus strand of CM062818.1, from coordinate 846,043,190 downwards.
TTATTCATTCTTCATTGAATAGTAGTTCGGTGGAAAAATTTTGTGTTTTTTTCTCCTTCCTTTAGCCATCTAATTCTCGATTTTTGCCTCCAGAGCGTTTCTTCCTGTTTTGCCCTCTCTGATATCTGAGATTCAAGAGACTTTTCCTGTTCTGAAAATTCCTCTGATCTGCCTTTTGTGATGATCCTTTGCTGTAGTTGTTTCATGTCTTGATTGAGAGCAATTTGAGCCTAGAAAATGTTACCAAATGAAGAATGGTTCCATTGTTTTATTTTACTCTTGAGGTTTTTAAGCTTCTGCTAAAATTGAAACATTTTTGAACCATTTGGAGGAGAGAAATTATTCCATTCCGAATTTATTAGGTTGATGAAATCCGGATGTGTCATCCAAAAAGCCTCAAAGCGAAATGGCCGACGGGTGGCATTGCCTGGTCGTGACCATTGGAGAGAAATTGGCCAGTGATCTGATCCTGAGAGCGACAGTATTGAAGCTGAGAGGTCTCCTCCTAGATGGATTGCGTTGTCTGAGAGTAAAAATCTGTCCAGACGAGAAGCAATCTGATGCGAACCTGCTCTTTTGTTATTCCAAGTGTAAAGTCCATTATTGAATGGCATGTCAATGAGCCAATTGTTTTGAATGAAATATTTTAGATTATTACTTTCCTTGTCCAGTCTGTTCCTTCCGCCCCGTTTTTCTTCCAGCTTGGTTATCATATTGAAGTCGCCCCCAGCGATCCAGAGCGGATGAGTTCTTTCAGCATTGATTAAAGATAGGGTATTCAGAATGTCTACCTTGTACATAGCCTCTTGGGGAAAGTAGACATTGGTTAAATGACCGTGTATACTGGTCCCTATGATGTGGAAAGTAGCTTGAATGAAATGCTTGTTTGCATGTATGTTATTGAGCGTAATGGCGTGTGCGTCCAAAATGATTTCCAGGCCACCTGAAGCACCAGAGGCATCCACTGCGGCTGCAAGACTACCTGGCCAGACTTTTGCAGCGGTTCGGTCTAGAGAGGTAGAGTTGCATTTTTGTTGTGGGGAAAAATGCCTATGCAGGACGATCCTATCAACCTAAGGTGTGACAGTGCCTTAGCAACAAACAGAGACAGTTATTCTGGTTTCTTCCTTTATGAAATGTGAAAGAAGAGAGATCAATAGACTTACCGGTGTCTTCTGTTTGTCCCTCGATTCGGTCTCTCTCCTCTTTGGGAGTTCATAGCTACTTGCCTTCTCACTCACCCAGCTTCAACGGGTTCCTGCAAGATCACAAGAGAACAGCTACTTGCGACAAGAGAAGAACACTACACAAAGACAGATATTCACATTCATAACTAGTTTAGGATTAGAAATAAACTAAACATACTAATGCATTCATACATCAAAAATACATCAGCATATAGGAGAAACCAAGATAGCTTTATTGATGAATAACAAGGTTCAGGAAGAGATACAACCCAGAGAGCTCCAATCCAGCATCTCCTTCCCAGCAAATGGAATTCCTATCTTCACCCCCTTCAAAGCATTAAGCACCCAATGATTCCAATCTCAAACCAACAACAATTCTTTGCAATAACAAAATTCCAGCCTCTAGATCTCATGGAGGAGAGATCCATATATAGATGTTTGGAGAGAGGATGAGTCAGCTTGAGATCTGACTAGTGTCCTCTCCCTTTGTCAGTTCTTGAGTCCACTTGGAGGTTCTTGCTTCCACTTGGAGATTTGGAACCTCTTACTCATCACCAGTCGAATTCCCTGAGGCAAGTGTCATTTTGGAAGCTTCCTGGGTTTTGAAACCTTGAGAAATGAGCCCGCCACATGTCCACTCTCGTTCAGCGCAGGTAGCCAGTGTTCCATTTGACATTCAACGCAGGTAGCCAGTGTTGGCTTTGACATTCAACACAAACAGCTAGTGTAGCCACTGAAATGATCTTGATTTGACTTGTTTTGAGCAGTTTCTGGTGGAGAACTTTTGTGAATTGCTGTGGTTTGTTAGCCTTGTTCCTCTAGGGGTAGGAACAACATGTTTAGGGACTTTGGATCCCTTAGATTATGGACATTTCATGCTCAATGCTGTAAGGCAAAAAAATGTCTATAACAGTTGCTCCCTAAAGTATGAGGCTGTTTATCGGGTGAAATGCTTTATCAGGGGGATCCGAAGTTCATCCAATGCTGAGAGGAGACCTGTAATAAGATACAATACAATACATTATTTTTCATACTGTTTTCATGATCTAGCTGAGGTGGGCATTCCCATGCTCAGCTTTATAAATTCATTTTTCTATACATAGAACAGACAATCGTCTGATGGTAGACTGATAATTTTGATGAAATTATCATCCTTTGAGTAGGATGATTATCTGTTGCAATGATGTACATGTCAATGTCTTTATCTTTCCTGAATATATATCGCAGCCTGGATGGATGAAACTAGATCCGGGGTCTTCAAACTCGTTCGATCTTCACTCTAAGTACAAGTCGATCCATGTGAGAAATGTTCTGAAGTCGAACACAGAAAGACATCGCTTGATTACCGGTCAATGATGTAAACCGTTAACAAGCGCGAGAGGAATCACCGATAATGATAATGACCCTCAAGGTACTACAGTACAATTCACGTGGTGTGAATAAAGGACTTGGCGTCGAACACCACGCAAAATCTTTCGGTCGAAGGTCATTGATGTATACCTGTCGCCGGAAGTGAGAAACTTGCCATTGAGGCATGCAAGCTTCAAAGTACTGAAAGGGTTGTTCCTAGATCAACTTCTTGGATAATGAGCTGATGTCGACAAGAAGCGATCCGTCAAAGGAGGGCCTTAATGAATCCCACATCAGTGATGCGGAACGGAGCTAATGATTTTAATGGAGGTGAAAACGATCTGTGACATATGATTCAGGGTGGCGGTCATGAAAGGATGAAGGATAATGTATGGTAGTGGATGGGACACGGTTGAATTTTCTGAACGACTTCTCTTGAACATATGGCGACACTGATGCGATGGATTGGTAGCATTACCCCAAATATGGATTGTATGGCGAGACCATGGATGTGACCGGTGAATGAAACAACCCAACCCGATTTTGGTACGGAGGAAAAGTGTCATGTTCAAGAGCGACTTGCTACCATCAAAGTTTTCTTTAGTTTCTCCCAATTTTTCCCCAGTCATTGCTGACCAGTACCTCTTTATTTTTGTCAAGCTTGAGGAGGATAACATATGCTTGTTCTATAACCTGCCCTTCGGGCAAGCCCATCGCTATGCTTTAACGAGCCTAGCGATAGTGAAACTCGTTCTCGTCTAAAGACAAGTTTTTCGCTATTTAATGATTTTAACGAGTCTAACGACAAGGATAACTCGGTCCTTTTCATTTTTAGAGAGTCTGAAAAGGTACATAAAGTTAACTCCAAAAGTCCTTTTTCGTCATCTAATCCCTTAAGTCCGAAAAAGTATAAAAAAATACAGAAGGGATGAGTTTTCGATAGTTTTAATGAGCCGAATAAAACAAGCGCTCGATCTTTTTGTGCAATAATCCCTCAGGTCCAAAAATATTAAAATCTAGAGGAGGGATAGCACTTCCTGTCCCTTTAACGAGCTGGAAGGTCAAGTACTCGGAAATCTTTTCATACTTTACGAGTCAGATGAAAAGAGCTTAAAGGAGACTCGTCTTTTGAGGAACGAGTGATAAACAGGGTTAGCAGTTGATTCCAGGTACAGGTTGGAATTTTCCAATCACGAGAGTGTCACAAGGATGGCTAGGTGAAATCACTCTTCGCAGCTGTTCCTCAAAATGGGTAAACAAACATATGGAGGTGAACGATCGGCCAATGGAAAAGTGGAGGTGACAGTGCAAACACGACCAAGGCTTTAATGGCTGATGATATTACATTCACAGTGGTTATTTACCGGGATAGTTCATTTTTTAACGAGCTTAAACGCGGGTGGAAACATTTGCTCGATCTTATGTTTATTTTTTAACGAGCATGAACTATGTGCTAAAACTGCTCGGATCTTGCGTTTATTTTTTAATGAGCATGAACTGTGTGCAAAAACTGCTTGATTACCCAATCTTATGATAATAATGTCTCATGTAAGATTCCATTTTTTATGGAGCTTGCGCCTTACCAAAGCTATGCCCCGTATCCTTTCTTTATGCAAGTTAGTAAACTGCTAACCCAAAAAAAAACAGATAAATAACCGCTCTTTGCTTGCATTCCAAAAGGTTTGCATGCCCCCAGGTATAAAGTACGATTTCAAGGTTACCTCTACTTCTCTTCCTCCAAAACAATTGTTTTAAAGAGAGAGGCTTACCTCTTTCAGGTTACCCAAAGATTGTCTCGTTAATCTTTCAAACAAAACACTTCCTCGGCAATGTCTACCGAAATAAACAAAGGTGAGTGACGAGACCCGCCCTCTCACATAACTTTGACAAAAGAATCTTATTCTAGAACAACCCCTCTTCCAACCACGGATGGGGTACGGACTAGTCATATTCTCCCGCGGAAACCTACTCTATACCCAAAGTTTCCCTGCCGAAGCAAACCAAGATGCATGTCCCCTGGGTTCCAGTCATATCCTCCCGGATTACTCGCACTCATCAGGAGGACGGACCGTAGGTTGAGACACTTCTTGCGTGAATAGACCATTTAGGGATGGTACATGACTATTTGCGATGCGTGATCCGGGAAATGAAAGTTGGTCCACGAGCTTGACCATTCTTCCTTCATGCGGAAAACACATTACTCTAAAGAGTGAGGAGACAATAGCTCCCATGCAATATATATAGTCTCGTCCAAGGAGTAGGTTATAATCCAAGGGTCCTTGAACAACCATCACGTTCATTTGAACGGTGTTCCCTTTCAATGTTATAGGCACATTGGGGAGGATCCTTAAAGGTCGACTGGTTCCTTTATCAAAGCCTGATAGATTTCTCATTTCAGGCAAAAACGCCGGCGAACCAAGCGCTTTCCAAGCAATAGAGGAAAGGATACTCACAGATGCCCCCTCATCAACGATAGTGCCAGCCATTAACATTCTGTATATTTGAACGATAATTCTGAATGGTATGCTTGCTGGCAACCGGGGTCTGCCTAGTTGGTTCCAGTCAAAGGACACAACCAGGTTGCTTGGTGGTGGGACCGAATAGACGGCCGGATATCGCTCTGACGAACTTCCTTCCTGTGATAAAGGAATGGGTGCATTGCCCCCGTGTTCGTCGGAGTCTGTGTTGATGAAGAGAATTTGGACGGTGTCGTCTTTATTCTCCTCTGTGATGGTATCATTCGAAGATAGAGCCTCTGAAGGCAAAACTGGGTCAACTGCCGTCTCAACCTTTTGACTTTTATCAGGCATGGATCCAGATGGTTCATCTTCAATGATAGGTGCTTCGGCTGACCACCTGGGTGGGCCAGCCGGGTTTTCAACTAGTGAAGGACTTGGCAGGAGTTTTTGATATCCAGGAGGAAGTTGCACTCGTAAAATCGGGCGATCTTCTAGAACTCTTTTAGCCTCGTCTAAGAAGGGACAACGGTGGATGGCGTGGTCGCCTTCACACTGTTTGCAGGGAAATCTAGCTTTCCCTCTCTGTCCTGTGGCTTCACTTTCACTAGTTGACGGTGAGCAGTCAACATGGCTATCAGAGGTTGATGCTACCGAATTGTGCAAACGGGGAGACCAGTCCCTTAGTATCCGAGGGATGCAGGGACAATCTCTGTGGAAATGGTCTCCCTTGCATATGACACATGGCGATTTAGGCCTGGTTAGTGCTGTGTGTGGATTTTTGTCAGACGACACTTGTTTGCCCCAAGTCGCCTTTGGCTCCTTCTCCTTCTTCTCTCTCTTCTTCTTTTCCTTCTTCTCCTTAGGAACTTGGTTTTTTGTTTTACCAGTTCCGTCAAGCGAAGAGGAAGGAGGAGAGGAAGAGTTAGATGAAGTAGAAGGCTGGTTGGCAACTCTGGTTTGGTCTAACTGTTGACTCGACTGTTCAGGAATGGTGGTGTTCTGAACGACATTGGTTGAAAAGAGCCAGACTGGCAGGCCAATTGTCAGTCCTGGAAGCGACAATGTGGCCATATGGGGTGCACCAACATCTCCCCAAGAGGAGAAGGGACTAGGATTTCCACCAAGGAGAATTCCTTGGTTGGTGTGCTCCATTTTTTCAACCTAAAGATCAACGCAGGAATAAAGGGTGATTGTTCCGTTTAAAATAAATTTTTAACGACGCTTAGACACAACTTGCTTTTTCAGTTTTAAAGAGTCGAGAAAAAGCTAAAGATGACTCTAATCTCCTTCGATGTTTTAACGAGCCCGAAGTGACAAATGCTCGGATGGACTTTTTCCGTTACAGAGTCTGAAAAATGCCAAAAGGAACTGCTCTGGAGTTCTAGGCAGAGGGTGTGCCAAAATTTTCGCAAAACCGTAGAATACTTTTTAGGGTACGGGCGGTCGATCTTCCTGAATGTTGTGTTCAGTGCATTGCGATCAGTAGGGCGGCCGACACGGCTTCCTAAGGATAAAGGTTTTATGCCTATAGGGGTCTCCTAATATATACGCAATGGTACGTGGGAGCACAATCCGTACTGGCGCTATTGTCCCTCAGGAGGAATCACCCACCATCCACGAGATCGACAGTCACCAGGCTTAACGACGCCGGAACACGTCTCTAGCCTAGACCTCTATGTTGTGCGTTATGTTGCAAAGTGTTGTTAAGTTCATTCAATTTATTTTAGGTTGATCTTTTTAGAAGTTTGCCTTTCAAGGTTCACCACGAGATGTATGATACAATTCCTAAATGCAGTCTAAAGATGATAAGCAAGCTTTATATCTTTTTCAACTTTGAAAATCCTAGCTACTAAGGGAAAAGAAAGACACCATCTTTTCTCAAAGAGCAATCAGCACACTCTAATGCACTTTTCCTAAATCCAACATGCAAACTATCAAATGAAAATGCACAATGCAGGTGTTTGTTTTCCGCTTTCTTAGTATTGATGCCTACAAAGAAAGCTTTTTGTACAACTTTGAATTTGCTTTTAAATGATCAATACAAACAAGTTTACTTTTCGAAATCAGAGAGGGTAGAAGAGATTACAACACTTAACGATTTTCGAAATGAAGACTTGTTTCGACACTTAAAAGAGACAAATTCAAACCAATAAGCAAAAGTAAATGTATAATCAATTTGCAAACAACCAATGAACTCTCTTCTAAGATCACAATCAACAAATCTGAATCAAGGGCTACAGGATGACTATTTCACTCATGCAAAGGAAAACTGTAAATGACGCCACAAACACATAAAAACACTCACAGTCTTTTTGTACAAAAGGAGGCGGAATGTAAGCAGAGAAAAGGAGTTATCAGACTGGTACCTATGCTAGTTACAGGCTGCAAAAATCAGAGATCAAAACAAGGCAAAACAGAGCAGAGAACCCCAGCTGCACAAGGCAAACTGGTTCAGCGCAACCTCAACACAGGGGTTTTGACATTAAGCGCAGGTAGCCTTCACGGGAACTGCGTTGAAATGCAGAATCCCTTCACTGGGTCTGCGCTAAAGGAGAAACTCTCGTTTCCCACAGGTTCTGGGTCACAGATTGCTATTTAATTCACTGTTTTAGGCCAAATAAAAGCAACAAGCAAGGTACAATCAAAGGGATGCTTTGAGGGGCTACTAAGATCTATCACAAAGGATCATCAAATCATTTGTGAGTCCATTGTTCAGATCATAGACAAGTCCAGTGATTGGATCAAGGCAACAACTGTCTACTTTGCATCCGGGAAAAGCAGATGCAGTTCGATTGCTGCTGTCAATTCTATGAAACAAACAATGATAGAAACACAAATAAAATGACTAAACAAATCTCCCCAGTGGAGTCGCCAATTTGTTGTGGGGAAAAATGCCTATGCAGGACGATCCTATCCACCTAATGTGTGACAGTGCCTTAGCAACAAACAGAGACAGTTATTCTGGTTTCTTCCTTTATGAAATGTGAAAGAAGAGAGATCAATAGACTTACCGGTGTCTTCCGTTTGTCCCTCGATCCGGTCTCTCTTCTCTTTGGGAGTTCACAGCTACTTGCCTTCTCACTCACCCAGCTTCAACGGGTTCCTGCAAGATCACAAGAGAACAGCTACTTGCGACAAGAGAACAGCTACTTGTGACAAGAGAAGAACACTACACAAAGACAGATATTCACATTCATAACTAGTTTAGGATTAGAAATAAACTAAACATACTAATGCATTCATACATCAAAAATACATCAGCATATAGGATAAACCAAGATAGCTTTATTGATGAATAACAAGGTTCAGGAAGAGATACAACCCAGAGAGCTCCAATCCAGCATCTCCTTCCCAGCAAATGGAATTCCTATCTTCACCCCCTTCAAAGCATTAAGCACCCAATGATTCCAATCTCAAACCAACAACAATTCTTTGCAATAACAAAATTCCAACCTCTAGATCTCATGGAGGAGAGATCCATATATAGATGTTTGGAGAGAGGATGAGTCAGCTTGAGATCTGACTAGTGTCCTCTCCCTCTGTCAGTTCTTGAGTCCACTTGGAGGTTCTTGCTTCCACTTGGAGATTTGGAACCTCTTACTCATCACCAGTCGAATTCCCTGAGGCAAGTGTCATTTTGGAAGCTTCCTAGGTTTTGACACCTTGAGAAATGAGCCTGCCACATGTCCACTCTCGTTCAACGCAGGTAGCCAGTGTTCCAATTGACATTCAACGCAGGTAGCCAGTGTTGGCTTTGACATTCAGCGCAAACAGCTAGTGTAGCCACTGAAATGATCTTGATTTGCCTTGTTTTGAGCAGTTTTTGGTGGAGAACTTTTGCGAATTGCTGTGGTTAGCCTTGTTCCTCTAGGGGTAGGAACAACATGTTTAGGGACTTTGGATCCCTTAGATTATGGACATTTCATGCTCAATGCTGTAAGGCACAAAAATGTTTATAACAATTTGGTTTCTTGCAAAAAGAGGATTTGAGGCTTCTCTTGCCGTATCATATTTTTAATTAGTCTTCATTTCCCGAGGCCATTGAGCCCTCTGATATTCCATGAGATTAGCTTCATGATGGAATGTTGGGGAGAGAGTTGTAATACTTTGTAAGCTTGGAGTATCTTCCTGACTCCACCAACATTTCCCCGATACAGATGGTTCATTGGAGATCTGTTTTCCTTCCTCTCTTTTTGTTGTCTTTGGTAATATTTTTCCCATCCCAAAGACCTCCAGTCTGAATGCCTAGGGATTTTTGCCATTGTGCCCTTGAGAGGATCACTTCCAGATTCTCCAGTTGTCTCTCTGGAATTTTGTCATAATTTTTTGTTTTGCACGCCTGCTCTAGGCCAAGAATATCCAGATCCCCAATATCTATGCTTTCTGGTTCCTCTTCCATGTGTTGGGTATCACTTATTCCTTCTGTTGTTTCTGTTGCCATTGTAGAAGCAGGCTGCATGTTATCTACCTCCATGCCCTGAGAGTTCCAAGCTGGGACTTTACGCGGAGCCGAGGAGGAAAGATTTGTGGGTGGGGTATCTTTTTGGGATTTCTTGGAATCGAAATGGGAAGATTGCGTGTCCATCTTGGGTTCCTCCTCTAAGAGGGTGGGGTTTTCAGAGTTATAGACATCTTGGTGGGCCAGCATTTCAAAACTATTGCTCGTAAAAGGCTTGGATGAACTGGGATGAGGCATCTTAGGGTTTGAAGCAGTTTTCTTGTGGTTTTTCATATGATTGGTGACTTTAGTGAAGCCATCTTAATTAGGCTTATTAGAGGCAGAGGGGGTCGAGGGTTTCTGATTTAAAGGATAGTCACGAAATAGGTGGCCAAGGGCATGTCATCTCTTGCATCTAAATGGGACATGTTCATAATCTATTAACTGAACCCATTCAACATCGTCATGATAGAGAGTTACTGCATCCGGAAGTGCCTTGCTGAGATGCATATAAACGTAGATTTGGGCATAGGAAGTGTATCTTCGAAGTTTTGTCTCCTCTGCAATTTTGATGAATTCACTGAGACCATTTCCAATGTCTTGTAAAGACTCTTCGTCCCAGTATTCCAGAGGGAGTGAGTAGAGACGTATCTAGACTGGTGCCCAACTGAGATCTTCTTTGTTCGGATTAAATTGCTCAACCCAGTCCCTCAGATACAGGCCAGCTACATTGAAGAAATAGGGTCCTCCATCTAGGACTCTGTTTCGGTCCTCTAAGTAGTTAAAGATGGCCGTGAAGGAACCTTTAGGCCCTAGCTACAGGGTTATGTGTCCGTTCGGCTTCCACTTAGCTGCTATCCAACCATGCAACGCTTTTTCTATTGGCCATTGTCCTATGAATTTTCCAATTAGGGCATGATCTCTCATGTACTGGATCTGAGCATTGATCCGGTGACTTGGGAGCTCTATCTTCGGGCGTTCAGCAGCAACCGGCTTACAGGTGGTCGATGTGACTTGGGGATGCTCTTTGTCATCCGTCTTGGCATTTTGTGGATCCGTTTCCACTCTAGCTCCATTTTGTTCAGTGTGTCTGGTACCTTCCTCATGCATTTGAGGAGTTTCATTTTCACTGGGGGGAGGCGTAGCGTCCTCCCCCTGGGGGGGATTCATGATGCGCGTGAATCTCCTTGTTGTTTATGGTTTATCGTATTACTGGCGGTAATGACAGTAGTGCAGAGGTCTGTATAGGTCTGCCGTCGCAGGTTCTTCAGCAGCCCTAAATCGCCATTCCACCAGACTGCTACGCATTACCCATTAACCATTGAAATCCTAAAAACATCAAAGTAATTCAAATAATAATATTATCTATGAATAAAAATACTAGATAGGAACGACCTATTCGATGGGATTTGGTGGAAAACTAGCCATTATCATGATGTAATAAATAGGTTAATATTATTTAATATTTTATTTACGAATCCAAATCATAATATTATTTAGGAATAATAATATTAGTTAGGATTGACCCATTCAATGGGTTAAATAATATTAACCCATTTTCTACATCATGATAACGAGTAGTTTTCCACCTAATAAATAATGATTAAATTTTTATTAATTACTTTAAACAATATTAACCCATTTTTTACATACTAGTTTTCCACCTAATCCAATTGAATAGGTTGATCCTAAATAATATTATTATTCATAGATAATATTATCATTTGGATTGGTAAATAAATTATTAAATAATATTAACCCATTTATTACATCATGATAATGGCTAGTTTTCCACCTAATCCCATTGAATAGGTCGTTCCTGATCTAGTATTTTTATTCATAGATAATATTATGATTTGAATGGGTAAATAAATTATTATTTTTAATATCATCCCTAACTAATTCATTTTTTTTTCGTGGAAAAAGTCGTAATTTTATTCATGAGACAAAATTACATTTTATAGATGCTATAGAGCATATGCAAATGATCGTTCCTGTTTTCACAGAAACCATAAAATAATAAAAAATAAAAATGCTATTCTTTTCTCCCTTTCTTTTTCTCCACCTTTCGCCATCCTCCAGTATTGGGGGTAGCAGTTACAATGGATAGCTGATTTTCAGTTATAAGTGTGGGAGAGTCCTTGTTTGACTTAGATCCTTTTGATCCATGAGTTCTCTTGTTGCCATATATTTCCTTTCCTGTTGGCTGGGAAGCTTGTTGCTGCAAAGGGTTGCTGGGGGTTTCCTCTTTCTCTGGTGTGCTGTTCTGGGCTTTTTGTTCATCCATTTCTGCTTTATTTTCTGTAGTCTCTGCTGTGTTTTCTTCTTCATCCAATGGATCTGTATGTTGCCAACCTTTAGGCTTCCTCTGTTGCTTCTTGTTCCATTTGAGGATGTTCCTTGCCTGTGGACAAGAACTAAGGAGATGGCCTATTTGTAGACATCCACGGCATCTGAATGCTGTATTTTCATAATCCAAGGGTTGTATCCATTGTGTATTATTGAAATTCAGTGTTATACTTTCTGGTAGTCCCTCACTGAGGTCTACTTCAACACAAATTCTGGCGAAGGTAAATATTTCCCTTGTGAGCCTATCTCCATCAGTCTTTAGAAATTTTCCCAAAGTATTCCCTATGGCAATTAAAACCTTATGGTGCTAGAAGTGTAATGGAAGCTTGTGCAACCTAATCCAGACTGGCATCCTTAATACCACCATTATGTTGGCATCGAAATCTAGAAACCAAGGGGTCATGAAGAGTCTTGCACTACCCCAGAACCATGGTCCCTTACTGAGGATATATCACTTTTCTTGTTCTGTATTAAATCTTAGTATAAAAAACCCCTTGGGGCATAAGTATATTTCACAGTTTGGTGTCCATGAAGTATGAATTCAGTGGTGCAGAGCATTAGATTTGGGCCAAAAACCATTAAATCTATAGATAACTGAGTGGGAATAAAGATCTGAGTACAAAGCATTTATCTCAGGCATTGCGATGGTGAGAGCAGGATTCTTAGTTTTTTAAATTTTAAATATTTTAATATAAAATTTGAAATGTTTTCTTCTTTTTTTTTTTAAATAAAAAAGTATATTGTTTTATTTTTTTAATTTTAATTTTTTTTTGTTTTATTTTTTTTTTCTTAATTTGAAAATATATATATTTTTTAAAATTTTAATTGTTTTTTGGGTTTCTTTCTTTATTTTTTTTTTTATTTTATTTATTTTTTAAATATTTTTGTTTCTTTAGGGTTTTTTTAAAATGTTTTTAATCTTAATTTTAGTAGTTTTTTAATTTTTTTTGTTAATTTTCTATTTTTTTAATCTAGTTTGTTTTTAATTTTTTTTTTAAGTTTTTGTCAATGCTTTTTAAAATTTCCTATTTTTACTTAATTTTATAGTTTTTTTAAATTTTGGTTTTTTTTTTTGTTTGAAAATATGTTTTTCTTATTATTTATTTCTTTATATTTTTTTAATTTTTTAATTCTTATTTTTTATAGGTTAATTTTGTTATGTTTTTCTTATTATTTATTTCTTTATATTTTTTTAATTTTTTAATTCTTATTTTTTATAGGTTAATTTTGTTTCTTTTTTTTTAACATTTTTATGATTGATTTTTTTTCTTCTTCTAATTTTATGTTCTGTTTTCAATATATATTTTTATTTACGTTTTGCTATTTTTTTAACCTTTTTTTTCATTGTTTTAATTTTATGTTTTCATTATTCTTTTGAAATTTTAATGTTTTTCGGAGTCATGATAAAATATTTTACACCATTATTTCAAAATGTTGAAAATTTATCCTAGAAAAAAAAAGTGTTATTCCAACATCAACACTTTTCGTTTTGAGGGTGTTTTTTGCACAATTTTTGCACATAAAAATTCGGTTTTACTGGCATTTTTTAAAGTTGAAAATTGACCCCAAAAAAAGTCATGATTTCAGTATTAACACTTTTCATTTCCAGGGTGTTTTTTGCACAATTTTTGCACAAAAAATTCGTTTTCACTGCCATTTTTAAAACATGTTCAAAATTGACCCTAAAAAAATTCGGTATCAACACTTTTCATTTCCAGGGTATTTTTTGCACAATTTTTGCACAAAAAATTCGTTTTCACTGCCATTTTTAAAACATGTTCAAAATTGACCCTAAAAAAACCATCGTTCCAGTATACACACTTTTCGTTTTTAGCACTGTTTTTCATGTTTTTTTCGGGGTTTTTTGGCCAGAGTTCCCTTTTTGAGTTTATAGTTCCAGTTTCAAAATTTACATTGTTATATAATAATAATAATAATAACAACAATAATTTTTAAGTTATTATGATCATCTGGTCCTGATTATAAGCCACACCTGTTGGTTTGAAACGTGTCGGCCAAAAATTTCTCTTATGTGATTTCTACCAAAAGACTTTGCTTAATTTTTAAGTTATGAAGAATTTATGGATTACAATAGTTTTACTTATTCCTTTTTTTTCTTTGGGATTATGAAATCATCATGTGAAAATTATAACATTTTTTCCATTGATATCTTAATTCTCTTTATATATTTTTTCACAATTTAAAATTTATGAAAAATTTAAGCTAGAATATATGTAGATAAATACCATTTATTTGGAGTTGAAGTTGTGTATATTTTAAACACGTAATCTAATTAGTAGACAAAATGGTCTTGTTGTGGGTATTTGTTTTGGTTAATTTTAAGCAAAATTTGGGGGGTGGATGTGTGAATTCAAAGGAACTAATAGGAGTGTTTTAATAAAAAAGGAGAAAGCCGAGATCCAACCTAGAACCATTACATTTCTTGAAAATTTCCAATATCCCTTGTGGGTTTGAAATTGAGCATGGTGACTCAATCCAAACCCTCAAGTGAGATCTTTGTGATACAATAATTTTATTCCCATTTGAAATGAAAATTTTCCAAAAAAAATCCTAGAATCCAAATGGACTTACATTCACTTACAACTTGTTTGGATTTTGATTGACTTTGGCGAGATATTTTTGCCATGTTTCCAACTTGGATCCAATCTATGTTTTCTAATGGATACATAGTGTTGCTATGATAAGAGTGGTATTTTTTGTCTTTGTTACTTTGTCCATATGCTCGATCAACCCAAGAAATTTCTTTTTAAGCTTATTTCCCGAGAATTCAAAGGGGGATCTAGAATTCACTAAGGTTTGCTAGACTTAGTCCTCTTCTATTTTTGAATTTTGTGTATCCTCTTTGACTTGAATTTATTCCTAATTATCTTTTTCCTCATTCAATAATTTTCATTTATCTTCTTCCTCACTATCTTTTACTTTGTAACAGCCCCTGGTTGATTTTCCATGTAAAAAATATATAAGACCAAGGTCATGGGACACATATTCCAAGCTGAATGGTGAGAAAACATCACATTGGGGGTTACTTTCGGTTTATTAATGGCTAAGGCATTGGAAAAGGAACTGGAAAAGGAAAGAGGCATTAATTGGCACTTATTTATGAAAAAAAAGGAAAATAGGAGAAAAGGGAGATGAAAGGTCACATATTTGCATGCTAAGGAAACTAGAAGGAAATTAGGGAAAATGAAGAAAATAGAGGCCTCAATGATAAAAAAGATTATGAGGATTAGTTCACAGCCTTTTGTTAGTTCAGTTTTGGAGATCTCTTCTATTCTTTCATACTCTTACACACATAGAGAATTCTTGGAGCACTCTAGCATTGGAGAAAGGAAGGCAAAGGAAGGACACGAAAAGCAAAGGAAAGACAAATAAAGTAAAGGACAAGCAATGAAGGTTGGATTAAGCAACTTCAACAAGAGGATTTTGCAGGTAACCAGTTGCATGTGTGATTTTCTAGCTGAGGTACAAATGCATGGTACATGCATTTGTTCATTTGATTGCATTAACATGGGCTTTGCCTGGTTTGTTAGTGGTTTCAACCTTGCCTTGCCATTTCTTGGATATCCATGGTATGATGGGATTCATTTCTTAGATGAGCTTTGGATTACTAAAAGGTTTTGGAACCAGGTAAGGCGGTCTCATGAAAATTCCCAAGGGTTAGGGGTGGACATGGTTTTCTCCTGGAAGTCCTTGACAGATGGCTGGAGACAGGACAATTCCTCAAGGTAATCGTGAATAAATTCTGAGGCATCCAAGTTTGTTTTAGTTTTGTGATCACTTGACCGATTTTGATGAGATCGTGGTAGCCTAAGGGTGGAGGTGGTTTAATCTCCTAGAATCCCTAGTTGTTTATGTCTTGAGATACCACATTCATGCTTGGAATATGACACATGGGTGATTAGATGAAAGAAATATTTGGTTTATCCCAATCTATGGCTAGGTGGTAAGTGGAAGTCCTTGAATTTGTTGGATTTTACACAAGTTAATAAGAGCTATTTTCCTATTTTAATATGCACTTGTACATTTTATTATGTTGATTTGATAGTTGTTCTATCATGGTTAATATTCTGGTTATATGTTGGTTATAAGCATGGAAATATAATGAGGTCTAGCTATGGATTATACAAGATTTGATAAGTATTTGAATGGTTAATGAATGCAAGAGCTAACAAGTGTTATTTCAACTATATTGAGAGGGAATTAGACCTTCTTGGTGATTTCCAGATGAATTTTTGACTGTTATGATCAGATATGCATTCATGACTTGTAAATCACATGTTCACCATATGTTTGATGAAATGGTTGTCATGGTTAGGTCAAGTTTCTAACTTAAGTTTGTATGTTTATCCTTTCCATTATGTCATTTATTATTCTGATAAGTCTTTAATTATGGGTAGTAGTTTGGAGGCTGGCCTAAAATTGTGACTCAGATCTCGGGACTACACCCTCTGAACTAGGCAAGTTGGGTCACAACTCCATGGATGTCGTGTTGTGCATGTGGTTGGAGGCCTATGAATGCATGGATACCTCGTCATGCATATGGTTGAGGGTTAATTTTGTTGGAAAAAAGTAACTATGTTCGACCTGCAATAATGTACTTGAGTCATTATGTAATGTACTTGTCAAAATAATACATAAAATAATTTTTATTATTATTATTGTGACTTATTAAAGCATGGGTTTCATGCTTGGGTCGCCATGTTTTAGTTCAAATTCCCCATTGAGGAATTCTAGGATTTATTATGAGTCTATAGAATTATTGTACATTTAAAGAGATCCTTCTTGGGCTTTTGAATTATGTAAAAAGGTTTGGTATCGAGTAAAATATGAATTATGGAACCTCCATGCCCTATTGGCCTAAGAGAAGATCAAGTCAGCCTAAGGACCCATTCTACCCCATAAGAAGCCTATAAAAGGGAGGACCACAAATACAGTTGAAGCATCACTTCTCATTCTCTCTCTTCTGGGAAGAAGTGTGAAAATCTGTTTGCCGAGCTGAAGTGTGAAGTTGGAGGCTGGGAAAGTTTGCTGTCAGGAAGTCGAAGTGAATATAAGTTTGGGGGAGTCTAAGGATTCAAGGAAAATCAAAATTCTGGTATAGGTCTCTCTCTGTTTTGTTCTCTAGATTGGGAGAATGAAGTCTCCCAAGTTGGATTGCTGCCAGAAGCCATAAGCTGTTGCAAGTTACTACATAATCAAAGTTGCCGAGAAAAGATCAATATTCTAGAGGCTTACTTGGTGTGGAGGGAAGTTATGGTCAAGGTCTAGGGTGAAGAGTCTCAAGGAATACTATTGAAAGGAAGAATTACTTTGATTTGGTTTTCCCCTCGAGGGGGGTTTTTCCTTGGCATGTTCCTACATCTTGTGTCCATTGTTTTATGTGCTGCTGCTTTTGTGTAATTTCTTGATGAACTAAATAAAGAAGATATAAATAATTGTAATAATAAGTAACATCACAAGTAATTATCAATATCGAGGAAATATTTCCTTCCTTTCTAATTTTCCAACATGGTTTTAGAGATTTGGTGAAGAAAGAGGAGAAAGGCAGATCCATTTAGAGGCACTATCTCAGGGAAATAATCTATCATATTCAAGGAAGATGTCTAACTCTATCAAGGGTGAGAAAAAGCTTGAAGGAGCATCTAACTCCAGATACTGGAAGAAGAGGATCGACCTAATCCTTGAGAAGAACAAGTTATTAGATATGGTGAAAGGAAATATAAAGAAGCCTACTAAAGAAACCAGTGATGCCGACAGAGCGAAATTCAAGGATCTAGAATTTGTGGCTATGATTCTAATGGTAGAAGGGATGAAAGAAAATATTTTCCCATTCATAGCTAACATCGATCATGCTCAAGAGATGTATCAAGCCTTGTCAAAGTTGTTCACTATTAAGAACATTGGTCAAGGAGCAAGTTTAAAGAATGAGCTAAGGAATACAAAGATGACTAAAGAAGATACTATTGCAACCATGTTTGTAAAGATAGCTAGACTCAGGGATGAGATTTTAGCCATCGATGAGATTACGGAAAAAGAATTGGTGATCTCTTGAAGTGATTTTTCTTCAGGTCTCAACAGTTGGAAGGTAGCTCCCACATTTGAAGAATTATGGACCATATGTAGTCAAGAAGAATTAAGGATCTCAATGGTTGCAAATCCTGAATAAATATCAAATGCTTATGTTGCTCATCATAAAGAAAATAGATTGAAGGGATGAAGGAATAAAGTTGACATGTCTCAGATAGAGTTCTATCAATGTCATAAAAAAGGTCACTACAAGAGCGACTACCCGAGAATAAAAGGAATAAGAAGAGAGGAAGAGATCAAGCCAACTTTGCTGAAGAAGGAGACTCAAAGAAATTCAAGCCTGAACAATCTGACATTAGGGACTTACACTATCAAGTCATTTTCTGTACATAACTTGTTTTATATGTTTTAGAATTTATAGGTTTTTAACATATCTTTGGATTTTTTTTTTTTTTTGTATTTAAGTTTGCAGGTTTCCCTCAAGCTTTGGAGGGAGCTCCCAAAAACTCTCAAAGATAAGTATCTCATGTCTTTTAAGTTTTGGATTCATGTACCCATTTAGTTTTGATTATATTAAATACTAATCACCTTTCTTCATCTGTTGTATTAGTTAGGGAAAACATCTGAAAGAAGGAGGATCTCTCAAGACAAGGTTAGTAAAGAAACAAAAGTATGCTTTGAATTCATTGATTGAAAATATTATTCATTTGATGATCTATTACTAACCTTGCTATGACTAGAAGTATTGAATCTTAGTGATTCTTGTTTGGGTGATTCATATCTTGATAAATCTACCCACCCCACTCTTATCTGATTTGGTAGAACCCTAGATAGGTTCTGGAAAACCCTAACTGAAGAGTATGCCATTGTGAATGTCTGAAAACCTAAACTAATTAGGGATATTGTGAAATGACGGTTGAAGTCTTTATTGATGATTTCATGTTTGGGATTTTGGTATGATTGGGAAATCCTAACTTGTTAGGATGGAATGATAAGGTCTAAAATCCTGAAACCTTTGAAGTTTTGGTAATATAGGGTTTGCTATGTGTTCCGCATTGGAACCCTAGCTCATTAGGGTTCAGTGGAATGTGTGAGAAATGCCCTTATATTGTCTTAGAATTGATTTTCTTGGTATGTGTGTATTGTCTAGTCAAACTCCAGTATAATCAAATGATTGTGTGCCTAACTCTTATTTAATATTGTTAAGAAGTTGGGATTGACTAACACATGATATGAAATGTCTTTGCATGATAATGAAATCGAGGCATATATAGATATGTCCTTTTGGTTGAATCCCTAACTTGGTCTAGGTCATATGTATTGATGTTATTGGACATATGATATGATTATGTATGGTTATGAATTCCTAGATATGTGTGATGACCTAGTCATTGATGGTCATGACTCTTAGGATTTAATGAAATCCTTGTTTGAGATTCTATGAAATCTAACAATTCGATATTTATGCATGAAATTATTGTTGAGATTGAAAGTATAAGGTTTTGGTATTGAACCTTAGTTGAATTAGAAATCTCTCATGAATATTTGATATTTGTGAAAGAGATTGTTGAATTTGTGAAAGTGGAAATCGAGGGTTTGCAAGTAACCTTAGTAGTAGTTGATCATGTTAATGACGGATTCATGGTTGATTGAAAATATAGGCAGTTGGAACTAACCCTAGTGGAAGCTGGTCAGGTTGATGACTAAGTTGTAGTTGACTTTGATTAATTCTTTTGTATGAAATATAGGATTTGTATGAATTTCTAGTAAGAAGTCTAACACATGTATTTTGGAAGATTGTTAGATGATTTGTAGATCCATATTTGTGTGAATGGTTTCTAGAGTTTGCTATATGTTGTAGTAAGGTATGTCATAAATTTGGAAGACACATTGAAACCTTAGATGGAATGAATGTTGTTATGAAGTAGTCTAGGGTGTATAAAGTCCTTAGCAAGATGTTAAAGATTATATGTCTCTTTTTTGTAAAATATGGGTATTTGATATGAATAATAGTTGCAATGATTCCGTGATTATGATATGGCTAACATCATGATTCTATAGATTTGGTTGTACTTTCTATATAAGTTGTGGAGGTACACAATCTTCAACTTGGTGAAGATGCTTGTTGTAACAAGAAAGTTTTGCTGGAACACAGTCTTCAACTTGGTGAAGATGTGATGAGCATGATGGGGATGATGATAACTTTGATGAAATGGTTGGAAGCCCTGAAATATTATCCTATGTTGAAAAAGAAGAAGCTGATCTCTAGAAGGAAGCATGAATAGAAGAGATATCCCTAATATTAAGAGGGAGTCTAGATAAAGAGGTGCTTCCTGGTTGAGAGGGACTGGCATATATGGTTCTCTACTTCATGTGTCATGCACTAGATTGGGATTAACAACTATAAGTCTAAGTGAAGGCCATGAATAGGAAAAGGAAATTGCAGAATGCATTTTGTAGTACTGCTGAAAGAAAGAAAGCATGATGTGATTGAAGAATATGTTACTACATATAAAGTAGGGAGGAAAACATATGATCAAGGAATCTTCTGTCAAAGATTCAGTTGATAGTCATACTATGAAAATATGAGAAGAAACATTTGTTGTCTGTAAAACCTTGGAGGGTTTTATTTGATTATGTACATGTGAAACATTGGGGTTGTGTTTGTACATATGAATCTCTCGAAGGAAATCACATTGGTTACCACTCAGCTTGATTGGGAGAGATTGGTTATTCTTGATCTGTTAGATCAAGGGGTGTTGAGGCTTTGTGAGTGAAGCATTTCCCGGGGAGACATTTGGCTGACACTTTGTGTTCTGAGTCCCTAAAATTGGAAAGGTGGTGTTGGTCATTGAGCTCTGGCACACACCTGGATTTTGGGTTAGTGGTTAACAAGTAAACTTGATGGTAGCTAGAGGGGTTGAAAGCTTGAGTCTATATTAGTCCCACTTGGATAGATTACCCTAGTTAAGAATCTATTCCATGGCGTTGCGGTGCCTAAATTGTTGAGTGACTAGTTGGATAGATTGCCCTGGTCAGGAATTTAGTCCATGGCATTGCGGTGCCTAAAGTTCTTCATGGTTCATATAGTTTGAGATCTTCCATTGTATATGTACATTATGAATACTACCCTAGTGAAGAGGGAGTTTCGGAAAAAGTAACTATGTTTGGTCTTCAATAATGTACTTGAGTCATTATGTAATTTACTTGTCAAAAGAATAAAAAATAATTATTATTATTATTATTGTGACTTATTAAAGCATGGGTGTCATGATTGGGTCACCATGTTCTAGGTCAAAGTCCCCATTAAGGAATTCTAGGATTTATTTTGAGTCTATAAAATTATTTTACATTTAAAGAGACCCTTCTTGGGATTTTGAATCATGTAAAAAGGTTTAGTATTGAGTAAAATATGAATTATGGAACCTCCACACCATGTCGGCCTAAGAGAAGATCAAGTTGGCCTAAGGACCCATTCTACCCCATAAGAAGCCTATAAAAGGAAGGACTATGAATTCATTTGGAGCATCACTTCTCATTCTCTCTCTTCTGGGCAGAAGTGTGAAAATCTATTTGTCGGGCTGAAGTGTGACGTTGGAGGTTGGGAAAGTTTGCCGTCGAGAAGCCAAAGTGAATCTAAGTTTGGGGGAGTCTAAGGAGTCAAGGAAAATTGAACTTTTGTTGGTGGTCTCTCTCTGTTTCACGCTCTGGATTGGAAAAACGAAGTCTCCCAAGTTGGACTATTGCTGGAATTCGTGAGCTACTGCAAGTTGCTGGATAGTCAAAGTCACTGAGAAGAGATCAATCTTCTAGAGGATTACTTGGTGTGGAGGGAAGGTATGGTTAAGGTCTAGGGTGAAGAGTCTCAAGGAATACTATTGAAAGGAATAATTACTTTGACTGGGTTTTCCCCTCGAGGGGGGTTTTTCCCTGGCGTGTGCCTACATCTTGTGTCAACTGTTTTATGTGTTGTTGCTTTTGTGTAATTGCTTAATGAACTAAAGAAAGAAGATATAAATAATCATAATAATAAGTAACAACACAAGTAATTATTAAGATCGAGAAAAGCTTTACTGCCTTTCTGTTTTTCCAACTAATTTTTGATAAAAGAAGCCCCAACTCAGGGTTAGTCACCTGGGGTGGTCCTTTGGCCCCCATGAGTGTCCTATAGCCCTGAGGGATACTGTGAGTTTTCAATCGGTGGTCTGTTTGTCAGCCCCACTTCCATAACTAGATTTTGGAGGTTAGGTCATGTCATAGTGGCACTCCACTTCAAATTTACCCAGAGGGCTTGTAAAATCGGGTAAATGTGGGGTGGCGGTGTTACAGATTGGTATAAGAGTTTCTAGGTTCAAACACTTGGACTGGATGGGCTAAATGTATATGGTTATGCATTCATAGTAGGTAAGACATGCAACGTGGTGGTAATTATGCATTTTGTGTCATCATGATGCTATTGGTATGTTATGATGTTGATATGTTGGTTGAGATGGAGTAGGAGATGCAGATTATCAGAGTGAGGTTGCAACACTAGACCTCAGGATAAAAGCGGATCACCAACAAGTTTGTATGTTTTTCATGCATGTATGATGGGTAATGGTTGTTATAAGAATTATGGTTATGTACATGCCTATCATTCTATTGTTTCTATGGTCACATGCATGGTATATGTTAGCTAATCAATGCAGTCATATGCACATGCATAAGATAGTCATGAATGATAATAACTTTTTTTCATATGCATTGTGGTCACATGCATGATGAGTATGGTCATTGCAGCTAAGATATTGATGTTATATGTATCGTGCTAATATGGATTGGCTTTTGCAAATGGTTATGATTATGATATTCAAGTATGAGTCGATATACTTGTGATAATATGTCGTACTAATCTGGTATGACTTATGCAAATGTGATAGCCTCCCCTGAGATACATTGAGGTACAAGTGTGATTATATCATCTATTTGGTTTATCTAACATGTTGTGTTTACAGGTTGCTTGAATGTTTGATGAATTTCATGATATGAGTATGTGTCTATAAGATTCCATGAAGGAATGGTCTTGTTTTCAGAGGGTTGTACTAACACAATATGTGCTGAGACAATTGATATGCACTTGCATGAAAGTGGGTGCTAGTTGTAGCATTATGACTAATGACTACGAGATGATTATGAAATATTTGTTAGTCTTAGTAAATGTTGATTTAAAGTTAATAGACAAGATGTCTTGATTTTTGGAACATGTGACTGACAAGTGTGAACAGTTACAGGGAAAAATGATTGGTATTAGCATTTGATTTGTTTATATAACTAACATTTGGGTGATGTGATAACACATAATAAGACTCAATTGCAGCAAGGAAAAAGGTAAAACAAAGGAATTGGGTGAGAATTCCTTTGGCTATGTTTGGAAACCAAAATTCCAAACGAATGAGTGCTTTGCATGAATACATGAAGCCTTCTTAACCTTGATTTTGTCTGACATTATGTGGATATGTGATATATTCATGAACATGTATTTGATTGGTATAAAAATCAGTTTCCAATTATAACTAGATTCGTCAAGGAATTGAGGTCCCTTGAGAGATGATATATGTACGTGTTTCATTATAGGTTAGCGTGATGGGTACAACAAAGTAAGGCAATGGGTGTTTTGTTATTTTTAATTATGCACTAACAAATGTGTGTTTATGGTAGTATGATGCAGGGGATTGCAGGTAAAAGAGACCGCCATGAAATCTTGAAGAAGGTTTGGGTTGAGCTTTCCTTTGGAAGCATTGGGAACCATGGGTTTGAGTCATGGTGTCTATTGCTAGTTTTGTTCTTCGGTCTTTTTTGATTTGTTTGCACTTGATTTTCAGGTTTGATTACATCTTGTGCATGGCCATGCCAATTTGTTTGTTGAGTTGTATTGTTATTAGTTTTCCATGGCTTTCTTCTTGTTGCTTCTCGTTCTTTCCTTTTATGTTTTGAGGGTCTTAGGGATTGGTTAGGGAAATAAGAAAGTTAATGGATCTCAGGGAGAGCTGAGTGAAACCCAATATGTAATGTAAGACCCAGATGACGCCCAATGCATGAGTAAAGGGTAGTTGAAGGCAAGAATATGACAACCAGTTGGATTGGTTGGGTCCATTGGGGTAAATGGAAAATGGCAAGATAGTCATGAGAAAGGTAACAAGAAAGGAAAATTAAATGGATTTGAGGCGTTAGATGCCTTGGTTATGTTTGGAGCTATTTTGTGCATGTTGTGAACGAATAAAAGGAGTTCTCTTAACCTTGAACTTATGATGTTTGGTAATTGTGTTGTGATTATGATTATGCCGATGTCTGTATATGTATATGTCTATGTACACATGTCATTGTCTAACAAGGTCATCAGGGATCATGATTTATTTATGCTAATGTTTATATGTTTTTATGTATGTCGTTGTGTGACATGATCATCAGGGATCATGCTTGTGGAGGAATGATTGCTTATGAAAGTGAATGACATGAAGAGGTTCCCAGTTTATGAGGAATCAAGTGGGAAGAGTAGCCCTGACAAATATATGAGGTTAGTATCGTGTGGATATGAATTGATATTATGTGCTTATACTATACCTATGTTTTTGCCATGGTAGTTAATTTTGAAGGATACATCAACGGAATGAAAGCAGTGTGATCTGGAGTATGCTGGGACAATCATGGATAGTGGAAAGACACTAGAAGCAACGTTGGTTGGTAGAAGCAACGTGTACATGTGGTGTCGTGTACATGTTGTACACCTGGTGCTGTGTACACATTGTTCAGGTGGTGTTGTGTACATGTGGTGTTGTATACATGTTGTACAGGTGGTTCTATGTACATGTGGTGTTGTGTGCATGTGGCTCTATGTATATGTTGTGCATGTGGTGTTGTGTACACGTCGTGCAGGTGGTGTTGTGTGCATGTGGTGTTGTGTACATGTGGTATTGGGTACATGTCGTACATGTTGTGTTATGTATATGTGATATTGCGTAGTTGTTTTTCTGTGACACATGTATTCGTTTTATTGTACAATGTGTACATATATGTGTTATGTTGCACACCAGGTGTAGGTGTATATGTGGTGTTGTACACCGGGTGTAGGTGGATGTGTCATTTTATACATTGAGTGTATGTGTTATGTTGTACACTGTGTATGTATGTGTTGTACAATGTGATGGGACAAGAAGGTATGGGACTGTCTGGGCCCTTGTTGTTGATATTGAGGGTTGAGGCGATTTAGTCGTTGGAGGCCCTTGTTGTTGGTTTCGAGGGTTGAGGTGGTTTAGTCTCTGGATGCCCTTGTTGTTGATAGTGAGGGTTGGGGAAGTTTAGTCTCATGGTACCCTTGTTGTTGATATTGAGGGAGGAGGTATTTTAGTATCTAGATTCCCTTGTTGATTTGAAGAGAAGGCACGGGGTGCTTGCCGGGTTTGGAAACTGATCTAGTGTGTGTACGTGATTGAAGAGAAGAGAAGGAATTGGGTGCTTGTCGAGTTTGGAAATTGATCCAGTGTGTGTACAAGATTGAAGAGAAGGGAAGGCACTGGGTGCTTGTCGGGTTTGGCAACTAATCTGACCTGTGAATGTGGTTGAAGAGAAGAGAAGGCACTGTGTGCTTTCTGGTTTAGAAACTAATTTAGTGTGTGTTCGAACATGACAAAGAATAAAGGCATAAGCCAAATAATCATCGAAAGATAAGTATTAATATTTTATTTCAGTTATAATTGTGTATGTGATCTATCATTATGATTTATGATGGTTGCATTTTGAGATAATTGGATGTGATACCTTTATAAATTATGATTTAATCAAATAACTAGTTTTACTTATTGTGACAGGAAGTAAACATAATTGCAAGTGTACCTTATTGATGGACCACCAATGAGGTATGATTTGAATTTATTTCAATTCATTTTTAGTCTAATGGAAATTATGTGCTTGGTATAAGAAAGCAAGGAAATTCCTAGTTTGGGTGATTGAAACTGATTACAAGAATTAGCAGTTGCAGAAAACAAGAATTGGAACATGAAACAATATGTTGGTAAATCATTCAGAACAAGGGCCATTGTGGGACACTAGTACCCAATAGTGTCCATTGATTTCCATGAGCATGCTATGACAAGTGTGATGGTTTTGAGGTAGGGATATGCCTTGGTTTTTGGACCTTCCCATGTGAGGAAACCTTGATAAGGGGTGGATCACCTGAGGGACTATGTAGTAGAGAAGGGGATGCCAGGGAACTTGGAAGGTGAGTGACTACATGGAAGGGGGTGACAATATTTCTTGAGGGACTATGTAATAGAAAAGGGAAGACCAGGGAATACTTTTTTTTTGTCGTTAGCATTTCCAGATGGAATTAGAAGCACATTGGGAGTGTTCCTTGGAACAATGAGACTGTAACTGTTCACTAAGGGAACAAGTAGCACAAGGATAATAGAGCTGGACATTGGATGTAGGTTTGATTTGGCAGTGGAGTTTGGGATTCCTGGGAAGGAGGTGAATCCTGATATTACTTTGAGGATGGAGGTGTGAGCCTTTGGATTCCCTTGTTGACTGATGTAGGTATCATATCCTTTTATTTGGTGGTTAAAGAAAATGTGCATATGTATATATGTGTATCTTCTTATTAATACTGTATCGAGAAGGATTTATAAATCTCCCTAGACAGTATGTTTATTTGTTGGTTGAAGAAAATATGCATAAGTATATGTGGTTATTACTGTAAATATTGTAATGAGATGTGTTATAAAGTTCTAGTAAATGATATGATTGTCACGTTTTCAATAGGATATCATCGTAAACATTGCAACGAGCTGGGTTATAAAGTTCCATGGGCAGTGTGTTTTGTTTTTAACATTTGACTAGTCATAGGTTTCATAGAACACTAAGGACGGTGTTCCCCCAAGGGGGAGGGGTTGGTACAACCCCTGGTTGATTTTCCATGTAAAAAAAATATAAGGCGAAGGTCATGGGACACATATTCCAAGCTTAATGGTGGGGAAAATATCACATTGGGGGTCACTTTCAATTTATTGATGGTTAAGGCATTGGAAAAGGAAAGAGGCATTAATTGGAGTTTATTTATGAAAATAAAAGAAAATAGGAGAAAAGGGAGATGAAGGGTCACAAATTTTCATTCTAAGGAAATTAGAAGGAAAATTAAGGAAAATGAAGAAGATAGAGGATTTAATGTTAAAAAGTCTTATGAGGACCAAATCAAAGCCTTTTGTGAGTTCCGTTTTGGAGCTTTCTTATATTCTTTCATACTCTTACACACATAGAACATTCTTCGAGAACTCTAGCATTGGAGAAAGGAAGGCAAAGGAAGGACAAGGAAAGTAAAGGAAAGACAAGGAAAGAAAAGAAGAAGAAAGGAAGGTTGGATCAAACAACTTCAGCAGGAGGATTTCGCAGGTAATAGGTTGCATGTGTGATTTTCTAGCTAAGGTGTGAATGCATGGTACATGAATTTGTTTATTTGGTTCATTTTATATCATTGGAATGTGTTTCACTTGGTTTGATAGTGGTTTCAACATTTCCTTTCCATTTCTTGGATAGCCATGGTGTGATGGCATTCATTTCTTGGTTGAGCTTTAGATTTTCAGAAAGTTTTGGAATCAGGTGAGGTGGTTTAAGGAAAATTCCCAACGGTTGGCGGTGGATATGGTTTTCTTTGTGAAGCCCTTGACAGGTGGGTGGAGACAGGCAAATTCCTCAAGGTAATGGTGAAGAAATTATGAGGAATCCAAGCTTATTTTGGCTTTGTGATCTCTTGAATGGTTTTGGCAAGATCATGGTAGCCTGAAGGTGGAGGTGGTTTAATCTCTGGGAAGCCCTTATTGTTTATGTCTTGAGATCCCACATTCATGCTTGGAATATGTCACAAGGGTGATTGGATGAAAGAAATATTTGGCTCAGTTGAATCTATGGTCGGGTGGTATGTGGAAGTCCCTGAATTAGATTGTTTTGTACAAGCTAATACAATATAATTTCCTATTGTAATTTATGAGCACTTGCACTTATGATTATGTTGATTTGATGGTTATTGTGTCATGGTTAATATTCTAGTTATATGCTGGTTATAAGCATGGAACTGTAATGTGCTCTAGCTATGGCTTGTACAAGATTTAACAAGTATTTTAATGGTTAATGAATGCAAGGTCTAACAAGTGTTATTGAAATTATATTGAGAGGGTGTTAGACCTCTATGATTTCAAGATGAAGTTCATACCCTTATAATCAGATATGCATTCGTGACCTTTACCTCAAATGTTCACCATATGTTTGACGAAATGATTGTCATGGTTAGGCATGGTTAGGTCAAGTTTCTAACTCAAGTTTGTATGTTTAGCCTTTTCATTATATCATTTATTATTTTAAGAAGTATCCGAAAGTTTTGGGAAGTGGTCTGGAGGCTGGCTTGGAATTGTGGGTTAGATATCGGGACCACACCCTCTGAACTGGGCAAGTTGGGTCACAACTACATGGAGGCCATTTTGTGCATGCGATTAGAGGCCTATAACTGCATGAAGGGTTTGTTATGCAGGAAGTTGTGGGTTAAGTTGTGAGAAAAATCGCCCCAACTTAGGGTTAGTCACTTGGGGTGGTCCTTTCGCCCCCTGAGTGACCTATAGCCTTAAGGGATGTTGTGCCAATTGTCATTCGGTGGTCACTTTATTGTTGCCACTTCCATAACTAGAGATTGGAGGTCGAGTCATGTCATAGTGGCACTCCACTTCACATTTAACCAGAGGGATTGTAAAAGCATGTAGATGTGGGGTGGCGGGGTTACATACTTCCTCCATTCCCTAGTTTTTTCCTCCTTATGTACAAAATAATGCTTTGTTTGTGCACCTTCCCACCATTTGGGCCTCTAGATACTTTTATGAAAAATGTTAATCTACATCCTCTTGGGATAATTCTTGATTACATATCATGTTTCATAACATTATCGACATCAAAATGAAACATTTTTATAATCAAGCTTCTAAACCCATAAATAACCTGGTGCCGCTAAATTGATCTCGGCAGGAAAATCTTATTGCAATCCATCTCCACACATATTCGAGCATAAGTGGATTTAGGGAAATGCTCAGATTCAGGGCCACAACTAAAATATTTTCCAATTGCATTTCCAATAACAGAAAATGTAGATAAATTCCAAATATGCAGGGGAAGGTTCAAAATCCTTACCCATACTAGAATGGAGGAGATTGTCACTGTAACTGGGTCAAAATAAGGGGATTAGGGTTGCATGAAGAGGTTGATACTTCCTCAGAACCAGGGCCCAAAATCTTAGATGATCTTCTTATCCTTGAGATTGGCAAAGAGAACAATAAAAAATCCTCGAGCCATGGGGAAAATATTCAAATCTTGAGATAGAAGGGGTTTCCATCTATTAAAAATCCGATTATGTAGATTAGGCAACCACGACCAAAAACCATGAAATCTACAGACCAAACCAATGTCCAAAAAATATTTTGCACTGTTGACAACTTCAACCCCTAGAGGAACATTAAAAGTAGATGCTTCACATGCAATCAATGATTTCCAATTTTCATCATGGTACTTTAAGAAACCATGGCTTGATTTACTTGAGGAGAATGACTTGTAGAACTGATTACCCTTTCTTCAAGATTCACTGCTTTCTCCACTATTATGCATGTATTCACCATTATAGACTGCAAATCTAATAGCTGGATGGGGAGGGCCATGCTATGATCGTTGGCTAGGCCAAAATGCTACTCGCCATGGAGATATCCAATTGTAGCTGCCATTCCATCTTAAAATCTAGTAGATATTTTTAAGAACTTGAGTTTACATTGTTTAATCTGTAGAATTTGAGTACCCTAGGGGTTTGTAAGGGTGTTGAATACATTTATGCATTCAAAAATGTATTTT
Organism: Pinus tabuliformis; assembly: GCA_031772625.1. Lineage (NCBI taxonomy): Eukaryota > Viridiplantae > Streptophyta > Pinopsida > Pinales > Pinaceae > Pinus > Pinus tabuliformis. Next base: position 846,013,452 of record CM062818.1, on the reverse strand, counting down.
AAATAACAAAAATTCACAATATTACTTGAAATTGTATAGCCAAATTCTTGTGAAAAAGGCCATTTCATCTATTAGTTAGACTATGCCTATTTTAAACAATAATAACAACATTTATTTATCATTGTACATACAACAATCATGTCATAATGGTGTAATGTCGATATAATAACATACATAAGCTCCCTATAGTATGTTGACATTATCCAATGTGGTACTCATGAAGTAGGATCCTATCTATATCTATAACATATAGAGTACATGTAATTTTTTCGCGAGTCCAAGTGCAAAATGAAATTTCATTTTAGCTTAGCTACAACTTTAATCTAACAAGGGAAGCTGCGAAGCACCAAGTACTTGCTAATGAGTAGAGTTGGCAATGAAGAAGTTAAAAGTGTGTGGCATTGTCACATTTTAGTAAGATAAGGCTTTCTAGTAAATTGAATTACGTTATGTACTTTCTATGAGGAATAATCTTTGTTATAGAAGAAATTGATAAATCTCTTGAGTTAAACAAAAAAATAGTAAACAAAATAAAATTTATATTATAATTTTATGGAATTCATATATTGGTATAGAGATCTTTGTTTGAAAATTTCTTATAGCAACCAAATAACTCAATTAACTTAATACGAGGGAAAAATATTTACAAAATACTTTGCAATATACAAATACTTTGTTAACTCTATTTTTAGCCTATTCATCTTTCAATTTAATATTAATCACATAATATTATAATTATAATTATATGACACAACAATTTTGTAAAAATAACTCTTAGTTTTGGCGAAATAAAAATTGTTTTATTTTTATTTTTAATATGGAAAATAAAATAATTCTACAGCTAGGAGGGAAAAAAATGTTTTTCTTTTTTTTTAAATAATAGAAAATTAGTCCTCCATAAACAAAATGGAAAATTATTCTATTGGATAAATTTAATCAATAATTTTTCCTAAACAATCCATTTTATACTTATTTTACAATTTAGAAGGTAACATTTTACACATTAGAAGAAAGAAATATGTTACATGAAAAAAATAATAATTTGTGAGGTGGGGAAGTACTTTCAATTGTAACATGTTGAGTTGTGGAAGTGGAGTTGTGTGCAAAAGGAGGAACATGTGGAAGGGGAAGTACTTTCAATTTTAACTTTTGTATACTATTAAGAATATTTTAAAGTAATTTATGAAAGTTAAAATATTTACCATCCACATTCTGAAAGGCCTGTTCCAAAATAGACATGTCTATCTATATAATTATTTATATAAATGAATTAAAACAAAAAACATATTCATTGATTTCAGACTTTTGTGATCCATATTATTATTAAAAATATCTTTGGGATAAATCACATCATTATCACATCATTAGCTTTTAGTCAATGTTTCAAACCATCTAATACGGTTCATTCACAGAACAAAGATGAAAAAAAACAGATCAGTAGGTATAAATAGCAACTGTGCATGTTGTTCTGGAAATGAAGGCTAAAAAATAAGATTAATAAAATATATATTTATGTTGTTCTGGAAATGAAAGCTAAAAAATAAGATTAATAAAATATATATTTATTAAGTTCAAAATGAAAGTTAAGATAAATATGATCAAAATATTATATAATAATATAAAAAATACAACTAAATAAATAAATATTATAAAAACCAAAATAAGAAAAAATAAAAATAAAAATAATACAATATAAAAGTATTAGGAAATAAAAATAAAAATATAATTATAAAAAGAAAGAGGAATATGCTGAAAATAACCTTTATGTTAAGAAAAAATAATTATTAAAAAAATAAAAAAATAATGGTTTGCCCTTTATGAAAAAATAAAAATAAATAAATAAATCAATGAACATATTTCACTAATCTTATTTTCCAAGGTTCATTTCTAGAACAAGATGCATTGTCACTATTTATACTTAATGATAGATATTTTCTTTTCATCTTTGTCTTCAGGATGAATCAACCAAAAACTAACAATGTGATTTATTCAAAAGACATTTTCAATAACAAAAATATTATAAATTAATGTAACACCCCTCGGTGAAAGTTGTAAATGTTTTGTTTTGTTTTAAGGCAAATGACTTAGTGAAAGTGAGCTTGGTAAATGGTTAGGTGGATGGTAAACATAAACCTTATTTTATATAAATGAATTTATCTTCTTTATAAATAATACAAGCTATGGAAAGTCATAAAATTAAGGGAAAATGTGCTAAAAGAGAGTTTCATTTACCAGACAAGTAAGATAATTATTCCTCTCCCTAAAGATAGATAATTTTAGTTGGGACAAGGGAGCCAAGGGGGTGGAAGCAAAGAAAACTTGAGGGGACCTTTGAGATAATCTTAGCTTGGACAAGGGAGCCGAGGGAGTGAAATGGAAGAAAACTTGAGGCGGCCTTGGAGACTTGGTACCTGGTTGGTTGAAGGAAGTCCAAGAGAGGAGTCAAGCTTCAAGCTTTGGAACTTGAAACAAGAGGTTGTTGAAGGTTGGTAGGACACTACAAGTTGGGGTATCTTTGAGGTGATGGGTGGCCAGTGGGATCCTTAAGAGAAACTTGTGAGTCTAAGTTCTTGCGCTGGAATGGAAAAGTCTCGATGCCTATAGATAGACCTGACTGTCCAGTGTTCTCTGAAGAAGGTGACTCGCAGATAGTCTTGTTATGCAAACACAATATTCATTGGTTAAATGGAACACTCCTTTCCTCGGTGATTTTCTAGCTGGCTCAGACAAATAGAGAAGACACAATAAAAATAAGTGTTACTGTATCACTCTTGTTGAGGTTTTTCCTTCAACAGATAATTTTTTTCTATAAAATAAAATGCTATGTTACTGTGGCTCAGAGAGAGGGCACAAATAAAAGTAAGTGTTAGTGTATCACTCTTGTTGAGGTTTTTCCTTCAGCAGGTAATTTTTTTCCTATAAAATAAAATGCTATATTACTGTATATTACTGTGGATTGACAGAGGTCTGTTTGACTGCTATGAATGATTTGTTATATTTATATGACAGTGGCCTGATTAAATGGTTGTATGTAACATGTATGTTTATAAAAAAAATGTTATATTCGTTACAGAGTTCGACTATAAATTGAAATAACTAAGAATTATTATAGCACTTAAAACCTACATATAAGTTTCCCAGGTCAAAAACTTACATATCTTACTTCCTTACTTCCTTGAACTTCTCAATAGGGACTCAGAACTGTTTCTGGCTACTGGTAACCACCCAGCTGGGCTACTGGTAGCTGAAGATCGAAACTAGCAAACACGGGAAATACTTGTCGATTCATACCATGTTTTGAGTAAGTTATACATAAACATCTCGAGCGAGAAATCAAGGGAACTGTAACATCATTACAATTTTTGGAGCAGAATTCAAGAAACAAAATTTCAGGGTCATTAGTTGGTGTGAAAAGATTCTATGAAAAATTTATAATGGAAATTTATCGGTCAGGAACTTTAAATTTTAAATCAGATTTGTGTTATATGGCTGTACTCTCACCAATTTCTTAGGGATTTAAGATTATTCTAATTCTAATAATAATAAGTTTATATTCTAATTAGATATGAAAATTAATATATAACCAAATTTTATTTAGTAAAATTGTGCATTTTACAATAAGATGTGTAATTCTTTTTCTTTCCCCAAGTTAAAGTTGACCCATAATTTTTTTATACATGGTATTACAATATACATGTTACATTCTTCTTGTTGCAATAGTTTTTTTTTTGTTATATTTATAAGCCTTAAGCTATATCAACCACATTAATATTTTTAATGTGGTTGTATTAGTTTACAAGTTGAATGACAAATCCTATCAAACAAGTGTTTAATATGTAGACAAAATTGTTCATTAGAAAAAAAAATTCAGTGTTATGCATTAAGGAAATTTTTTACATTGGGTGATTCTAGGAATTTACTCAGAGAATTTATTTCCTAGAAAGTGAAATGTTACAATTATTTTTTTTTATATACGAAGATAATCTAATTTTAAGTGGGAAATGACCCATGTTGTAAAAATTTATATAAACAAAAATAATTTAAAATTTTTAAAAGCTTATGCATTTGAAAAAATTAACTAAACTTATATGCAAAATGTTTTTTAAAATGATAATTTTTTTAGAAAAAATACAAGTGCAAAAATAGTTGTGTGAAACAATAGGTGTATACAGTCGCAAAATAAAGAATATATGGAAGAAGAACTAGTGTGCCAAGAGAATATATATATAACACTTTTTATTTATTAAAAACTCATAAAATTATTTAAATTCAAAATAATACTGAAGTTAAAATATTAAAATTATTTTATAATTTAACATATTAAAATTATAAATAACTTTATAAATTATATAAAGTTATAAAATTTTATATAACAAATTACATTTTAATAAAATAATTTATAAATTTAGAAACTCAAATGAATTTATACATTAAAATTAATATAAAAATTATAAATAATTTTATAAATTTATTTAAAATAACTTGAAAAAATATAACACAGTTTAACCCAATAAACATGGAAGTAATATATTTTTTTATTAATATTTTTGATTTATTAAAGTTTGGAGACATGGAAAATCTATTCTAAACATTAAATATTTAATAACTAATGCTAACATTAATTCGTTTAACATGGAACTGCTCTCATGTTTGAAATTTATCCCAAGTATAGTCTAGATATGAACTAAATAAAAACTTATAATAATTCATTAGATAAAAAAATATGTGTAAACAGAGAAAAAAATATTTAATTAAATATAAATGGAAAACTTTAATTAAAAATGCTCATATTTCATTGGTTTCCATGTTTCCTACAACCTGAATAGACAAAGACTAAAATTTAAAAGCTTATTTATTTAAAACTTTAATAAAAAAATGTTTAAATTAATAATTTTTTACCTAATCAAATAAACGTTTAAAATAATAGATTTTTAAATGATTTATTAAAATTGAGAGCATGAAAAATCTATTCTAAACATTAAATATCAACATTTAAAATAATATATTTTTAAATGATTTATTAAAATTCAGAACATGAAAAATCTATTCTAAACATTAAATATTTAAGAAATAATGCTAACAATAATGTTTAAGAAATAATGCTAACAATAATTCATTTAACATGGAAGGGTTCTCATTTACTTGAAATTTATCTCATACGATGCCAAATGAAGTCTCAAAATTAGTGTAAGTACTTCCTAAAGAAGAAAAAAGTACTTTAATTAAAAAAACGATTACTAACCCCCGAAGGCACCATGACAAATAACACATTGAATATTCTATATAGAATGTTTGTCGGTTTGTCTTCTCATCAATACCTTGAATGATGTAGAGATGATATAGATCATGCATCTTTATATAAAGATTTCATTCACAGAAGATTACCCCAACTTAAATTATGTTGCCAATAATGGTATATAAAACGAGATTGAAGTCAATTAAGGTTTACTCATTAATAACATTGAAATCAATTAATCAAACCAGAGAAATTTGATCCAATAATAACATTAAAGTCAATTAGCAACTTAGCTTCATTTAGCTATAACCATATTGAAGGTGAAACCTTTATTTAAATGCAACATCTCAAATCTCACATGAGTTTAAGAGCATCATATTTTTTTAAACAAATAAAGATGGTTGAATTTAATAACCATATTTTCTTGAGTGGATTTGAATTAGTTAGGTATGGTATTGTATTAAGAAGTGTGTTTGGAAATTTGAGGTCTCTGGTTACATGTGTGAACGTGGTAGGAGTAATATAGTTATGATTATGAAATATTGCATGATATTTGTGAAGGTGGTAGGAGTAGGAAGATTCGTTCTTGAATTTAAAGGAAAAAGAAGGAAAAAGAAGAAAATGCATATGCTTGGGTTGAGAGAGAATTCTTAATAATCAAATTAAAAGTTTAACACTATATTAGGGTTTAAGGATTATAGATGAAGGAAATACAAAATAATTATTTTTGGTGACTTAGAGTTAATAATTAAAGTGATGAATAAAATTCAAAGGTAGATTGAAAATATGTTGTCACAAGTTTTCATTAATATATCATCTAAAGAGTTAGAAAGATTTGAAAAACTCGAGTTCTATCATATACTCAAGAATTTGAATAGGATAGTAGATGAGCCATTCAACAAGGCAAGTAAGCTTCACCAAGGAATATTTCAAGACAATAAAGGGGAATCAATGGTTTTCATTCCTTAATTAAATGGTTGAATTACGATTAAGACACAAATGAAAAGGGTTAATAAACATTTTGGGGGTGCCAATTGACTCCTTATTTGGAATAATTTCATGAGAAATAGGGGTAATTAGGCATGCGTTCCAAGTGAACATCAACTTAAATTGTATGCACTCACATTAAGCCAAACCATGACATCAATGCAAGAGATTCCCAACAAATGTAGCGTGACACTACAAAGGGGGATATCCACCCCATGTCATCACTAAGCCTTGTTTGGGTGGGCCAAAGGGAAATATGAGTAGTGATCTGTAGCAAGTTGCATTTAATCTTGAAATTGTGACTTAGGACTCAATCCACGAATATATTTAGGGAATCTCTAAGAGCTTGGAAACTAAGACAAAATTTACAAAAGCAATAAGGTTTGGATTTGGAAGGGAGGTGTAAATAAGCGATTCAAGAAATAAATTGGGTGAGATAGGTTTAAATTAGAAACTATAGGGTGAGTTTGGGATGAAGTTGGAGGCTCTTGACTATGGGTGAGGAGAAAGGAAGTACTAGTACTGCATTCCGAAGTGCAAATGGAAAATTCACATTGGTTTCGGACATTCTGGGCTTAAAATTGAGAACCAAAATGATGCATCAACACCTTGACCATTGCCCATTCTATGAAATCATGGAGTTAAAGAACCTTGTAATGACTTAGGACACTTGTGTGATAAACATGAGGATAGCTATAAAGGGGATAGTAGACCAAAATTAGAGGCAAGAGGAAGAGAGAGCCAAAGAAAGTGCCTTGATATTGGAGGCGGTGTAAGCACAAAAGAAATAAATTATAGACCCGAAGGTAGAATATGCTTTACTCAAGTACACCATTAATGAATTAACAAACATTTAGAGCGTGGTCCCTACCAATTTCTCTCCATTGTGGATTCAACATGAAACAAGGACGCAAACTCAATGTAATAGTGGCTAGTGATTCTAGGTGAGGAATTGGGAGAGTAGCAAGTGGCCAAGACAGCTGAAGTTATAATGAACCAAGAAAATTTAAGTTTTCTTAATGTATTGCAAAGTCATCTTTCTTGTAGCTTGCTTTGTTAGAATATACCCCTTTGTTAGGAGAATAAAATTTAAGTTTTGGAATTAGGTATAATGTCATAGATTTTAGAATGCAACTTGTACATACTATTATTACCTCTTTTTGAAGAATAATAACTTCTATGTATTATTGTGCCAAATAAGCATGGTTGTAGCACTTTGATAATATAAAACTCTAACTATTTCTATAAAAGAAAAGAAAATATTACATTACATTTGTACTTTCAAGTGTCAATATCATATGGTAATAAACCCGTGCCTATTTTAGAGAGTAGAGTGAGATCCATAAAATACAATGTATTTGATGCCTTTTTTACTCTAATATAGTTTATGTTTATTGCAATTATTGTTGATGATAGGTTTGTTATATTATTTTATTTATGAGAGTTTTGTTTGTTAGCACATCTAAGTGCCTTTTCTTTTAGTGTAAATATGATGAATTGATCTGTTTTATATAACATCTAAATGTCTTTTCCTTATATGCAAATATGAAAATTATGTTGTTATCACACTTGTAGTAATCAATGATTTATTTTAATATTCTGTTACTATGATACGCTTTACTATTTTGTTTGGTTATTCACACACTAGAAAGAAAAATATACTTTTATTATAGTGCTAATAACATTGGTTTTAGTTTTTTTTTCAAATAGATAACTATTTATGTTGTTTTGATAATATTTACTTTGTCTCCTAACTAGTAATCATTAAAATAGTTCAAGTAGTGATAAAAAGTTCAATGGAAATCAATTTAGTGATATATGGATATTATTACTAATTATTTATACAATAATATCATAAACTTTGAATTAAACATTGGAAGACAATGGTGTAGTCCCAAGGAGCAAAAAATGACAACAAGCATTGTTCATAGTCACATGCTCTAAATTTGTGATTGCCTAAGAAAGGTCAAGCAATTGCAGAGAGTCTTGACCTTGTCTTAATACTCACCAATTGTAGATGAGGAGTTATAACATAACCTAATAAAAATGAAGGAATGAAAGGAAAGTACACCAAATACTCTAACATCCCTATCACTCATAAAGAAAAATTATAGCATCTTGAAACTAATCATTATCACCATAGCTATGTGAGTCATAACTATTGAAGTAGTTGTTGTTTATAGATCATAGTAGTGGCACAACTCATGACTGACAATTTATGTCCCATTATCAAAGTTTTCAAAATTTAATGGTAAAATTGATATTATATCACATATTTGATGTTATAAGAATATCTTACAATATATTTTTATAAAACATTATGATAATCACAAAATATTTATCACTTCAATACCATCCTGCATGACAAATCCTTAGTCTAACATTTGAGCCATACAAATCCAATTCACTTTGTTGATTTGGAAGCCTATTTTTTCAAATTTTCCACCTATTGACAATGTTGGATAGGAGTACATGAAATGAAGAAACTCAACATGATGCCAAGTGATTATGTTAATGAATTTAATAAGGGTTTTTGAGAGGCTTAATGAAAGTGGGGAAAAGTCCTTCTATACGTGTAAAAGATCAAATGGCTAGTAGAGGTCATTTTGAAAGTTGTTTATCTTTAATCACATAACTCAAATTTGAAAAATTATAAAGAGGCACTAATCCAAATCTTAGAGAATTTGGATATTGGCATTAAGAAACAACGCTATGTTTCTATTCAAAATCTAGTAATGGAGCATAAAATGTTTAATTAGGACATCAAACTTTTATGTGCTTCAAATTGCACAGAATATGTGTTTCCAATAGAAATACCCAACATAAAAAGATATCATCAAATATTCATGAGTAAATTTAAATACCAAATACCATCAATTATGTGCAAAATACAAAACACATGGGGAAGCATACTAATTCCAAAGTGTTGGCTCACACTATTCCTTATAAAGGTACATAAGGGATATTTTGATACCCTAAATAGTTAGATAATGTCTTAAACCCAAAAAATTCATGAAATATTACAAAAGGCATTATCGATTGATCTAATAAGAGACAAGTCACTTGTTTATAAGAGAAAGGGTTATTAATGTGACAAAAGCAGGGTTACCATGAACAAAAATTATATATAACACCATGAAAAAAACAAATTAAGTGATTTTAATAATGCACTAGATTGAATTAATGTGGCCCAAATATGCCTTATGGTTTCATAGTGTTATAGCTTAATTTGACACTCCCTAAGACCACTTGAGAAGGCATGACAAGATAAGTTTAAGATACTACACTTTTCCCATGGAAAACTCTACAAATGGATAAAATAAGTCCTTCAACACTCATGGAATAGTGTCAGGGAGAGTTGCAACACTCCTAGTATACTAGAAAAGAGTGTTGAACACATATTACTATTGCAAAGAGTAGTGAAGCTGTTAGTGTTCATGGAATGTGAAGATAAGGTAAAAAAGGTCAAAATAATATTAAAAATAGGATACAAATAAAAATACCTCATCAAAACCTTTTGAAATTATGACCATAGGTTTGTGTGTGAGCTTTCTTATATTCTTTCATACTCTTACACACATAGAACATTCTTGGAGAACTCTAGCATTGGAGAAAGGAAGGCAAAGGAAGGACAAGGAAAGTAAAGGAAAGACAAGGAAAGAAAAGAAGAAGAAAGGAAGGTTGGATCAAGCAACTTCAGCAGGAGGATTTTGCAGGTAATAGGTTGCATGTGTGATTTTCTAGCTAAGGTGTGAATGCATGGTACATGCATTTGTTTATTTGGTTCATTTTATATCATTGGAATGTGTTTCATTTGGTTTGATAGTGGTTTCAACATTTCCTTTCCATTTCTTGGATAGCCATGGTGTGATGGCATTCATTTCTTGGTTGAGCTTTAGATTTTCAGAAAGTTTTGGAATCAGGTGAGGTGGTTTCAGGAAAATTCCCAACGGTTGGCGGTGGATATGGTTTTCTTTGTGAAGCCCTTGACAGGTGGGTGGAGATAGGAAAATTCCTCAAGGTAATGGTGAAGAAATTATGAGGCATCCAAGCTTATTTTGGCTTTGTGATCTCTTGAATGGTTTTGGCAAGATCATGGTAGCCTGAAGGTGGAGGTGGTTTAATCTCTGGGAAGCCCTTATTGTTTATGTCTTGAGATCCCACATTCATGCTTGGAATATGGCACAAGGGTGATTGGATGAAAGAAATATTTGGCTCAGTTGAATCTATGGTCGGGTGGTATGTGGAAGTCCCTGAATTAGATTGTTTTGTACAAGCTAATACAATATAATTTCCTATTGTAATTTATGAGCACTTGCACTTATGATTATGTTGATTTGATGGTTATTGTGTCATGGTTAATATTCTAGTCATATGCTGGTTATAAGCATGGAACTGTAATGTGCTCTAGCTATGGCTTGTACAAGATTTAACAAGTATTTTAATGGTTAATGAATGCAAGGTCTAACAAGTGTTATTGAAATTATATTGAGAGGGTGTTAGACCTCTATGATTTCAAGATGAAGTTCATACCTTTATAATCAGATATGCATTCGTGATCTTTAACTCAAATGTTCACCATATGTTTGACGAAATGATTGTCATGGTTAGGCATGGTTAGGTCAAGTTTCTAACTCAAGTTTGTATGTTTAGCCTTTTCATTATATCATTTATTATTTTAAGAAGTATCCGAAAGTTTTGGGAAGCGGTCTGGAGGCTGGCTTGGAATTGTGGGTTAGATATCGGGACCACACCCTCTGAACTGGGCAAGTTGGGTCACAACTACATGGAGGCCATTTTGTGCATGCGATTAGAGGCCTATAACTGCATGAAGGGTTTGTTATGCAGGCAGTTGTGGGTTAAGTTGTGAGAAAAATCGCCCCAACTTAGGGTTAGTCACTTGGGGTGGTCCTTTCGCCCCCTGAGTGACCTATAGCCTTAAGGGATGTTGTGCCAATTGTCATTCGGTGGTCACTTTATTGTTGCCACTTCCATAACTAGAGATTGGAGGTCGAGTCATGTCATAGAGGCACTCCGATTCACATTTAACCAGAGGGATTGTAAAAGCATGTAGATGTGGGGTGGCGGGGTTACATACTTCCTCCATTCCCTAGTTTTTTCTCTCCTTATGTACAAAATAATGCTTTATTTGGGCACCTTCCCACCATTTGGGCCTCTAGCTACTTTTATGAAAAATGTTAATCTACATCCTCTTGGGATAATTCTTGATTACATATCATGTTTCATAACATTATCGACATCAAAGTGAAACATTTTTATAATCAAGCTTCTAAACCCATAAATAACCTGGTGCCACTAAATTGATCTCGGCAGGAAAATCTTATTGCAATCCATCTCCACACATATTCGAGCATAAGTGGATTTAGGGAAATGCTCAGATTCAGGGCCACAACTAAAATATTTTCCAATTGCATTTCCAATAATAGAAAATGTAGATAAATTCCAAATATGCAGGGGAAGGTTCAAAATCCTTACCCATACTAGAATGGAGGAGATTTTCACTGTAACTGGGTCAAAATAAGGGGATTAGGGTTGCATGAAGAGGTTGATACTTCCTCAGAACCAGGGCCCAAAATCTTAGATGATCTTCTTATCCTTGAGATTGGCAAAGAGAACAATAAAAAATCCTCGAGCCATGGGGAAAATATTCAAATCTTGAGATAGAAGGGGTTTCCTTCTATTAAAAATCCAATTATGTAGATTAGGCAACCATGACCAAAAACCATGAAATCTACAGACCAAACCAATGTCCAAAAAATATTTCGCATTGTTGACAACTTCAACCCCTAGAGGAACATTAAAAGTAGATGCTTCACATGCAATCAATGATTTCCAGTTTTCATCATGGTACTTTAAGAAACCATGGCTTGATTTACTTGAGGAGAATGACTTGTAGAACTGATTACCCTTTCTTCAAGATTCACTGCTTTCTCCACTATTATGCATGTATTCACCATTATAGACTGCAAATCTAATAGCTGGATGGGGAGGGCCATGCTATGATCGTTGGCTAGGCCAAAATGCTACTCACCATGGAGATATCCAATTGTAGCTGCCATTCCATCTTAAAATCTAGTAGATATTTTTAAGAACTTGAGTTTACATTGTTTAATCTGTAGAATTTGAGTACCATAGGGGTTTGTAAGGGTGTTGAATACATTTATGCATTCAAAAATGTATTTTAAATAACAAAAATTCACAATATTGCTTGAAATTGTACAGCCAAATTCTTGTGAAAAAGGCCATTTCATCTATTAGTTAGACTATGCCTATTTTAAACAATAATAACAACATTTATTTATCATTGTACATACAACAATCATGTCATAATGGTGTAATGTCGATATAATAACATACATAAGCTCCCTATAGTATGTTGACATTATCCAATGTGGTACTCATGAAGTAGGATCCTATCTATATCTATAACATATAGAGTACATGTAATTTTTTCGCGAGTCCAAGTGCAAAATGAAATTGCATTTTAGCTTAGCTACAACTTTAATCTAACAAGGGAAGCTGCGAAGCACCAAGTACTTGCTAATGAGTAGAGTTGGAAATGAAGAAGTTAAAAGTGTGTGGCATTGTCGCATTTTAGTAAGATAAGGCTTTCTAGTAAATTGAATTACGTTATGTACTTTCTATGAGGAATAATCTTTGTTATAGAAGAAATTGATAAATCTCTTGAGTTAAAAAAAAAATAGTAAACAAAATAAAATTTATATTATAAATTTTATGGAATTCATATATTGGTATAGAGATCTTTGTTTCAAAATTTCTTATAACAACCAAATAACTCAATTAACTTAATACGAGGGAAAAATATTTACAAAATACTTTGCAATATACAAATACTTTGTTAACTCTATTTTTAGCCTACTTATCTTTCAATTTAATATTAATCACATAATATTATAATTATAATTATATGACACAACAATTTTGTAAAAATAACTCTTAGATTTGGCGAAATAAAAATTGTTTTATTTTTATTTTTAATATGGAAAATAAAATAATTCTACAGCTAGGAGGGAAAAAAATGTTTTTCTTTTTTTTTTAAATAATAGAAAATTAGTCCTCCATAAACAAAATGGAAAATTATTCTATTGGATAAATTTAATCAATAATTTTTCCTAAACAATCCATTTTATACTTATTTTACAATTTAGAAGGTAACATTTTACACATTAGAAGAAAGAAATATGTTACATGAAAAAAAAAAAAATTGTGAGGTGGGGAAGTACTTTCAATTGTAACATGCTGAGTTGTGGAAGTGGAGTTGTGTGCAAAAGGAGGAACATGTGGAAGGGGAAGTACTTTCAACTTTAACTTTTGTATACTATTAAGAATATTTTAAAGTAATTTATGAAAGTTAAAATATTTACCATCCACATTCTGAAAGGCCTGTTCCAAAATAGACATGTCTATCTATATAATTATTTATATAAATGAATTAAAACAAAAAACATAATCATTGATTTCAGACTTTTGTGATCCATATTATTATTAAAAATATCTTTGGGATAAATCACATCATTATCACATCATTAGCTTTTAGTCAATGTTTCAAACCATCTAATATGGTTCATTCCCAGGACAAAGATGAAAAAAAACAGATCAGTAGGTATAAATAGCAACTGTGCATGTTGTTCTGGAAATGAAGGCTAAAAAATAAGATTAATAAAATATATATATTTATTAAGTTCAAAATGAACGTTAAGATAAATATGATCAAAATATTATATAATAATATAAAAAATACAACTAAATAAATAAATAAATAAATATTATAAAAACCAAAATAAGAAAAAATAAAAATAAAAATAATACAATATAAAAGTATTAGGAAATAAAAATAAAAATATAATTATAAAAAGAAAGAGGAATATGCCGAAAATAACCTTTATGTTAAGAAAAAATAATTATTAAAAAAATAAAAAAAATAATGGTTTGCCCTTTATGAAAAAATAAAAATAAATAAATAAATCAATGAACATATTTCACTAATCTTATTTTCCAAGGTTCATTTGTAGAACAAGATGCATTGTCACTATTTATACTTAATGATAGATATTTTCTTTTCATCTTTGTCTTAAGGATGAATCAACCAAAAACTAACGATGTGATTTATTCAAAAGACATTTTCAATAACAAAAATATTATAAATTAATGTAACACCCCTCGGTGAAAGTTGTAAATGTTTTGTTTTGTTTTAAGGCAAATGACTTAGTGAAAGTGAGCTTGGTAAATGGTTAGGTGGATGGTAAACATAAACCTTATCTTATATAAATGAATTTATCTTCTTTATAAATAATACAAGCTATGGAAAGTCATAAAATTAAGGGAAAATGTGCTAAAAGAGAGTTTCATTTACCAGACAAGTAAGATAATTATTCCTCTCCCTAAAGATAGATACTTTTAGTTGGGACAAGGGAGCCAAGGGGGTGGAAGGGAAGAAAACTTGAGGCGGCCTTGGAGACTTGGTACCTGGTTGGTTGAAGGAAGTCCAAGAGAGGAGTCGAAGCTTCAAGCTTTGGAACTTGAAACAAGACGTTGTTGAAGGTTGGTAGGACACTACAAGTTGGGGTATCTTTGAGGTGATGGGTGGCCAATGGGATCCTTAAGACAAACTTGTGAGTCTAAGTTCTTGCGCTGGAATGGAAAAGTCTTGATGCCTATGGATAGACCTGACTGTCAAGTGTTCTCTGAAGAAGGTGACTCGCAGATAGTCTTGTTATGCAAACACGATATTCATTGGTTAAGTGGAACACTCCTTTCCTTGGTGATTTTCTAGTTGGCTCAGACAAATAGAGAAGACACAATAAAAATAAGTGTTACTGTATCTCTCTCTCTCTCTCTCTCTCTCTCTCTCTCTCTCTCTCTCTCTCTCTCTCTCCCTCTCTCTCTCTCTCTCTCTCTCTCCCTCTCTCTCTCTCTCTCCTCTCTCCTCTCTCTCCCTCTCTCCCTCTCTCTCTCTCCCTCTAGAGAGAGAGAGAGAGAGAGAGAGAGAGTGAGAGAGAGAGAGAGAGAGAGAGAGGGAGATAGAGAGAGAGAGAGAGAGAGAGAGAGAGAGAGAGAGAGAGAGAGAGAGAGAGAGAGAGAGAGAGAGAGAGAGAGAGAGAGAGAGAGAGAGAGAGAGAGAGAGAGAGAGAAATATACAAAGATTATTAAGGGTCATATATGATGATTGATTGTGAGAAATCTCTTATGTAAAATGTTTTATTTTGAATTAATAAAATTGCCTCAAGTGGCTACGTTGGTTGGGGCTATGAATTATCTCCCTCTTGAAGGGTTATAATGACATAAAAATATTGGTGTTGTGAAATTTGATCTGGTTATGTGATTGGTTATTGAAGGTGTTTATCCTATATGGAATATAATGTTTACCCAAACATAGTATCAAATATCGTTTGATGAATTGTGCTTGTTAGTAATCGAGATCTTGAAGCTTGTGTTGTTGCATTTCTGAGATATGTTATTTCTATGTAATTTTGGCTTAAATAGACTATTCCGTTATGTATAGAATGTTATTTTAGCTAAGAACACCTTTTGTTTTATCTTCAAGGTATATGTTCGCTCAAGATACAACATTTTTTGTTAGATCCGAACATATATCATCCAAATGCGATCCATTTCGAAAATTTTTCTTTACAAATTTCATATTTTGGTTTTTTGTTTATAATATTGGTTTGCTATTTTTTTTGGTCTACATGTGCTCTTTTCCCAATTCTTTTTATGATCTCAGCAAATTGGAAATAGAGACAAAAATATTCTCTTGATTGCATATGCTCTTTTCTGTGTGCTTTGTGTGATATCAAAAAATTAGAAACAATGAAAAAACTAGGATTTCCTGAGTAAACTAACTAAGGTCTAACCCCATTATTGTTAAGTTTTGGAAAAAAAATTTGAATTGTTGTTTACTTTAGTTTTTTGGATAAGCACATTTTTTTGGTAGACGCACACTTCAAGGTACAACTCCAAAAAAAACATCCTCACACTCCTCCACTACTATTTTTATGTCTTTTACACTAGCTCACTTGGTTAAAACTTACTTTTTTTATTAAGCGACCTTGATTTCAAATCTACTTTTTTAATTTATGTTTTGAAAAAAATCATGCAAACTTAAGTTATTTCACAAATTTTATTGTAAAGTGTGTTTCACTTGTCACATTAAAGTGAATCACCATAAAATAACATTAATATTATTGTGTTAGTTTCTTTGCATGCAGCTTTCATTTATAAAGTAAATTCATTGTAAAATTGATTATCATTTGTTTTATAAAGGTAGGTTACTTCATAAAGTAATTTATTTATAAAAGTGAGCTTATAGGAAAAGCCAATGAGGGAATATATATATATTCACCATGTGGCTAACTTCTAGTCTCTACATAGCTCTTTGTTACTACTAATTCCTTTTTTAAAAAGGCCATAAATTTTTTCAAACATCTATTTTTTTAGAATTGTCTATCTAGACAATCAATTTCAACCTATAAAACCATATTATCTACATATTTTAATATGTCCACTCCAAGTGAACTTTTGCTTACTAGTACCAACTACTTCTTATGAGAATCCCACAGAGGATATATTAAGAAGTAAAGGATTGTACCACATTACCTTGGGATAGGAAATTACCTCACTAATGTTGATAAGAGAGCCAAATGGGATAATAGGAATGATGAAGCCCATGGATTGTTTAGAATGCCCATTTCTCCTAATTTGTGATTTCATATTTAAGAAATTGATGATCCAAGTGTAGCTTGAGAAAATTTGAAACAAATATTTCGTGAACCTAATATTATTTGATCTCACTAACTTGAAAACCAGATCATGAATTTAAGTCCTAATGATTTCTCTTACATTTAAGATTATTTATCTAAGTTAAAAAAATTAGACATTTACTTTTAGACTGTCAAGTTGACTTAAAAGATGACTGTTTCATATATATTATCATTGTTTATTTTTTTCCAAAGGAAAAAAAACTCATAATTTTATTCATCATGAAAACACAGAAGAAAATTACATCTACATATGCTAGAAATCATTATGAAAAGTAAGCCTCTCAACTTATGAGATAAAGAGAATAAAATGAGAAAATATACATATGAAACATCAAAGTTAAGTGCGATGATAATCACTTAACTTCTCTTTCTTTCCTATCTTTTTCTGCACTTTATCCCATCCCCTTGAGTTTAGACCAACTGGAACCATTTCTAGTTCGCAACCTATTGTCCTCGAAGGGGGTTCTTTGTTTGAGTCTAAATTGTCCAAAACATGAGTTCTCTTTTTACCCCGAATCCCATTTTCTATAAGGGCCCATTTTTCCTATTGTTTTGGTGCTTGGGTCTCTTATGGTTCAATGTCATTTTACATGTGGGACACAATATCATACTGGACCTATACAAAACTTCTACTTTGTTTGGTTGGTTTTATGTGGTTTCTTCATCATCATCTTCTTCTTCTTCTGAGAGGTGGGGATTGCAGGGCTAACATCCTTTTTGTTTATGGACCTACCTATTTTTCCTTTTTGGATACATTTTTGCCTATGGGCATACATTTTGCAAATTTCCTCTTTTGAAACATATTCAACATATGAATATTGTGTTCTCATATACTATGTGTGTCCACTGAATTTTTTTGGGTCCATATGAAGTATCCTATCTCTACATAGATTTTGGCAAAGGTAAATAATTCTTCCTTTGATCTTTCAAGGTCCATGTTTTTGAATTTTCCTAGGGTGTTTCCAATTTCCTATAGGATACTGTGGTGCTATAAGGGGAGGGGGGAGATTTGGTTGTGTCACCCATACCAAAACTATTGAGACCACCAAGTTTGTGGAATCAAACTATGGGAACCATGGGATGATGAAGAAGCCAACTCTTCCCTAAAAGCAGGGCATCATTCAGGATGTTATTGAGATATTTCTGTGTATCAAATTTGAAAATAAAAAAACCTTTGGAACATAAATAGATGTCCCAATTGGGGGTCCAAGATGTAAAGACTCACTAGTGTAAAGCATTAGATCTAGGTCAAAAATCCATTGAAACTACATATGACAACCTTGGATTAGAGAGAAGAAAAAAGAGAGTTTACCTTTGGAAGATTAAGCTCCACTACTAGTGCTTGTTCCATTTTTTCTATGATGTAGAATCCTCATTTGAAATGAAGTTGATATATTAGGTTGTTAATATTTCCTTGCACCATGTCCTTAAAACAGGTAGATTTGCTAGGGTTTCTGGGACCCATATCTCCTTGACCGAACCTCAAGTTTAATATAATGGAAGAGTTTCACATGATTTAATAGTCCGTCATCTAGAAGGGGTTCTGGAGTATCTTCCCTTCAAAATAAAAGAATTAAGATTTTACATATATTCCCACCTTGTTCTCGATGCACTACTTCAGATTTTCGACCAAGTTCGAGCCCTTGATCTAGAAAAGGGTGGACTTCCCATTAATATTTTTGATGAAAATATGAAAGCTTTCCTGGACTGACTTTGACTCTCTTTTGTCTGGTTCATAAATGGGAGTGAGAGAAGGATATCTTTTTGATGTTGAATCATACTTGTGCATAGGCATATTCAAATCCACTGACCCCAAATCAGGGAAAATTTTAAGAACCCCCCCTAAATTTACATATATAATAAATGGGCGAATCTCCATGGTATATAGGAAAAATGGAAGGTGATTTTATCAATAATATGATATGTATATATAATTTTTTGGCGAATCTTTCACCAGGCATGGCGAATATTTTACTCAATTATAAAATCTTGTGTTTATTGAATACACAAATGAAATCATTGCATTTCTTTAAAATATCTTTTGAAATAAAAATTACCAAAATTACATATCGATAACCTAGTGGGTGTAGGATAAAATTCACCCGTGCCATTCATAGAAAGCATGAGAAAAAACCTCATACTATATATAAAACCAAGAAAAATTCAAATTCATCACTTCTAGGGACCTCGTAACCACCCTGCCAATACACAAGTATGTTCCTGTTTGCAATTAGAAAAATTACCCAAATTACAATCTGTTTACTCCAGCATATGATGGAAAGTTATAGAAGGATGACTAGTGCAATCAATCCATTCCTTTTAGCCCTAGATTTGTTTCAGTTTAAAATAGAAGTATACAAATATACTTGTCCAATGTCTATGCTTTAACCATTCACGTTAAGATGTTTTTACAATATAATTTCCTAAGTCTATTTAATATCTTCATTATCATAAAAACCAACCTATATCCATCTTAACTCCACATCTACCACTCTTAGGGGGATGAAATCTATTTATCCCTCTGAGCACTTGGTAGACCCAGAATTAAGATGGATCTAAGATGATAAAATTTCCCCTTTAAATAGTCTATGGTCACATGAATACCATGGTATTACCATGGGTCAATACCATGGGTTATCATAAACCTGGAGCTTAAAAATTACTATTAGTAATTTATAAAAATTAATAAAACTAATAGTTGATTTTTATTTTAACAAAGCTAAAATGTTTAACATACATTAAATTACAACATCCATTTTTACTCTTGATCGGATCAAATATTGTTTCACTCTATGCTAGTTTGCATATCATGATATTTGATACCTCTCGGGGTTAGTAGATCCAGAGTAAAGATGGATCTATGTTGGTTTAATTCCCCCATTTAAATAGGCTACATTCCAGGTGAATACCATGGGTCAATACCATGTGCCATTTTGGTGAATACCATGGGTCAATACCATGTGCCATTTTTATTTTTATTAATACTGATATTAGGGTTAATAATGTTTTTTTGCATGGTATTAATAACAATTTAGTCCATGGTATTTGTCCCATAGTATTTTGCCCATAGGTTTCACCTAAATATAACGCATTTTTTGAGTGTTCGTAAATATAAGGTGACTCATGGAGTAAATATAAAAAAATGTTTTATTTGTTTACCATACCTCACGTTTATTTATATTTTTATTAATTTACCATACCTCTTTTACAAATATGGTATTTGGCCCATAGGATTCACTTAAATAAAACCTCTTTCTTGAGCCTTCATAAATAGAATGAGGGTTATGGACTAAATATAAAAAGAGGTTTTATTTATTTACCACGCGTCTAGTTTATTTATATTTTTATTTATTTACCATACCTTTCGAGTGAGTATAAAAAGACGTTTTATTTATTTACCATACCTCCACTTTACTTATATTTTTATTTGTTTACACCCTTTCATGTATATAAGGTGACTTATGGAGTAAATATAAAAAATGTTTTATTTATTTACCATACCTCTCATTTATTTATATTTTTATTAATTTACCATGCCTCTTTTATAAATATGGTATTTGGGCCTTTGGCCCATAGGATTCACTTAAATAAAACCTATTCTTGAAAATGGGCGAATGGAAGGTTGTAACTCCTAATTTCAAGGGCTAAATTTACCTTTTTTACCCTCTCCCTTAAAAGAAGGTTGGCTATTTGAGGTGATTTGTAAAAATGTACTATGATACAAAATATTCGCCCACTAAAAATTTAAAACCCCTTAATTTCGCCAAAGGGCGAACATTCACCCCTAAAATTTTCTATGCCCCAAATCCAGTAGGGAAAAGAAAGCAGAAGATCCCATAGCAGAAAGAAAACGAAATTTGGACCTCAACCTAGATGGACATGCCTGCTGCAAACAACTCAAATATGCGAGAACCAAACCTATAAAAAAAAATTGAATCCCATGTTTAGTCTTTTTTCGATGGCATCATAATTGATCCAAGCCCAATCATGGGAGGTTTCCACTAGGTATAGCCTTCTCTTTCCTACTAAGACCATAGTCAATCTATAGCAAGGAATTGACCATTCCTTAACTGAAAAAACCCATAATATCCAATGTCCCTTACTGTGGAGTAAGATGGAAGCTTCATCTCCATTCCCTGGTTTCCCTCCACTGTATGTCTCAAGCTCATATCCACTAGTGGCACTTATCAAAATTTTGCAGCAGGTCCAAACCCTAAAGCATCTTGAACTCCATTTTCTTAGTATTCTACCACGTATTGATATTTTTTAAGATCACATATATATTTTTCTTTCCAAGCTTGTTTCTACATATTTTATTTTCGTATTTACATTTTATGCTACTAAAGAAGCTCTGGGGGCTTTGTTTGAAAAACCTTCTCTTGTGATGGCCCTCAATATTACAGCAAGAATGTTGCAACTCCCAAGGGTCTCAACTTTAATTTTCAGTCCGAGGTTTATACAAACTTAAGAGGGGTTGACACTATGTGTGAATCATGTATTATCTTCTTCTTTTGTTGATTTTATCCATGTGAAATAAATTGAGGATAAAATGAGTTACATAGATACCATTCTGATGTTTATGCTGTAGGAAATATTTAGAATTGTAGGAAATAAAAGGTAGTAATAAAATCTATGCCAACAGGAAAAGGAATAAAAAGAACTTATTCATGCTGAAATAAAAGAAAGTCTCCTCTACTGTGCATTAAAAAGAAACTTGTAACTCAAATAAAGCATAGAAGCAACAAAACCTAATTTTATAGAAAAAGAGTTTTTAACAACAACTAGGTAAAGGAATATATGAGGTATATTAGGTTCCAAATCCCATCCTCAAGGTCTTTGGGACGTTTTGAAATATCAAGGAAGGCTAACCATGCATTGGATGACATATATATGAGTTTTGGATGCAAAATGAGGGTTGCTACATGAGTCTCTGTTTTGTTATAGAAGGCAGTCCAGTGAGTAGAAAAATGCACTGCAAATGCAGTTTGAAGGAAAGATGAGCTAAGGGGAGGAAAAGGGGTGGTCAAGAACTCATGGCCGTGTCCTTATGCTAGTGATAGAAAAGTTTATTTAGAAAATGGGCAACTTTAGCGTTTCCTCTAGCTCTGCAAAACAATAAATTACATAGTGACAATATACAAAAGTGATGAACATCAAATAAAGAATAACAACCAAAGTAAACTAATGCACGAAAATAAATTCCAACAAAATAAAATAGTTATTGGTAGGTATTACCAAACTATTATTCAAAAAAAGACTTGTAAGCAAGCTAACTCATTAACCCTGTAGAAAACAATATACAAAAATGAAATTGCAAGAATAACTAACTAAATCAATGCATAAAATATAAGAGTGCAAATAGGAGTCTTGAGAATATGGGTTGGGACTTGACCAAAGGAGGCTCATATCCATGAAGAGACAACAATATAAGAACCAATGATGCCTTTCATTGATTAGAAAAAGTGCTTATACATGAAAATTTTCAGAACTAGAACTTGTAGGGTAATGGCTCTACTTAACTTGACTACTGCTAACTTTATACTTGAATAATTTGACTCCTAATGGGATACTTGATACCTCTATTTATACAATAAGAGTGATGGGGAAACCTTTGTGAAAATATGAATAGTTTCCCTCCAAAATCCCTTAAACATAGGATCGTGTTCCTTGAGTGACCTCACAACTACAAGGAGGAGTAATAAGTGCTTCAAGCCAACCTAGTTTGATCATCCTGTTGCATGGAAAATATTAGGGGCTAATATTTGCAAGTTGGCTAATTTTTTTTCTCTCTCTCCTTTGTAATCAAGTCCTGATGATGAGTCTTGGTCTAGACTCTAAACGTCGACAAAGAAAAATGAAGACTGTGGATTATCCGAGTTTAGATTCTAAAAAAAAATATTTGTCAATTTCTAGTTTTTTCTAAAAGTCATTCACCCAAATTTTATAGTATAAAATTATTTTACCTAAAAAATCACCAAAATGTTATATAGAATATTATAAAATTATTATATATATATATATATATATATATATATATATATATATATATATATATAAGTATTTTTACAAAAAATATCCCCAAACATTTTTCAATTTTCATATTAGGGACTACTAAGACTCGCCAATGCTTCTAAACTTTAAGATAAATTTCCATCCTTAAAATTTCACCTGTCTTGTTGTAGGGGACATGTTCCATAAATTTCTCTGGCTGCATATCGTCATGATCTTCTGCCAAATCTATTCAATATCCTACATCATAATCACATTAGGCACACAAACTACGATAAATATTTCTAACCTTCCTAAAATATTATTAAGCCGAGAAAACATTATCAAAGTGAAAAAGGAAAGGTTTAATTCAACCTTTATGTTCCTAGGAAAGGTTAGATGGGCCTTAAGTTTTAACTAATTGAGAGGCCCATCATACCCTCCTACTAAAATTTTTTCTCATCCTTTGAGTGACCTACTCATCTTCCTTTCTCTACTTCTCCTCACTTATTTCTTTGATTACTTTCCTAATGTCCCACGTGGTGCTAGAGGTGGTCGTACCTGCTGGATAAAAGCATGTATTTGTCTCAATTTCCTACCATTTTCTAGACTCTTCCTCTTGGCTTGGAGGTTCCTAAAGTCCTAGTAATAAATGAGGATTAAATATCAGCCCAATCCATTGGGTCTTAAGTTTTTGGATTATTCTTTTATTTAATGGATTTTTGTCTAGTGCATTTTTTAGTCTGCCAAGGGAATGATATTCCATGATCTTCATGTTGTATGGAAGTGTCTTCCATCTCCTTTGACATACTTATGAACTTTCTTATCTCAATAGTCTTAAGGTATTCTCAAACTGTAGGATGGCATCTTCCTACCTTTTCTTGTAAATATTCACCATTTTAGGGTCTTCTACTATAATTCATGGGTAGAAGTGACTATGGTTGGATTAGGGTGGTCTGTTCTAATCCAAGGAGGTTCTTTCATTTATATGGCTAATGATCTCTTTAATTTTTATACAATGTTCTATTCATGCCTTAGCCATGATGTTAGGGCCATAAGTTGTGCATCAACCAAATATGGATTTGGCTCCCATATGGTCATACTAGGAAACACCAAGTTGTGAATGTAGAACTCTACAATCTTGGCCATATCTTCTGTGTGACATTAAAGACAAAAGTCAATAAATTCTCTAACACCTTGCATAAGGAGAGAACCTTTTTATGTAATAATTTTAATTTGGAATTGGCACCATTTCTCCTTTAGAAATAAGGAGTAAGTTTTGGATGGTTTCCTACAACTCACTGCTTCCATGGAAAGGTGTGCCATGATGCCTAGGTTGGTTTCAAGAGTTGTAGACTGAGCTTCTTTTGTTGCAGCATCCATTGAGTTTGTTGCAATTGGGCCCTTAAATACTTGTTATCCTTTTCTAGGTGGTTCGTCTTGTTGGATTCATAAAATATGAGGAGTTCTATATGTTCTCTCATATTTTTCATTTCTTCTTCCATTCTTCCAACATTAGTAACTCCCCTAGATTCTACAATTTTCTTCCATCTATGAGTTCTAGCCTTTTCTTGTTCAACCCCAAAGAATAGTATTGGTGATAAGTGAATAGGGAGTACTTTCCCTGCCTCAATCTAGGAGTATTAGGAAGAGGATCCTTTTGAAGATTCTTGTGGCTCTCTACTATGTGTTCATGTTGCCCTATGAGTTGTTCTTGTAGCTTAGAGATTTGCTTCTATAGCCCAATAGGATTCTCCTGTAGCTCTTTTTTTTACTCTTGTAAACTTGTAGGTTGAGTGATTGGTTCTTCTGTTTGTATTTGCAACTCTCTCTTAGGAGGTGTGCGTTGGTGGTACTATTGATGCCATTGTTATTTTCCCTTCTACTTTTTCAGGCTAGGATTTTTATTGCTTGGGGCTAGGAGTTTCTTTAATGATTATAGGACTGGGAGATGGAGGCTTAGGATTTCCATTAAATCATATTCTATTCACTTTATTCATCTAAATTATATAATAGGTTCTCTTGGTCTACTTGCCTCAATGGGTTTTATTGGAGTGCTTAGGGTTGCTAAAGTTGCAACAATATCCTTCTCTTCCTCCTCTAGATTTTCTTCCCCTTGTGCTTCAATGCTTCCTCATGTCTCCTTTTTTCTCTTCTTAGCTAGTTTCCTTGGCGATTCAATTCCATTTTGATGCTCTATTGGATTTGTCTTGGACTCTGTCTATGGTATTGGTTCTTCAACCTAGACTACTAACCTTTGCTAATTTTAACTTAGCCAATTTTGTTTAAGATCATTATGTCCCTATAGGTGTCTCTAATAACTTATGTTATTGTTCCGTTGACCCCATTTATTCCTCTGCTTATACCTATGTTTCTACCTTTGGTTCAAATTCTTCCAATTCTGTTTGAGGATCATCTTGAGCTTCCAAGAAAGCATGTTTATCCATGTCACTGAAATATTCCCAGGAGATGGGGTTTTCAAAGTGTTCTAGGGAATCCATTACTATTATCCTAATCAGGACATGATGCTACAAGTAATTACGTTTCCCTTCCTTCAATTTTATGCTCATTTCCTTGATGGATTGAAGGAGAAAATGTGGGATGATAAGTCATTCATGGACATGTATGTTAGCTTAGAATATGAGTTGGTATAAGAGCCTAAAGTGGTAGGCATATAAAATGGTAAATCTCCCTTCACAAGAATTGTATTTAAGGATGTGCTATGCTAAATCATCCCATGGGTGTGGAAGGATTTCCCTCCTAATCTAATTCTTATCTTCTTTAGGTTTTTCATTAGCGAGGAAAAATCCTCTCTTAGAAATTTTTACTTCATGCCTTTCTTCCTTTCTCCATTTAAACCCCTTGAGAAGGGTAATGACTCTACTAGTGAGATCTTCATTAAGATATATAATGAAACCCTTGATTGTAGTAACCATCTCATTACCTTTAGGATGTTTCAGGTTTAGAGAAACTTCTAATTCAGTCTCATCATCATGATCTATCAATGTTTCAAAGAACCCTAACCAATCATAGTTGTTCAATATGATCCTAACCTTAGGGTTTTGATGAATCTCAGTCATACCCTTCTATTAAATCCCCCTACCATGGTTTTGACATAGTTCTTATCAAATTTAGACATGGAATGTTTTCAAGTGAGCATTAGTTTTGTGCTGCTATAGGAATTAGGGTAACTTGTGGTAGCAGGGGATCTTGTAGCTTAGAGGAAATTTACATTTAAAAAAAAAATAGGAAAGGAGAGGTATTGTCACTAATTACTTCATGCAATTCATCAACATTTTCCAAATTGTGTTCTTTTAAAACAATCAAACTACCTAGTTGCTTCATTATTTCACTTAAACTATCTAACATAGAAACTCTTCTTGATAGATTGAGGTTCTTTGACACTTTTTCTTATGCAAAATGTGAGTGGATTAATTTGAGTTAAATTTCTCTTGAGGAGGCCATTGCCTCTTATCTCATTCAATCATTTTGTGGATTTTATTGAAAAAAATTCAACCTCCTATAGAAATCCATTTGCATTCTGTATTAGCATGTCTATATCTTGTAGCAATGCTTGTAGGGTTTGTAGCAAATAGTTTGTAAGCTTGGTAACTTAATTTCACTCCCGCAGTGGTGGAAAGCTTCATCAATGATTTTTTTAAGTGATGTTGCATGAAGAAGAAGTGGTCATGTTGGAGCTTTTTGTAGTTAAGTGGATGTGATTTCGGTGGTTGATGAGATGGGCTTAGTGCGCAACGGTGAGCTAGACCCCACCTACTCATTTTCATCCCTTTCACCCCACATATTTTTCCATCAATAAGAGATAATGAATTACTTTTCAAAATTTTTCCCTTCTTTTGTCTTGTTCTCTTCCACATGTGTGGGTGACTTGAAGAAAAGTTAGAGTCTTTTTCCATATTTGGTTGAGACCCTTGCTAGCTAGATTTGGCCATAAATTCCTCTTTGTTTTTCATTTTTAACATGTTCTAATGCTTAGGATAAGTTTGAAGGGTGTGGTTAAGAGATTAATTCTTGGTGCCTTACCTTTCATGCTTTTGTAGGTGATGTAGATGTTGTTGTTGTTGACTTTGATCTTGTTGCTGGTGATTTTGATGCTTTTGCTGGAGATTTTGATGTTGTTGTTGTTTAGAAAGAAAATCCTATAGCATCCTAAAGGAAATATTTTAGCTTCTCAGGGTGATTTTATAGAGTTAAGAGTTGTGTCTGGACTGCCATAGTTGCTTCTAAAGATGTGAAAATTTGTGACATGCAGTTTTCTTTAAGAGTGTTGGAGACTTGGGCTTGCATGGTTTACGAATATTGATAATGGACTGTACAGTCCCTTATAGAAGTCACATAAACTCTTCATGTTAATCATTTTATTTTTATAGATCATCAACGATATTTGATAATTCAAGAAGAAGCAGGCGATGAGGTAGGAAATGTTGTTGATGGTGACTGAGAGGGAAAATATGAGGATTTTGAGTTGTTATGGATAGAAAATGATGGATAGTGAAGGGGAAATGAGGGGTGAGACATTTTAATATAATGTATGAATTTCTAGAAGCCCTTGATGCCTTTTCCTTGCTTATAGGTAGAGAAATATTTGACCCGTGTCTTTTTATCAATTCTATGATATCCTATAGTATTACATGACTTTCCTTTAGCAATTCAAGGAAGTGGGAAGAAATGAATGAAAAGGACTTGGAAATGGTGAGATAATGTGGATGTTGGGTAATGAAGAAAAATGGTGTAGGAAGGTTTCCTAATTCTTCTATGAGTGCTTGGATTAGTGTTCTAGACCAGATGTGTAGGTTGGTCTATTTGATATGTCTTGCTGATTTCCTTTTGTGATACTTACACGTTAACTAAGGTAAGAAAAAACAATTTTTTATGATATTTTTCTCTTTTTTTTCTTTGAGGCCCACTAGTTGCCTCATGGAGGTTTTCAACTAGTAAGTTAACCCTATGTGCCTCGAAGGAGGTTTTCATCTAGGTATATTTATTACTATTTTTTTCTTTTCTCTTTTGCTCATAAGTTGCCTCAGATAGGATTTTTGCTAATGACCCTACCTCAGTTGCCTCAATGGATGTTTTCACTTGAGTGTTTTTTCTCTTCTTTCCTTTGTTGATCAAAGGCTGAATGGGTTGGGAGCTTTGATGTTCTCAATAAAATGCAACTCTTTTCTTATTGAAATAGTAAATTTATCCATTGAGAGGGGATTCTTGTAGAACTTCAGTATGTAACCATTCACTAGAAGTGGAATTTTCTCTTCATCTATTTTTTTGATCTGAACTGAACCATTATCGTAACATTTCTCAACCAGATAAGGTTCCAACCATATGTTCATGAGTTTTCCTTTAGAATACTTAAACCTAGAGTCATACAAGAGGGCCCAATCAACCTCCTACAAGGTTATGGTCTTGATATGCTTGTCATGCAAGATATTTCTTGCTACTAAACCAATTCAATGTACAGTAGGGCTTGCATTTTATACTCACCAAGTGCATTTAATTTCTACAACATTTATTCTCGTGCCTTATGGAGATCCATGTCATGATGTGCATCTATTCTTGATGTGTTTTACTCAAAATCAGTAGACAATAAGGAATTGTTTGCATATACTAGCTCAGAGGGGGTGAACCTAGTCACGGTCCTCTAGGTGGTTTTGTAGGCCTAGGTGGCATGAAGAAGCGTCTCTACCCAATATTTCTTATTGTTTCTAACTACCTTAGTCAGTGTGTTTTCCAATGCTATATTAGTCACCTCTACTAGCCCATTTTCTTGAGGGTGATATGGGGTAGATTTTCTACGTCAGACATGATGTTGCCTCATGATTCCTTCAATCATATTGGAGATGAACTAGGAGCCTTTATCTTTCACTAATTCTCTTATAAATCCAAACTTATAAAATATTTTTTCCCTTAAGAATTCAACCACCTTTTTCTCAATTTCTACTTTCACTACCTTTACCTCATCCTACTTAGTCAAGTAGTTAGTGCACACAATAAAGTATCTCTTTTGTCCAAATTTAGGATTAATGGGGCCTATGAAGACCATTCCCCACTTCGCAAATGGCTCAAAAGTCACTTGATGTTACAAAGGAATTTCATACTTTTGATTGTGTTTCCCCATCCTCGGGGATGAATCACACTACATTGTGTATCTCCAGGCATCTTTGTGAAGGGTTTACTAGTAGTATCCTACTTGTAGCATCTTGTATGTTTTCCTATTGGTAGAAAAATTAAACCCATAGAGTCCATCATGACATGCTAAGAGGATGTCAAAAACCTCGTCCTCCATCACACATATTCCCAATATTTTATCAGGCCCCAACTTGAAGAGGTTACCCCAATCCAAATGTAAGATACAATTTTCCTTATGATTTTTCTTTACTCCTTTGAAGATAAGTGAGGAGGAAAATAGCCAACAACTAATAAATTGGCTATGTCAAAAAACCATGGAGATAAGAGTGACATGGAAAAAAATGCTCATTAGGGAGCTTATCATACACCATTTCTTCATCTTTTTAAAACAAGGTTATCCTCAAAAGAAAATATGCAACAATGTTTTCCTTTCTCGGTTTATCAACAATAGTTAGAAAAAAATGTTGCAATAATAGTAACCACCTGGTTATGCGATCATTCACATCTAGTTTGTTCATTAAATATTTGATTTTTGCATGATCAATATGTAAAAATACTTGATAGCCAGTAATGTAATGCTTAAATTTGTTCAAACAATGTACAACAACTAAGAGTTATTTTTTAGTGACTGCATAGTTAAGGTAAACTTTGGACATATTCTTGCTAATTAAATAAATGGCCTAATGTAATACCTTCAATCTAACTTAGTGTTTCCCCAAATACTTTATTTGATGCATTTGTATGGATATGGAAGGGAAAAGTCCAATTTAGACCTCTAAGGACTGGTGCAGTCATCAATTTCTCTTTGATTTCCTCAAATTCCTTTTGACATAGATTTGTCCAATAAAATTATGAATCTTTTGTTAGCAAATAAAATAAAGGTGAAGCAATCTTGCTAAAATCCTTGATGAATCTTCTATAATACCCAATGAGACCTAAAAAAATCCTAACATCTTTATGTTTTTTAGGAACGTTAACCTCTTTAATGGTGGCTATTTTATTAGGATCTACCTAAATTCCTTTTTTCGAAGAGAAAGTTCCCTAAAACAATCCCTTCATTCATAAAAAACATGCATTTTTTGGGGCTTAGAATAGATTCATATCTATAAACCTTTGCAAAATTTTGTGTAGGTTGGAGAGAGATTCTTGGAAAACATCCTCATAGAGTGTAAAATCATCCATATATATTTCCATTGAATCATGTACAAGGTTAGAGAAAATACTCAAAATAACCCTCTTTAAGGTAGCAAGGGCATTACACAAACCATATGGAAGAAATATATAAGAAAATGTTCCCCATGGGGATTTGAAAGTGGTTTTATCCTAATCTTCAAGGTTGATCTAGATCTGATTATACCTCTTGAATCCATCCAAAATGGAGAACAACGTTTTCCCTGCAAGAACATCCAAAACTTGCTTAATAAATGGCAAGGGAAAATTCTCCTTTTTGGTGGATTTATTGAGTTCTTTTTAATCAACATAGATTATCCATTTTCCATTATTTTTAGGGACAATAACTAAGGGAGATACCCATCCACTATCCGATATTGGATAGATGAATCCTACATCTAACAATTTCTGCAATTCTTCTTTTATAATGTATTTTAGTGTATGGTTCATTCACCTTTGTGGTTGGAAGTTTTTTTTTGTGTCCTTCTTTGATTTATATATGATGACTGCACAAAGAAGCATGGAATCTCTTCATTTCCTTGTCATTCCATGCAAAGGAATCAATATTCTAACTCAAAACAATGAGCACTTTATCCTCTTGATTAACTAAAAGAAAGGGGTTGATTTTCATAGTTTTGGAGAGGTTGATTTCTATGGTTTATAATTTATTTTAGTAAGAACCAATAGTTATCATATATTCCCATGAGCTATCTTGAGAAAAACCAGGTATTCTGTTAGATTCAACTTTCAAGTCATCAATATTCATGGCATTAGAGTATTTGTTTTGCATAAATTTGTTAATAAAATTATCATCATCTGGTTGTCTACTACCAATGGTGGTTTTGATGTACATATAGGTTAGGGTGATGATAGATAAAGGTATTCATTTTCTTCTTCCTATACCCAAATAGGAAAATCATGCTTAATGAGGGGTTTAGTAGGGGGATATAATACAAGTCTTCCTTTAGATTTCCCATTAGTGATAGTCATATTTCTAGCCCTATAACTAATGTAGGCATCAACAATGGCTAACCAAGGTCTTTCTAGGATAAAAGGGTATCCATTAAACCTGTTTCTGTGATAAAGGACAAGGGAAATATTTGGGATATTCCCAAGAATTGATGGAGACCATGAAATCTTCAATGATGCCTTTAGTCGCTACCACGGATCTATCAAAAAAATGTAGCAATGTGGTGGTCTTCCATAGGGATTCTTGGAGATTGAATTTAAGCGTAGTGTCCTTAGTCATGAAAATTATTATATCTCCCAAGTCAATGAGAGTGTTAGGAAAAATGATATCATTAATGTGTACATCTACTACCAGGATCCAAAGGTTTAATTACTTTGGGATGATGACCTTCCCAAGCATAAGATATAGTTTACTTATGACATTAACAGTAGGGGAATCTCTTTTTCTCCTTCTTGGACTTCTAGAAAAGTCTTCTTTGATATAATTATTGTATATAGGAACATCCTTGAGGGCCTATAGGAAGGGAATCTTCGAAGTTCCACAATCTTCTTCTGGGGTGCGTGCTTTATGAGTGGTCAACCTTTTAGGATAGGAAGGTTTGTTGAATTGACATGTAGGAGATTCCTTCTCTTCTTCTAGATTTTTTTCTGGATAATGTGTGTGAGAATCCAAAAGGAACTTCCCATACCTAAGTTTTATCTCCTAAATTTATACAACATAAATTGGATAAGAGGTTTCTCCACTCTAGACTAGTTGAGCCTAGTTCTTGTTAAGATTCAAGTACGGTTGAGCATACATCTAAGGTTGTTTTGGAGGATTATTTTAGGGTAATAATGGTTGAGGAGGAGGATGCATTAGGTTAGGTGGTTCGGATACATAAGGCCTCCATATTGAATATGGGTTACCCAATTGAGGAGGTTGGTGCTGATATAGAAAGGATGAATAACATTTTGGGGAGGATAAGACCATAGAGTAGGCATAGACGAGGGTGAAGTGCTAGGTAGATTCCAAGGTTGAAAATTTCCATTATAATTTTTATTGAAAGAAGAGGGGTAGTTTACACCTTGTTGATATTATCTAGGGCCCTGTGCCATGTTTTGATTGACAAAACATAGTTGCTCCATGGTCCCTTCTACTCCTTGGCACACAACTTTCAAACGTGGCAAAGATGGAAATTTGTCAGTGAAGTGATTTTCTTCATGCACATAACATATCTCTATGACATATAAAGGAAATTCATTCCTAGGATGCCTTTTAGTTCATATAGGGAAAATATATACCTAATTCCCTTTATGCTTCTGCCTTTTTTCTCTTGATTTGTAGTGTATTCATCTACATAGAAAAGGTGTGTATGATCTTGGTTTTTAGGTTCGCTAACATACCGCTTACCTCATTTTTAGTAATTACGGTGGAGGAAGAAGTACCTACCAAACCCTTGCTTGTTATACCTCTTTTTCTAGTGGCTCTAGAATGATTTTTAAACACTGTTTTGATGTCATCGTAGTTGACCTGATAAATATCTCCATTATCCAACATGTTGAGTGTGTCTATTCTTCTCTGACTCCTTGTAGCAAGGATAATTTCAAGCAATATGGATCTAGAGTGTAGGTGTGTACTATTCTATAACTTAACTAAAATATTTCCACGAAATTGTTTAGGGATTCATCTGTTCCTTGGGTCATTTTGAATCCCTTGTGTCTCTTACTCTACAATATTACAATTACTTAGTTATGAAGGCTTGTTGTTACTTAGGGTTTCTTGTAGCTTTTAAAAACAATAAATTACACAGTGATAACATACAAAAACGATGAAAAATAATTAAAGAATTATAACCAAAGAAAACTAAGGCATGAAAATAAATTGCAACTACATAAAATTACAACTACTGCTAGTTCTACCAAAATATTATGAATAAAAGACTTGTAAGCAAGCTATCTAATTAACCACATAGAAAACAATATTCAAAAATGAAATTGTAGAAATAACTAACTAAACTGATAGTATAAAGAGGTACATTGAGCACTGAGGGTGGGCCCTAATAGAAGGAGGTTAAGATCCCTAAAAAGATAACAATCTATGAACCAAATACTCCTTTCATTGATTAGAAAAAGTGCTTATACATGAAAATTTGTAGAACTGGAACTTCTAGGCTAATTCCTTTAGTTAACTTGACAGCTTCTAACTTTATACTTGAAAAATTAGACTCCTAATGGGCTAATCAATCTCTCTATTTATAAAAGAAGAGTGACGGGGTAGCCTCCCGGAAAGTAGGGCTAGTGCTTTCCCTCCAAAAGCCCTTAAAATTAGGACCACGTTTCCTATGTGACCTCACAACTGTAGAGAGGAGTAATAATTGCTTCAAACCAACCGAGTTTGATCGTCATGCATTAATGGACAGGTTCCAAAAATTTCTTTGGTCAGATATCCTCGTGATATTCTGCCAATTCTACTCAATATCTTGCATTATAATCACATTATAAGGTAGACAAAGTATGATTAATATTTATAACCTTCTTAAGAACTTATTAATTTGATAAAACATTATTAAAGTGCATAGAAAATGTTCTAATCCAACCTTTATGTTCCTAAGAAAGGTTAGATGGGCCTTAATTTTTACCTAATGAGAGGCCCATCATCTTGAATCTTTTTGTGACTCTCTAATTAGAGAAGAAAAAAAACTCTTGCATATTAAAGAAGTTAGCACTGCATGTACATCTAACAATGTCCTTGTGGCTCAAGAAAAAAGATAAAACCAAGCATCCAAAGAAGCAACATCCTTGTCACAACGTGTAAATAAGGGTCTAAAACCCCCTCATCCAAGTTGTACTCGTAATGGTGATAACAGACCAAAATCAAATATAAAGAAGACAAACAGACATTGCAACTATTGTGGGAAAGACAATTATCTAGAGTCTGAAATTTTTAAAAGGATGGAAGTTTTAGAATCAACAATGAAGAAAAAAAAATAGCCTTGATTATTCTTCTAACACTTTTTCTCATGGTCATGCACTTTCTATTTCTGATTTCTCCTTCAATGCAACCTATACTTCTTCTTTTGATGGGTGGCTTTTTTATTATGGAGCATCTTATCATATGGACAATGATAAAGCCATTTTTTTCACTCTTAATGATTATAACACCAAACAAATATTTGTCTGTGATGACAAATCTCTTATTATTATAGTGTTTGGAACAATTGAAATTGATATTGGTCATTTCAATGATTTATTATGTGTTCCAAGTCTTTTCTGCAAACTTCTATCAATATATTAGATTACTGATTTAGGTGAAGGAAAAATATTAGAGTTTACACCTTACCAAGTTGTAATTAAGGATTTAAAATATCATAAGCATGTCCTTTCCATTAATGTAGTTCATGACATTACCAAGTTGTACAAGTTTGAAAATTTTGGATCATCATCTTTTCCCTCAATTTTTATTCCTCTTAGTGATAACTTGAGCAAACTTTACCATGAGAAATTTGGTCATCAAAACTATCACTCACTGCAACAACTATGTAATCAAAATATGAGGACCATTCTTCCTCTTGTTTCTTGTAGAGATGGTGCTTTTGTTGGTTGTGTTATTGGAAAATTTCATCAGGACAATATTGATAAATGTGCCTCTTAGCATGCCTCAACCCCTTTGTAACTTGTTCACAACGATTTATGTGGACCACAATCTTCTCTTTATTTCTCTAGGTTCAAGTACTTATTAACTTTCATCGATAACTTCTCTAGATGCACTTGGGTTTGTTTCTTAAAACTTAAGAGTGAAGTTTTTGACTTGTTCTTGGCCTATAAGGCCTTTGTAGAAAAATAATTTGGACATTAACTACAAAGGTTAAGAACATATAATTGAGGTGAATATTTCAACAATAGATTCACAACTTATTTCACTACATAGGGCATTCAAAATCAACATATTGTTCCATATAAACCACAAAAAATTGATGTTTCTGAAAGGAAGAATCATACATTAAAGGAAATCACTAATTGTATGATTCAATCTGAGGGATTTAGTTTTCATTATTGAGAAGAAGCAATCAACTGTGCAAATTACATAGTAAATCACACTCCCACATAGGCTTTAAGAGACATAACATTAGAAGAAGCATGGAATAAAATTAAGCTAGATGTAAGCCACTTTCATATCTTTAGTAGTATAGCATGAACTCACATTCCTGATGAGAAAAGGAAAACTTTATGTCCTAAAAGTGATAAGCGTATTTTTGTTGGATATTCTAAAGATGTAAAAAGTTATAGACTTCCTCAAAGTCACTTCAATCAAGTAATCATTAAACGAGATGTTAATTTTGATGAAAATATTTTGTTTTGCGAACCTAATTTGACAACTATGCCCTCTCCAACTTGTGATCCATATTTGGAATTTGTGCCACCTTCTCTTCCTCTACTTTCTTCTTCAAATGATGACATTGAGGATAGAAATCCACCTTGGACTTCCTTCATTCCTCCAGATGAGTCCACTGAACATGAACATGCACGAGGACTACAAATTTGAAAATGGGTTCATTCAACATGTGAAGCAATCAACGACCATGTTGGCAATCCTATAGATCAATGTTGTACTTTTTCACGAATCCAATGAGCTTCCTCTCTTTTGGCTCATTTTTTAGAGACACATGATCCAAAAACATTTGTAGAAGTATAAGGCCATCCTAATTTGGAAACAATAATGAATTAATAATATCGTTCCTTGATGGTGAATGATACTTCAAAACTTGTACGATTTTTGAAAGGAAGACAATTTTTCAAATGTAAATGGGTATATAGAAATAAGTACGCATCAGATGGAAATGTTGAAATACATAAGTCTCAGTTAGTTGCTAAAGGATTCTCTTGAGATCAAGGAATTTACTACAATGAAACCTTTTCCCTTGTCACTAAAATGAATTTCATCCTCCTTCTTCTAACCCTTGCTGCCTCACATGGATGGGAGGTCCATCAAATGGACATTAAATTTTCCTTGTGTGGGGATCTACAAGAATAAATCTACATGAAGAAACCTCTTGGATATGTTTAGAGTGACTCCAACCTTTTTTATCACCTTAATATATATCTTTATGGTCTTGAACAAGCTTCTCTAGCTTGGTATGCAAAAATGGATAACTTTCTTCTTGACAACAACTTCTCTAGATGTTATCATAACCCCAATGTCTACACTAAGAAAGTAGGAAGATATGCAATAATACTTGTTATTTTTGTTGATGACCTTAACCTCATTGGTAGCAAATTTAAAATTTTAAATCACGTGAAGTCAAGCCTTAAGAAGAAGTTTGAAATGACAAAATTAAGGTATTTTCATCATTTCCTTGGCCTCCAAGTGTTGCAAACCAATGAAGGAATTTATCTTTCCAAATCCAAGTATACATGTTACCTTCTTCTTCGTTTTCACATGGAAGATTGTAAACCAACCCCTTCTACCTTTTACTCTAGAGTCAAACTTATTTCCACCTGCACTACACCCAAAGTAAATGCGACTTTGTATTACCAGTCAGTTTGTAGCCTCTTATATTTGATTCATACCCATCTTATTATTTCCTTTGATGTTTGTCTTGTTTCTTAGCATATGCAAACACCACATGAATTCACTGGAGAGAAACAAAATGATACTTTGATATATTTATGGTACATTTCAATTCAGGATACAAAAATTTTGGGGAACACTCCTTTATTGGTTGGTGTTATTGGTTCAAATGGGCTAGTGACCCTAATGGTTTGAAGTCTATTGTAGCTTACGTTTTAGTCTTGGTTTCAAACCTGTCACTTGGGCTTGTAAAAAATAGCAGGTCACTTCTCTTTCTTTAGTAGAAGGAGACTATCGAGCAATGTTTGATAAATTCAATAAGTCTTATGGCTTTGACAAATACTTTTAGAGTTTGGATTATAGAAACAAAATATGACCACCCTCTAGTGAAACAATCAAAATTCCATCAAGATCACCAAAGATCCAATTTAGCATTAGTGCACTAATTACATTGTGCTACAAATGTACTTCATCCGAAATCTCATTCATGCTATCAAAGTGCACTTTCCCCTGTAGATGATCAATTTGCATACATTTTCATAAAGTTTCTTATGGAAGTGAAGTTTTCTAAAATTCACTCTATTTTTGGGGTTCATGAAATTTTCATTAAGGGGGAATAGGCTCTAATGCTCATGTCTTTCTCCTATTATGCCACCTTTGGGAATCGTTCAATCCTATCCCAAGCCATTCTTAAGTGGGGATGTTATGATATTAAGACACTTAGGAGTTAGTTAAGTTCAACTTGGTATAATGTCTCTAAGAGGTAAAAGCGTTTTTATTTAGTATGCATTTGTTATATTGTAATTTGATAGTCATGATATATTCTAGACATGGAGTGATTGATGTCTCATATAATGCTTGATAGTGATGGCTATTGATTCATGTCTTAACACTTGTTTAGTCCATGATCTCTATGGAGGGTCACGGTTGATGATTGATTGTGAGAA
The DNA here is from genome assembly GCA_031772625.1 of Pinus tabuliformis. NCBI lineage: Eukaryota > Viridiplantae > Streptophyta > Pinopsida > Pinales > Pinaceae > Pinus > Pinus tabuliformis. Next base: position 845,975,658 of record CM062818.1, on the reverse strand, counting down.
CTCTCTTCTGTAAATCATTTTCTTTTGAATTATTAAAATTTCCCCAAGTGGCCATGTTGTCTAGGCCATGAACTGTTTTTGTCTTAGAGGGTTTTAACCACTTAAAAATATTGGTGTTGTGATCTTTGATCTAGTTGTGTGAGTGGTTATTAAAGGTGTTCATCCTGTATGGAATACCTTGTTTTCCTAAAAAAATAATGCAATATTAGTGACACTATTTCCATTCCTATAAGTTAGTAGTTGTATTTCCACTTTTGTAATTAAGTGACAATTTCTCTCTTTACCTATAAAGTAGGACTGGTTGAAATTTGTTTGAATAGGCTTTGGTTTGTATCGATTGAGGTATCCAACCATGGAATTATTTCCTTTAACTTAAGCTAACATGTTGACATTGATCTTTATTAGTTAGGATGAATAACTACATTAGGAGTACAATAAGTGTGTCATGTATATATAGTGCAAGGAACCTCTTACGTTTCTACAAACTATGAGTTGACAACTAAAGTTGAGAACAATAGGAGGATAAAATTATTGTTGTAATTATGGATCATATCACTTTTTGGCACCATTTCCATGGAGGTGTAAAAATCCTACATTTTTATTGATTAATCATGCATTATTTTTAATCTCAAAAATAAATAAAACATTTAGTTTCCTATATTGGTTGCTATTTCAATAAGAAAAACAAAAAATAGTTACACTTATCAACATGCATTCCTCCTCGACTTAGAGAAGTTAGGGATTTTTTTAACCCAAGTCCCCCACTTTTGAGCCAAGAAGTAGCAAGCAATATTAGTCAATTGATTGTGGAACACTCTCTTAAGAAAGAGAAATAAATCTTGAGGACTTTTTAGAAATGCAAGCTAGAGAACTTAGAACCCTATTAGATGGGAATGGCTCTCCATATCACTACACCATGGTTGAAGAGGAGGACCAGCCTGAGGTTTTTGACTTTCCCATTATAGAAACCAATGGAAAAGAAAAAATGAAAAACATTAACCCATATATGTTCCCCAATTCTATGGAATAACTAAAACAAATACTAACACCTTTTTATTTGAGTTTATCGTAGTATGCAAAACATGATTACACAATTGATCAAAATAAACTCAAACTTTTACCCTCCAATTTAAATGATGTAGCTTTGATATGGTTCATGAGTTTATAAGGGAACATGATTACCATTTGAGAACAAATGAAGCAAACTTTTAGTGATAAATACAAATATTATTGTAGAGCTAGAGACAATAGGGATGGAATATTTGGAATGACTCAAGGAGAGAATTATTTCTTGGAAGACTTTGATGAATTATACCAATTAAGGTACAAGAGGGAAAATAACTATATCTATGATGAATATTATCTAAAACTTGTTTTACTAAGAGGGGTAAGCGAATACATAACGAAGACACTCAACCTCTTGACTAATGGATATATTTATTAGTTTCATTAAATAAATATCAAGAAAATATTTAAAAACCAATATAGGGTAAGAAAAAAGAGAGGTAGAGCTAGTAAGTGTATGGTAATTTCCTCTCCTTCCTTCTTTGTGCTCACAAAGAATTAAATAGGAGGAATACTTGAAGATATGAAAATATAAATTTTACATTCACTAGTTATGCAAATGGATACATTGTAAATCACGAAGAAGTAAGAAGAAGCAAAAAGGACATTAGTAATTTTTCATCCAAAGTGAACTAAAAGACAAAATTAGAATAAATGTCCACATGAAAATATATAAATATGTTCTCTTTGTGAAGAAACTCACCCAAATGACAACTTCCCATCATTTCCATGACTCAAGGCCATGCAACAAAGTGTATAATTGGATGTAAATTTAATATGCTTAAATAACCAAACAATGGCAACAACACCAAGAATATTCCAACAAGGTATGAACTACAACCCTCTAGTTTAATTCATTGGTTATAATTCACAATTTAAATGCCAGTATTGGTATCAACATATTCCACCTCCTTAGACCATGCCTACTCAGAGAAATTATCCAAATCATCCCATTGTTCCTCCTTGTTAGCAATTCCAAAACCAAAATAATCAATGGAGCAACGCTTCACAAGGATGGAGGCCTCTACTGGCTAAGCCACTAGTATTGATGCCTCCTCCTCCTCAAAAACCTATATTCCATAGAATACCATGCATTCAAAACAAACTTAGCTCCTTGATCAACCTAATCCTAATATTCAATATCAAATAAGCTCAACCCATTTATAACACTAGGACTACATATCAAATCTATTCCCTAGATGTTCAAGAAATCAACCTTATATCATGAAACATACTATAGCTCCTTTATAATATTCATCCAATAGAAGATATAGAATAATAAAGGAAGAAACCTACTCCCCAACAAAATCCACCTGATCCACCCTATCTTGAAAAAATGGTCACGAAATAAAAGATGCACAAAAAAAAATCAATATTTTAGGAGAGTTGAAAAACATGTGTATCTAAATCCCTCTTTTAGAGACCATTGCGGATGCACCCATCTATAAAAAATACATTAAACAAGAATTCATTAAGAGGCATGTTAGGACACATATGGATACTCCTACTATAATGTCATAGGACATATTGTTGACATCATGCTTGGGAGAATGATTGTGACTAAATACTAGGATATAGGTATCTCAATCATAGATGTCCATATCAACCAAATTCCAACACATAATACTCTTATTTATTGAGGAGTTTCGATTAAAAATATGACCAAAGACACAATGCTAAAGCTTGATATCCAAGACTCTCTAAGGAAAACCACTACAATACTTCAACCTATTGATAGGTCAACAATGGAACCAAAATATGTGATAGAAGAAATGATGGTCTCGATTTATTCTTAGGAATATCTCATTGATTTTATCATTCTTCAACAAAAAACCAAGTTCAATGGGTACGGACTAATTTTAAGGAGACCTTTATTTGTAATAGTAGATGCCTATATTAGTCGTAGATCTGATAACATGACAACAACCAATGGGAATTCCCAAAAACATCTCATACTTTACCCTCGTAGTAATCCATTGGTTGAACAAGAAATTCCTATGAGGGTTGAAGATGAAGAAGATGAAGATCCCATCCTTACATCAACTAATCCCATTTGCATAATTGAGAAAGTCCTAAGTTGTAGGCAAGTTGATGAAGAAATTGATTTCTAAATTTCTGCAAAATTAGTACCTTGATGCCATGAACAATAATTCTTTAAGTAGTGATCAGCCATTTCAAAACTTATTTGTGAACTAACATGGATTTTCCACTAGATAGTTTGTCACAATAAATCTATTAAAATAAGCCAAAATATATACTATGAAGGGTTAATTTCTTTAGATTCCAGTTTTGTTATTACTGATTTTTTCATTTATGCATACAGTAGATGAACTGTGGAAAAATAAATTATAGGCAAATACAATAACTCATAAACTACAAGGAACACCAAGATATTCTCTAGGAAACCCTTTCAAGAGAAATCCAAATTGGAAAGTGAGTCTGCTCTGTTCTCTTTTATCTGGAATGCAAATGATGCAAATACAAAGGAGAAGTCACTTTATATGGAGTTAGGTAAGAGTTGTAGCCCATGGACTACTACAAAATACAAACACCCTCTATTTTATTATCTCGTTATCCAATTTCAACTTCTCTTCTCTACTATGGACCAAAATGCAAGAAAATAGAATGGAACCCCTTTTCCTCTTAGTGGCTTGATTATAACACAACCCAACAACCAACTAGGAGTTATATTTTACTCATTTATTATAGCTTTAAAAACCACAACTATGTGCCTTAGAATATCCAATCATACCAAACACTCCAATGCTACATCATTTCCCCTTATCAATATATTTTTGAGCATATTCATGACCATTATGAATAGAAAAGTGTGATCCGTTGCAGGCTATACCACTTGAAACATGCGATGGTTGTGTATTGCACTACTACAAGAATACGACCCCACTCTCAACCTCAAAAATTGACAATTCTGAGGAGAATTAGCATGGGATTTGAGTCATGCCTTGTACACATCACTACTAAACTGACATACTATCTATAGCTTTGCCTAGTTCACTATAGCATTTAAGCACATCCATCAATCCCAAAGCTACCTCTCCTCCATCCATATAATGAAATCCATACCAAGGGAAATGAAAGGAAGCTTTAGAGTAAGATCATGTTTTTAAAATTTAGAGAGATGATCATGGAAATACCAGGGCAAGGAATCAAAGAAAACTTCAATCATTTTAAGGTGTAAAGTGATTTTGTACTATTTTATCTTTATAATCAATATGAATGGATCTGTGCAATTTCTCCCTCATTCTTATATATTAATTTAATGTATTGGATAAATTGGATAGAGTAGATTTTTTTTAGATATCAATCTATTGTTTAAAGGAAGTTTGGAGGATCATATTCGTTTCTCTGTGTGTACGAAATGAGTTGCACAAGCCGAAGTTGAGGTCTGAAAAGTTGCTTCAAGTCATACACACCAAAACAAACATCAATAATAAAGTGCACCCCCAATATTTTCTATTTCTTTCATGCTTGTGAATTATTTTTTCTTTAAATATAAGTGAATTTTATACAATATATAAAACCTTTCCCTACCTTGAATTCAAGCTCTCCTAAGGAAAGGCCCTCCATCTGTAAGGGGGATTTACTGCTAACAAAATTGGTATCTCTACGAGGGAAAGAATTAGTTATATTTCTCCTGGAGCTTGTTTATTTGAAGATAATTTATCCTTGAGTCTCTAGCTTACTTTTTTAATTATTTGGTTTATTTTTTTCACATTTAGAAGTCCAAATGTTGCCTAATTTATTACATGGTAGCAAGATATGTTGTCACACCAGTGGGAATAGTTGTGTGTTTCCTTTGGCTACACCACCTCTTAGAAGTTTCCCTATGGCACACCACCTAGGCATGACTGCCACTATAGTGGCTACTAGGAATTTTTATTCTCATAGGTTTCATCGTTTGATAGGTCCCCCCAACCTAGGTTTGATATGATGTGACCTCCCATTTTTCAAATTTTGTCATCTTTTGTTTTCAAAAGCTTTATTTGGAAACACATGTTTATTTTATGTTTTTATGAATTTATGAATTTTTTGGGCTTTAATTTGAGGTTGATATAAGAATGATTTTGTGTTTTTCTTGTCTTTGGAAAATCCTCATGTTGTTTGAATGGTTTTAATTTTTGGATCTTTTTACTCCTTTTGATCTAGTATTTGATTGAGTTTGATTTTATGCACACATTGAAAATATTTTCCACTTTTTACTTTTTCATTGTGTTGCACTTGTTTGGAGTGATTTTTCTTGATTGAATTTTGTCTAAATTGTGTTTTTCTCCATAGTAAAAAATCATAATTCTCTAGTATTTTCAACAATCAATTTTTTGTTCATTAAAAAGGAAAAATAAAAGAAATAATCTAGATTTACTTTGGATAGGTACATTTGACATTGGATTTTCATTCATAGTTCCACACATTGGAGATATTGCATCTTGGTTTTGTTTTGGGTTTGAAATGAAAAGAAGAAAAAAAACTCCTCCTTACTATAGTTAGAATTCATCACATTGTGAACATTGGATTGTTTTCATTCTTTCAATTTTTCTACTTGCACATAAATTATTCAAAACACCATTTGAGTTGCACACTTCTACATTTCCATGTAAGAAAATACTATTAAAAGAATGATAGTTAAATTTTACCAAACTTTCCTTTTATATCACATCAATAAGCATAAGAATTTAGGGCCATGGAATAGGATTAGATAGTTAACTCTCCAAAGCCACAAAATTAAAGCTAGATCCACTAAAGAGTAAAAAATCTACTCCCACACCAAATTCTTGCTAGAAATCTCTTCTAACATAGGAGTCAACCATGAGGTCACATTGTGACTCATGGAGTGACATCCCCACTCCATTAGTTTCTAGTGTTCATGGACTATGTGCATCCTAGGATCTCTTTGGCGGGTGTATGATTCACTGTGAGCAATCTCCCTAGAGATTTTGAGATTAGATACCTTTCTTACACACATGGTATGTGCATCCTAGGATCTCTTTGGGAGGTGTAAGATTCACTATGAGAAATCTCCCTGGAGGTTTCGGGATTAGATACCTTTCTTACACACATGGTATGTGCATCCTAGGATCTCTTTGGGAGGTGTAAGATTCACTATGAGCAATCTCCCTGGATGTTTTGGGATTAGATACCTTTCTTACACATATGATCCAGACCCCATCTGTTATGTTGGTCATTTGGTATTGAAGCATTGACCTTAATGGCTTATATTTTAGGATTCTTACCTATGTGATTGTGGGTGGGAAGTCCCCACAATATCTAACGTAGGTGTTACTCATTGTATTAGTGTTCCCAAGGTGTGATGCTCAACTCCAAAGTGTTTAGGTTGATATTGGGGTAATTACTTCTCATCCCTTCATTAGCTCAAGATGCTTTGGGATTTCATCACCTTAAGTGTCTTGAATTTTAGGAGGTACTTGTAGATAGTTGGTTTACTTGTGGTTTCTTTTAGGACTTTTTAGCATGTGCTCTTTGTTTGTGGTCTATGTTAGCTTTATATTAATATTTTATCTGGGTCACCCTCCAACTCTTACATCATGGTTGAACCAACAATTGTCAAACATAAAGGTGAGTTGCGTCATTGGATCACACTCCCTCATACCAATCTTGTAGACATACCACTCATTTAGGATGAAGTCTTGAAATTGAGACCATTGAAGAAAACACGTTACCCAATTTTAACCCTTCATTAGTGTTGGGACTGGGTCCCCTAGGGTCAATTTTGGGGCAAAATCCCAAGTTTTATTGTAAAGAATGTAAAGTCTCCGCAAGATGTGGTCGTGAAGTGCGTAGATAGTAAGGTGTCATAAAGGGTTTTACCCTTCTTTTATGTAAGTTGTGTCAGCTTTAGTAGATCTACCCATGGTCTGCGGACCATGGGATGGTATAAAAAAGAGAGTCTTAGAGAGTTTAAGGTATAGAAAGAAACAAAGAATGAGGATGTAATGGGTCATTAAGAGTAAGAATGAAGAAGTCCTAGAGTAGAAGAGAGGCTTTGTAGCTGTGTGCCTAGAGACCTAGAGTAGAGTCCGCAGCTGAGTGTGCAGACCCCTGCAACTGAGTGCGCAGGGAAGTCTTGAGTCTGTAAGAAGAACAAAACCATTAATAAAGAGATTATTCTAGCAATTCTTGTGTTTTGTCTATTTATTTATGTTATACATGAATGCGCTATTATGTTATGATGAATGAAGGGTTTATGAATTAATACTGTATTGATGCATGATTTTACATAATTTACTTTGTCATATGAACACAAGTAATAATAATTGTTTACGCAAAGAATATCTTGTTGCATGGTAAATTTATTAAACACTTAAGCCAATCTGTGTAAACACAAAATTAAGGGTTATTATAGAGGCACGTAAGTGGAGGATTTACTTGTTTAGGGTCCGTGAAAGATAGTCGTGAACGTTCGCAGAGGTATAGGATCTGTTTAAGGGAAGTTATATTGATAAGACCTAAAGGCTTATCGATCTGTGAAAAGGTAGGTTTAGGGCACAAAATGACATTACACTAATCTCTAGGTGCAGAAACCTGGTTCCAGCATCCCCCCATACTACTTTGGGTGAGACTTTAGTTCGTTCTCCATGGGTTGATGCCAAAAGGGCCAGTAGTCTAGGGATTTGTTTGGAAAACTTAACTTTGAACCTAGGTCAGGACCTACTAAGCCAAAAAATGGTTTTGTTATCAGGACCACGATCTGCATAAAGAGATGTGTGATGTCGCATCACTAGAATCCAACAAAGAAAGAAATTAAGGAGTGGTTGGATAGAAAGATCGACGAATTTGCAGCACAAGAAACTAGGAATTTGCGATTAACAAAAGAACAGTGGTTGGAGAGGTACCTATACACAGATATACACGAAATTTTATTATGTTCCTTCTTGATCGAGCTATATGAGTGGTTCGCTAAATTAGCAGATGGCCATGGAAGGAGGAGGCTTGACGTCCAATAGCGTGGACACCGGAGTTAGTGCAAAGTTTGGAAGCCTCTGAAGAGAATATCACGTGCACTGTCGATCACTAGCTTGATCGTGTCATTGGAGGATTTATGACAAAGTTTGCGGTCAATACCTCAATCAGCTACAGCGAAGCAGAGTGACGCTTCTTCAAGTTACCACGAGGTAAGTATTTAATATCTTTGAATACTTGTATTAAAATGCTCTTGTGTGAAAAGAAGGTGATGCAGTTACCTTGATGTTTTGATCTACGCAAAGTGGAAAGTTATTCACGGATAGAGGCAAAATAGGCCCTGAATATAGCCTGTTGATTGAGCCTCCTCTTAGTGGCGATGAAGGAGCAACACAGGCTTCTCCATCAAGTGTTGTCTAGTTAATAAGGCAAGGGTTCCCACGAATACCCCATCCACCCACACCACCTCCATCTTCACCTTGCATACATCTTCGCCCACACCGCCACCACCTCTGCCACTGTTCAATATGGCGAATGCAGTAAAGTTGCCTGCTTTCAAGGGATTGGGAAATGAGGACCCGGACCAGTTCTGGTTTGTTGTGAAGGCCGTATGGACAACCCAAAACATTAAAAATGATCAGATGAAGAAAGAAACGTTGGTTACTACTTTACAGGATTGCGCGCTAACATGGTACATTAAGTACTATAGTGATAACCCGATGGATGCGTTGGCAGACATTCAGACTGCGTTGAATAAGGAATTCAGTAGACCCAAGTCTGAAGCGAAATCAATCATTGGATTCAAGGAAATCATGATGAAGCCTGGCGAAACACCCTAGGAGCTGGATCAGAGATTGAAATGAAAGATCTACGAAGCTAACATGAATCTTATAGATGGGCAACACCGCGAATGGTTTGTGGCTTCACTCTTGCCTCATTTAAGGGTTTCTTTATCACAACAAAAGATTGGGACCCAGGCAGAAGCCCTGGAGATTGCGATGAGACTGCATGAGACACTGATTCAAGATGTTACTTTGGGATTTCAATAGATTCACGCGGAGTTGCAGAATCTTTGCCTAGAGTTCCAAAGTCTGAAGAAAGATAGAGTGATCGGCCAGAGGTGCACGGAGAAGTTTGGTGTCTGAAATGTAAGAGCCAGGGGCATGATAAAGATCATTGCCCTATCTTTTCGGATTATGTTGCGAGAGGAGAGTTGATGCCTCTAAGACCGGAAGCTCAAGCCAAACAAAGTACAGGGTCCATGTTGTGGTGTGCTATCTTCCAGGTAGCCAAAAAACATGTGACAGACAATTATCACCTGCTGCAAAAATTTGTATAGACATCACAAAAAATCTTTTGCAAATTTTGCAAATCAATGGCCCATAATGAGCACAACTGTCGTAGCTATGAGCTGATGTTGCAAAGAGCACCTACGTATCGAATGCACATAGAGACTCGGCCTCTGGATCAAGGCGCTGGGGGAGCGCGAGGACGATATTTGGGGCGCAAACATGGCTGAGGAGGAGGAGGTCTTGCGAGAGGTCGGGGAAAGTTATTTGCTACAATTGTGGAGGGCCAGGACATTACACACCCGATGGGCCTGTCGTGCCAATACTATACTCAATTTGACCATGCGACAGAAGACTACCTTGTATTAATAGCTAAAATGTGGGAAAATGGGACTCAGCCTCAGCAGCCTGCCTAAAACCTGTAGATGATGAGGGCTGAACCCCCCGAAGAGGATCCTACTGTGAATATCATGTTGTGAAGTGGAATGACGACTGGCGAAGATAAGGGAAAGCAGCCTGAAGAAAGTGAATGGGTCTGCAAAGCTCCAGAGAAGGAGGTTGGCTTTGATTTAGAGCGCACAAAAGAAACCTTCATGGAAGTGAAGAAAAGGTTTGTTGAGGCTTCTACCTCAGGAAGCCAGGATAAGCTATCTGAAGAAATGGACCCCTCCATGCTTACCATGTTCTTGGAGACATGTATGAAGATGCTTCATGATAGAAAGGTTGTGAAGGGATTCCAGTAGTTGATAAATAAATGTGCTAGTAAAGAAAATGCTCCCGAGGCACCACACGTGGTCAGGAAAATTGGTAAGCATAAGGTAAGAACAGGGCGTGAGATGAGGCTCACCACGCAAATAGGCGAATATGAAATGGACCAAGTTATTCTGGATCTTGGGTCAGATGTGAATGTTTTGCCTAAATAGACATGGGAGAGAATGGAGAGACCCATGCTGTAGTGGTCTCCGATTCAATTAAGGATGGTGAATCATCAAAAGATTATCCCAATGGGAAGCTGGCAAGGAGTGACAATAGATATTGAAGGCGCGAGCGCGTTGGCTGATTTCGAAGTGATAGAGATTTTTGATGACATCAATCCCTACCCCATGCTCCTTGGGATCAACTAGGCTATTGACATGAATGGGGTGATCAATTTGAAGAAGCAGATGATGTCATTTGAGAGGAAATTTCTCTGCGTAGTAGTACCTTTGGACCTTGCAGAAGAACTGTGTTATATTGAACTGGTCTATGATTATGAAATTGACGATGATTTGGACCAGATCTACAAAATAATAGCGCAATACCAAGATTGGGTGAATCTGATAGCAGATGGATGCATTACATGGGACTGCGAAAGCTCTTGTACATTGGATTTAGATGAGGAGTTGGAACACTGGAAGAATAGGTTGCACGAAGTATCTACACTGCTTTATAACATGATGACTAAATCGCTACACTGTATATCATCAGAGGTAAGGTCTTGCCTTATTATGATGGTCTAACTGATGTAGATAAATTTTTGGATGTATTTGAAAGGGAATTTCCTGAGAAGCATCGCTACCAAGCACTAGATTTGGCGCTGTGCGCTACGCTTGAAAGATGGTGGGGTATTCATAAAGACAATTTTGATGGATGGTGCAGATATAGAAGAATGATGAGGGTGCGGTTTGGTCGCCCAAAAGTGTGATTGATATAGAAATATGATGGGAGGAGTGATCTGCGCGATCACTTAGCAAAATGGACTAATTCTTATGGAGCAAAGCCGCAACCGGAGTGGGTGCATTTGTTCTGTCACACTTTGGATGTAATACCAATGAATTGGTACTTGGAAACAGAGCTCCACCATGGCACTGATGAGTGGGACATTTTAAGATAGGGATTCGTGATGACATTCAGCTTTGAGGATGGATTCGAGTGCATCGACGAAGTGTTGCAGGAGGTCAATGCATCGATATTCAAAATACTGCAGGATCCCTTGGATTTGATTCAACTAGATTGGACCACCTAGCTGCGCCAGGCGCTACAGTGCTACTATGTGACTACTGAAGAAGAGGAGGAGGATCCAAGGAACATTAATATCCCAGAGGCAGAAAGTCACTGCGAAGTTGAGGGGCTGCAGATAGAGAATCCAGATATCACCGCGTCCCTGAAAACTAGACAAGTGAACATTGGAACAGAGGTGGAGCCAAATTTTGTGAAGATAGGGGAATATTGGGATGATGCTACAGTCAATAAGGTTGCTGAGTTGTTCTGCGAGTACCGGGATTCGTTCCCTACAAAGTTTTCAGACTTGAAGGGGATAATAGGTGATTTAGGAGTGATGAAAATAACGTTAAAAATAGACGTAAAGCTTGTTAAGCAGAGACAATATCGCCTTAATCCTAAGTACAAGGAAAAGGTCTGCTTGGAGTTGGACAAAATGTTGGCAGCGGGTATTATTGAACCAGTGGAGGAGTTCAATTGGGTAAGTCCTATGGTAGTTCAGAAAAAGAAGTAGAAGGATCAAGTAAGGATTTGTGTAGATCTCAGGAAGCTGAAAGATGCTTGCGTTCATGATCCTTTTCCAACTTTTTTCACATATGAGGTATTGGATAATATTGGCGAATAGGAAGCATATTCGTTCACTGATGGGTTCTTTGGATACCATCAAATAAATATCGTGCTAGAAGACAAGAGTAATACTACCTTCGCGACTGGGTGGGGATGCTTTTAGTATGTAGTAATGCCTTTTGGACTTAAGAATGCACCAAAAATATTTTTGTGCATAGTCATTGCGGCGTTCAAAGAGTTCATTCACAAATTTTTGGAGTTATATTTTGATGATTGGATATTGTTTGGGCTAGTAAAGCGCCATGTATCTAGTTTTCACTTGATGCTGGATACGTGCAGGAGGTATCAGATCATGCTAAATTTGAAGAAGTGCTTATTTTGTGTCCCCTTCAGAATCTTTCTAGGTCATGTAGTGTGCATACAAGGATTAATGGTGGGCCCTACAAAGATCGAGGTATAATTAATTTGGAGGTGCCAAGGAGTGTTAAAAAGCTGCGTGCAACACTGGGTCATACTGGAAACTATCGAAAGTTCATTAAGAGCTATGCCTAGATTACCATGTTGATGTAAAAACCGTTGAAAAAGGATGCTACATTCTGCTGGAATGAAGAATGTCAGTGGAGCCTGGATGTGTTAAAGGAGAAGATGTTCACCGTGTCGATCCTAGTCTTCCTGGATTGGAAGAAGGAATTTCATGTGCATGTGGATTCGTCATGTATTCCTAGGAGCAGTACTGACACAGGCAGGTGAAGGAGAATTAGCTAACCCTACCTGATCAACAACCCTATGTTGGGGGGCGGGAAATATGCATATGGTTGTTGTTCTTTCAGGAGTATGATTTCGAAGTAATTGTGAAGCCAGGGCGATTGGATGCAGGGCCAAATCATCTGTCACGCATTGAAATAGGAGAGGAGCCTACTAATTTAGAGGAGGGGTTTCTTGACGTGCAACTCTTTGCAATGCACGTAGTAGAGAATCATTTTGTAGATATTATCCACTTCCTAACTACAAGAACGACTCCAGAAGGATACACTAGTTAACAAATGAAGGAATTAGTGGTGTGCACAGTAGATTTTTTTGTTATTGCAGGTCACTTATATAAAATGGGATCGGACGAAATACTGCGACGCTATGTGCCTGATTTTGAATGAAGAAATATCATAGTTGAAGCTCATGGAGGAGCTCTAGGATGCCATTATGTAGGAAAAGCAACAACATGGAATATTTTACGCGTTGGGTTGTGGTGGCCAACATTGCATAAGGATTCCAAAGCATATTGCAACGCATGTGATTCATGTCAGAGAACCAGCAAGCCATTACGGAGGGATGAGCTGCCTTTAAATCTGCAGGTATCATTGCAGTCATTTGAGAAATGGGCAATTGATTTTGTAGGACCGATTATGCCTCCAGGAAAGAAGACGGGTGCATGGTACATCATCACCGCGACCGATTATTTGACCAGATGGGTGGAGGCACAACCTGTGAAGGACTGTACAAGAGAAACAATAGCAAAATTTCTGTTTGAGTATGTGTTGACCAGGTTTGGTTTCCTGAAGATTTTAATGAGTGATCGTGGTACACATTTCCTTAATGAAACGATCAGCGCGCTGACAAAAGAATTCCAAGTTTATCATTAGAAGAGTACGCCATATCACCCTTAGGCCAATGGGCCAGTTGAAGCATTTAACAAGATATTGGAGAACATGCTAACAAAGGTTTGCAATGTGCAGAGGAATGATTGGGATGTGTGCGTACCAGCTGTGTTATGGGCGTATAGAACTAATTGTAAGAAGCTTACAGGTCAAACACCATTTAGGTTGGTCTAAGGCGTAGAGGTTATGATGTCTATGGAATATATCATGCCTAGTCTATGCATAGTGGCATTGACAGGGATGGCAAACCGCGGAGCATTAGAAGAGTGGCTTGTGTAGTTAACAGAGCTCGAGGAAGATAGGTTTTTGGCTGGATTCCATCAGCAGGTTTAGAAGGAATGCAAAAGGCATGGCATAATCAGGACATCAAACTACACACCTTTAAGCTTGTGAAATTGAATGGAGATCCATTTTCAGGAAAAGTAAGTGGTATTCAATTGAATCCATACATCGGGAATCTCGCCTGATGACTACATGATGGTAGCATAGTCTTAGCGCTCCAGGCAGATGCAAGGAGGTGCGGGACTATAAACTACACTACCTGGGTTGTAGAGCTACGTGATCAAGGGTCTACACAAAATAGGAGGATGTCATAGTACCAGAAGAAGCGCGAAGGGAGCTACGCTATAGAAGGGGGGATAGCGCAGTACAATTAGAAAGTGACCGTTATCGTCACTGTTCATGATTTGACTACTAGAAAACGGTTAAGAGGAGTGAGCGGCCAGCATTTAAGGCATTTAAGGTTGAAATCAAGTGTGAAATCTTTAGAAATCTACTTCCAATCTTGCATTTATGGACGGATTTTGGGGGGAATGATCGAATTCAAATTAGAATTTTCCTATAAATTATAGGTGGCCGTCAAGCAAAAAACACTTTGCATTCTGAGAATTTTTTATTTGTGTTGTCTGTTGCGCATGAACCATGAATTCTTTAAGGATTTTCTTGAAATACTTGTGTTCACCAAGTATTTCGAGTCAGACAAAAAGTTTATCCGCGACATCATGCTTGGACTAGGTCCCACTGAAACTGTAAGCACTGGAGACATTGTTGCCTCTGAGGGAGCTGCCCCTGAGGTTGTGAGTGTGGAGGTTCCAGTGACAGTGCCTACAACGTCGAGGTTGCCTAGGCCGATGAGAGAGGTCCCTAAGCCAAAAAAGGATAAGCAAAAGAAGCCAATTCTGGTGTGTGAGTTACTGAGGAAACATGTAGCTACATAGCCGCGGCGGAAAGAAAAGCCGCGATTGGATGCAGGGGCAAATCATCTGTTTCACATTGAAAAAGGAGAGGAGCCTACTAATTTAGAGGAGGGGTTGCCTAACGCGCAACTCTTTGCAATGCATGTAGTAGACAATCATTTTGTAGATATTATCCACTTTCGGACTACAAGAACGGCTCCAGAAGGATACACTAGTTAACAAAAGAAGGAATTGGTGGTGTGCACAGTAGATTTTTTTGTTATTGTAGGTCACTTATATAAAATGGGATCAGACGAAATACTGCGACGCTATGTGCCTGATTTTGAATGAAGAAATATCCTAGCTAAAGCTCATGAAGGAGCTCCGGGAGGCCATTATGCAGGAAAAGCAACAACACGAAATATTTTACGCATTGGGTTGTGGTGGCCAACGTTGCATAAGGATTCCAAAGCATATTGCAATGCATGTGATACATGTCAGAGAACCATCAGGCAATTGCGGAGGGATGAGCTGCCTTTGAATCCGTAGGTATCATTGCAGTCATTTGAGAAATGGGCAATTGATTTTGTAGGACCTATTATGCCTCCAGGAAAGAAGACCGGTGCGTGGTACATCATCACTGTGACCGATTATTTGACCAGATGGGCGGAGGCACAACCTGTGAAGGACTGTAGAAGAGCAACAACAAAAAAATTTATGTTTGAGTATGTGTTGACCAAGTTTGGTTTCCCGAAGATTTTAATGAGTGATCGTGGTACACATTTCCTTAATGAAACAATCAGCGCGCTGACAGAAGAATTCCAAGTTTATCATTAGAAGAGTACGCCATATCACCCTTAGGCTAATTGGCCAATTGAAGTGTTTAACAAGATATTGGAGAACATGCTGAGAAAGGTTTGCAATGTGCAAAGGAATGATTGGGACGTGCATGTACCAGCTGTGTTATGGGCCTATAGAACTAATTGTAAGAAGCTTATTGGTCAAACACCATTTAGGTTGGTCTATGGCGTAGAGGTTATGATGTCTATGGAGTATATCATGCCTAGTCTATGCATAGTGGCATTGATTGGGATGGCAGACTGCGGAGCATTAGAAGAGCAGCTTGCGCAGCTGACAGAGCTCGAGGAAGATAGGTTTTTGGCTGGATTCCATTAGCAGGTTTAGAAGGAATGCAAAAGGCATGGCACAATTGGGACATCAAACTACACACCTTTAAGCTTGTGAAATTGAATGGAGATCCATTTACGAGAAAGGTAAGTGGTAGTCAATTGAATCCATACATCGAGATCTCGCCCGATGACTACATGATGGTAGCATAGTCTTAACACTCCAGGTAGCTGCAAGGAGGCACGGGACTATAAACTACACTACCCGGATTCTAGAGCTATGTGATCAAGGGTCTGCGCGAAACAGGAGGATGTCATAGTACCAGAAGAAGCATGAAGGGAGCTACGCTATAGAAGGGGAGACCACACAGTGCAACTAGAAAGTGACCGTTATCATCACTGTTCATGATTTGACTACTAGAAGACGGTTAAGAGGAGTGAGCGGCCAGCATTTAAGGCATTTAAGGCTGAAATCAAGTGTGAAATCTTTAGAAATCTACCGCCAATCTTGCATTTATGGATGGATTTTGGGGGGAACGGTCGAATTTGAATTCGAATTCGCCTATAAATTACAGGTGGCCGTCAAGCAAAAAACACTTTGCATTCTGAGAATTTCTAAGTTGTGTTTTCTGTTATGCATGAACTGTGAGTTCTTTAAGGATTTTCTCGAAAGACTTGTGTTCGCTCAGTATTCTGAGTCAGACAAAAAGTTTATCCATGACATCATGCTAGGACTAGGTCCCACTAAACTGTAAGTGCTGGAGACACTGTTGCCTCTGAGGGAGATGCCCCTAAGGTTGTGAGTATGGAGGTTCCAGCGACAGTGCCTACAGCATCGAGGTCGCCTAGGCCAATGAGAGAGGTCCCTAAGCCAAAAAAGGATAAGCAAAAGAAGCCAATTCTGGTGTGTGAGTTACTGAGGAAACATGTAGCTACACAAGCGCAGCGAAAAGAAAAGCCGAGCACAAAGGAGAAGGGGAAGGTGGTAGACTTGGAAGTGGAGGAAGGCGCAGAAGACATAGATATTGAGGGAGTAGACACTATTTCAAAGTTGTCGGAGTATATCCCTCCACAAAAGGGCAGGGTGAAGGTCCCGAAGGACCTAGATGCCAGGTAATTCTCCATCAACACTCCCCTATTGCCAGAGAATATTACCTTTGAAGGTCTGTGCTTGGTGCAGGTCTCACATTTGAAGCTTGAAGACTGGGATTTGTTGGATCATGAGAAGTTCCCCCACCTTGCTATTGACTCCTTTATGTAGAGGGTTTTCTATAAAGAGTTTGGTGTCACCGCGCTGGAGATGATGGAATGGATTCACGAAGTCAGCTAGTCAGGGCTGCTGAACTTGTTATGGGTGCTGCACTACCATCGATCAAACATAAACCTAATTTTCATCAAGCAGTTGCTGTGCCTCGTACATGATGGGTGCCTGTGGCTGAATGAGCCGATCCCCATAACCAACATGTTGATCCATAGGATCACATTATTACCACACTCAGGACTAAATCCAGCCAAGGCATTTGGTGGAAAGATGAGCGAGTGCGACCTCACTAAGAAGATGAAGGACAAGTTTAAGCTTGTCAAAAAGCTTCGCAGATATTCAATTACTAGCATTATGAACCCCGCGGTCAAGATTTCCATGCAAATTTTGGCTGGTAAAGTGATGAGGAAGTGCCACGTGGATGAGGTGCTAACACTAGTGATTTCTTTAGTGGCTCAATGCACGGAGGGCGTATAGTTCAACTGGGCGTACTACCTGTGTAGCGAGTTCATCGCGAACTGCAGAGAGACGCAGAATGATAGTAAGACTTTTCACTATTCCTGGTTGTTTCTCTCAATAATGTTGGTCATGTGGGACTTGCCGGAGGATAGCCAATTTCATCCTGTGGAAAAGGATTTACCAGAAGCAGCAAAGTTCGCGTCTCTTTGGACCACGAAAGATGTTGTGCGGGTAACGGAAATCAAATTCTTCTAGGTATTGATGGAGGCGAGTATTCACATGGCCATCAACCAAAAGTTGTAGTTGTCACCAACTGTGTTTGAGAAGTTTTCGAGGTACGCAGAGTTCAAAGTGGACTTCCATCATATTTACATCCAAGCGCGTAAGGACCCTAACCAGAAATGGTATGACTTACCCTATCTGTCCACAGATGACGCGATTGCAGAATTCATCAAGCGTTGCCCAGCACACTGGCATGTTGCATCCGATGAGGTTACCGGGACTAGCAAGTATGCAGAGAAAAAGAAAAAAGAAGTGGCCAGATAGAAGGTTCAACTGTTGTCTGAAAAGAGGAAGAAAGAATCCAAGGAGAAGGCCTAGATAGATGCAAAGCATACCACAAAAAAATAGGTAGAGCAGGAAGAGCGTGTCTCCGAAATGAGTTAGAAGTCTCTTTGCCCCAAACGGAGGAGGACGAGTGGTCAGATCAGGGTGGCAGATATCAGCAAGAAAGTACTCCCCTCCGGGTGAAGTGGTATAGGGAGAAGGAAAAGGAAGGACTGCACAAAAAGACGAAAGCCACCAAATTTTTTTTATTTTGAGGAAGAACCTGTGAACAACTTTGAAACCAACGTTTCGGACTAGCTTAGTGAGTCCATCATCAGGGCAATGAGATTTGTTTTGAGAAGAGAGAGTGTGAAAAATATTGAGCTTATTAATAGTTATTTGAAAAGCATTGCTGTTGTCTTCATTAGTAGTCGGCTTATAAGTGGTAAATTAATTAATACTTATTTAATTTATTTATTTACATAGGTATTTATTATATTTATTATTATTTATTTATTTAGTTATAATTTTGTTATATAATTGTTTATTTATATGTATATAAATTATTATTTGAATTTCAAATAAAGTAAATTTATTATCTATTTATTAATATTTTTATTATTTTTATTATCATTATTATTTACTGATTTATTTTTATTTATTTATTATAAATAAATAAAAATAATTTATTAACTACCTATTTGTTTAGATAGGAATTTATTATGTTTATTATATATTATTATTGTTTATTTATTTGGTTATAATTTTATTATATTATTGTTTATTTATATATATGTAATTTATTATTTATATTTCAAATGAAGAAAATCTATTATTTATTTATTATTATTTTTAATAAGTACCTATTTGTTTAGATAGGTATTTATTATATATTATTTGTTTAGATAGGAATATTATTATTTATTTATTATAATAAAATAAATTAATAAATACCTATTTATTTAGATAGGTATTTATTATATTTACTAAAAATTGTTATTGTTTATTTATTTGTTTATAATTATATTATATTATATATATATATATATATATATATATATATATATATATATATATATATATATATATATATATATATATATATATATATATATATATATAACTTATTATTTTTAATAAAAACCTATTTTTTTAGATAGGTATTTAAATTTGGAAAGGTTATTATCCATAAATTCTTTTAGAAATATCCGATTACCTTGACAGAGGATGATTTGGATGATATAGGCGATAAGGTCTGGGACACAATAGCAGAATTGTTGCAGTAGTTTCAGTAGCAGCAGAAGTAAGCATTGGTCGCCATATAGTCGAGTCTGTGTGAGCTTTAGATCCAAACAACTAGACTTCAGGCTGGTGTAGGACAGAGTAGCACGACATCCATCAGTTTGGCACCGGGGACCACTTAAGCAGTAGAGTTGGTTTGAACAATGGATCTCTGGGCAGTTACGCTGCCTGATGGAGCTTTGAACGTGGAGGTGGTCGCTGACAAGGTAATTGTTAGCACTTTGAAGAATGTAGGCCTCAACTTGGCCACGCACCCAGTGAATTCCTTCACACATTACAAGCAGTTGTGATCATTGAGCTTAAGGCCTGAGAGTAGCACACGCTAAGCATGATCAACGAATATAAGTTTAACAACAAACAGATGTTTGTTGAGAAGACAAAAATGATGGAAGCATGGAAGAAAGTGAAGGTGCAGAACGAGGTGACTGTAGCTATGGTAGCCGAGGCATGCAGGACTGTCCCTGAACTACATATCCAGGAGGAAGCATCGGTGGATGCCAAGATCAGGAAGTTTGCTGCAGGTGTGTGCGAAGCAAAAACCTAAGTGGCTAAGGTTCATTTTGAACTCAAACTGAAGATAACAGAGCTCGAGTTGAGGTCACAACCTTCAACTCCACCAGAGATCATAGAGTAGTGTGAGGCATCTGTAAAGGATGGAGTTGCATTAGTAGATTCCACGATGGCGGAATTCATCGCGCTATTTGAGCAGTCCATGGAGGTAGTCACAGTGCTCTAGGAAGATCCTACCCTACAGACGTTGAGTACAGAAGCTCGTGAATTGCAGCAGTAGTATGATGAATCAAGAGCGACGACGTACATCGTCGTTATATCAAAGTGAATAGTGAAGCTTCATGAGGCAAAATAGTTGCTCAAATAGGTGGAGGCAGCACAAAGGAAAGAGGCGGTCCTCAAGGCCAGATTGGGGCCTTAGCTGGACGAGGCCTATGTTATCTCTGCCACCATTGAGGAGATGCTGGTGAGGCTACAAAGAACATAATATAAGATAAAGGAGGACAGTGCAGGACCAGCAATGGAGCATCTTGTGGAGCAGATAAAGCAAGCAGCCACACAGAGCGCGGATGAGGTAGCAGTGGCACAGGTAGAGCTGGGAGGTTTTTGCAGTAAGATCTTTGTGCCAGTAGAGTGACTCAGGGGAGAGTCACAATATTTGTGTTGGGGGCCTATTGGGACAGGGTCCCCTAGGGTCAATTTTGGGGCAAAAGCCCAAGTTTTGGGGAAAAGATCCCAAGTTTTATTGTAAAGAATGTAAAGTCTCTGGCAAGATGTGGTCATGAAGCACATAGATAGTAAGGTTTCATAAAGGGTTTTGCCCTTCTTTTATGTAATATGTGTTGGCTTTAGTAGATCTACCCATGGTACGTGGACCATGGTCAGTAGATCTACCCATGGTACATGGACCATGGGATGGTATAAAAATGAGAGTCTTAGAGAGTCTAAGGCATAGAAAGAAACGAAGAGTGAGGATGTAATGGGTCATTAAGAGTAAGAATGAAGAAGTCCTAGAGTAGAAGAGAGGCTCTGAAGCTGTGTGCGTAGAGGCCTAGAGTATAGTCCATAGTTGAGTGCGTGGACCCCTGCAGCTGAGTGTGCAGGGAAGTCTTGAGTCTATAAGAAGAACATAACCATTAATAAAGAGATTATTCTAGGAATTCCTATGTTTTGTCTATTTATTTATGTTATACATGAATGTGCTATTATGTTATGATGAATGAAGGGTTTATGAATTAATATTGTATTAATGCACAATTTTACATAGTTTACTTTGTCATATGAAAGTAGGTAATAATAAATGTTTACGCGAAGAATATCTTGTTTCATGGTAAGGTTATTAAACAATTAAGTTGATTTGGGTAAACAAAGAATTAAGGGTAATTACAGAGGCACGTAATTGGATGATTTACTTGTTTAGGGTCCACGAAAGATGGTCGTGAACGTTCGCGGAGGTATGGGCTCTGTTTAAGGGAATTTATATCGATAAGCCCTAAAGGCTTATCGATCTGCGCAAAGGTAGGTTTAGGGACAAAAATGACATTACACTAATCTATGGATGCGGAAACTTGGTTCCAGCATCCCCCCATACTGCTTTGAGTGAGACTTCAGTCCGCGCTCTGTGAGTTGATGCTGAAAGGGCCAGTAGTGTAGGGATTTGTTTGGAAAACTTAACTATGAACCTGTGTCAAGACCCACTAAGCCAACAATTTTCATATCCTTTTGGACCTATATTGCAACAAGTCCACTCAGTTGTATTAGAGTATTTTTATTTCCTCCATCACTACCCCACCATGTTCAGAATGACAAAGATGTCACATATAGGAATGATCTCGCCACATTTAGCTACCACTATGGGAGGAGTTACTTCTCTCCAATCCTTAGCTTCACTAAGTGGGATTAGAGATTCTACCACTCTACCCAATACTCCTAGATTATTTCTCCGAGGAAAAAATCCAGTTTCATATTTTCTAGTTGTGGCGATCCCCCCATCCTTGACACCAATGCCACTTATACCATCCTCCTTCATAACCTTTCATCAATATGGATATTTTCATTATTCTACTCCTATTATAAGTGGACCTTGCAATCTTTCTAATCCATTTACCACAAGCTTGCCATTTTTCCCCATCCCCCCACCCTTTTCTCTCAATATCCCAATGGGATCATAACCTACTCCTCAAGAGGCTAGGGAAAACACTACCCACTAGGAGTAGTACTCTGCGGGGCCTCGAAACTATTATGGAAACCATCCTAAATTTGGGGGAAATTTTACTATTGGGGGGAATAACCCCTCCTCCCCACACCACCCCACCTCCCCCCCCCTCCCCCACCTCCTCCACCCCCAACAAATTTCCAACACTAACATACATCTGTTCAAAAATTTCTCAATCTTTGGACACCCCTTATTTGATGAAGCCAACACCTATGGAACCTTTTTGATTGGGGGAAACCAACTAGGGAACTTCTTCCCCTATATTCACCTTTCCAAGCCCAATTTATCTTATTCCAGGTTCCCACCTACTGACGAAAAGGAGATCTCCCGGGTGTAAGGTCCTAAATAGACCCTACACCATTTAGAATATGAGTCTCATCCGATGTATTGGCCTGAATATGATCTTGTTTGCTTTAAGATATGATTTGGACTAAATGAGAGACACATAAGAAAACTAATACAACTTTTGATAAACAAAAGTTAAATATTTTTGAAATCCTTTACAAATAATGTGCATGGAAAATGACCACAATTAGGATAAATGACATGAACCTTTAAAAGAAGGATGTTAACATACTTCGATAAAGATACATGTGGAAGGAATGATTTGTTTATCAATTGAAAAGTAGTTTGAAATCAATAATGACATTTGATAACGTAAATAGCATAGAATCTCAGTGTTAGAAGCAATAAAATAGTTAATTATCCTTAATACATATGAAAGTAAATACATACCATCAAATCATTAAGAGAAGAGTCTCACAATGCTTAACAATAAGTGCATGAAATTGTTTCTTGGTTCAACGAGCTTTTGAATATTGAGTATAAATGTTGAAGTGCATAATTACAAGAAGTATTCACTAAATCCAATAGTGGAGTTGTGAAGCTATCACTTGCTTTCTCAAAGGAATTATAAGCTCTCTAACAATATCCTCACAATGAGATCACTAACTAAAAGTCCAGTTGCTCTAACCACGAGGTTATATTTATAACAAGTGAGGTGACCTTTCACATCCCCCTATGACTCTTGTGCTACCCTCATGACCTTTCGACTTCCACTTGAATCTTCATTTTATTTTCACATTTTAAATTAAAATACATGTTATTTACAAAATTACAATCAAAATTAAGAAATAAAAGTGCATTCATGTGATGAGATGCATGGTGGGCATTTTCGATGCTTTAACATGAATTTATTTAGTCACATATGTGTGGGATGCCTTATACTCAACAACCACATCTTTCACCTCATTAGATAATTCTTGATCATATCTCACCATGCATGCCAAGGCATAAAAAATCATTGACTTTGACTTTGCTTGCAACTGGTTCAAAATGATTGTTAGCTTGGTGTGTCGTTTTGTATGTTCCACAACATACTGAATGATATCCTACTTTTTCACTTCTAAGTCTTTCTGTACGAAAAATTTCCTCATGTGATCTAATGCTTCTCAAATCTCCCACTTCATCTCTTCTCTTGGCCTTACTTCCCCTGGTGCACCCATAGAAGGTATCTTATATACTCTGACTAGAGCTTCTAATCCAATGTGCAATTTTTGATAAGTTGATATTGTTGTAATAATGCTTTTGCTTAATTTTTCATGTGATTGCACAAAAATCCTCACCTCCATTCTATCCAACTCGACATCCAACCTATCCTTCTTAGGAAATTTTATTGGTGCAATAGGATACTTTGTGCTCTAGTCCTAAATAAAATCTACTTCTAAGAGAGCTAATATTATCAATGTTCCCTTATCTTACAATTGTATTTACATGTAGATTAGAAAAGATACTAGTTTATTTAAGATTGTAATTTCATCATACACGTGTTTCATGACCTCCTCTAACTCTTTGATCCATTCATGAATTATTGTTTGCATATTCTCTCGATTTAAGTTTGTAGTTGATAGAATTTGATTATCTATGTGCAGCTTCTCATTTTATTGATGTGCACTAGCTAACTCTCTCTTCAATTCTTCAACCTACTTAGATAATTAATCAACATTTTTTCATTAGCAGAATTTTGAGGTCTAAAACGAACCTCCTAAGGAATATTATAAAATAATCATGGAAATAATAAAATAATATTAGTTTGCATCAACAATTTTTAGAGGGAAAAAATAAAAACTATTTTTTCAACTTGTATTTTCAACTTATCTCCCTATGGTTTTACTCAAACTTTGATCAAGAGCACTCATTGGATGCATAATTTAAATCCTCATGCAAGGAGTACCCATGTTGCATACTTTTGATGGACCTTGCTACACGAAAAATGAGAAATACATGGAAAAACATGATTGCAATCACATTTTTCTTGTATTTCTCATTTTTCATGTAACATGGTCCATCAAAAGTATGAAACATGAGCACTCCTTGGATGAGGAATTAAATTCCACATCCAACAAGTTCTCCCACTTCAAATTTGAGTTAAATTGTAGGGAAATAAGTTGAAAATATGAGTTAAAAAAACAATTTATTTTTTATTTTTAATCATTTTACCTTTTTACTTAAAAAATGGTGAATCATCCCTCATGGTTGGCATCATCATCTTGAATCCTATTGGTTCTTATAAATTTGATTTTTGTTGTACATTTTTTTAGGCCCATTTTAGGCCTCAAAATTTCTCTAACGCCTGTCAATGAATTTGGCACTAGAAGGAGGGCGGATGACAAGCTAACACTGTGGATCATGCATTTTAAATTTGTTTATTTAACATGGATTCTTCTGAACCCCTTGTTTCTATTTGTGTTTATGGAGAGGTAGATTCTAACACTCCTATCTAAACAGATCAAATCTTGTTACCAAAAAAATTTGGCGATGAGGGTGAAACCTCTAGATCCAAACATATTAGTCAATTTATTCGAAGTTGTATCTTGAATCATGTGTCTAATGAATTTTTCATATGTAAACTTTTCACTCTTACATTTAAAGGTCATGTCAAATACTGGGCTCAAACTCTACCACCTGTATCTATCCTTTCACTTCAAAAATTCATTCTTGAGCTTGAATTTGCCTTTCACGAATATATTCCTGAAAAAAGTTTTCGAAAATATCAATAATCTTAGAATGAAACCTGTTAGGCCCCTATTTTGTCTTGCTTTATATCACTTTTTATTTGGAAATCCCTCATGCTTCTATATAGTTTGTTTGGTTATTGTCATCATTTTGTGCATTCTTGGAGATGATAAAGTAAATATTTATTATTTAGCACATCTCCCTTGTTTTAACAAGATTTTACATTTAAACCTTTATTAATGATGGTTTTATTTTTGTAGGTTTAACATGGTCAATTACCTTCTTACACATATGACAACAGGCTTTGATCCTACACTCACCTCCCTATACTACGAATTATATTCCTACACTATGCATTGAATTCATGCACTAGTTCATCTTCTTGCACTAGTCAAACATTATTGGTTATTGGAGCTAGCCATAAGGTCCAGTGGCCCGCTGGCATATCTATGAGGAGATCCTAAAGAACGAGAATGAAGGAGGGAGCACAACTACCTTTCCCTTTGTAGTTAAAAGAAGGTTGAAGAAGAAGAAAGGTATGCTAAACAAAACCCTCACATAATAAGACCATATTTCATTAGTTGTACAAGGTCATTATCGAGTTTCTATTGCTAGCAAGTCAAATATTTGAATTATTTGTTCAAATTGATTTTACAGGAAAATTGTTGGGACACTTCTAGAACAAATTTATTTGTCCATGATAGAATTTTTCTGATCCATCAAGAGTGAATGATTAAGACATTATTAGATTCGATATCCTTTGTTTGAAATAGTAACTTCACTGGATCTGTTCCTGAAAAAAAAATAGATATGGTTTGATTAGTTTTTGTAACATAAATTGGCATGACAAAACCATCTATATATTGTAAATCAAATATAAACTGGATGATGGCCTTATGAAAAAGGATGGTGATGTTATCATAGGATTGTTGTTGGTTTAGATTGGGAGGATCGACCCCTTTTCTAGGCGCTGGAATCATCCTCTCCTTGATGTAATAGGGATCGAGTTTGATCAATACAAAGGTTTTGTTTCCCAATTTTTATCCTTGTGATCTATGCGTGCGAATGGTTATTTCTCACTCCTGATCTAAGTCTTCGAATAGGGGGATGAGTTGGTCTGGTTGGGCCCACTAGTTTAGCTTGACATCCCCTTCAGGTGTGTAACATCTATAAATATTAGCATTGGTGTGTTTTATACTGTGTGATTGACAACATTATAATTTCTGTATGCACTCTTTATATTTCTATTCATAGATGCAATGTTCTTGTGACTAAAGTTATTGCAAAAAGTTGAACTTGTAGTAGTAGTAAGCATTAGGGGCTTTTTTGAGGTCTAAAATGGGCCTCTTAAGGAAATTATAAAATAATAGTGGAAATAATAAAATAAGATTATAAAGAAAAAAACTATTTTTTCAACTCGTATTTTCAACTTATCTCCCTATGGGTTTACTCAAATTTCGAGCGGGAACACTTGTTGGATGCAAAATTTAATTCCACATCCAAGGAGTACCTATGTTGCATACTTTTGATGGACCCCTCTACACGAAAAATGAGAAATAAATGAAAAATGTTATTGCAATCATGTTTTTCCATGTATTTATCATTTTTTGTGTAGCAAGGTCCATCGAAAGTATGCAACATGGGTACTCCTTGAATGAGGAATAAAATTTTGCATCCAACAAGCACCCCCACTCGAAATTTGGGTAAAACCTTAGGGAGATAAGTTGAAATTACAAGTTGAAAAAGTAGTTTTATTATTTTATTATTTTTTAATCTTTTTGCTTTTTTACCCCAAAAATGGTGAATAATCCCCCATGGTTGACATCATCATCTTAAATCCTATTGGTTCGTGTAAAGTTTATTTTGGTTGTACATTTTTCTTAGAAGGCCCATTTTAAACCTCAAAAGTTCTCTAATGGTATTTGATTCAGGTGTTAGGTCCAGTCTTTATCACACATTTTGGGTGCTATCAAATGATATTTATGCTTCATTTGATAATTGGTCAAATGAGGTTTTATATTGTAGCCTTGGTTTTCTTAGAATGACGGTTTTGTTTCTAGATTGTGGTTAGATTTGTGAGCTTCTAGTATTAATTTGTTATTTTCCTTTTTGAGAGCAGGTTAGACGCACCTCTATCTTCACCTCTAGTTCGAATTCTCAGCGATCCTCTTGAGTTATCTTTTGAATACCTGATATGGATCTTGATTGAAATTTTTAGGTTGTCGAATGAGTCAGATCTAATTTTGAAGAGTGTGTTGAAAGACATGTCGACTTAATAAACTTCTATTCCCTTTGACAAATTGAGAGACATTGTTCTTGACTTCTTTGGGGTTTTATGGTCTGACAATAAACGTGTGCTTGATCTAGGGCATCAACCCTTTCTAAGACTTGTGATATTGGTGGATTCAACTTGATATAAATTGCGCAGTACAGGAACCGCATTAAGTATAGGAACCTGTGTTAAAATAGGAAACAAGAATTATTTGTAGAATGATGATATGTTTGTTTCTAGAATTCTTCATTTGACTCCATTGGTTTACTTACCTGCATAGTATTATTGTAAACTTTGATTTTAATAGTGGTTTGAGAACATTTTGTTGTGGATTGTGATGACAGTGTGATTGAAGGATATTTTGTTTGCACATAGTGACTTCTTTCCAATTGATAAGCTTATAATACACCAATGTTTTGTTAGATAAATTTCTTAATGAAGTTTGGGGACTAATTTGAATTTTCTTTTAGAGTGAGAACTTTGATTTAATTGCATGAATTGAATTTCGAGTTTATGTATAAGGGTTTTCTCTTTAAATTGTTAAAAAAGTTGGGTTTGTTTTCAATTGATTAATAATTAGGGTTGCTTCTGAATGATAGTAATTTGTAGGGTTAATGTTTGTAGTAATCAGGGTTTTCAGTTTTAATGAATACTTTTGATCGTAGGATTGGAGTGGATAATGACTGTTGTTTGCAAGTTAGATTAGGGTTTTGATTTGCAGGTTGCTGCAGTCCTTCTCTAGCACTTCCAGTGCTGCAGCTCAAAGTTAATGAACTACCATATTAACAATTAAATGTTAGGTTGTTTATTACACCAAAGAAAACCAGGCGAATCATTGGATGATCTTATATATAGATTTAATAATATTTGTTATAAATTTCCTGAGAGAGATGTGGATTGGAATTATTTGCTTGAAAAGTGTTAAAAATTGGTTTACTTTTTTGACAAACAATTCAAAAGTAAACTAAATATTGATTATTCTAACAATCTGCAATCTACTAATCAAAATGATTGTAACCCTACTTTCATTATGACAACTTTTATTTCTTTTTCAAATGTGACTCAAGGAAAATCTCAAGACTTGGGGAAGGAAGTTTTCGCTTTTGATATCCCCCATCCTCCTTTATCTTCATTACTGAATGAATTGATTTTTTCAACTGACATTGAAATATTTGTTGCTAATGAATCAATTTATGAAGAAATTTTGCAGGAAAAGGAACCAATCTTTAGCATGGGAAGAGTAAAAGCATATCACTCAGGTGGTTCATGAAATTTCTCTTGACTAATTCATCTGCATGTTTTATGCAAGAAAATATTTTGTTTCGAATGGTCAATTTGATGAAATTGAAATATTTAACCAAACCCATGGCTTCAATTGTTGTCTATCTTATTCACAATGACATTGCTAATACATATGATGATGAATATCCATATACATTTGTTGATCTGACCAACTTCCCAAATTTTGATCATTCAACATGTGAAAAAGAACATTCCACCATCCATGCTATTCACATAAACCCTTTGATTGATTCATTCCCATCATTAATCCATGATGAGTGTTATGTGTTAATTGACCATTCTGATCAAATCAATGGATTTAGCAGCCACCACCCTATTAACAATGTCTTCACTGAAACATTTAATAATGGATGTCTATATTCATTTGTTGATTTTACTAAGCCACCAAAATTTGACTCTCCAACATTTGAAGTATTAGAGGCTTCTCAAGAGATTAATGCACTTCAACTCTCCCTGATGGTTATGTTAGGTCCTCATGATCTTGATAATATCCTTGAAATTGATGATGTTAGGGTTTCATCTCACGATTCTTTACTTAGCATGGTTTCACCGCATGAATGTTCATCATTGGAAGTGTTTCATGGATTTCAAGCTCATCATTCTATTTATCATGATAACATTATTGGGTTGTTGGAAGAGCCATTTCTTGTAAATTCTTATGCAACTAATGACCCTTTGATTTCTCATATTCTTCATATTAATGAAGGTATGCTTTTGAGAGGTCTCCAAGATTTCCAAGATGATTATTTTTTTTACTAAGATAGATTTATAGTTCAGTTAGAAGAATCCTTCATGGCAAACTCTTTCACCATTAGGCGTGACCTTCTTTCTTTTGTGCAAGCTATTCAGGTAAAAATATTTGTTTTTGCACATTATTTCATGATGATTCTAATTGCTAATATCTTTTTGTTTGCGGTTCAGGAAAAAAATCAGATGGCTCCATTGGAAATCATATTTCGCATGAGCCTGATCTTTTCTCTTAAATTAGATTAGGATTTAGGTTTAGTTTATTTTATTTTCTTGTTAGAATAGTTTTTCATGGTTGTTTCTTGTGCACGTAGTTGCATTTTCTTTTCATTTAGTCAACTTCATTGCATGATTCATTCAATCTTCATTTAATTTTGTCTTCCAATATTTCTTTTCTTTTCATTGCATCTAGTCTTTAATGGGTTGCATTGAATTATTGACACACTGCTCATTTAGCTTCATTTCTCTGCATCACTTTTATTTGCATTTCATACAACTCTAGTTAATCCTTGTATCTACTTTATTTAATTGAATTATTTGATTTTTCATTTAGCATCATTCTTCCCATATTGCACTTCACTTCATTGCAATTAACTTTATCTCTTTTTTATTTCTGATCTCATTTCATCTGACATTCATTTCCTTACATTGTGTATTTACTTTTTCATTTGAGCATCGTTCTCTACAATTTCTTTTCAAGCGTGTACATAAATGATGTCGTGAAGAGCTTCCTTGATCTAACTCACTTGCCTTGTCCATAAAGCTAAAATATTAACAAATGGTTGTGTGTGGTAACTCCAAGAGGTAGCATATTGTAGACCCTAGTATTAAAATCTTGTCCTTGATATCCTTTATATGAGTCTGCTTTCTTATCAAGGAAAATATGAGTTGGTATTTGTGGGGAACTCTAGTTAGTTCATAAGGCCTATATCTATAACCTGAAATCTATTTCCGGTTTGGTCTTGAACATTTTTTACTTGTGTGTTTTCACTGTCCACCTATCAGTTTGAGATGTGATGTAGAGTTATACCATGAGGGAAAACCTAAGTCAAAAAATATTATAGTTTTTGCAAAACAAGAAACAACCTATCTTGCCCATAAAATAAGTTAGGATCCCTTATCCACCTTGGTGCAATGAATGATCTAATAAATGATTCCAAGTGCACAGAAAATAAAGAAAACAAATAAAGGTTAAAGGAATGAGAAAGGCTTCCTGCACAGAGAGGTGATGCAAGCAACTTTGCTAGGGTTATGGACACTCGGTGGAAGTGAAGTGATGCTTGTGATTTGTTGAATGACTCCACCAAGGCTATGGATTCTTGCTAGTAGTGGAGAAACACCAAAAAATCACTCTAAATTTATGAATATAATAAACCCTCTATCATGTTGTCTATACCATTATCAAAAACTTGCATGTGTGACCTCTTGATTTTGTTTGTAAAGACTAAAAGTACCTAGCTAATGAGACAGATGAATGGCGCATCTATAAATGACCAGGTAGCTCAAAGTGGTACACATAGTGTCTAACCAACACTTCCTTTCATCATTGATAAGAGTCAATCTATTCA
This sequence comes from Pinus tabuliformis, assembly GCA_031772625.1. NCBI lineage: Eukaryota > Viridiplantae > Streptophyta > Pinopsida > Pinales > Pinaceae > Pinus > Pinus tabuliformis. Next base: position 845,944,670 of record CM062818.1, on the reverse strand, counting down.
AGGGACGAAGGCAAAGATGTTGGATTCTACTAGTGGTATTCCAATTGTTGTCGCTGCTACAACACCACCCAAAAGTTTTAGATAGTATACTTAAATTTTGGGTCCCCCTCTACTTTTTAATGTTTCAATGGTTATGCCTATGACTTGGATTGATTGAATATTTAGATGATCTAGCTATCATTGAGATCTATGGATTCTCATGTTTTCACAAGGTAAATTGTCTATGCCCACCTTGCCTCTTGGTTCTCATCCTTTTGAATGCATTATAGTTTATGAAGTGGTTTCTTTATTCATGTACTTTCAAGCTCTATACTCTCATAATATACATTCCATTTTGGAAACATGAATTTATATTGCATGAGTAAAAACACCATCCATGCTTCACCTTGTTTCTCTCCCTCTAAGGTGCATCTTTAGGCTTGAACTCGCTTGAGTATTTCATGGCAATTTCACTCATAGTAATTACATTGTCATGTTAGAAAGTTGCATCACGTGTACATGCCATTTTTAATCACTAAGTGGATTTGCTTGCTTTAAGGAAAACAATTGTTTGTGTGTCAAGCTTGAATCTTCAAAATGCATATTTTATAATGAGCTTCTTTTCAAGAAATGACTTGCATTTTGCAAATATATTTAGTTGAAATTAGCTTACTCAAGTAGTTTGAGCTTTCAAAATTTTTCCTCTATTATACATTAGAAGTTAATCATTCAAGTTGTAAATCTCATCTTTGTATTGCTTATATTAGGCATTGAGAGATTTGAATTTGTGTACAAAAATTCTTTTGTTAGAAAGTGTAGCAAGAAAGGCTCAATTGACTTTAGCCTTAGTCAAATTGAGTAAATCAAATTTCCACATTAGCAGGACAACTTGGAGGTAGTTAACTAGTGTGACATGGCTCTTGTCACTCAGTTAAATCAGAAAATTTGAGTTAGTGGGCTTGGAGTTCAGTCATGCATGTGTTGATTGCTAAATTTTAGCAATCTAGTTTAGTTATTTTCAGTTGTACTTAGTTAACTGGCCTCTAACTATTGATAGAGTTTGTTGAAGGTCAATTATGCAATGAGAAAACAGTGTAACTTAGAGATCTATCAGTTAACTAATCAATGAGCCAAAAATAGCTCAGGCATGCATGGAAGTTGAATTCCTCAGTTGGAGTGGAGGAATCAGGGCTATTGTAAAATTATTTGTATACTAGTGGAGTGTACAAAACTTTGCATACAGACAATTGATCATCCTTGGGAATTGCGCAAGAAAATAGGAGGAAATTCCTATCTTTTAGGAGCTAATTTCCTCAAGGATTGCGCAAGGAAATAGGAGGCTAGAGGAGGTAGAAATTGAATAAGTGTTTTCTAGAGGCTCTCATTTAGTAGAGAGAACAATTGTTCTTTTGCATGTTGTGCTCAGAGCTGGAGCAAGAAATTGTAATAGTTTCTCTATTCAACTGATTAATGGAAAGAGGCTTGAGGGGTTTTTTCTAGTTGCATTCCCCTATAAATCACTATGTACTTATGGTTTTTCTTGTTTCATTTCTATGCATGTTGTTATGAATTGTGATTTCCATTCTACAGATTAGTAGAGTAGAATTTGTGTCTCTTGTTTTCAGTTTGAAATCTTGAGCAGTTGCAATTTCCATGAAATTTTTAGATGGTATTAGATATTTTGAAATCACATTAGAACTAGTATTTTGAATTTGTTCTGCATGAATTTTGAATTTGCATCTTCAGTGTAACATTTTTTCTTCAAATTTGGGTGAATGTCTTTCAATGGATTGAGATTAGAGTGTGTCCTGGAGGGTAGCTCAAATTTCATAGCCTAGAAGGACTAAATGAAAGAATTTCTTGATGATAATGGTGTGTTAGAATACGTTAAAACTGACACTGCAAAACCACAACAGTATGATACACCACAATTTTCGCAATGGAAGAAGGATGTTGTGAAGGCTAGGATAATTCTTCTGGAAGCTGTGAGAGACCATGTGGTCTCAAATCTCCATGGAAAATAAACACCATATTTTATGTGGGAGACACTGATTGAGATTTTAAAAAATAGCAGTGAACATAGAAAATTGTGCCTGAAAGAAAAACTTCAAAACATTACGATGCAAAAAAATGACACTATTCCATAATATCTCTCCCAATTCACTCAAGTTCGAGATGAGCTTGGAGGGGTTGGGGTAAATGTTGTAAAAGATGACCTAGTGATGCTAACTCTTCTAGTCCTTCCAAAATCATTGCACAATAGCCAGGACTCTATGAATGTAAGGGAAAATTAACGAATTGGGAAAGGTTGTGGTCTGATTTGGTTCAAGAAGAGACTAGGAGAAATACCAGAGATGGAGTGACATCCAAAGGAGAGGAAGAGGAATTTGATCTAGTTGGAAAAGGAATGAAGTCCAAGGGAAAAAAGGCCCAAGGTGAGGTTGAGTCCATCTAGAATGATTGAAAGAGGAAGGACCTAAGCAAGATAAAATTCTTTCACTACCATGAATACAGACATTATGTTACAAAGTGTCCACAGAGGAAATCTAGCAAGGAGCCTACAGTAGGAGCAGGGGGAGATGCCTTAGCATCTCAAATTGAGCTAGATTTCACCCTCCTTGCTTTCTTGGTAAGCACAATAAGAGGGAGTGATTGGTACCTAGATTCTGGTGCCTCTTACCATATGACAAGAAACAAGGATTTTTTTAATAGCTTGGAGTAGAAGGATATTTGGATGCATATAGAACTTGGGGATGATGAGGGGTACAATGTTACATGAATTGGTATTGTGACCTTTAAGAGGGAGTCAAGATCCCATATTCACCTCAAAGATGTTATGTTTGTACCTGGGCTAAAGAAGAACCTGAGCTCTGTAGTAATATTGGAGGATAGAGCCTATGATGTTGTTTTCAATAAGGGGAAATCCTTTCTGAAACATGTAGCTACTGGGAAAGTGAAGTAGATTGGAGTTAGAGTAAAAAATATCTACAAGCTAGAGGTATATTTTTCCATGCATGCAACTATACCTCCAAGAGTGAGGTGGGGAAAAATTTATTATATAAAAAAGTATTATATTTAAATTTTAATATATAAAAATTAAATTAAATTTTTATAAAATATATTTAAATTTAATATAATATATAATATATTAAAATTTAATTTAATTCTTTTTTGTTTTTATATAATGCATGCAGCTCCTCCCCCCTGCCAACGCGGGCCCTCAGCCAACAACCAAAGGGTGGGGGGACATTTTTTTTTTTAATTCAAATATTTATATAAACAAAAATAATTTAATTTTAATATAAATGAAAAAAACTAATATTTATATAAAAAAATTATTTTGAATAATTTTTAAAAAATAACAATTCAATTTATTAAAAAAAACTATAATTAATTAAAAAAAAAATTAAAAAAATTACAATTTTTAAAAGATAAATTTTAATTTTTAAAAAAAATCTATTTAAAGAAAAAAAAATTGTCTTTTAAACATTATTAATAAAGTGTAATAAAAAAAATTCAATTTAAAAAAAAAAACAACAAAAAATTAAAAAATAAAAAATATATAACAAAAACAATAATGGATTTTTATTTTTATTTTTATTTTTTATTTTTTTCATACAAGAATTTTAATGCTCCCCAAACCAAATTATTAACAAAAAAAAAACAATAACCCCTGTTTTTCATTTCAAAAGCCTAAAAATTAAAAAAATTCTTAATTTTTCTCCTAAAAATCCTACAAATTTGAGTGTTTTTTCGTTTTCTTCGCTATATATATATATATATATATATATATATATATATATATATATATATATATATATATATATATATATATATATATATAAGAGTTTTTTATGTGGTTTTTCCCATAAAACAACAAATTTTCCCCAAATTCCTCTTTAAATAGTCAAAATAGAAAGAAAACTAACCTTTCAAATGCGTAAAACTCTCGTTGAATGTGCTATCAATGACAATGCAACTCCTTCACAAATCGCTCCAAACTTTTTAACAAGACCTAGAAGACTTGATGTGATGTGATGAATAGAAACAATGAATGTTATTTTATAGCAATGATTGTGGGATTGCTTTAGCATTTCTCGAATGTGGGATTAAACTTAAAATTACAATTTTTAATTTATAGTTAATATTATAGGTTTAGGTTAGTTTTCATTCATTGATATTAATTATAACAATTAATTTAGTTACATAGCCAATGCTAAATAATTTAAATAGAAAAATTATTTTAATTTTGAAGAAATGCATTAAACGAAAATTTCTATCAATATTTTGAATAAAAACTAGGGTGAAAATTTTCAAGACCAAAAGTTTAGTAATATGTTTTCAAGTAAATTTTAGATGAAAATTTTGGAGGGAAATATTTCAAAATGAAATTTTTTGAGGGGAAATTTTCGTTGAAAAATTTTGGGGGGAAGCTTTAGAGGGTAATTTTCAATCAATAAGCTGTAAATTGTCACTAGGAGAGAGTTCATATGTATCATTTGACATGTTCTTGTTGAAGGTCATGGATTTTTCTGATAGTGAAGTTTTTCTTTCATTAGCATCGACATCTTTGTCATGCAACAACTCTATTCATTTTTATGAATGTAACATGAATTATTTCACTATGAATAGAGAGACAAATTTTCCACTTGGTCTTAATCCTAAGGATGATGAGAGCAACATTGATGAAGGGAAGCAAAACGAATTTCCTGTGAATAGAGAATCCTTTTTCCCACATAGTCCTAATCCTAAAGATTATGAGAGCACCACTAATGAAGGGGGGGATGAAGAATTTCTAGAGTTAAAGTTTCCACATAGTCCTAATCCTAAGGATTATGAGATCACCACTGATGAAGGTTGGGGGGGAGGGGGGGGGGGGGTTGAAGAATTTCCAAAGTCAAAGTTTCCACATAGTCCTAATCCTAAGGATTATGAGAGCACCACTGATGAAGGGGGGTATTAAGATTCATATACGCTACTTCATTTAAGGCAAACTGTGTGTATACGCAACTGTGTGTAATGCAACAAGTGTATATCCATTAAATTTATGATTCAGTTAGTTGATCCTTAATGAGTGCATCAAAACATTATTAACCATATGAAGAGTAAATAGGAGCAGTAAAATAGAGTTGATCATCACACACAAGAAGCACACATGAACACCATGATGTAAGGTGGAAACCCAATGTGGATGAAAACCACCTGTTGCAAGTCGTCTCAATCTTCTTTTTAATAAGAAACTTATTTTACAATGGTTCTGTGCTAGTGCAGTCTTATACCAGTACGCAGGCTTCTACCTGCAAAAAGCTACAACCTTCTCTCATTCTCCAGACTCTCTTAGAAGGGAGCTACAACCCCCTTAGCTCTTGTACTATCCGATCCATTTACTAGTATGTAGGTGCCGGCCTACTGAAATGCTCCAACCTTTACTCGTTTTCCAGCTGCTACTGGAAGGGAGTTATCACCCCCTTAGCTCTTGTACTAGCTGATGTACTAGTATGTAGGTGCCGACCTACAGAAGGCTACAACCTTCTCTTTCTTCCTCCAGGTACCTCGTTTCATAAATTTTCATACTGGATACTCATGGACCACAACATCATAATCTAAAGGCCACTTTTCATATAATTTTCATACTAGACCCATCAATATCATTGAAGCACACAATCAATCAAAACTAGCATCATCAATCTCTGAATCACCCAATATTGAATCACTGAAACCCTGTCAACAAAATGCAGTCACCAGAACACAGAGCGGAACACTGAACTCTGCAACAATATTCAAAACCAACTGTATCATCAAAAATCATGCATCAGAGTGCATACGCTACTTGGAAGTGTCAAACCAGCGTGTATACGCAACTTCACCAAGGCGAACCAACATATATGTCATTAATTACTTACTTATAACTTCGCTCCACTTCCTGACTTCAGACATGCCCAGATCATTACATATACAAAGATAATATTTATGTTAGCAACCAGATCTAGTTCATCAGATCACATAAAGATAAGTCATTATGATCCTGATCCCTTATAGATCTCATCCATCAATACTGAAGCTAAACATAATCAAAAAATCTGAATATGCAAAATACTGACACCAGTAAATAGTCATCAGAACTCATCAACAACTAGAAACACCTGTAACATCAAACATCATAGCTCATATGGTATACGCTACTTAGATGTATCTAACTTGCGTATGTATGCTCTTTCATCATAGTCAACCAGTGTATACATCTGTAAATATTCATTCATGATTTGTAGCTATTCCAAACTTGAGTTATACCCAGATCATAACATTTACAGAACATTACATGCATCAGTATACAGATCTAGAATAAACAAGATCAAACCGTATAGAGATGATTCATTCCAAGCCATTAGATCCCAATCTATCCTTAGATCTTGTTCTCCATCAACCGTTGAGATTCCTCCTTAGCTTAGATCAAGCAAAGCATCATGAACCCATAACTTGCATACTGGATCCCATACTTCATCAGATATTCAAGACTTTCTCAATACATTTGCCTAATGATCTTCTTCTTCTTTTATAGTCTTAGGCCTTACTCAATACCATGGTCCAAAACCATTGAGAACCAATACTAGGGACCCAATACCTGGGTTCGACACTTCGGACGCAATACCACGGACCCAAAAATAAGCTTTCCCACATGTATGCGCTTTTCTATGCATGAAAGTGTGTGCATATGCATACGCGACTTTTGATTAGTAATCCCGCATGTATACGCACCTTTGTATATAGTGAACCTACGTGTATAACCTGCTTGTATACCCTACTTGGTATATAGCGAACCTGTGTATATACTCGACTTGGTACATAGTGAACCTGCGTATAACTTGCATATGTATGCGACTTGGTATATAGTGAACTTGCGTATATACTCTTCTTTCTTCATTCTTTGTAGTATGATCATCAACTCTTTGCTACTGACCTGCTGCACTATGATCTATCATCTGTGTGAGTTGCCATCAAGGACAACACTTGTATCATAATGCCAACAATCTCCCCCTTTGGACTTGATGGCAAAGCTAACTTGTCATACTGAGAACTGTCATCTGATTCCTTTGAGTTGTTCTGCATCCCATGTATTCTGTCACATTTGATATCTATTTTGTAGATTCATCTAGTTATATAGAAGTGAGTTGTTCTTCTACGAGTGGGTTGCCATCAATTACAACACATGCATCATAATGCCAACAATCTCCCCCTTTGGACTTGATGGCAACAACACCAAATCACTCTCCCCCTTTGACATCAAGGGCAAACGGTGGACCAAGATATTCTCTTTCCTTGATAAACATTTTGCTGTCCATACTCCCCCTGAGTACCTGTTGAAATCTCTGCTCTGCTGAAGTGTGCTGTTCATGCTCCCCCTGAGTGTAAACAAGGTCTGCAAAAATATGTTCTACAAGAAGAGCATGACTCTATCATAAATGACCTTCCTATCACCAAGGACTCATACATACATCCATCTCCCAACCCAGTGGGGATATACCAATATTGACTCATCCACCCAACCAACTGGGGATACGCCAAATACCAAATGTTTGTACATGACTGAAATATTACATCATCCTTCCCATGCATAGTGGGGGTACAAATTACGTCATATGACCAAAATGGATCCATCAAATGACTACAATAGATAGAGACAAACTATTACATCATGAGTCTTGATATGGCATTTATAACAGAGACCAACATCAACAATCCTTAGCAACAACAACAATCCTCATCCACATGAGGGCCAAGAACTATAGGAATCCTACATCATAACTGTATTATATGATCTTCATGCATATGATGACAGCAACATATGAGTGACTCATCATCAAGTAATGAAGATGTGTATTCAAGCTTTGTACTTGTCCTTATCCTTATGAAGATCACCATGTAAACACCATATATGCATCATCAGAGAATCAACCACAAATCTGATCTGAACATCAACTATATGGACACTCATATCATAGCAAGATATATCATTTAGCCATATAAGCATCATCACCAAGGACTACTAACCATAATGCCAACAATGCATTATTAAAAGCATATGCTCCCCCTGAACCTGTGCCATCTTGCTTATTGTCAGATCTGAACATGCATATATCAGCAAGAAGTATAAAGGCATCATCATCATTAATTTAGGATCAAAACACTTTTAAAACATCTTACAAGTATCAAGAAATTTTCGCACATCATCAGTACATTATAACCATTATCAAACAGAGAAAATAATGGACTGAATCATATTAGACCCTTTTTCCTGAGTCTGTCCCACTGCGTTTCCTCAAACTAACATATACGTGACTGTGCAGTGTCTAACTCGCGTATATACGCAACTTCCCTTTATGAAACTTGCGTATGAGATTTAGGATATTGAAGTTTTACACTTTTAGCTCCCTCTGAGTCTATTATGTCTGTACATTGTGTTGTGCCACATTTTCCTGACTGTACTTCCTTCTTCTTCCATATCTTCAAGTGTGATGATGTTTTCTCCTTTCGGTATGGTGCCCGTACTTTGTTCCTACATTCCTTAGCTATATGTCCAAGCTTGTTACATGCATAACATCTCATATATTTCATATTCCTTCTGTAGCAATCAATAGCTCTGTGACCAAACATATTGCAAGAAAAACAATATCCCTTAAAGTACCTGGAACGTGATGATCTTTCTGTGTGATGGTCTTGAACCATTCTTCTTCTGCATCTAGCTGCAACATGTTCAAGATTATGACATACATAACATTCAACATTATTCATCGGAGGAGTAAAATATTTTCTTTGAAGAATTTCTTTCCTTGGTTGTTGATGGGGTTGTCCTCTCATCTCCTTGTTGATTATTTTAGATTTTACATTAGAGTTCCTTGCCTCACCTTGTGAGCTAGATTCACCTTCAACAGATTCATAAAAAACAAGGCCAGTTTTGATAGCAGGAGACCTTTGACTACTAAGAATATCATCCAAGATCTTAGTACTACCTTGAAATCGTAAGAGATTATCCTTTTCTTCTAAGTTATCTTTAAGAATATTTACCTCAACCTGATGTTTCTCCTCCTTTTCATGATACTACTTCTTCATGTTTTCTTCAGCTTTTCTTCCTTCTTCCAACTGATGTCTTAGTTCAAGAACTTCATTTTATTGTTTTTCAAGAGCTTGGAGTAGTTCTTTATTCTACTTATTTAATTCTTCAAGATCTTGTTTTAGCGAGAGATCGTAGCTTCAAGACTTTCATAGTAACTGGATCTATCTCTGAGTTTATTGATTGTTGTGCTTCTTTCATTGACTTCATTTCTTAATGATGTTACTTCATCCTGCAACTTTTGACATTGATCTTCCTTGTCCTTGAATAACTTCCTTACCTTGTTTCCTTCCTCTAGTTGATCTTTTAGTTTGGTATCTTCTTCTTTGAAGGCACATTCCCTTTTGTTCAATAGATCTTGTTGATATCTAATTTTATCTGTAAGCCTTTTAAATTCTGCCTCTATTTGATATCTTTCTTGCTCACCCATAAGAGAAAATTCAGTTGTTTCGCTATCACTTTCATCATCTTCAAATGGATGGATAAATGTATCACTAGAGTATAACAAATTCATACCTGCTAGTTCTTTTGCTTGTTCATCTTCATTCTGAAGTGATTCTGAATCTGAGGTGCTTCTTCCACATATTCCCCAATCGATTCTCCCACTGTCATAGCTCTTCTGAGATGTCTTCTTCTTCTTAGGAGCTTTCTTCTTAAGCTTCTTTCCCATTGATCTACGGATCTCCTTGAAGCGATCAAGCTTCTACCAAAGGACTTGCTATGATACCAATTGTTGGAAATAATACTGAGAGGGCGGGCAGTGAATCAGTATTATTAAATCAATATAGCTTTTTCATTTCCATATTAAGATTCATATACGCTACTTTAGTTAAGGAAAATTGCGTGTATATGCAACTGTGTGTAATGCAACAAGCGTATATCCAGTAAACTTATGATTCAGTTAGTTGATCCTTAATGAATGCATCAGAACATTATTAACCATATGAACAGTAAACAGGAGCAGTAAAATAGAGTAGATCATCACACAAAAGAAGCACATATGAACACCGTGATGTAAGGTGGAAACCAAATGTGGGTGAAAACCACCTGCTGCAAGTCGTCGCAATCTTCTTTTTAATAAGAAACTTCTTTTACAATGGTTCTATACTAGTGCAATCTTATACCAGTATGCATGCTTCTACCTACAGAAGGCTACAACCTTCTCTCATTCTCCAGACTCTCTTGGAAGTGAGCTACAACCCCCTTAGCTCTTGTACTAGCTGATCCATTTAATAGTACGTAGGTGCCAGCCTACTGAAATGCTCCAACCTTTACTTGTTTTCCAGCTGCTACTGGAATGGAGATATCACCCCCTTAGCTCTTGTACTAGCTGATGTACGAGTACGTAGGTGCCGACCCGCAGAAGGATACAACCTTCTCTTTCTTCTTGCAGGTACCTCGTTTCATAAATTTTCAGACTGGATACTCATGGACCACAAAATCATAATCTGAAGGCCACTTTTCATCTAATTTTCATACTGGACCCATCAATATCATTGAAGCACATAATCAATCAACACTAGCATCATCAATCTCTGAATCACCCAATACTAAATCATTGAAACCCTGTCAACAAAATGCAGTCACCAGAACACAGAGCAGAACACTGAACTCTACAACAATATTCAGAACCAACTGTATCATCAAAAATCATGCATCAGAGTGCATACGCTACTTGGAAGTGTCGAACCAGCATGTATACGCAACTTCACCAAGGCGAACTAGCGTATATGTCATTAATTACTTACTTATAACTTCGCTCCACTTCCTGACTTCAGACATACCCAGATCATTACATATACAAAGATAATATGTATGTTAGCAACCAGATCTAGTTCATCAGATCACATAAAGATAAGTCATTATGATCCTGATCCATTATAGATCTCATCCATCAATACTGAAGCTAAACATAATCAAAAAATTTGAATATGCAGGATACTGACACCAGTAAATAGTCATCAGAACTCATCAACAACTAGAAACACCTGTAACTTCAAACATCATAGCTCATATGGTATACGCTACTTAGATGTATCTAACCTGCGTATGTACGCTCTTTTATCATAGTCAACCAGCGTATACATCTGTAAATATTCATTCATGATTTGCAGCTATTCCAAACTTGAGTTATACCTAGATCATAACATTTATAGAACATTACATGCGTCAGTATATAGATCTAGACTAAAAAAGATCAAACCATATAGAGATGATTCATTCCAAGCCATTAGATCCCAATCTATCCTTAGATCTTGTTCTCCATCAACCGTTGAGATTCCTCCTTAGCTTAGATCAAGCAATGCATCATGAACCCATAACCTGCATACTGGATCTCATACTTCATCATATATTCAAGACTTTCTCAATACATTTGCCTAATGATCTTCTTCTCCTTTTATAGTCTTAGGCCTTACTCAATACCATGGTCCAAAGCCATTGAGAACCAATACTAGGGACCCAATACCTGGGTTCAACACTTCGGACGCAATACCACGGACCAAAACCATAGGTCTAAATACCACAGACCCAAAAATAAGCTTTCCCACATGTACGCGCTTTTCCGTGCATGAAAGTGTGTGCATACGCATACACAACTTTTGATCAGTAATCCCGTATGTATACACGCCTTTGTATATAGTGAACCTGCATGTATAACCTACGTGTATACCCTACTTGGTATATAGCGAACCTTCGTATATACTCGACTTGGTACATAGTGAACTTGTGTATAACCTGCATATGTACGCGACTTGGTATATAGTGAACCTGCATATATACTCTTCTTTCTTCATTCTTTGTAGTCTGATCATCAACTCTTTGCTACTGACCTGATGCACTATGATCTGTCATCTATGTGAGTTGCCATCAAGGACAACACTTGTATCATAATGCCAACAATATCCCCCTTTGGACTTGATGGCAAAGCTAACTTGTCGTACTGAGAACTGTCATCTGATTCCTTTGAGTTGTCATGCATCCCATGTATTCTGTCACATCTGATATCTCTTTTGTAGATTCATCTAGTTATATATAAGTGAGTTGTTCTTCTACGAGTGGGTTGCCATCAAGTACAACACATGCATCATAATGCCAACATGAAGATGGTGAATAATTTCGTCTGAGTCGAGATTTCAAAAGTGCAGATGTTGGTAGTGAAGAATTTCCTTCAAGTGAGGATGGTAATGAATATTTTCCAAGCAATGATGGTGATTAATTTTCTAACTATGTTCAAAATGATCATAGTGAGTATAATATTCCTCGTAATGATAATGAAAATGTTTCTACAGATAATAATGAAATGAGTGAGACATTGCAAGAAAATATTGTATCTAGGATTAGGAGTAGACCTTTTCATATCAATCCAAAATATTCCAGTTATACAAGGTTTAGGACAGAATATCTCACAAGTAGAAGTTTTATCGGTGATCTGATTTCAAGTGAATGTTGTCGAAAGGATTGCTTGAAACATATGGATTTCAAGTTTTCTTTGGAGCAAAGGAAGAAATATTTGTCAATGAATAAAGGCATGCAAAATTAATTTTTAGTGGGTTGCATGCATTCCACACTAGCAGATTATGATTATCATATTGGGATGTATTGATCTGTAGAAAGGCTTTCCAAATGTTGCATTCAATTGGTAATTTCCGTTTGTCAAGAATCCAAGAAAGGCTAGAAAAAGATCCTACATATTATTCAGAAGTACATTATAGAACAAAGGTTGGACCATTAGTAATTACTGTAATGTCATGGATGAAAGACTTATTTTCAAAGCATGGAGAGTGTATGCCAAATAAAGATATAACACATATTCTAAACAATTTCTCAAGGTGAGAAATCTACAATTTATACATAGAATATGAATAGGGTGCTGAAGGAGATGGTAATTTTATTACATATTCATATTTTACAACGATATGGAAGATCAAATTCAACAATGCTTGTATTCCTAAGAAGATAAGGATGGGGGTTTGCAGTACATGTGTTTCTCTTAAATAAAAAAAGGATAATGTCAAGGGGTAGAAAGAGGTATGCATTCATAACATTATTTTAAAAAATTGGATAGTTATCAACTATGAAAGTATATTTATTAATATATTTCTTTTATTTTATATGCAAATTCCAATGTCAAAGAACTTCAGGAGCATCACAATCAACAAACAAGTGAAAGACAAAAATTGTATAAGCATTGACAAAAGTGTTATGATAATCCAAATAAATATTTAAGTTTGATAATTGATGGTATGGACCAAAATAAAACACTTCTGCCACATTTTTTCTGTACACCAAAAAATTTACAGGAAGAAAATTTTATCCAGTTTCACTTGGTTGGCTATATGGTCTTTAATGGGAAGATGTTGCCAACGGTTTACTTCACAGCTCCAAATATTCATAATGATTCAAATATTACCATAACTATAATCCATGGTATTCTTTCTCATTGGTCTGGTATTCTTCCTAAAGTTTTGTATCTGCAATTGGAACACAAGCTGTGAAAACAAAAATCAAGTTCTCTTTGGATATCTAAACATGCTTGTTCAATTGGGATTTTTTAAAAAGGTAAATGTTGGTTTCCTTCTTGTTGGGAACACTCATGACCATATTGATAAGATGTTTAGTTGTTTTTCAATAACATTAAAGAGGAAGGATTTTGGGAGTCTGCCATCATTAATTGAATCTATTAAGAAATCATACATTCTAGAGCCTATTTGTCATGTGCTAGAAAAAACTATTGACATGCGAAGGCTTATTCTAGGATCACATGGTGAGGAGAAATTCATTGAACAACTTAATGACATTATTTTCCAGCATCAATTTCATATTAAAAAAATTGATGGCAAAACACTTATATGGGGCAAGAAGTATTCAACTATTGCAGAATGGAGGTCGTCATTAGGTTTAGCATGTTTGAAGTTCATTCCAGATCATCCAATATTTGCATCAAAGGTAATATTATTACAATCGGTTGTTGAACTTCATAATGCATGAAGGCATAAGAAAGAGATAAATAATTTTGAATTCCACGAAGAAATAAAAGGATGTATTAGAGATACATATGAGTACTTTGATGTTGTTGATTTAGTTTGGTGAGAGTCTTTTTTCAATGATCAAATTTATATCATTTCAAGATCAGGAAATGAATATACACTTTTGAAGACTCCATTTATTTGGCCTCAAAATATGCCAAATGAATAGGAGGAAAGAAACATTGTTGAACAACAATAATCTCAAGGCATTATTAATTCTCATTAGGAAGAGGAAAGAGAAATCTATATTGGTTCTATAATATCACGTGCACAACGTGAAGCCATGGAAGACCTTTACAGGGGTTTTGTGCATGATGTTAAGGAGAGTTGCATGATAACAATATTAGCAGATGGAGATCCACTTGGCTATACATTTTGGGTTGCGAAGGTTATAAAATTCATTAAAGAAAATGAAGATATTATAGCTATTGAGGTACATTGGTATGTCACAAATACCTACCCATTCGATGGTGTGTACAAGCTAGTGATGGTAGTTGATAAACAAATTTGCAGAAAGTGGAAAAGAAAGGGTAAAAATATAAATCGTCACAGCACAAACCTCTTAAAATTGGAGGATGTTGACATACTTGTCTATGAATTCAATTTAACAAAGAGAGGAACTTTTTGCTTCAAGACCATATAGATTTTGAAGAAGTTGCTACCAAAAGGAACAATGTTGAGATGGGAGTTTATTGAACCTAGTCATAGATCTAGAAGACTTTTGAAACTTGAAATGGTGGGCATGCATGTTGACACATATGGGGCTCTAGTTGATGAAAGAGAAGAATAAGGGTCATCTTCATCTACATCCAACCATTCATCTAAAGATGTAGATTTTGATGGTGTGCCAGATCCTATGGATGATTTTGAATAAATGTCTAATACATTTTATGTAAATGATGTTGGCATGGTAACCTGAAATAAATATTTTGACTTCCATACAATCTTACATGAAGTTATGATTCATTTCTATGTTTGTTGGATTATATGTTTTACTTATGAAGAATTCATCTCTTTAGAGATGTTTGCATGGTAGCTTGAAATCAATATTTTGACTTCCATGTGATCTTACATGAATTTATGAGTCATTTCTGTGTGTGTTGGATTATATGTTTTAATTATGAAGAGTACATATCTTAGAGATTTTTAACTTGAAATAAATAGTTGGACTTCCCTATGATCTTACATGAAGTTATGAGTCATTTCTGTGTTTCTTGGATTTAATGTTTTAATTAAAAGGAATTTATATCTTTGAGATGTTTGCATGGTAACTTGAAATAAATATTTTGACTTCCATATGATCTTACATGAAGTTATGGGTCATTTCTATGTTTTTTGGATTATATGTTTTAATTATGAAGAATTCATCTCTTTAGAATATCCACAATGCAATCAGGGGGGCTTCATTGGGGGAGCAATATCATACCACGTGGGTTCATATTGGGGGATATATATTGAAGAAAAAATGACATAATATATTGGGGGATATATAGGGGTAAAGGGTTTTCATATTGGCAAATATAAAAAATGGAGCTTAAAGTTAATGAGAAAATATAAAGGGGTATAAAAAATGTTAATGAAAAAATAGATACCTACAATATCTAGTGAATCCCCAGTGAATGCAATAATGAATTACAAAAATAAAATGTATGTGATATTCAATCTACAAAAGTTGATATTTTGATTAAAAGTAAATAAAAACTAAAAATTAATATTGATTTTTTAAATTATACAATGATATTGCCATGATATTATTTATTGTTATCATTTGGTATAAGATAGTTTTAAAATTGTTGAAATTTTAATGCCTTATTAAAAGGGAAAACAAACTTTTGATGTTTGATTTTTAGGTTTTTATTGCAATAGGATAAGTTGTCTTAGGCTAAAATTTGAAAAGACCTATAGTTTTAGCCTTTGAAATAAAAATTACTCTTTGAATAATGAATCTTTCATTTACTTGTTCATTTAAAAAAAAAAATTGTCATATAATTTCTCCATAATTTCATGGTTGAAATATGTTAAAAACTTAAGGTTTTTAATTACATGGTTGAAAATTTGTCAAATTCTTAAGGTTTTTCTGAATTATGACATTTTATATTTAATGCTATTGTTGAAAGCAATTACAATTTTAGGGTTTTTTAGAGTCAATATATTTTATCTTTAACAACATGGATGGAAATTGTTGGAATTATCAAGATTTGAGACACGATGTTTTATCTTTAACATCATGTCTGACAATTGTTGGAATTTTATAGTTTTCAAAGTACTGATATTTTATCTTTAATTCCATTCCTCAACAGTGTCAATTATAACCCAATTTTATTTTATTTTGTTCCAACATCAACACTTATTTTTTTGAGGGTGTTTTTTCATCCATTTGGCAAAATAAAAATGGTTTTACTTCCATTTAAAAAAAATGTTGAAACTTTACCCTAAGAAAAAAAATGGTTCTCGCATACATAATTTTCATTTTTGGGTTGTTTTTTCATGTTTTTTGGGGGTTTTTGGGTTAGAGTACATGTTTGATCGGTAACTATGTTAGAACCTTTGAAATGATTGTAGAGATTGATGCGATGAAGAGTGGAGGGGATATAAGGGAGGGGATAAGGATTTAAAATGATTCTAGGAAGTCCATAAACAAACAAGGGGAGTTCCTAGAGGGAAACCAAACTCTTGGAGCCATATGGAAATTACGGAATTGGATAGATTTGTCTATAATCATTAATTTCTAACATAGTTTCTTCTAGAGAGTAGGCCTTATTAGCTTGAAAATTATCTTCCACATTGTTGTTTCTGAGTATATGATAGAACCTCTTGGAATGAAAGAATGCAACTGAACTTCTAATTCTTTGGAGCACCAAGGCAAGGGAGTTATTTTTTGGATTGTTCTCACCGTTAAGATACTAAATCATAAACAATGAATCTCCTAAGACAATAATATCTTATACAAATTTGTCTTTAGCAATGCATAGACCTTGCAGGAGCCCATACATCTCAATCGGTTGTTGGATTTCCTTCCTAGGTCCTATGAGAATTTTACCTCCATTATTCCATCAGGATTAAGTAAAATCCCTCCTCGTGCTGCCACCCTCAATATAACAAACAGAATTGAATTGAATTCTCTTATTATTTTTTATTACTTTTCAATTTAACCAATTCATTATTATTATACCCATCTAAGGTAGCTTATATTGTTTTTTATTTTGGAAAAAGAACTTTGAATTTGAATCACTTTTGAATTTTTTTAACAGATTCTATGAAGTTTATTAAAGTTTAATTTTTTTATTATTAAATTGAATAATTTGAAAATCCGAAAATAATTTTAATTTTTTAAAATGTAAATTGCTATTTTCTAATTGAATTATGGCTATTTTAATGTGGTTTTAAATCGAATTATGAGATATAAAATTTATATTAAAAAAAAAAACTAAAAAAAATTCTATTCATCATTTGTCATAACTTTGCACAACAAAATTTCATGTGGATACTTGTCCACCATTTTTTATGCAAAAGTTCCATGTGGATAACAACCCACCATAATTTAAGCAAGTATTTTCATAAAAAATGGTGGGAATCTATCTACACGGCATTTTGTTGTAAAGGAATTCCTAATTACATTTATTTTCACAATATGTATACTAGTTACAAAGGAATTTCAAAATATGTTAAAACCCTCACATAGTAAAATGTTAATAACTATAAACTTTCTATATCTATATATATATAATTTTAATAAAATGTTAATAACTATATATATATATATATATATAATTATAATAAAATCCATTCATTGCTCTATTGATTTGGATTTAATAAAATTTTAAAATGTGTTCTAAATCAAAGTGTTTTAGTGCAAGTACTAAGCACTTATTATTATTTTATTTAATGCTTAACTACAACATCCCTTCTCATCTAAGGCTTAACTGCAACATCGTCACTACAACATATGTCCCATTTAAATTGCAAAACACCTTTAGGAAAAAATAAATATTTTGAAAATAAAATTTAATATAAATACATATAAAACAAATTTTAAAAAACAAAAAAAAATCATCTTGCGTTCTTCTAATGTGATAAAAATAACGAATTTTATAAACTTATTTTCTTTGAAAATTGTCCAACATCTTATTTTCTTATAAAAATAATAAAATTATTTATTTATTTAATTTAATTTCAAGCTAATATCGATCGCTCAATAAATTACCTAACCTTCAACTTAAAAATTAAGGTAAATTAATAATATTAAAGTAAATTAAAGTATTATTAATTTAGATTGATTTTAAATCTATAAAAAAAAAAAAAAAAAAAAAAAATTCAAAATACTTTCAAAATACAAAACCTAACTGAAAGTTTACACTTCAAACATTTAATTAATGAAAAATTAACATAAATTTTAACTAATATAAAATCACACTTACATAAAATATCCAATATATCTATAATATTATAAAATTATACTTACAACACATACATATAGAATTCTATTAAAAAAAAAACATTTACATACCATTATATTTAAAATAATTAATATATAATATTTATAAATCATAGTTACAAAATTGTTGATTCACTGAGTCAACTCAATTACATATATTTAAATAATCAATATATAATATTTATAAATAATAGTCACAAAATTGTTAATTTACCAAGGCAGCGCAATTAGTAATAATATTATTTGTAACCATAAAATTGAAAGTTTTACATTTCTAGTAAATCAAACAAACAAAAAAATTATTACAATATTATTATATCAAATAAATTCCAGTTTCAAATTCCCACTAAATCAAATCAACAAAAATAAATATTTACAATATTATTATATCAAACCTTTTGATGTAATCATTATTATAAGACTTGGACACGAGTAACCATGACAGCTAATCTCAAGGTTGGCAATATATTTAGTAAATCATCTCCCTGCGAAATGCATTACTAAATAAAAAAATATTGTTACAACAACCAATATATTCTATTTATTATATAAAGTGCTCTTGTATTGCGTATTTATTATATTTAAATTTTAAAATATAAAAGTCACAATTCTACAAAACAGGAGTTAATTATAGAAAAAACTTTGTATTATAATTAAATGTGATTGTGATTTTTAAATCACATGTATACAAAACAGAAGTCAATAATTCAGAAATACACACGAGCATGAAATATAATACTATAACAAGGTGGCCTTTTCAACACTCTATTTCTCTCATTTTATTTTATAATTTTAAAGATACTCGCTTTTTCCTCTCGTTATCGCGCAATCTTAATTACTGACCCACATCTTATTTTCACATTAAGTCATACTAATCTAAGAATATCAACACATTAATTAATGTGTCTCTTCGGAGAGGGTCAAGGTCAAATATCTTTGGAAAGTATTATATATATATATGTATATCTTTGTGCCGGAGTTGTTTAAGGAATATTATTAGGAAAGGAAAAAGGTTGGTGGATTATTTAGGTAAATATAAAGATTTATAATTAAGATTATGTGATAATATATTTATTAAATAATTAAATACATAGTTTATTATATAAAGTTAAATTTAATTAGAGTTTTTAAAGATTGAAGTTTGAAAGGGGATGTATTGGAAGAAATTGTTGATTTTCAAAAGATTTGTTAGAGGGTTAGTAAATATAATTTGATTAAATGACAAATTTGAGTTGTTATGTTTTTTTGACATGATTAATTTATAGACTAGAGCATTTTTATTGGAGGAGACACTTGAGATCCTAGGTAAGCTAGTGAGAGCTCACTTGAATAGCTAGAAATATGATATATATATGTTATGCCATAGGATGTTACAACCAAATGCAACCCAATTGTTAGGAAGTCCATTTAAGGCAAAGGTAATCTTTGGGAGGTACAATCTAGAAGATCTTGTGGATTTTGGCCTTTATACCTGAGGCATGGATATAGGTACATTTTTTTCTCCATTGCATAAGAATTGACCCCATGTAGTAAACTCCTTTGATATAGTATGACAAGATAACATCGCCTTCACTCTTCCCTTCAAATAGTGGAAATAATGGTTATGAGGAATATCTACTAGCTTGGGGTTTCTTTGGAGTGATGCTAAACCCTAGTTTGTTGACTGGAATCACCTCCTCCAAAACCAAGGTAATAGAGAACCATAATCTAGCAAGCTTAGGACTAAGAAGAATAATGAAGTTTAAGAAACAATGCAAATGCATAGAGAGGAAGTAGGAGGGAATGAGTTTATAGTTGGGGACAATATCAAACTACATGAGATTCTAGAGATAGAGGATTCAACTATTATAGGCCAATTCCTAAGAAAGAGAATGGGAGGTGAAACCCTTAAGGCCCATGCAAAGGAAAACTTTGAAATTATGATAGGATATCCTCCACATATCATGATTTGGGTAAAAGGTTGGTTGCTATAGATTCTTGTAATTGTGTTTGATGTTGAAAAAATCCTTTAAAGTATGTGGACATGTGGCTCCCAAACTACATTCCTCAAAACATGTCACCTAGGTTTCCATGCTTGCTTAACTTGCACATAGTTTTTGTCAATCTAGGTAAGGTTTCCAAGGCTTCTCCTAATTATGTGATCAAATGAAGTATTTATGGAAATACAAAATATTTGGGTTTATTATATGGAGTGGATAATTCTTATTGTGATACAAGGTACATGGGTATGGTAAGAATTGAGGGACTAGCAAAATTTATCATAATTCAAAAGGAATTTGTGTTTTTTTTTATGTTAAAGAGATTATTAAACATTATTTGTAGTATAGGATTTTTTTACCTTGGGATTCTCTATGTAAGTAGTGTCAAGTCAAACCAAAATAAATGTTTCATCATATTTATTTTCTTAAGCCAATAATTAATGATAGAAATACTAGGTTTAGTATAATATGTCATGGTGCACAAAAGAATATTCATATTCATCTTAGTGGGGATTTTGTATATTTTCATAATTAAAAGGATGAACATTGCATCAGGCATTGATAATGAATATTGAAAACATAATCCTTGGGGTTATGTAAATTTGGCACATTCACTTAAGTGGAAGGTGAAAATACTCAAGTGAATGCCAATAATCATGAGAAGTCTAAGAGACCTCTTGGAATCTGAAACCAATGGTCAAGAAAATGTGCATTTATATGTATATTATGTTAATAATATACATCTTACATTTATCCTAAATATGTGCTTTCCAATTTCGTGAGTTTCAACAATGATATCAAAGCGTAGTTTAGACACATCGATATAACCCCTTAATCTACCATCTCTGCTATCCATTTGTTTATCTGCAATATATGCGATTCACTTAGTTTTGCTTTGGCCTAAATATTTCTTGTCTTGGTTTTCTATGTCACCCATGTCTCTTTTGTTGAACACTTGATCCATTGATCTTGTGTTGGGTTTCGAATTGATCTATCTCTCTCCTATTACATTGTGATCAATGTGCACAATTTCTCGTATTCTATTAAATGTTATCCCCTGAGTAAGGATCAGTTTCAAGTTCATTGCTTTAAATTTCAGTTTAAGTTCATTACAAAATGGCTAATTAGTTACTAAAAAATGACTAAAATTTGCATATAAATGACCATTTTTCAGTTGATGACCAATAGTGGCTAATTTACAATACCTTATAACACAACCAACTTTTAGTCGTATTTAGATTAGTCATTAATTGGTTATCTCAATTTTAATCAATGTAAACTTTGAAATGGGAACTATAAACTCAAAACGGGAACTCTGGCCAAAAAACTCCGAAAAAACATCAAAAATAGTGCTAAAAACGAAAAGTGTTGATGCTGGAATAACACCTTTTTTTTCTAGGGTAAATTTTCAACATGTTTTAAAAATGGCGGTGAAAACCAATTTTTTGTGCAAAAATTGTCCAAAAACACCCTCAAAACAAAGTGTTGATCTTCGAATAACTTTTTTTTTTCAATGGTAAATTTTGTGCAAAAAACACCCTTAAAACGAAAAGTGTTGATGTTGGGATAACAAATTTTTTTTCAAGGGTAAATTTTCAACATTTCGAAATAATAGCGTAAAATATTTTATCATGACCCCGAAAAAACATTAAAATTTCAAAAAAATAATGAAAACATAAAAAAAAATAAATAAATTAAATTAAAAATTAAAAATTAAAACAATGAAAAAACACAAAACAAAAAAAAATAAAAAAAATAACAAAACATAAATAAAAGTATATACTAAAACAAAACATAAAATAAAAATATAAAACAAAAAAAATCAAACATCACAAAAAAAAATCAATCATAAAAATGTAAAATAAAAAAAAAAAAAAAACAAAATTAACCTATAAAAGATACGAATTAAAAAACTAGAAAAAAAATTACAAATTATAAACAAATAAATAGTAAAAAAAAACATATTTAAAAAAAGGAAAAAAAAATATGTAAACCATAAAAAATTTGGGAAAAGAAAAAAAAAGCACATTAAAAGAACTATAAAATTAAGTAGGCAAAAATAAAAAAATTAAAAATATATTAACAAAAAACTAAAAAAACATTGAAAATTAAATACGAACTAGATTTAAAAAAAAATGAAAAATTAATAAAAAGAAATTAAAAACTAGTGAAATTAAGATTAAAATGTTGATTATATATATATATATATATATATATATATATATATATATGACAAAAAATAAATAAAAAATGTTTTAAAAAAATTTATTTCATAAACCATAAAAGAATTTGGAAAAAAGAAAAACAAAATTAAAATATATATATATATATATATAAGTAAAAATAGAAAGATTAAAAAAAACATTAACAAAAACTAGGAAAAGAAAAATTAAAAACATACTAGATTAAACAAAAATAGAAAATTAACAAAAAAAAAATAAAAAAATAAAAACTAGTAAAATTAATATTAAAAGCATTTAGAAAAAACTAAAAAAACAAAAATAAGCCCAAATTATATATATATGAAAATATTTTAAAAATATATGTCTTTTCCAACTAAAAAAAAATTAAAAACATTTTAAACTTATAAAAAAAATGTGATTTCGATTTAATAATAATAATAAAATTTTCATTATTTATTTAAAAAGAAACCAATAAATAAATTTTAAATATAATTTTTTCAAGTTTTTTTATTAAAAAAAAATTATTAAACAATTTTAATAAAAATTATTAAACATATTTAATAAACAAAATATTTTTAATAAACATATTTAATAATTTAATAAATATATTTAAAAAGAAAATTAATAAACACATTTTTAATACATATTTATAATTAAATATTTAATAATTTAAAAACAAAAAAATTATTAAACAATTTTAATTTTGTTTCTTAAATTTTGTTTTTATTATAAAAAAAAATTAATGCCCACGGCCGCACCACCACCGGGCGACGAGCGGGCCATTGGGCGATTCCCGGAATCAGCCCACGGCCCGCCACCGCCCAATGGTGGCAAGGCCGTGCAGCCCTCTGCCCATGGCCGCGCCACGACCGAGTGGTGGGCGGGCCGTTGGGTGATTCCCGCCGTGGGCATTATTTTATATATATATATATAAACCAAAATTTAAAAAAGAAAATTAAAATTGTTAAATTTTTTTTAATTATTAAATATGTTTATTAAATATTTAGTTATAAATATGTTTATTAAAAATGTGTTTATTAAATATTTTTATTAAAAATTATTAAAAATATTTTGTTTCGGTTTAATATTTTTTATTAAAATTGTTTAATAATTAAAAAAAAATTGTTTAAAAAAATTATATTTAAAATTTGTTTATTGGTTTGTTTTTAAATATTATATATATATATATATATATATATATATATATATATATATATAACACATTTTTTTATAAGTTTACAAATTTTTTTATTTTTATTTTTTTAGTTGGAAAAGATATATATATATATATATATATATATATATATATATATATATATATATATATATTTTATTTTATTTTTTAAATTTGAGCTTATTTTTGTTCTTTTATGTTTTTTAAATGTTTTTAATATTAATTTTACTAGTTTTTAATTTTAATTTTAATTTCTTTTCTTTTCTTTTCTTTCTCCTTTTCTTTTTTTTTTTTTTAATTTAATTTTCTATTGATGTTTAATCTAGTTTGTTTTTAATTTTTTTTTTTAATCTTTCTATTTTTAATTGCTTAACTTTATTATATATATTTTAATTTTTTTTTTTTTCAAAATTCTTTGATGGTTTATGATATAATTTTATTTTTTTTTAACATTTTTTTTGTTTGTTTATCTTTTTTTTTATGTATATTTTTATATTTGTTTTTTTAACTAATCAACATTAAAAAAAGAAAATAAAAATAAAACAACTTGAAAATTCATTAAGTAATCATAATTAAAAAAAAAATGGACATAATAAATTTTAAAGTGTGAAAAATAAGTCCTCTAAAAAAAGGTATGCTACATCAACACGTTTAAAAATCAGTATGAAAATCACTAACATTTAAAAACAAATATTTATATTTGATACATAAAAAAAATTAAAGTGTCAAAAATATGCTTCGAAAAAAAAGAAGTGTATTCTGCATCACCACTTTTCAAAAGCGGGTCACGTTTTTACTATCCCTATAAAATGGGTAATCGTATCGGTTATTTAAAGTGCCAAGAACTATGCTCTAAAAAAATATGTGTATTTTGCATCCCCCTTTTCAAAATCGGGCCAATTTTTTGCTATCTCTATGAAACAGGTAACAGTATCAGTTCCCGTTTCAAAATTTACTGTGATTTTATCATCTAGTAGTATATTTAGTCATAAATTTGGTCATTGATTTAGTCATTAATATCTACAATTAATGACAAATACACAACAAAATATACTACTACATTATCACCCAAGAAAACAAATTAATGACCAAAGAAATATGACCAAAATCTTGGTCGCATTATAAGATACTATAAATTAGTTACTAATAGTCATATATATGCAAATTTTAGTCATTGTTTGAAACCAATTAATGACCAAAGAAATATGACTAAATTTTGGTCATGTTATAAGACACTGTAAATTAGCTACTAATAGTCGTATATATGCAAATTTTAGTCGCCATTTGTAATCATAAATTTATCATTTACAGTAGTCATTCCTATTTTTTGGCAGTTTCATATTCATTATATAAATGAGTGATTTAGTAGTTTGTATTAATGTCATTTACTTTCATCTTTTTTTTACAAGATCGGTTATATTTTTATATTTCCAAAAAAGGAGGAGCAAGAGCCTATTACATTTGAAACTGGCTGAAATCATGTCAAATGAGAGAAGGATGGGAACGCAGTCCCTGAAGCCTTTAAGCATGATTCCCAAAATTCTAGAGGTTCCTATTACTACTCTGGCATATTGCCTTACAAATTGGAACAAAAGTAAAATACATTTGCATAACATACTTATAAGATACTTCTAATACACTTAATGACTGATTAGTATTGGTTCACTGAATGGTCTTGTTGAGACCTCTGCTTGTTGCTTTGATAAGTTGAATTTTCTCCCTCCTGGCTCAGTGTGATGTTTTTGAGATAGGTAACCTTCTCCTCTAGGTGGATACATTTGTTTTTGAGTGCAATAATTTTTGCGTTCTGGCTCTCCAATTGTCTCTTTTGATAGTTATTCTCAGCCTTCATTTCAAACCTCAGATTTTGTATTGTTTCTTTTATCTTGCTAATCATAAACTTATTGGCTATGCAGATGGCACACCTGTCGTTTTGGGGGGCTCTCTCCATTGGATTGAAATCCATTTCTGCAGGGTCTTCAAAGTTCCTAAGAGACACAATTTGGTTCTTTGTGATGTGTTGATGCTTCCAGAGATTTCTTCTTGTGCAAGACCTTGCTAAGCTTCCTCTTCCCTTTAAAGAATGACACCTATGATTCTGCACGAATAGCTTGATAATGGAAGTTATAGAGGGGACCAGAGTCAAGATCTGTGAAGCTTAGGCACTTTGGATACTTACAGAATAGAGGAGAGTGTGTGTCCCATAGATTGGGTACGTTTGGGAGAGAATGATCAACTATCTAAGTGCAAGGAGGAGGACACGGGTCGCAATGCTAAAAAGCAGGAAAGAAAGTAAGAGAAGTGCCCAAATTGCTTTGATGGATTATAGAATCGGTGAGGCGAGGTGAGTGGTGAGAAACATAGGCTACGAAATAAGTGATGATCAGTATGAGAATGTGAGAGGATAAGGAAGAACCGAGATATAAAGGTGAGGAGAGAGCATAGTAAGGATCATGTAGTTTGGAAATCATGCATATCTGGAGAGGCAATGTTGGCTTTACAACGTTGGTCTTCGAGCTATGGCTGAGACTTGTTTTGCACAGGATATTTTGTTTGGAGTCACGAGACTTCTGTGCTTTTTTAGTTGGAAGAATACCTTTGCATAGATTTATATTGATCCTTCATATCTACTTTGTTTTGAACTTCAAATTTTCATGGAAAGAGTTTTTTTTGTCATGATGATCATTGAGGTTCAAACACTAGGGAATCATTGTATGATACACCTCCATATCTTCTCTTGTTTCTCCTTCATTCCTATACATTGCCATATTTGCATAGTGGTCCATTGTGCTATTGTTTTCTTGCAGAATGTGCTTGAATGTAATGTTACCTAAACCTCCCAGATTGTGCCTGATTCTTTTAAACACTCTATTCATGGTAGCATTTGAGGAATTTCTTCTTGTAAGCATGGCTTTGATTATAATTGTTGAATCCCCTAGAATTATTGGGTCTTTAATCTCCTTTTTTTTAGGGATCCTGGATCCCATTAGAAAACTAGATGCCTCTACCCTGTTGTTGGAGGTTTCCCCTAGACCCCACTCATAGGAGACCAACATTCCCCCCCCTGGCTCATTGATGTTCCCTCTAGCTCCTGCTCTGGATTATTTTTGGAGGACCTGTCAAAAAAGAGACAAAACCTATTCAGGTTTCCTTCCTAATTTATAAAATCTTCCTTTCTTAGTCTATCTTTCCAGTTCTTTGTTGGAGGTCTATCCCTGGGATTAATATTTCCATTATTTCTTATCGTTGTCATGATGATCAAGTTCCTTTCTTCTTGATGTAAAAGACTATTGTCAATTGTTGTTACTCCCTTCATATTTAAGAATTCTGAGGTAAGTCCCCAAGTTTTTGACAGGACCCTTCCAATTTTTGGAACCTGGTCTTTGCAAATGCTTTTGTTTCTTGAGAGCCATATCTGCCAACATAGTACAGATGGAAGGCCTTCCCAAAACATTTTAATGGTTTTCTTATTCTTCGTTAAATAGGGATATATTTTTTTCCATTTTATAAATAATTCATTGAAGGTTCTAGAAAAGTTGAGTTCCACTTATAAGGGACTAGATAGATGCTTCCAACATGCTTTAGTGAATATGCAATCCAAAAAGAGGTGTTGAAAAGATTCTTCTTCCTTTAGGCACATCATACACCTTGACGGGCCGAAGAATCCTTTTCTTTTGAGGTTTTCAGCAGTGAGGATTTTTTCTTTTAATAAGGTCCAGCTAAAGATTTTAATTTTAGGGAGACTTTCTACTTTCCATATGGATTTCCATGGAGCCCAATCTTGTTCATTTTGCTAAGCTTGTAGAGAAATATATCTGGACTTGACTGTGTATATTCCTCCACATGGATCCCATATTATTGTATCTTCATCCTCCATGCTTGTTGGGGCTCATCCTTTGAGGTGGTGCAATAAGATCTCCCATTGACTTTTTAAATTTGGAGGGATATTTGGCATATACCAGTCTTGCCAGTTCCTATTTTCCCAACAAGATGTAGAGTGTAGAGTAGTTATCCCTCTATCCTTCATCCAATCTTTTATCTCTTCACAACCTGGAAGGTAATTTAAAGGATCCTTCCCCATAATTCTATCTTCCCATACCTTGATAATTTTACCATTGCCTGGCATATTTGAGGTGTTTTTACTGATAGTTGGTATCATTTTCTTAAAAAGCTTCCAAACTTGCGTGCATGGCCTTATCGGGACACTTTCAACCAGCAATTGTGTTCATTGATTATTCATATATTTTGAATCCAAAGTTTGTTTCCACCAACTGTCACTTCTAGTTATCATTCTCCATATGATTTTATCCCCTGGGGAAACATTCATCAAATTGGGCAGCCTTATAGATAAACCTCCTTTCTCATAGGGCTAGGTTACTTAATCCCATTTTACCAAACTAAATTTTTTATTCTCTTTTTTCCCTCCCTAAAGAGAAAACCACAGATAATTGTTTCCATTTGCTTGTGTATACTGGCCAAAGCCAAGATAGTGGCATATTGGTAGATTGGTAGCACAGTGAGCATAGATTTAACTAGATTCACCCTGTCTACCATATTCAGCCACATCATTCCCTAATTTTGAATTTTTTCTTTCATTTTTTCATTTTGTGTACTCCACAACTCAGCCTTAATATTTTCTTTGGATATGAGTAGCCCAAGATATAAGAAATGGT
The DNA here is from genome assembly GCA_031772625.1 of Pinus tabuliformis. Lineage (NCBI taxonomy): Eukaryota > Viridiplantae > Streptophyta > Pinopsida > Pinales > Pinaceae > Pinus > Pinus tabuliformis. The sequence goes on along the minus strand of CM062818.1, from coordinate 845,916,111 downwards.
TCCATCTTGCCTATATAGGAATCTCAAGAATCAAAGATATTCTTTGCATGGTGTGGGATGTAGTGTTCCAACCATATATTCTTCACTTTGCATTGTTTAAGAGGTCCCCTGATACCTCCATAAAGTTTTCAATTATTTTTTAAAATCTTTGGGCAATTATGCATGAACCATCGCCCAACAACAAAGTATCATCAGCAAATAGGGAGTGATTGATGCTTTCAATTCCATTCGAGATTTTCAAGCGAGTTAAAGTTCTTTCTCTCCTCTTTTCCAAATTTCTACTTAATGAATAAGCCATTATTATATATAATAAAGGAGAGAGAGGGCATACTTGCCTCAACCCTTTGGAGCTTTGGAAGAAGTCATTGGGTCTTCTATTTATCAATGGTGCTATCCACGGATCCGTTATGCAAGCCTTAATAACCTCAATGATTTCACTTGAGAAACCAAATTTCTTTAAAACATCCATGAGATAGGGGAGACTTACCTTATCAAAGGCATTGGCCATATCGAGTTTTATAATGATTCCTTTTTATTTTCTTAGCATGCTTGAATGGATATCTTCCTCGACCACCAAAACATTATTTATAATCTATCTGTTTGGTACAAAACCTCCTTGATTTTCTGAAATTATCTTCGGGAGAAATTTATTTATTCTGTTGGCTATTATCTTTATTACTATTTTATAGGAAGAGTTGCACAAGGAAATTGGCTGAAATTTACTGAAAGTGGAGAGATTAGCATCCTTTAGAATTAATGCCAGATAAGAGGATTTGGTGTTGCCTCCCATTTTTTTGTTTTTGAACACATTTCTTATCATTCTTAATAAGTGATTTTTTATTATCTACCAATGTTGCCTATAGAATGAAATTGTGAAGCCATCCAGGCCCTGTGCCTCATCTGGATGAAGACTCCAGACTACTGCCTCTATTTCTTCTTCTAAAATTTCTTTCATAATTTCTACGTTTTTCCCTTCATTTATCTTGTTTGGGACATGTTGCAAAAAATTGTCATAATCTGCTCCTTCTCCATTTGTTGTTAGAATATTTTTAAAATGATTGTGTACCTCTTTTTTTAATTCCACTGCTCCTCTAATTTCTTGTCCATCTACTTGAATTTTATCAATCTGATCTCTAGCTCTTCTAATTTTCATAGAGTTATGAAAAAAAATGTGTTTTTATCCCTTGCTTTTAACCATAGGCTTCTTGACTTTAATCTTGCCTCTTCTTCTTCTTTCCAGTTTTCTCTATATATTTCCCAAAAAAGCTCATTTTCTTGAAGATGATCATCTTTGTCCTCCTCCTTGTTTTCTTTTGCCTCTTGTAATTTCTCCATGTTTTTTAATAGATCTTTCTTTCTTTTTTTATTTTGTTTTTCATTTTCTTTAGCCCATATTTTCAATTCCTTTCTCAAATTTTTAAGCTTGGTTTCCCACACAAAGTAGGGTGATCTCGTGACCTTCTGAGCCCATACTTCCGAAATTAATTTTCTGAAATCTTCGTTGTTGTTCCATATTGGGCAGTATTTGAATGGTAATGGTCCTTGGTTGTCCATCAACCCCAAAGTGATTACAGCAAGCTTGTGGTTAGATGTCTTAGTATGAATGATTTTTGATCTTGCTGAATTATAATTGGAGATGATGCTATCCTAAACTAAGATTCGATCTAATCTTTCTTTTATATTGCTTTTTCCTACCCTTTTGTTATTCCATGTGTACTTACCATTATTTGGAGGTATGTCTATTGAATTTTTTTTTCCATAATGGTCTCAATGGCATCCCTAGATGGGTCTGCATGGTAGGTCCCTCCAAATTTCTCCTCTATATTTAGGACAAGGTTGAGGTCCCCTCCCATTTTTTTTTTTTTTTGTGAGTTTCATTTAAGGTTTCTTGAACCGTGTTCCAACATTGCTTTTTTTCCTTGCAGTGATTAGGGGCATATATGTTGATGATACAAAATTTCTCATTGGTAGTTGTCTCATTTAGATTTGTTCAGATCCAATATTGTTATTTTTTTTGCTGCAACATTTCAAATTTTCCTTTCCTCCATAGTGTGTAGATTCCCCCTGAGGCCCCTATGGCTTGTTGAGCTATTCCTTCATAATTTTTTAAGTTTTTTAATCATTTTTTTCTGTTTCCTAGAAACTTGTTTTGGTCTCCTGAAGCATAATGATATTTGGGTTTTCCTTTACTAGAATATATCTTGCTGCATTTACTTTAAAGGGTGTTCCCAGACCACAACAATTCCAGGAGATCACAATAATTCCTTGTTTGTTTGGTGGGATGAGGGACCTTTCCCTCTTTGTTGATTTTGATTTTTCTCATTGTTCCTGGAACTTTTCCCAAAGAAGGAATCCATAGGCTGTTGCATTTCTAAAGCCATCTCTTTTGCTTTTGCTTCATCTCTAAGCTCTTTGTTAGATTTTTCTTCTTGCTTTCTTTTGGTGTTCAAGATTTTGGAGAGATTTATTTGATTGGTTTCTTGTCAGTATTCTGTCCACAGAGGGAGGAGGGGGACTGTGTTATATTATAGGGATTGAAGTTGTGAGTATATGGGAAGGGGAAGGATGAGGGAGGGAGGAGGGGGAGGAGGGAAGGGCTGAGGGTTCTTCAAGGGGTCCAAAAGGATTGGGATTGGCGAGAGAGAGATGTAGGAAATAGGGTGGGGTTATTTGAGATTTGAAAGGATGGGGAAGTATTAGGGGGAGCCTGTGGTTGGATTGATGAGGAGATGAGCTGTTTATTTGACGATTTTTTCTTTTTGACTTGTTCCATTTAGCTTCAGGTTCTTCTAGATTTTCACTTTTTTTTTTTTTTGGATATATATTTGCAAAAAGACTGTATTCATGACATGCCTTGCATTTGAATGGTATCTATTCATAGTCCAGTTGTTGTATGTGCGTCCGTTGATTGACTTTGATCTTTACTGCCTCTAGAAGACCTTTCCCTAGATCCACTTTGACACAGATCCTTGTACAAGCATGCATGTTCTCTTTTGGTTCGCATCTATCAATATACTTCTCCACAGCATTCCCGATAGATTTAACCGATTCATATCCCCAGCAATGAAGAGGGGGATGGGGTAGTCTTACCCATACCAGCACTGCACTGGGTACATCCATTTCAGGATGAAAATATGGTGTCCATCTGTTTAAGTATAACCCTCGGATGTCCATGAAGTATGGGCCGTTTCTAAATATTAAATCTCAGTCTTCTTTGGTTTCAAAATGAAAAGTGCAATACCCCCTTCCACATAATCTTATAGATATTTTTCCATTTATTGAAGATGTCTAGTTTCTTTCGACCTATTTCTAAATCGAACAATAAGATGGTTGTAGTCCTATAAACTAGCCAACCAATCCCCTTTCTGCCAGAGACAGAGCTGCTCGATGGGGGAGAGACGGAGGGAGTGTTATATCTGGAATATCATCAAGTTTCTTCACAAACTTAGATATTGACGACCTGGTTTTAGGAGGATCAATGGATGATATTAATGATGCAAAGGCATTTGTAGTTTCTTCTTACTTAATCTGAACACCTGAATGTGGATCTCCATCCTCTAGAGGATCTAAAAAATCCATTGGCGCAGTAGGAATCCGCAGTAGAGGGCGTCTGAGAACCTCGAGCTCACCAGGGCAGGGGCACACGCGACTCAGCAACATAAAAAAAAAAACAATGTAATGGTGTTTTAATTTCATTTACTTTCATTAATAGTCATTATAAACGACTAATTTAGTTGTTGTATACTCATTTTATTTGCATTCATCATTAATCAATATAAACTACTAATTTAATAGTTTTAGTTTTAGATTGATTTTATGTGTTCATTATTAATGAACATAAATTAATTAGTATGATTTTGTGACTAAATAAAAAAAATGTCATAAAATGTGCATTTTCACCTAATATGAAAACGCAAAGTTACATATGTTAATTACAATACTAAATAATATCAAGTACAACTATAAATAACTTCAACCACATAAATTATATTATATGAAATAACAAGTATTACAATATGAGTTTCCAACTTAATATTGGTTGGGCTACAATTTACACATGAAATATTGTTTTATCACTTCAAACCATTATCATTGTGTTGTCAAGGCATTGCATGTGAAGTCACCAACTCTAAAGACTTCACTATCAGTATGCACGATATCAGCTTTAAAGGCATCACTAGACCAATTCTCTTCTCTCTCTTTCTGCATTTGTCGCTCTAGTGTTATTGTTCTCCTCTTTCTTCAATTCCTGCTTCTTACCATCAATACCGAGTTTCTCTTCTAAAAATAAAAGAATATACAATGTAAATTATAAGACATGAAAGATGATGAACACTGGAATATAAACTAAATTAGGCTATAAAAGATTTATATGACATATACCTCAACATCAACAATGTCAATGTCATTTTCCCCAAAAAAGCAAGAAACTCAAACAAATTTTCTTCAGCTAGGCGATAATGACCACTATGTGGCTAGATGACTTGTATAAACAAATAAAATAAAATCTTGACATAGAAAAGAATACATTAAAAACATAGTATTCAACCTTCGGGAAAAGCTTAGGCACAATCATACCAACTAAGTTACATGCTAAAAAGCTCAAATTATAGATAACTTGTGAAGAACTTGTGGAGTGTTTTGTAGTTGACTTAGTGATACAATATTTGAAATTTATTTTGATTGGCTTTCCACTTTTTTCAATCTAGGATTTTTCACAAAAGCTATATACTTATATATTTCACAAGATTTGAAAAAAATTGTATTATTCCTATTATAAATAGTCTAAATATGATAATGAGTATACTATGGATATACATAAGGGAATTTAGTGCTAGGAGTGGGATAGTGGAAGGAAATTTCAGTTGAAAAGTACCAACCCAACTTAATTGCCTATTTCCCTAAATACAAATATATATGTAGATGTAAACTTAACATTTAAAAACTACTACTTAACTTAATTTTCAAAAAAATTAAATTTCAATTATTAAAAATTTTGTATTTACAAACTGAGCATTCAATTTTTATGAATATAGAAAATACAAAAAAAGATTTTTTTAATGAAAATACATGCATTTATATTTGGTCAAGCAACCAACAAAACTAAAAATGAACGTTGCACATGATGAAGGTAACTTGGTTAAAAATAATTGAGGAGAAATCCTCATAAGGTGGGAACTTCAATGTGTATGTCAAACTGTTTGCCAACATAGTGGAGGTGATTGTCAGCCAAGGATCGACCTCGTTAAACAGTTGGTCAGCATGTGTGGAGTATATACTCTTGCTCTCAAATTTATGTTTACAGTATCAATCGTGTGCTTTGCACCACATGCACTGAGTTCATCAACTAGTTTTCAAAAGTGAAATGAATCCTCACACGAATGAATTAAAAGCAAGTAAAAAGGGAGTAAAGGACAGTTACTATTAGACCACGAATTGGGAGTATATAATTAGTGGCAATGCTACCCTAATTTCACAGTTCATTGCAATCCCCCAAAGAGAGTCTTTATTTTTTAATTCTTTCAACATCACTAATTTCACAACATATGTAACTTGCGGGGTCTTTAAAACAGACTACCTTATCTTCCTTACTAGCCATAAAACATAACTCCATTACAAGCCTCAAGAATATATCAAACAACACTCCCAGAGGCTCTCCATCCACTCTAAATTTGGTGAAGAACCCTTCACAAAAGAGGTTAGTTTGGTCTAAACAACTAGAAATCACATCCCTAATTGACAGTGTCTTATTCTGGCCTTGGAGTCAATGCTAAACTTTATGAAGCAAATATAAAATCTAGGGATTGAATATGAAATTTACCATATTTGGTTCATGCAATCCACACAACCTTGAAACAACAATTTTAAGTCTGACATAACAATTCTATTAAAATTTTATCATTTATATTCCTCTGAAATGAGAAAAATAAAACCCCGAAGCGACAATGTTATGAATGCTAACCATCCTACAAAGTCTGTTAGACCATCCAAGGGAAGCACTTTTCATCCCAAAGAGAAAATCAAAAAGAAAAATAAAAAATTTAAAGATAATAATAACAACACAGTCGTGGAGAACTTAAACCATGGGATTCAACTATAGGCCAAGCAAGAGTAAGGATAATCGAGTTAGATCAGACTCAAACTACCTATATAGGTGGAAAATGTGAAAGAATGTTTGACATCAAATGGGGAATCCTCAAAATAGTGCATATTTTAAAAATAAAAATTAGAAAATAGGCTATGAATAAGCCATTGACAACTTGGACAACCAACATAAGCTATCAAAGAGCCATTGAGATTCCATTTCTGGATTAAATTGCATCTTTTTCACTTTTCCACTATATTGTACTGACAAGGCCAATACTTAGCAGATAGAAGACCAAAATGGCTCTAGTGAAGTGGCTTAGTTATTTCCATCAAAGTTAAAAAATTTACCCTCCAAAAGTGTTATTGTGTCCCTATGAATTAAACCCCCTCTTAAAAACGATACAGAGCTTCTCTAATGAGCAACCTACTATTAGCAGATGGTTGAAACATTTTGGCCTACTAAAATATACAGTTACTAGTTAGAAATAAAATTTGAAGAAAAAGCACTGACAAATATGCCCAGTTGTAAGTACCATATTTCTTGCCTCTAAAATTATTCTCCTTTCTTATGACTAACTGTAGATCTGCACTTGAATGGTTTGCATTATAAATATGTTGGGACTCTTATTGTCCACCCAGAGTATACTTGGCATCATTGGTACTTGGCCTCTCTTATGAGGATACCATGATGAGAATTTTTTCTTCAAGTCTAAATGGAATTACAAAGGGCTAGCTTGAGAACCTTGGCAAGGGAAGGTTGTGAAGGAAGTGATGTCTCCCCATGTTGAAAAAAATAAAATTTTCACCATGTTGAAGAAGACCTTGGACCTTAAAGTTGATAAAACAAGTCAAGAAGAAAGCATTTTTGGTCCTCCATTTGAAAGTGATGAAGAAGAAATTGAAGAAAAATTTCCAAGTTCAATGGAAGGTCAAGAAGAAAGCATTTTTGGTCCTCCATTTGAAAGTGATGAAGAAGCAATTGAAGAAAAATTTCCAAATTCAATGCAAGGTCAAATTCTGGTTCTAGGCATAGATCTTGAAATATTCTCATGAAAGGTAGATGTTGCACAACCTATGTCCATGTCCAACCCCAATACAAGCCCTCTTTTGTTCGAGGAGTAGACCCAAGCTTCAATTTTCATAAAGGAATTAACTAATTTTGGAACAGATTCAAGAATTTATGATAACATTTTGTCACGTGATGTTTTTGGTACAGGTTTGGGAATTTCCGATAAGAATTTGTCACATGATGGTTTTGTCCCCCGTGAAAATCAGTTTTGGTCCAGAAATTGTAAAGAATACAAGGTGAAACCTCTATGAGTAGAATTGAGCCTATTCAAGATGCATTATACATTAACACAACAAACAAGTCATCCCTAGTCATGGATATGAAAACATACTAATTATTTTAATATTTTTTAAGTGGGGGTAAAAGCTTACGCATGCCATAAGGTGGAAAAAACTTTTTCTTATTGCCCAAATTTTTCAAATCATGAAATCAACAATTTCTCACACATGCATTATCCTATGCCTTCTGCTTTGATGATATGTCGGTATTTGAAACTAAGTGTGATAGTGAAAAAAACATTAATTTCATTACAGTCATGTTCCAGGGTACTAGTGAAATATAGACAAAAAAATTTGTGGTAGATATTCACCTTGAGAACAAAATGGGTCTCTTTGAGGCAATCGATGAATATGTTGGCTTGGTGAATGAAGAAGAGAATGGTGATAAATAAAAATTCTGTTTGATGACATTTATTGCCAAGGAACAATCAAAAGAATGCTTCCCTGATGGCATACATTTTGAGGACATGATCTACCTTATGTGTCCCTACACTTAGTCCACATAAGAGAGAGAAGATGACCTCTAACAAAGATGAGGGCATCTAGTGTGAAGGCCCTCGAGAAGATATTAATCAGGATGATAGTGTTAAAATTGGATTTGAAAGGGCATATAAATCAAATGCAGATGGAACCAAAAGCCAACCCAACGACCATACTCCTTCACTTGGTGACAATTGAATGAGATCTATGGGATATGGAAGATGGAGAGATTGATCAAGTAACAACCTCAATCAATAGGCATATTGAAACATAGGTCTCCTCTTGTTTCACCAACGAAAATTTATAACTTTCAAACCTAAAAAATACATGCCCTTGATTTGTGACTTCTAATATGTGCAATCTGGGTGATAACATTATCACTAATTTGATGCATATGAAAGGATCTAATCCCATGATGAATAACTACCTTGAGAAACAAATGGCCCCTGGTTTTAGAGCAATCAAAAGGGATGATGTTGCATTAAGTTTCCTAACCACGTGTGCTGGGATGTAGAAAAAATGATGAGAGAAATGGATTTCTTTTGTACTTAAATCGAGTTGCATATATTCGATCATTTCATCATGTATTATCACATTAATAAAGAAACATCGATCTATTGGTGGCATAAGCATCCAATGGAAAATATTGTCAAGGAATTTTGTTGACAGAGATCTATGGGATATAAAATTTGGAGAGATCGATTAGGTAACAACCTCAATCAGTAGGCATATTGAAACAAAAGTCTCCTCTTGTTTCACCAATGACACTTTCCAGCTTTCAAGCCTAGAAAATCCATGCCATTGATTTGTGACTTCTAATATATGCAATCAAGGTGATAACATTATGACTAATTTGATGTATAAGAAAGAATCTAATTCCATGATGAATCACAGCCCTAACAAACCAATGACCCCTATTTTTAGAGAAATCAGAGGGGATGATGTTTGCTTTAATTTTCCTAACCACATGTGCCTAGATGCAGAAAATAGTGATGAGAGAAAATGGTTTCTCTTGTATTTTCACCTAGGTGCATATATTTGATTAGGTCATCATGTAGTATCACATCAATAAAGTCAACATTGATTGGCTAGCGGCATAAGCATCTAATGGAAAACGTTGTGGAGGTAAACACAACCACCCATTCTGGTGGCTCTCATGTTATGATTAGTCACGTAGAGGTGAAAATGAGGTTTTATCTATATCTAAATCAAATACAAGTGGCTTTATACATAGAGCCAAAAATGATGTTGAAAATTTAGATATTGGACAAAAACACTCATTCAAACCTCTAATTGATGACATTGTTTCTACAAACCAATCTTTCCCTAGGGAAATAGTTCAAATATGTGAAGAAAGGTTTATATGGAATATAGTTCATATAAATTCGAGCAAGAATGTTAAGATAATAAATGCTTTCTTCTTTTCCAAATATGAGTGGAAAGCTATGAAAAAGTTTGAGGATACTTAGGGCACTATGGTATATCCTTAGTTTCAATTTTAGTCTTCAACACACTTCTTTTCTGAGTTTGGCACAATAATATATATACTTATATGACAACATAGTTGCATATCTACTTGGGATAAATTATTAGTATACTAGATCAATCCTCAAGATAGAGTTGGAAGAAAAGAAGGGAAATATTTTGTGGTTTGATTAACATAGCCCAATGCAAGGGTGGATCAAAAAATTCTGTATCATTTCATGTCAAAACTTGACATAATAGAAGATGTTTTTGATTGGTGGATACCCAGGCTTATTCACAACAAAGTAGTGATAAAAATTCCAACTTGCAACCATCCATATTTTGGCATCTCACTATTTCACTTGTTGATGAAGCTCATACAAAAGAGATAGTGGATTGATGAAGTATTGAAGTGGTTGAAATGGCTAACTGACTTCACGTAGCATCTTAATAGAGCACCAATAGTGGTTTTCTCAATCTATTGGTGCTCTCTTACTAGTTTGGTAGAAAAAAATAGGAATTAGATGGGTTTCCACATATATCCAAGAGGATAAACCTTTTACATGATAATATGAACCTTTAACAAAATATATAGACAAATATGGGTTCTTCAACATCTTACATATGGATATGGATTCTTAACCAAATGACCAATCTAGGGTCATCAACTGGGGTCTTCAACAAAATACCCATTATCATTAGTTTTGTCATCATTCCAATAGCTTGCGAGATATACTTTCTATGGTGTAGGAATGCCAAGGGAGGTAAAAATTGAAGGGTTCCAATCGAATATTTAGATATAGCTATAGTAAATTTCTCCACAAAATGTTCATGGTGCAGAAAAAATTAACAAGTTGACCTCAGCTAAATCAAATTTCAGTAATCTGAAGAAGTTTTTTAATGTAGGAAGAAAAGTATGATGCAGGAACAAGCATGTCCAAAAATTAGTACATGGTTAAACCATTTCCTATCCAACCATGTAGACAATCAGTGTTGAGTCTCCATCATATATTCAGACCAAAAGACTACTTAGCTATCATACATCCAACTAGTGATGGAAGAAACATCTCCTAATTTTATATAAAACTTGGTAGTAACTTGACATTGAGTACTTATGCTAACACGTAATTCATGTATGTTGGTGAATCAAAGGAGAAAGAGAATAACCTAAGGACGAGATATGAACATCAAAATATAGAAAAAAGACAACTAATGACAACGGCATGAATTACTAGCATCTATAACCAAAGAAGAAATATATGACATGAATGGTGTGTAGTCATAGACACATTTTCATATAATCTTGTTTTCAAATAAAAAATATGTGCCTACAATTCATTGAACTCCCTAGGTCATATTAAATCTGTCTCTCTGTAGGCCATTGATATCTAAAGAAGCACATCATTAATGGTTAGACACCAATGCAACAATTGTACACAGACAATGCCATTTCTCATTTATTTGGGCCACATATCACACAAAATTGGAATGGACATGGTAATCATTTTCCACTAGAGTAGTAAATTCTATCAATACCATATAATAAGCACAACCAGCATATGGTCAATAATACCTACCCTGTTTAAGATCTCAATAGTCAATTCAAAAATTTTGGGACAAGTAACACGACATAGGCATGGCCTTTTCTTGTTTCTCAAAAAACATACTGGAATGCCTACTTTCCTTCACAAAAGCCAAGGCCTACTTACAAAGTTTTCTCCCAAGTGGTTCAAGCAAGTCTTTAGCATCTTTCCTCATAAACTTCTTCACTTTCCTCATATATCCATTTCTATTGAGAGTTCCAGTACCAGGTAAACCATCTGAAATAAATAAAGTGTGTTGATTCACATTACTTCTATTAAAATCCACCATGGATGATGAGGCTTTTTATTTAGTTGAATTAGGATGCTCAACATGCTTATTTCCGCCAGAGCCATCTGCAAGAGCGACAAAACCTAATGGATCAGAGAGATTTGAATTACTACATATATTTTCGTTTGGCTTCACTTGAGGTAAAAAATAATTCTGAAGGACATCTTGAAGGACCAAATCATCATCTACAACAAGAATTTCTCCTGTCAAAGTTTTGACAACAAATTCCAGACAAGGATCTCGCCAGAAATCTCCAAAAGATGAGACAATTTGTGAGTCATCCCTTCTTTTGTTCAAATCAATTTATCCTTCAATTCTTTCTTTTGTTTGTCCTTTAGAAGGACAAATATTCTAAAAAAGAGAAGTTTTCAATTGTTCTTCACCACCTTCAAGTCAAAGTATTCAGCAAGGCAAGCAGCATAAACTAAAACTATTGAAAGGAATTAAATAGTACATAAGAAATAGAAAAATGACAAAAATGTTGCTGCTAGTAAATTCCTCCCTAAAAATATTTAAGGATATCAATACAAGAAGCTTTAACTATTAAAAGGAGTGTAATGGATGGCTGCGAAAAATGAAATTTACATCAATAAGTGGTCTGTAAGTCTATGTGAGAAATAAAATGGTAATAGAGAGAGGATGACCTCTAGCCAAGATGAGGGCATCTAGTGTGAAGGCCCACAAGAAGATATTAATCAAGACGATGGTGTCAAAATAGGATCTAGAAGGGCATATAAATAAAATGTAGATGGACCCACAAGCCAACCCAACGATCGTACTCCTTCACTTGGTGACAATTGAATAAGATCTTTGGGATATGGAATATGGAGAGATCAATCAGGTAACAACCTCAATCAATAGGCATATTGAAATAGAGGTGTCCTATTGTTTCACCAATGACACTTTATAGTTTTAATACTTAAAATATCCATGCCCTTGATCCATGGATTCTAATCTGTGTGTTCTGGGTGATAACATTATGACTAATTTGATGCATATGAAAGGATCTAATCCCATGATGAATCACTACCCTGAGAGACGAATGGCCCCTGTTTTTATAGCAATTAGAAGCGATGATGTTTGCATTAGTTGTCCTCACCACATATGCCTGGATGTAGAAAAAACAATTATGAGAGAAAGGGCTTGCTCTTGTATTTTCACTGAGGTTCAGATATTCGATCAATTTATCATGTATTATCACATTAATAAAGAAACATCAATCGGTTTTTGGCATAAACATACAATGGAAAATGTTGTGGAGGAACATTATTGACAGATATCTCCAGGATATAAAAGATGGAGAGATCGATCAATTAACAACCTCAATCAATAGGCATATTGAAACAAAGGTCTCCTCTTGTTTCACCAATGACACTTTCCATCTTTCAAACCTAGAAAATCCATGCCATTGATCTGTGACTTCTAATCTCTACGATCAAGGTGATAACATTATGACTAATTTGATACATATAAAATAATCTAATTCCATGATGAATCACTGCCCTAAGAAACCAATGGTCCCTACCTTTAGAGAAATCAAAGGGGATGATGTCTACTTTAGTTTCTGTGACCACATGTGCCTAGATGTAGAAAAAAAATGATGAGAGAAAGGGCTTGCTCTTGTATTTTCACCTAGGTGCATATATTTGATTAGGTCATCATGTAGTATCACATTAATAAAGCAACATTGACTGGATGGTGGCATAAGAATCTAATGGAAAATGTTGTGGAGGTAAATAGAACCACCCATTATGGTGGCCCTCATGTTTATGATTAGTCACGTATAGGTGAAAATGAGGTGTTAGTTATATCTAAATCAAATACAAGAGGCTTTATACACCAAGCCCAAAATAATGTTGACAATTTAGATATTGGACATAAACACTCATTCAAACCTATAATTGATGACATTGTTTCTATAGACCTTCAAATATGTGAAGAAAGGTTTATATGGAATATAGTTCATATAAATTCGAGCAAGAATTTTGAGATAATAAATTGTATCCTCTTTTCCATATCTCTGTGGAAACCTGTGAAAAAAATTGAGGATACCTAAGGCACTATGGTATATCATTGGTTTCAATTTTAGTCTTCAACACACTTTTTTTATGAGTTTGGCACAACATTATGTATACTTATATCACAACATAGTTGCATATCTACTTGGGATAAATTATTAGTATACTAGATTAGTCCTCAAGACAGAGTTGGAAGCAAATAAGGGAAATATTTTGCAGTTCGATTAACATAGCCCAACGCAAGGTTAGATCAACAAATCCTATATCATTTCATGTCAACGTTTGACACAATAGAAGATGTTTTTGATTGGTATATACTTTCGCTTATTCACAACAAAGTAGTGGAAAAAATTCCAACTTGCAACCATCCATATTTTGACATCTCACTGTTTCACTTGCTGATGAAGCACATACAAAAGGGATAGTGGATTGATGAAGTATTGAAGTGGCTGTAATGGTTACTTGAATTCACCTAGCAGCTTAATAGAGCATCAATAGTGGTTTTCTCAATTGGATGGCTATCTAAGGGAATTCTACATTAAACATTTAAATACATGAGTTTAATGGAAACCTGATAGAGGAAAATAAAGCGCATGGACATCATTATATAATGATATATTAGGATTTACGAACCTTATCGATTTTTTTAGCTTTATTTTTTCATTTTTGGGCATGGTGGTGCATAGTCAAGGTCCAAAGGTTTAAGGACCAATCTAGATCGAAACCAACAAATTTTGGACTAGCTTAACCTCTAATCTAGCTTGAGCATCATTCTAATAATTTTTGTTCTGAAACATTGCAAGATAAAAATTTCCACTCTAATTTTCGATTTGATAAAAATTCTAACTTTGAAAAATTCTATAGGACTTGGAATCATGTACCTTGTTATCACCCCAAGAAACTCACCTAGGTTGTATATCAGTGATGCTCGAGAACATTACAAACTCAACAAATTGTTGGATAAATGGTGGATGAATGGAAGAAATGCTGCATATTCAAGCTAGATAACCACTCCTACTATGCTTAACCCCAGACATGGGTCAACACCCCAAACTACAAGGCTTTTAACCACCAATTACTCACAGTTTAAACAAATGTGATGATGGAGAAGACTGACTACACTAGCAGATACACAGCCTTGTGATGGCTGGCTGCAACCAGTTAAAGGTCTGTAAATATATTATCTAATACACAGACAGGATGACAACTCTCTATGCATTAAAACAACAGAAACCTGCAAGCAATTTCAATGAACAGCTAAATTCTAACACAGAGGTTGGATGACAGCCCCTTTGATGCTAAACATTCATAACACATGAAATAATGCAAAACAGGCACAACCTAGAACATAGAAGAAGTGAAAAGTGAGCAAATGACAGCAAAAGAAGCTTGTATTAGTTGGAAATGAAGACCAGAAGCTGCAAGTCTCAAAGTAGTTACAGTCTCCAGAAGTTGAACTTTAGAACACACTAACACTCACCTCACACTCATCAAACTAATTACATCGTTTTTCTGGGTATATATAGAGTTTCGTTTCAATAATTTTCTATTGTTCCATGCGTGGGGGGTCATAATGGACCACCAACCGCTTTAACTATCTAATATGGGTCTCTGCTGCAATCTGATTGTGTCTGCGAATGAATTTGACCTTCTCAGATGTTCTGTTATCCTTCTTGAGCCGGTAGAGTGTAATATGAAACAAGCTCCATAACTGATAAATGCTATGACTGGCTCGAGGCATGTCCTTTTCCTTCTCAGCCATCCTTCTTGTTGAATGCGCTGGTTGAAGATTAACTGCGCAGAGTGCTGAATACTAGCCACCTTCATCCTTTCGAGAGCATGAAATGGTTGAGTGGTGCTGTCGATGCCCATGATTGCTTCTCGACCTCTGTCTCCGAGAAGTTATTTCCTAACCTTTGTTTATGTGATAGAAAAGTTCTTTGGGCCTCTGTTATCTTCTAAATACAAATGGGTACTTCTTTCTGCTATAACAGAGAAATGATGCCACTGTGAGAAATCCCGCCAAATCTGCTTCTTTTGGACTCCAAAGTCCTCAAGTATGGTTTAATTGTCTATTGGGTCCACCCTTGGGTCACTGTCACCTATCACAGACGGCATGTTCCCTTTGTTCCCTTGTTCCTGGAAATACTTGAAAAACACGGGAAAAGACATGAAAAAGGCCTCCCTCCGGACTTCAAATATTTAAACAATTTCATTCTGGAAACCCATCGGGTCTGGGTCTTATCGTATCGCAAGGCTCCCTTTGGTTTCCGCCAATAGTAATCCGACGATGTAATGTGGGTCATTGATTTATGCGTATGATCGACGGTTCACATTTAATCGCTGGTCTCAATCGCTCAATGCACACTGTCTGCATCGTTTTGCCTCTACCAATGCGATCTGCCGATGCGATAAAGTGATGCGATCCAGTAACAATCACTGATCTCTCATTACCTTAGACCCTTTATATAAATAACATAGCTCCTCGCCGATGTGACCCGCTATACGATGTGGGCCGTTGCTTTATGCACGCGATCGAAGGTTCACATTTAATCGCTGATTGCAATGCCTCTCCTATCCACATCGATTGACACTGCCTGCCTATGCCGATTACAATCCGCCGATTAGATCTGGACCATTTACCGGCCAAATCTAACGACTGTTGTGCCACCATCATTTAAGCCTGCGCCTGTGGGTTTTTTCATGGTTTTGTAGTGTTTCTGCCTCCCGATAGTGCATTGCCAACCCTCCAAGGGCTCTCCTCTTGCAACTATTTTGATCGGTGGATGCCCTTTGACAAGAATTTGAAATTTGAATAGCATGCATGGATCCCTTGGTATGATTTTAAGCAGATTTGCAGACTTTGGGAGTGTTTTTGGATCCATTTTTATCCTTTTGTATAGTAGTGCTAACATTAGCTCCTTCTGGGGATGAGATCCTCCTTGTGAGGTCTCAAGAACCTATAGATCAATGCCTTCCTAACAAAAAACAAATTAGAAAAATTTCTAGTGTTCCATTGGGCATGGAGTCTGAATGATCCTACACTACAATTGATAAAACAAAATATTTACAATTTTTAAGGCCAAAAGACCTTAAGCCACATAAATTTTGAGAAAACGCCCATTAACTGGGCCATTAAAAACTGCTTCTCCCCCCATACTTTTCAGTATGAAGGTGTTGTTCCCTTGAATCTATGAAATAATAAAAGGGCTTGTCCAGAAAGCATCAAACTTTCCATGATTGCCTTTCTTTTCCTTCAATGCATCCCATTTCAGGACCAAGTCTCCAACCTGAAAATTATTTGCTTTTGTCTTCCTGTCAAAAACATCCTTAATCTTTTTCTGATGTGCTGCAGCCTTTTCAACCAATTGTTCTCTAATCTGATGTAACTCTACCAAATTAGTGATCCTTCTTGCCACGTCTTCTTCCTCATCCTGCTCTTCTTGAAGGAATTTTGCCACAGGGAGGGTAAGTTGAAATGGAAATACCGCCTCTGTGCCATACACCAGCTTGAATGGAGAATTCCCTGTGGATCTTTTAATGGTCACTCTGTCAGCCCAAAGTGCATATTTGAGCTTGGAATCCCAATTCTTCTTGTTATCCTCCAACAGCTTCTTAATTATCCTTATTAGACTCTTGTTGGAAGATTCTGCTAGACCATTGCCTTGAGGGTAATATGAGGTGGAATGAACAAGTTTAATGCCCATTGAATCACACATTTCCACCAACTCCTTTGCCCTGAAGGTTGCTACATTATCTGTTACTAGTTTGTGTGGACAACCAAATCTGTTGAAGATATTCTCTGTCAAAAACTTTATGACCACATTATGATTAGCCTTCCTTGTAGGGACTGCTTCAATCCATTTTGTGAAATAATCAGTGGCTACTAATATCCACCTGTGCTGGCCACTAGAATGTGGATTGATTTCTCCAATGAAATCCAAACCCCACTGCTGAAAAGGTCCTTTTGCCTGAATTGGTTTTAGGGGTAGGGATTTCAACTGTTGTTTTCCTTCAAATCTTTGGCACCTGTCACAAGATTTAACAAAAACAAAAAAATCAGAAAATAAAGTGGGCCAATAATACCCAGCTCTAAGAATTTTATGGGCTGTAGTTTTCCAGTAATGATGCCCTCCACACATGCTGGAATGAAACTGTTACATGAATTCTTTTGACTGTTCTTTGTCCAAACACCTTAAAAATATTCCAGATGGATCCTTTCAGTAGAGCAGGTTTTCGATAATGCAATATTTTGCTGCTCTAAGTTTCAAAGTTCTAGCTTGACTTTGAGTAAATTCTGAAGGGATTTCTAGCTTCAACAAAAAATTAATTATTTCAGCATACTAGTTACATGAAGCTAGATTCTCGGCCACTGACTGTTCTTTCACTTTTTCAGCCAATAGGAAATCAATGTCTAAAGTTCTACAATTTTCTTCAACCAATAGCTTGGCAAGCCCCTTACCTTTGACCAGTTTGGTGGGCTTCAGCTCTATATTAAATTCTATCATTTTTGCAATCCACTTTGCCCTTTTTCCATCAATGTCGAGTTGTGTTAGGACATCTTTAATTGCAGTAGAAGGCACATATGCAATTATTTTTTAGTGCAAGATATAAACTCTAAAAGCCTTTAAGGATTTAATGAGAGCATATGCCTGTTTTTCTATAATATCATACTTTAGTTTAGTATCCCTTAAATTTTTACTGAAAAAGGCCGCTG
This sequence comes from Pinus tabuliformis, assembly GCA_031772625.1. Classification (NCBI taxonomy): domain Eukaryota; kingdom Viridiplantae; phylum Streptophyta; class Pinopsida; order Pinales; family Pinaceae; genus Pinus; species Pinus tabuliformis. The sequence continues at coordinate 845,898,126 of CM062818.1, read as the reverse complement.
GATGTTCTAAACCTTCTTCATCTTGCTGCAATAAAATAGCTACAATAGTATCCTCAGAGGCAAAAGAAAATACACGGAACTCCTTGTTGTAATCAGGACTAATTAAAGTGGGAGCTTCCATTATAGCCTTATTGATGGAATCAAATGATTTTCTTGCTGTTTTGGTCCATCTTACCTTTGCTCCTTTCTTCAACATGGAGGTTACGTGCTTTACCAGCTCAACAAAATTTTGAATAAACCTCCTTACAAAATTTATCTTACCAAGAAAAGACTGAATATCTTTCTTTGATCTAGGGACATTCAAAGCCTGAATTTCTTTGACTCTTTCTGGTCAATCTGAACACCTGCAGCAGACACAATATTTCCTAACAGCTTGCCCTCATGTAAAGAAAATTGTGATTTTTTTGGATTGACTGATATTCCAAACCTCTTGCACTTCAAGAACACTTTTTTCAAATGTTGCAAATGATTTTGATGGCTTCTGGAATAAATAGTTATGTCATCCTTCTCTCCCACAAATGCTATATCCATAGCTCTTTGAAAGGTAGATCCAGCATTCATCAATCCAAAAGGCATTTTGGCATACATAAAAGTGCCCCAAGGAGTGGTAAATGCAATCTTTTCTTGATCATTTGGGTGCACAACAATCTAATTGAAGCCTGAAAATCCATCTAAAATTGACATCACTTTAGCTCCTGAGACCTTTTGTAGCAAATGCTCCATCTTTGGCAAAGGATAGTTGTCTTTATTGGAGCATTTTTTCAGATTTCGGAAATCAACACACAGTCTGATTTCATCGCTCTTCTTCCTCACCACCACCAAATTGGCTACCCATTTTGAATATCTGAGAGGCACTATGATCTTAGTAGCCAACAATTTTTTAATTTATTTTTCAATCAATGGAAGAATCATTGGATTTATTGGTCTTAGCTTCTGCTTGAAAGGAATAGTGCATTTTTCTAGATGGATTTTATGTTGAATTATATTCTTATCATACGTTTTCAGGTCACTATATTCCCAGGCAAACACATCAGCAAATTGCCTCATTAAATTATAGTACTGAGCACATTGATCAGCAGACAAATGAGTGGAAACATTCACATACTTAGGCTAACCTGGACTTCCTATATTGTACTTACAGATTGCTGATTGATCTTATTTTTGGGTAGCCTTGTAAGGCACCTCATTTCGGTCAAACAATATTTCAAGAGGAATTAGACCTTTAGGAATATGGTTACTAGAAGCTGGACTATGCTGTCTTTACCAATTTTTTTTTTTTTAAGCTGGGACTAGGGTTTTTCTTCCAAGGCAACATTCTCTTGGTTAATTTGCATCTCAGAAAATTCATCAATGACTTAAAGGAACCTGTTCAACTCATCACATCATTAAAAACTTTCCAATGCAGGACATTATCAGGCAAGGATGGTCTATACTTCATTTGCACTTCATAAACTAGTCTGGGAGGCATGGGAGGTATAAATAGACTAGCAGAAACAGCAAGGGAATCAACGAGCTGATTTTGGACTCTAGGAATGTATGAAATACAGAAGAAATCAAAAGAATATCTCATTCTCCATACCTCATCTCTGTATGCTTTCAGCATTGGGTGCTTTTCCTGAAATGTTTTATTCACTTGCTGGATAATCAAATCACCATCTCCAAATACTTTTAAATTCTTGATTTCTCTGTCTTTAGCTACATTAAGGCCCAACAGCAAAGCCTCATACTCTGCTATGTTGTTAGTTACTTGAAAAACTAGCTTAAAAGACAGTTGAATGCTTTCTTGTTGTGGAGATACTAGCACCACCCCTGCTCCTGCAGTCTCCCTGGAACATGCTCCATCAAAAAACATCTCCCAAACCTGAGCTTCTTGCTATTTCTTGGCCCAAACAATTGGTTTCCTGAGCTGCATTACAGCCTTCTGAGATTCTTCAATTTGGAGAATACATGCTCCAAAATTGGTGTCCACTGCATATATAGGATGATTTGTAGGATTTCTCTCATCACTGATAATATATGCCAGTTGTGCTTCTCTGTATAATCTCATGCTTTCTCCTCCAAACACTGGGACAATTGCATAAGAGAGATCATTATGTAATGTCCCACCAAGTCTCTTAATCCATCCTTTGGACAACAGCATACCAAACTTAGGAGGGACATCTGCTACCACAATATCCATCATCATACTCTTCATGGGCAACTGGGTTAAGGTAATGGCTAGATCTTTAATCAATCCAGGACATTTCACCTTTCTTGAATCAAAAGAAAACAAATCATGATAGGGTCTGGTGATATCAAGGCCCAACTCTTCCATGACAGCTTTACGCATCAAATTGTGGCTGGCCCCTGTGTCTAGCAAGAAATTGTGGAGGATTTTGTCATGAATGGTCAAAGAGACATAAAAAGAAGGAAAATTATTATCAGCAGGCTCAACCATGGGACTGAGCACATGGCAGGCTTGTCATCTTGCAAATTGACAGAGTCAGTGGGGGTTTGTTTGATTTCTAGCTCAAGGGCTTCAAGGATAGGCTTTCTAATCACTTCACTCTTCACCAACTCAACCAGAGGCACATATATTTTCAACTTCTGAACTTCTGACTCAAAGCTAAAAGAAGAATATGACTTATCAGAACTTTTTACCTCTTGAACTGGAGCTTTATGGATGACAGGATCAGCTGCTGGTCTTCTTTGCCTGGTATTCTGTGGTTCTATTTGAACAACAGCTCTTTGTGCAGGATTTTCTTTGACATTCTTTGCATTAGACCTCAAATTATATCTCTTCTGGCCACCAGTTTGCAGAACATCACCCCTATCCCACTCCTGACTATTTTGTTCTTGCAGTAATGATTCTTCATATTCAGCCAATGTCAAAAATGCAGCATTGCCTTTATCTTCCATGCAGTGAATTTCATCCTCATCCTCTTCAAATTGTTCCTCCTCCATGACTACATTTTGGAAAGGGGCTTTTAATTTCTGATCTTCTTTTGATTCTTCACTCCTCTGCATTATTTGCAATTGCTCATTTTCTCTTCTGAAAAGATTCTAATTCCTTGGAGCAAATGTGTTTTGTTGCCTTGTTTTCCCTCAATTGTGCTCAACTTTTAGCTTAGAAATTTCAGCAGCCAATGACTCTATCATCTTAGTCATTTTGTCTAATTTAGGCTCTGAAGATGATGCAGAAGAAGTGGAAGCCTAACTTCTCTACCTCCTTCTCAGCTTGACTCTTCAGATTCTCTGCAACCATGATATTAGATTCTACTTCTAGGGTTGCATCTTGCATGTCTGCCAACGTAGCACATCTTCTTTCTCTCAATAACAGGCAGAAATCAGAGTCAAAAGCATTGGCATATGTGAGTTTGGCAGAGGTAGGAGTAGGCTTTACCTCAGCTGGGATCTTACTATACATTCATTTGAACCTCTTATTAAAATCAGGAATAGATTCACCATTTTCCCTCTTCAGATTACCAAACTCAGTATGGTAATACAACAAGTCCTTCTTATCTCCCCATTGCTTAAAAAATGCATCATCTAATGCTTCAATATCTATTATTGATCTTTGGGGTAATTCTCTAAACCACTTCCTAGCCTTTCCATCAAGGCTCTGGAAAAAGACTCTCATCCACACATCATTCTCACTTATATCTAAATTATCATCATAACTGTAAAAAGCTTCAAAGTGTTCTTCTGTTGTTACTCCCTCTATACCAATAAATTTAGGCATATATTTTTGATATTCTCCCATAGACATAGGATTTAAAGGCACAGGCAACACTAGAGGTCTATATCTAGTAGCAACAATTCTCTCTATTCTAGTAGGTGCTTGTTGTCCTGCCATGATTGGACTATTTGGAAGAATACTAATAGATGAAGGAGTAGGAAGTAATGTGATGGACGACAATGAATAAGGGATGTTCTGGACTGAATGGGAAGCTTTCTTTTTCAAAGGGGAACTAACCGAACAAGGGGCTAAACTAATCTCTGAAGGTTTCTCTTTATTAATGGTGCCGACTTCCAAATCTTCAAACTGTAAATCTTCAGCAACAGCTTTATCTTTCAGAGATGAATTAGATTTCTTATGCTTATATGATCCTGATCCCCCTTGCTGTGAATCTTTCTTTGATTTAACAGTCTTCTCAGGCTCAAGCACTAGTTCAGCAGGAGATTTCTAAGGATTTCGTCAAGTGCATCTCATAAACTAAACCAGAACTTCAATGTGGAGTTGCCAAAGGATGGTCTTCCTCCAATGGAGTCACTAGACAGATGATTACAACCAAAATATTGTGTTCAAACCTTGTCTGTCATCAAAGCTTGAAAATGTGTCGTTCTCCCAGGGAAGTTGGGCTTCGATTCTTCGCTCCCCGACAATGGCGCCAATTAATGTTATCACCCTAAGAAACTCACCTAGGTTGTATATTAGTGATGCTCAGGAACATTACAAACTCAACAAATTGTTGGATAAATGGTGGATGAATGGAAGAAATGCTGCATATTCAAGCCAGATAACCACTCCTACTATGCTTAACCCCAGACATGGGTGAACACCCCAAACTACAAGGCTTTTAACCACCAATTACTCACAGTTTAAACAAATGTGCTGATGGAGAAGATTGACTACACCAGTAGATACACAGGACCCTGTGATGGCCGGCTGCAAGCAGTTAAAGGTCTGTAAATCTATTATCTAATACATAAACAGATGACAGCTCTCTATGCATTAAAACAATATAAACCTGCAAGCAATTTCAATGAACAGCTAAATTCTAACACAGAGGTGGGATGACAACCCCTCTGATGCTAAACATTCATAGCACATGAAATAATGCAAAATAGGCACAGCCTAGAACATAGAAGAAGTGAAAAGTGAGAAAATGACAACAAAAGAAGCTTGTATTAGTTGGAAATGAAGACCAAAACCTGCAGGTCTCAAAGTAGTTACAGTCTCCAGAAGTTGAAGCTTACAACACAATAACACTCACCTCACACTCATCAAACTAATTACATCATTTTTTTGGGTATATATAGAGTTTCTTTTCAATAATGTTCTATTTTTCCATGCGTGGAGGGGTCATAATGGACAACCAACTACTTTGATTATCTAATATGGGTCTCTGTTGCAATCTGACTGTGTCTATGAATGAATTTGACCTTCTCGGATGTTCTGCTGTCCTTCTTGAGCCAGTAGAGTGTAATATGAAACAAGCTCCATAACTGATAAATGTTGTGACCGGCTCGAGGCATGTCCTTTTCCTTCTCGGCCATCCTGCTTGTTGAATGCGGTGGTTGAAGATTAACTGCGCAGAGTGCTGAATACTGGCCACCTTCGTCCTTTCGGGAGCATGAAATGGTTGAGCAGTGCTGTCGATGCCCATGATTGCTTCTCGGCCTCTGTCTCCTGGAAGTTATTTCCCGTCCTTTGTTTATGTGATAGAAAGGGTCTTCGGGCCTCTGTTATCTTCTAAATACAAATGGGTACTGCTTTCTGCTATAACAGAGAAATGATGCAACTGTGAGAAATCCTGCCAAATCTGCTTCTTTTGGACTCCAAAGTCCTCAAGTATGGTTTAATTATCTATCGGGTTCGCCCTTGGATCGCTGTCGCCTATCGCAGATGGCATGTTCCCTTTGTTCCCTTGTTCCTGGAAATACTTGAAAAGCACGGGAAAACCATGAAAAAGGCCTCCCTCCGAACTTCAAATATTTAAACAATTTCATTCCGGAAACCCATTGGGTCTGGGTCTTATTGTATCGCTAAGCTCCAAGGCTCCCTTTGGTTTCCACCAATAGCAATCTGGCGATGTAACATGGGCCGTTAGATGAAGGATACAATCAAACACCAGTGGAGGAACTACATTGTGGGAGTAATTGTGAAGATGATCCAATTAAACATTAATACCCTTGAATTGAATGGAAATTGTTACATTTATGTTTTACTTTAAAAACATGATTTACATGTTGGTCTATATATCATATCTAAAATTTAATTAAAAAATGTGTATGTGTGTGTGTGTCCTCTGTATCCTATTTTGGGGGGTATATGTGTCTGTGTCGGACACTACGATCCCCTTGTTAGGTGACTCGGTGTTTTATGAAACTCACATTTTGTGCATCAGGAACATACCATGTAAAATCATCAACCAGATTTATAGTTGTGTTTGGTTTCTAGAATGAATCCCATTCTGAGGAGCTATTATCATTTAATTCAGATCTTTTTTTTTATTTTTTGAATCCAAGTACAATCAAACCATAAAAATTTGACAAAAACATCAACATAAATAGAACCAATCATAAGAAAAAATATATAAACATAAAATTTAGTGTTTTTCTAGTTTCTTAGAACAAAAATTGTGATTAGCCTACTAACTATTGGCAGATGAACCTAGCCAAGAAAAATTAGTGTAAAATCCTAACAAAGGGAGACCATTCACCTAACATCCTAAAAATACTTAAAATTTACTATATCTAGTGAATATATACACTTAATACTCCTACCAATTGTTGTAGGAAAAAAATGTAGTGCAACACACATATTAATATGCATTAATAGCCCAATACTCTTACCACAGGTAAGCAACAAAGTATTGAGATTTATATCTTGGGAGGTACTCCACAACCAAGGGTACTAGGCTTGTGTGAGTTGGAGCCACAAAAGATCTTTGTGTCCTAAGTACCCAGACAATAGGTTTTGCACATAAGATTGTGGGTGTGATACCAGGCATGATTTTGGATGTTGGACCCTTGTAGTATGTGTGGCACCCTTAATGGAGAAAGAGGCTATTAAGAAAACCAAGGGAGGCTTTACCAAATGAGAGAAAATAATTTTCTATTGATGTGTGTGGGCTAATTGGCACAATGAACAAGTTGGATTGACTTAAAGATATGTCTTTTGGAGGTAGTTGTTGCACCCAAGGAAAACATATAAATAGAAGGCGAGGAGACCTCATTTGGCACATCACAAGTGCATCACACATAAGGAGAAGGAGCTCTGAACTAGCCACAAACTCAAGGAGTCCCCCATCGTTGCAAACCTTTTCATGGAAGACTTTGAATCCAAATCCTTATCCTCAACTGTTTTTTAAACCCAAACTTTGGAAAAGATTTGTTGATGATACCTGCTCCATTTGGCAACACGGGCCTGACAAGTTAGATAAATTTTCTGATGGTTGCCTTGCTTTCCTTGATGTCCTCATTTCTAGGAAGGCTGATGGTTCTTTCTCCCGTTAGGTGTATCGAAAAAAGACTCATACTGAGCAGTATCTTCATGCTTGTTCCCATCACTTTCCTACTCAAAAGATAGGTGTTCTCAACACGTTAGCCACTTGGGCTTTAAGGATTTCTGATAAAGACCACCTTTCTAAAGAAAAATCCCATCTCCTTAATGTTTTTGTCTAGAATGGTTATAGTAGGCAGCAAGGTGTTAAAGCTTTCCTCAAAGATGGTAAGGGTCGTAAGGTTAAGACTGACACATTTGATCGACATTCAGGAGCTCACCTCCGCTTCATCCAAGGGACGACAGAAAATATTGTGAGAATCCTGAGGAAACATAATGTTCCCTCGACCTTTAGACCCCTCAACACCATTAGAGGCTCCCTAAAGTCGGTTAAAGACCAGGTGAACCCTATGGATTTTGAAATGTGTTTATGTCATCACATGTTCGTGTGGGTCCTCATACATAGGAGAAATGGGTCAATATATTAACAAAAGGATTAAAGAACATGCCACTGATATCAAACATGGGAGGACCAAATCCTCAGCTTTAGCAGAACATGCAGTGAAGACCAAGCATCACATATGCATTGACGAGGCCAAGATTGTCACAAGAATTTCTCAATTTCATCACTGCAAGTTTAGGGAAGACATTGAAATTGAATGGTCCTCTAATAACATTAGTAGGGATGACAACTGGAAAATTAGTAACTGTTGGATTTCTGCCCTCTCCTCTTAGTCTTTCTCCTTTTTTTTTCTACAGAAGACTCTCCCCCATTTTATTTATTGTTTTTAAGTAATATTATGTATTTGTGATGAATTTCATTTATTACTATTAACACTATCATTATTTATTTATTTTATTTTTTATTTAATTATTTATATTTTTTAAGAACTCCCTCACTTTTGATTTTTATATATTTATTATTTATTTATTTTATATTTCATTTAGTTAGTTATTTATATATTTTCATTGTGGTTTATTCTAATCATTTTTCTAATCGGATAATAAAATAAATAAATACATTAATAAATAAAGATTGAATAAGTTAACTAATATATTAAATAATTATTATTTATTAATTGTTTAAGCAATTTAAAGTATATAGTTGTTTGGAATACTTCCCTCCCTGGTCAAATGTAGTCGTTTTCCTCTAACCGTTAGGTTGAACTACCTTCTTATTTAACCTTCCTTCGAGATCTGTCTCTTCATCTTGTCCTGAAGATGAACCACACTGGCTGGTTCGAAACGTGTCAACCTAATACTCTCTATGTGATTTTTTCCAAAAAAAATCATGAATTAACAAGTCAATATAAAGTTAAGGAGGATTTGTTTTGGTATGTCTCTTGTAATAAGACTAGACCAAGTTGAGGAATAGGGTTGGAGAATGATTTTGGGTAGTATTGTGTCTAGTTTTGGAGGGTTATTTCTCTTAAGAACATGTCGCAAGTCTCTATGCACTATCAGGAACGAGGCCAAGCTCCTATAGCTTGGTTTTGGAGGGATGTTACACCTGACAAGGAGCTAGAACCAAGGTTGAGTTATCACAAAAGTCAGTGCAGGTGGAGGGCTTATAGAAGAGGGTTAAGCACAATTTTTGGAGGTAGATTGATGCCGATTTTGGAGGTTTGTAGTAGTTTCTACAGGCAGCCCTAACCAGGGTCGAGATTGTAGACCTTAAGACATGCACAAGTTCAAAATTTGTGGGAAAGAATTGACATCCCAGGTATGTTATTTCTCCTTGCAATTTTGGTGATTGATGCTAGGTTGTGAAGTCTAGGTTTGGGACAAAATTGAATAGGAATCTTAAGTACAGGTAAGAGGTTATTAATAGCTTCCCTAATTGTTCCCTATGTCCAGCGTTTGTGAGGACTACAAGTCTGGAAGGAGTGACAGAAGTATTGGAGCATAAGGAGTTGATCCTCAAATAAGTAGGGCAGACAAGTGGGATATATTACTAGCCCTAGTTAAGTGGAGTTTCAAAAGTATTCTTTAGTGAGATTGGGCAGCCTCCTTTGCCCTAAGACTTTTCTCTTGCAGAGCAACAATGGAGCAAGTAGCGGGCAACATTGTGGAAGTCCCTATGTGTTAGGTCCCTATAATACTAGTGTATTCCCTTATTATTATTGTCATTGTAGCCCCTTATTGTTATTTTTGTGCCCATTTTGTCCCCATATTTTTATTATTGTGCCCCATAGAAGCCCACTATTATTATTGTTGTGCCTTTACATTATTATTGTTATGTCAACTTTGACTATATTGTGACCCCTTAGACTCCTATATATAGAAAGGAGGTCATGTCATTTGTATCATCCAAGAATTTTTAATTTATGTAATGTAGAGGAGGTTTCCCCCTCAAAGAGGCTTATTTTGAAGTCATTTCTCTATCTTTCCTTCTATTTTGTGAGTTGGTTGCATAACAATTGGTATTAGAGCTTTGGATTCTAGGGTTTTGTTGCTTCAAATAGGTCATCATGGAATTTTTGCTATAAGTTTTTTTCTACGAAGTTTCAAAAGCTAAAATTAAAACCCATTTGAGCCGAAATCTTGATGAACCTTGGATCTGAATTTTAGATATTGTCTTGCTATATTTTCAGAGATATGATCCAAGGACATTATGGTTTTTGCAGCCTCTCAAATTATATATCAAATAGATGACTTGGGGAAAATCGTCATAACTGTCTCTCTGAGCATCATTTTGAAATGTTGTAAAAATGTCTAGAAATAGGACATCCTGTAGTTTTTTGTTTATTGGTTTCAGTTTCGAAGGTTGAAAAAGTGACACGTGACACTTCTTACAATTTCGATCTACTAAACTAGTCTATAATCAGGTCATTGTGGGAGATTTGGAATAACTCTTTCTTGGAGAATCCAATCGTGATCTGACTTACAGGGTTGGAATGAGGACTCAGAGGGCTACCCTAATATGCAATTTTAGACCTTAGAGATTCAAAATTATAGAGATACAACAGATTCAATATAGATCTCCTACAAAGCCAAAAAAGGTGTGTAGTCTTTTTAAATTTGTGCATAAGTTTGGTTTGAAAAATTAGTTTGAAGGAATTCAAAGGACATAGTGAAGTATAATTATCATTAATTGATGCCCCAAAGAAAACAAATGGAAACACCTAGTAAGAAACCTGAAATTTCTATCATGGCTCATGAAGAAGAGGAAGAAATGCAACATGATATATCAAAATTACAAGACCAAGTGCAAAAAATTTCACACTCACAAAAAGTAACAAAAGCTAAGATGGATGGTTTAAAGAAAGGCATGGAAGCTAAGATATATGGTTTAAAGAATTGCATGGAAGCTAATGTGGATGGTTTAAATAATGGTGTGGAAGCTTAAATGGATGGTGTGGAAGCTAAGATGGATCGTTTAGAAGTAAACATTGAAGATTTGAAGAAATACATGGAAGGTTTGAAAGGAGGTTTGGTAAAGTTGCTACAAGAAATGCTTCCTAATGGCGAAAAGGTAGTAGAGGAAACTCATGATGAGAATAAAAGAAATGTTAGTCATGATTTCATAGACTTGAGTGTTGGATTGAATACCCACCATGTTCCAAATATTGATATGACAAAGTTTGATGGCAAGGATCTCGTAACATGGATACTACAAATGGAGCAATATTTCAATCTCCATAATGTGAAAAACACACAAAAGGTACGCATTGCAACTTTATATTTGGAACCCAACCAATTTGTATGGTATCGATGGCTTTTCTCTCATAAACAAATTGTCATTTTGGAAATTTTTATAGAAGAAATGATAGCACATTATGAGGATACAAAAAGCAACACCTTTTTTAGAAAATTGATAAATCTCAACAAAAGGTTTCAATGGTGGAGCACATTGAGGACTTCCAAAAATTAAATATAAGGGTAAAAGATATTCTAGAGGAGCATAGGATTGATGTGTTCATAGGGACATTAAAGGATAACATCCAGCATGAGGTTTGCCTTTAAGAACCTGATTCATTGGAGAAGGCATTTAGGTTGGCAAGAAAAATTGAAAGAAAAATTTTGGCAACAAGGAAGTTGTTGGCTTGATGGGCCCTGAACCAGGTTCAATGTTAAGCAACAATCAAATCCCTACACTATTGGCCCTTTAGGCATCAATCTGCGGAGCGCAGATTGAAGTCTCACGCGAAGCAGTATGGGGGGATGCAGGAACCAAGTTTCTGCACCTTGAGATGGTTTTGATGTCGGTTATATGCCCTAACCCTTCCTTCACGCAGATCGATAAGACCTTTAGGGATTATCAAAGTATTTCTCTTATTCATCTTTAAAGCCTCCGCGAAAGTCTCTGATTGTCCTTCATGAATCCTAAATAGATAGATGAGGCACTTACGTGCCTCTGTAATTACTCTTACTTCTGTATTTACTCAGATTCTCTTAGTTTCGTACTGTCTTAACAGGTAATTATAATTATCGTGTGTAAATAGATATTCTTACTTGTGTTCATATAAAAAAGAGAAACATATAGTTTCGCACATCATAGTAGTATTAAAACATAAACCCAATATTCAACATAACATAATTGCATGCAATTAACAGAAGTAAAATACACAAGTAATTCCATAATACTTCTCTTTATTGATAATCCAAATTTCCAGTACAGACTCTGACTACCTGATTTGATATTCACCCTATGAATGACATCAGTTAAAGTTTATTAAACTAAGGTATTACAGACTCATGTGCTGGTGTGTGTTCTTGTTATTGAAGAAATGGATCGATCATATTGCCAATACACAAACAATAAAATGGAAAGACAACAAAGAAATACAGTAAGCAAACATAAAGACACAAGCAATTTTAATAAGGAGTTCACCCTATACTCCAGGGCTACGTCTCTGATCCAACTTTCAGTGGTGGCCTTGTTTTATTTTGCCTTTGGGCAGAGAGTTTACAATACAAGGAGTCAATGTGAGTTCACCTGAAGCAAGTTTTGCTTGGCAGGGTGGTCCTTGGATTTCCCAAGCCAATAGAGTGCACAGACTCTTCTTCCTCCTACCAGCTCTATGACCTTCTGGTCTACAATGGCAACAACCCAGTGTGGTGCTCAGCCCGGATAGATCCTCTATGGGATTGCTTGAATCTTCAAGCTCACTGGTGCTCGATGCTGCTACTGATCAGCTCAGCCCTCTATCTCCTTTGCTCTGCTTTATTGTCCTCTGTGTTCAGTCCTCCTCTCAGGGTTCACTGTTTCACTTCTTCATCTCTCGACTTCTGTCTCTCTGTGTCTAACTCCACTACCCCCCGATTAAACTGCCTCTATTCATGGCTTTAGCCATTCGATCCCTATGCATGTTCGATTCCTCTTCCGCCTCTGTCGATTCACCTTCTGCAGCTGCACTTGGAGTTCCCTATTCGGCATCATCAACAGCGCTTAGGGAGTTTCCACTTGTCTTCCTCTAAATGGCACCGACATGCTTCGTCGGTTTGTTTCTTCAGTTACGTTGTGGATGTGTTCTTCCTCCACCGTGGCAGTCAAATGGATTCAAATCCCCTCTAAAACGCGGCTTAATTCCCTATCGATTCTGCTTCTTCCATTGGGCGCAATCTCAGCCATCCGATCTGGGCCCTCCAGATCTGACGCCATATGCACGTTTTGCGCGGTTCACTTGCTCGAAAGATAGCGCGCGATCAATGGCGGTTTTCTCTCACCTCTACCTGCCATGCGTCGATTGTTGTATGGAATTGCTCCATTTTCATCCAAAACCTCTTACCGTTTAAGGGTGCCCGATCAAAACTGCCGGTCTCCAGAGCATGGGTCCCACCTTGTACAATTAGTGCTTTTTCACTTTTCTACCCGCAGTCCTCTGGTTCCCCACACGACTGAGTGCTCGTGCTTTTATATTTTGGCCATGTTCACCCTAAGCGCTAATCGCGCATCAAAAATCACCTCTGTTTCCTAATTCGGGGCTCTCAGGGGCTAATTCGGTCTCCCGCGCAGTCTCCATGGGCCTCGGTCAGTGCGCTTTGACCGAGGTCCTCGTTGTTCCACGTTGGATGCCATTGCCACTAGTTCAGAGCGTTTTTTGATCATTGTTCTGGAATTCTTTAAAGATTTGTTCAACCTGATACAGTCATGGTTCTTTGATAGTCTTCTATGGATCCAATTCGGATCACGACCTTCCCACTAAAAAAGCTTTTGGACCACCAAAAGTTGGTTTTTAAGCATCGACTAAGTGAGGATATTGTTTCTTCACTTGTCCAATCTCAATCCATTTTGCGTTGCTCAGCTTTGAACCTTTGAGCCCAATCCTGAGGTACTCAACATCTCCCCTGTGCATTGTCCTCACCTTCCTATCCAGCATTGTGTCTTCCTGCAACTCATTAAGATACTTAGGTAGCAGGTCATCAATAGAAGGCAATTGACTTTGCTCTTTAGGGTCCTCAATCATTGAAGGTTCAAACAATCTCAAGCAATCTGCATTCGCAACTGAGTAGATGTGCATGTAAGCTGGTAAATCAAGGCAAAAAGAATTTTCACCAATCTTCTCAAGTATCCTAAAAGGTCCATACCTGATAGGCTTTAGCTTTTTACCTTCACCTTGCATCCTGTCCTTGTTGATATACAGCCAAACTTGGTCTCCAACTTGAAAACTATGCTCCATCTGATGCTTATCATGCCTAGCCTTGTACTTGGCCTGGCTCCTTTCCAGTTGTTCCTGTACTGCCTGGTGGATCTCCTGGATCTGTTCAATGAACCTAGTTGCCTTGTCCACATCACTGTGTCCTTCAACCATGGTGTCTTTACCAAAGACAAAATCCAAAGGAGACCTTGGTATGAAACCAAAACAAGTCTCAAAAGGATATCTCTGTGTAGAAGAGTGTTTGGCTCTGTTGTAAGCATGCTACACATAACACAAGTGTTCATCCCAAAGCTTAGGATGTTTACTACAATATCCTCTCAGCAATTGGATCACTATCCTATTTACTACTTTTGTCTGGTCATCTGTTTGTGGATAAAAAGTTGTGCTTTTCTTCAGTTTTGTGTCCATCAGTTCCCATAGACTCGACCAAAACTTCCCCATAAATCGATTGTCTCGATCAGATATAATGGAAGTGGGTAATCCAAAATGAACCCATACATGTTCAAAAAACAATTTTGCAGTCTGTTCAGCTGTAATATGTTTACTACAAGGTATCAAAATACACATTTTGTTGAATCTATCCACAACAACATATAGATAATCATGACCTTTCCTAGATTTAGGCAGTCCTCCAACAAAATCCATTGAAACACTTTCCCAAGGGTGAGAAGGAACTGACAATGGAGTGTACAAGCATAGTTTTCTATTGTTGGGCTTGCTTTTAGCACACATGGCACACCCTTTTACATACCTAGAAGCCGTCTCATTCATTTTCGGCCAATAGCAGAATCTTTGCAGCTGTGCAGCTATTTTACTTACCCCAAAGTGACCTAATATCAGAGAAGTGTGTGCTTCCCTAATTATCATTACTCTTTCGGTTTTTGGAATGCCGAGTTTCCCACAATGGTATAAGAGTCGGTCCTTTATATGATAGTCCAATTCTTCTACTCTTTTACCTTGACTCAAAGTTGCATATACATATTTAAAGTCCATATCCCAAGCATATTGTTCCATGTAGCTTTCTGTAGCACTGAATTATGCTTAAGTATGGTAGATGCATTTATAATGGGTCTAGATAACATGTTTGCAACCTTGTTATGTATGCCCTTTTTATATCTGATGACTAAATGAAACTGTTGTAGAAAACCCATCCATCTATAATGTCTTGATTCCTGCAATTTAGTTTGGGAGTGTAGATATTGAAGTGGATGATGATCAATATGTATTACTGTCTCTTTTCCCATTAAGTAATGTTTCCACTTTTTCACACTCTGAACTAATGCATAAAATTCTTTATCATGTGTAGGATAGTTAACTACTGCACGATTAAAAGTCTCAGAATTATAACATATGGGTTTACCGTGCTGTGACAACACTTCTCCCATGGCATAATCACTAGCAACAGTTTGGATCTCAAATGGTCTTTGTAAATTAGGCAGTGCTAGTACAAGTGTTGTACTAATTTTTTCTTTCAAGGTGTTGAAGGCTTTATGATGTTTGCCTCCCCACTGAAACACCTTATTCATTCCTGTTAAAGCATGTAAGGGAGCTGCAATCGAGGAGAAGTTAGAAATAAATTTTCTCCAATATTTTGCTGCTCCTAAGAAGCTTCTCACTTCTGTCGCAGACCTGGGTCTAGGCCAGTTCACAATGACTGCCACTTTAGAGGGATCTATTTTCAATTCACCTCCCCCTACTATATGACCCAAGTAGTTTAGAGATGTTTTGCCAAATTCACATTTTGAGAGTTTAACATAAAGTTTTTCTCTTTTCAAAACATCCAATTTCTACTTAACATGCTTTAAATGTTCTTCCCATGTTTTACTAAAAATCAGAATGTCATCCAGATACACAATAAGAAAATCATCAAGAAAATGTCTGAGTACATCATTCATTAATCTCATGAAAGTAGAAGGAGCATTGGTCAAGCAAAAAGGCATAACCAACCATTCATACAATCCCTGCTTTGTTTTGAAAGCAGTCTTCCATGCATCTTGCTCTGCAACTCTGACTTGATGATATCCACTGTGCAAATCTAGCTTGGTGAAATAAACAGCTTCCTTCAATTGATCTAAAAGATCATCTATGCGAGGAAGGGGATAAAGATTCTTGATTGTTATCTTATTCAGTGCTCAGTAATCTATGAACATTCTCCAAGAGCCATCTTTCTTTCTCACCAAAATGATTAGTGACTCACATGGTGATGTGATAGGCCTAATGAAGCCCTTCTCGAGCAACTCCTGCACCTGATTCTTGATTTCAGCATTCTCTAAAGCAGACAACTTTTTATACCTGTGGCTGCTATAGTTGTTTCATCTCCCGAGTCTGACTCCAAATATTTCTAAATATCTACAACTGTCTTCCTCTTCTTGCCCTCGAGCTTCTTAGGTCTCAACTCTGGATGTAGAATCCAACAATGCTCATCATCATGCCCCTCCTTTTTAAAGTGAGTGCATGAAGCTTTAGCTTTCTATGCAGTGTTAGCCTTCCTTGCCTTCCACTTCTATTTTCTTTTCTCCTTGCTCTTGCTTACAGTGGGTTGGGATGGTCCCCCAACTTTTGGATTTCCATTCTTTCCTCTAGCTTCTAGATGAGTAGCTTGTACAGATACCTCACTATACTAGTGGGATTAAACATGAGGATGATATGCCTCATGTAGCTGTGTAGACCACCAATGTACTTCAAAAGAGTCTCTGGTGAGTCTAATGAGATACCCAATATCAATTCTCTCTTTATGAACTCTTGAGTATACCCTTGGACACTTTTCCCTTTCAACTGCTGAAGAGTTTGCCAACTCATCATGGCTTGTTGCATGTAGGCCAATGGATAGAACTGCTTTTTGATTGCAGACACAAAGTCACTTCAGACAAAGATGGTCTTACCATGTCTTTTCATATCAGCTTGGGTTCTACCTTCCCACCAAACCAAGGTAGTGCCTCCTAGGCGTAGGCTTGCTAGATGAATCTTACTCTTGTCTGAGTTTATGTTCTATACCCTACAATACACATCAATTTATTTAACCCAATTGTCTAACTTTTCAGCATTTAGCTCTCCATCATATATAGGCAAATCAAATTTAACATCTAACTTAATCAAAGATGTTTTCTTATTATGCACAGGGCTATTAGGAGGTGTGAGAAAGCTTTCCTCTTTCCCCTTTCCTTTAGAGTTGTCATGGAAGTGAGATTCATCTTCTTCTTTATCTTGTTTAGAGCCTGATGCATCTTCCACCTTTTGCTTTCTAAAGTCTCTGTAAATTTCTTCTAGCATAGACTTTATAGCTAGGAAACTCTCTATGAATTGAGGGTATGGCCCTACAGAACCTTCTTCTGACATTGTCTTTAGAGAATAGACTCTCCCAATTTCAGGATTAGTTTCCACCTCTCCTTCTCCTAATTTGAGCTTTGATCTTGTGAGCATTCACAGCTAAACCAACACAAGCTTGTCTAACCTTACAGCCTCGCGCTTTGATACCACTTGATCTGATATTCACCCTATGAATGACATCAGTTAAAGATTTATTAAACTAAGGTATTACAGACTCATGTGCTGGTGTGTGTTCTTTGTTATTGAAGCAACGGATCGATCAGATTACCAATACACAGACAATAAAATGGAAATACAATAGAGAAATACAGTAAGAAAACACAAAGACACAAGCAATTTTAATAAGGAGTTCACCCTATGCTCCAAGGCCACGTCTCCGGTCCAGCTTTCAGTGATGGCCTTGGTTGATTGTGCCTTTGGGTAGAGAGTTTACAATACAGAACTCAATGTGAGTTCACCTGAAGCAAGTTTTGCTTGGCAGGGTGGTCCTTGGATTTCCCAAGCCACTGGAGTGCAAAGACTCTTCTTCCTCCTACCAGCTCTATGACCTTCTAGTCTACAATGGTAAGAGCCCATTGTGGTGCTCAGCCCGGACAGATCCTCTATGGGATGGCTTGAATCTTCAAGCTCTCTGGTGCTCGATGTTGTCGCTGATCAGCTCGGCCCTCTGTCTCCTCTGATCTGCTTTACTGTTCTCTATGTTCATTCCTCCTCTCAGAGTTCACTATTCCACTTATTCGTCTCTCGACTTCTGTCTCTCTGTCTAACTCCACTTCCCCTCAATTCATGCCTCTGTTCATGGCTTTAGCCATTCGATCCCTATGCCTATTTGATTCCTCTTCTGCCTCTGTCAATTCACCTTCTGCAGCTGCGCTTGGAGTTCCCCGTTCGGCGTCATCATTAGCGCTCAGGGAGTTGCCACTTGTCTTCCTCTAAACGACACCAGAATGCTTCATCGGTTTGTTTCTTCAGTTACGTCATGGATGCGTTCTTCCTCTGCCATGGTGGTCAAACAAATTTCAAATCCCCTCTAAAACGTGGCTTAATTCCCTGTCGATTCCACTTCTTCCATAGGGCATGATCTCAGCCGTCCAATCTGGGCCCTCCAAATCTGATGCCATACGCATGTTTCGCGCGGTTGACTTGCTCGACTGATAGCACGCGATCAACGACAGTTTTCTCTCACCTCCATCTGCCACGCATCGATCATTATATGGAATCTCTCTGCTTTCGTCCAAAACCTCTTACCATTTAAGGGCACCCCGATCATAACCGTCAGTTTCCAGAGTGCGGGTCCCACCTTGTACGATTAGCACTTTTTCCCCTTTCCGCCCGCGGTCCTCCACTTCCCCCATGCGACCGACTGCTCAGGCTTTTCCATTTTGGCCCTGTTCGCCCATAATTGCACATCAAAAATCACCTCCGTTTCCCAATCCGGGGTTCCCAGGGGCTAACTCGGCCTCCCGCATAGTCTCCATGGGCCTCGATCAGCACACTTTGACTGAGGTCCTCGTCATTCTGCGTTGAATGCCATTGCCACTGGTTTAGGGTGTTTTTTGATCGCTGTTCTAGAATTCTTTAGAGATTTGTTTGACCTTATATAGTCATGGTTCTTTGACAGTCTTCTATGGATCCAATTCGGATCACTACCCTGCACACAGTTGTAGGGGTCTGTGCACTCAGCTGCAGAATTCTACCCTAGGCCTTTGCACACTCAGCTATAGAGCCTCTTCCTACACTAAGACTCTTCACTCTTAGCTCTCACAGAACCATCAACTTACTCATAACTCTACCAAAAACTTATGAACTACCTTAGACTCTTCTAAGACTCCCTTTTTTTACAATCCCATGGTCCACAAACCAAGGGAGGATCTCATCAAGTTGACACAAACTATCTAAAACAAGGGCGGAAACCCTATTTACATCTTCGCGCTCCGCGAACACAAAATGCGGAGACTTTACATTCTTTACACAAAACTTGGGCTTTTAACCACAAAATTGACCCCAAGGGATCCGTTCCCAACAGGCCCCCAACACAAATCTCATGAATCACCCCTAATTCACTTTGCAGGTGTGGAGATCTTGTCACGAAGACCTCCCAGCTCCACCTGTACCACTGCAAGTTCGACGGTGCACTATGTTGCCGCCTGCTTCACTTAATCGACCAGGTGCTCCATCATTGGCTCTCCGCTGTCTGCTTGTATTTTCTGTTGTGTCACCTACAAATTGGCAAATTTCCCTTCAATGGATGTAGTGAGTACATAGGCCTCCTCTAGCCAAGGCCCTAATCTGGCCTTGAGCACTGTCTCCTTGCGCTGAGCTGTATCCACCTGTTCTTTCAGCGCATTGGCTTCCTACAATGTCGCTAACCTTTGTGTAATGGTGACAGTGCGTGCTATCGCTTTAACCTCATCATATCTCTGCTACAGCTCCCATGCCTCTATTTCCATCTTCTTCACAGTGGGATCCTCCTGTAGGTTGGTGACTAATTTGAGCGACTGCTCGAAGAGCACAATGCACTCCTTCATGATGGCATCTATAGCTACTACTGCATCTTTGACAACAGTCGCTCGCTACTCTTTAACCTCTGGTAGAGTCAAAGGCTTGGCCCTGAATTCGAGATCTGTAGTTTTAAGGTTCAGTTCAAACTGAACCTTAGCCAGCTATGTTCTCACTTCAGGCACTCCAGCAACGAGCTTCCGAATTCTCACATCCACTGGCGCATCTTCAGGAATATCGAGCTCTAGCACAGTCCTACATGCCTCAGCCACCACCTTGGTCATCTGATCATTCTTTCCATGGTGGCCTTAAGAAGATCAATGGAAAAATTATTTTGTGCAGCCAACTGAGTGTTGTTCACCTTCTGCTCACTGATAACGTTCAGGGTGGGCTGTTCTCAAGCCTGATGTTGCGTGATCACACCATCTTGCAAGGTGTGAAGGGATTCACTTGGAAGCGCAGCCAAATTTAACCCAACCCTCTTGAGGGCATTGACAGTGGCCCTGTCATCTTCTTCTTCTACAGTCAGCGCTCCATCCAGTAGCACTATGGCTCAAGGATCTAGCGTGCACACCATGTTTGCTGTCCAACATTCTAGGTGCCAAACTAGTTGACATCATGCTGCTTCGCCCCACACTAGTCTATACCTGTGACGCCTGGATCTGCAGCTCACGATGACTCGTTTGAATGGCATCCAAGGTATATTTATGTTGCTGCTCGAACTGCTATGGCAGTTCTGCGGTTGCGTCCCTCACCACATCGCCAATGTTGTTCAAATCACCCTTTGTCAAGGTGATTGGGTCGAGGGAGATTTTGTTGGCCTTGGACTTCTTCTGCAACCCTACTTTCTCCTATTCCCTGTTGCGCTTAGCCCAGAATAGAGTAGTCTCTGGTTCTGCTCCTCCCTAGTCAAATCGCTGCTCTTCCTCTTCTGTCTCTGAGGAAGGAGATTTCTGATTCTTGTCGAAATCGCACTCCTCCTCTTCTTCCTTCCCTTTTGTCTGCTTTTTGGCAGCACACTTCACTTTGGATTTGTCCTCAGCCTCTTTCTTCCTCTTCTCAGCCAACTGTTCCATCTTTAGTCTAGCCTCTTCCTTCTTACGCTTCGCTACAGACTTGCTAGACCCAGTTGTCAAGTCTGAGGCATGCGCCACTCTGCTGGCTACCGGTCGAGGACGGCTACGATCATGTCGTTTGTGGTGAGGTATGGAAGGTCATACCAATTTTTCTCAGGGTCCTTCCATGCTCGCATGGAGACATAGTGGAAGTCTATCTTGAACTCCACATAATCTATCAACTGGTCGAATACAATCAGTGACAACCACGGTTTGTGGTTGATGGCCATGTTGATACTCATCTCCATCAAGATCCAAAATATATTTCTATCCTTGAACCTTTCGGGGTCCTTGGTGGCCCAGAGTGAAGCGAACTTCTCTACTTCCGATAAATCCTAGGCGACCAAAGGAAACTGACTATCCTTCGATAACTCCCATGTGACCAGTACTATGGATAGCACCAACCATGCATAGTGAAAGGTTTTGTTGTGGTTCTGTGCCACTTTGCAGTTCGCGAGGAACTCCCTGCAAAGTTAGCATGCCCAGTTGAATTGTATGCCCCCCACGCACTGGGCTGCTAATGATACAATCGGTGCCGGCACTTCATCTATGAGACACTTTCTCATAATTTTCCCTGCCAGGATCTCGGTGGCTACTTTGACCGAGGGGTCAGTTACACTAGAAATGGAGTAGCCACACGACTTCTTGATGAGCTTAAACTTTTCCTTCATTTTCTCGGTGAGGTCGCGCTCACTTGTCTTTCCACCAAATTCCATGGCCGGATTTAATCCTTAATGTGGTAGCTGATTGATCCTATGGATCAGCCTGTCAAATATCGGTATTGGTTCTTCCAACTACAGGCACCCATTGTGCACCAAGCACAACAGTTGTTTGATCACTATCATGGTTATGGGCACACGGTTGTAATGCAGCACCCATAGCATGTTTAGCAGTCCTGCCTTGTCCACTCTTTTTATCCATTTCCTTGGCTCCAGCATGGTCACACCAGTATCCTTATAGAAGACACGGTGCATGAACTGATCAGTCGCTAAGTGGGGAAAGCGCTCCGTATCGGCCAAATCCCAATCCTCGAGCTTTAAAAAGGGGATGGACTGTTGGAGGGAATTGCTCCCCTAGGGCTTTTTGGGTTGAAGCCCTAGCAGACTGAAAGTTGTCTATTCAAAGAAACATGCATTCATACAGCCATTAAGCTATTATAAGAAAATTCTATGATAAGGGTACGTACCTTTGGTCCTACATTTGAGAAGGCCCTTAGGGTCCAAACCCTTCTTGGAATTCCCTTCTTCTCTTTTGTCCTGCAAAACAACCAATTCAAAGAACACAACAGTATATGGACAAAAACTTATAAAGAAACTATCTTCATGTTATAAAGAAAGGTAGTTAGTTATGAAATCCAAACAACCATTTACATATTAATTCTAAACATGAATATCATTAACATAAAGAAGATTCATTTCGGGAACCAAGACATGTGTTTCTTTTATTATAGACAAATAAAGTACATAAAAAAGGAATATTTTCACCTGAGTCACCTTCAGCAGGCTCCAAGCAAAGCTTCCTTCCAGATCCATTCCAGCCTCAAGCCTCTAACAAACTCCTTCCATGACTCTCTCCATGATGTCATAAATGGTGGATGAACATCAACACACAAGGAAATAAAGGTTTCCAGTACAAAATGGGGAAAGTGCAAAAGGCACAAGGGACTTCAGACTTGGTCAAGGGAAAAATCTCAGCATAATAACCTTTCTCTCTCTTCTCTCCTCCCTTTGGCCTTCCCTTTGAGGTCTTTTTATACCTCTCCCAAAGTAGTTTTTTAGTTGGGAGTTGGTTGGGAACAGTTGGGCCACGGGAACTAACAGGTGATCAGCAGGTAAAACCCACGATCTCCGCCCGAAAATGAGGAATTTTATATTTTTTTAAGTGTTTTAATACATACACGTGGGTTGGGTATACATAGACCCGCGTATACACGCGTTTAACTCAGGGCAATGACGCGTATAAGGGATAAAACACTATTTTTTTTAATTTTAGGACCAGGTCTGGAAGGAGGGGTTTCCCTAGGCCATGAGTACAACATCACAAACCATAGTAGTGAGATTTGGAGCTATAACAGATGCCCCCTAATATATGAGGTCAAAAGGGGTACATGATGGTTGAAATATATTATGCAAGTACATGGAAAGGAAGTCTGTCAAAAACCGAGGAGGACTTCACCAGAATTCAGCCTGCCAGGCCACCAAAGGAGATCAGAAAGAAACACTATCTGAGGCGAGCATATCCATGCTCAGAAAAAGTAAAGCATGTCCGCATATCAAGTACAAGCGGATCCACTAAGTATACAAGTATAAATGACTGAAAAATACATAATGGATCATCTGATCATGATGAGCAAGTACATGTCTGAATATCACATATAAGACTGTCAATGATGCTGAAAGATGCAACGGATCACTGATATCAAAGGCTAATCCCAAAAGGTACCAACTGAACATGATGGAATAGGATGGTACTACACTGCAAAACTAAGGTGCCAGCATATAGAATGTCGCCATGACTGACTGCAACATATAAAGTGGAGTGGTATCAACTAGCAGCAATAGGAGCAATTGTCAAGTGAACCAATGAATGCTGATACAACCTGAGGTCTTCATCAACTGTTGTGGTAGATTTCTACACCATGGGAATAAATGATCTGAATTCGACCATGTGAGAAATCGTTTGATTACCGGTCATTGATGTATATCGTTAACAAATGCGAGACTACTCACCGATAATGATAATGAGCGTCAAGGTACCCAGTACAATCTAACAAGTGTGAATAGATGAGCTAGAGTCGAACACCTGTAAGAATCTATCGATCAGGAGACAATGGTGGTTTCCCACTATCGATAGCGAAGTATCTGCCACTAATGACTGCAAACCCCAAGGTACTGCCAAATGGACTCTAGATCTTTGCCCTAGAGCAATGAGTCAGAGTCGATAGGGAAAGATCTGCTAGAAGGAAGGCATTAAGGCATCCTTCATCAATCTAGCGCGAGTGTAACCCGTAGGCCAATAATGTGGAAGGAATCGGACGAAAAAAGATGTAGTAACCCAACCAAAGTACGTTTCCAGCGTACAAAAGATGTGGCTAGCACACGAAAGAAACCCTCTGAACCAACCAATAATGAAAGCTGACATAGAGGCGAGGTATCCACCAATAGGGTCAAATGGAAACCAAGGTACTTCACAAATCCCAATGTGTGATAATGTAAGCTGATGTCGAACACAAGGGAAACCACTCAGTCAAAGACCCATGATACTGATCGATGCTGAGCACAAGGTGACCTATCAATAATGAAAATAGGGCCAGGGTGCAGCTCTAGGCCTGTCCTCAGAGCAAGGTGTCGTCGTCGATAAGGACAAGACCCACCAGCAAGAAGTCAATGTGGACCTTCTCAAACCGGCACGAGTAAAGGACCAATATAACTAATGGGATGATAGACATGACACTAACAACTAGGGATGGCTGACTGAAAAATGAGTCAAGAGACACCGCAGAAAGGCCGACTCAGGCTATCTTCCCTTGAACAAAAGCACAACTCAATGTGACTATGTGGCAGCATATGATGACTCTGTATAAGTTCGCCATGCAGGAGGCACGAACGAACCCTCCATATGATTGGAAGAGATAACCAATCGCGGGAGAACTGACTCAAAAACAAGGTTATGGCGTACCTAAGTCAAACTAAATCCCACCCATGCGGAGGAGACTTTGTTTTGAGTGCTTTGTTCAAGGGCGACACGACTGACTCTAGCTACCAACAATAAATGGAAATACTGTCCCATTCCCGCTCTTTTTGGAATATTTATTTTTTTTGTCTTTTTCTGTTAAGCCGGAAAAAGAATAAAAGAATGCTATGGTACAGTGGAAAGAACGAGTGTCGATGAAACAGATGATCTAGTTCCTAGGAATGGAACATTCCTATGCTCAATGCAAGGAGGTGAAAACTAGTCAGTGACACCCAAAGGTGTGTTTCTTCCACGGGTCAAGGTGTGTGAAGTTGCAGAAGTCAAAGGTATGCAAGGTTGATCTTGCAGTCGTCATGGTCAAAAGTTGGCTTAAACACGAGTCCAAGTGAAGCTGGCTCTAGGCCAAAAGGTGCAAGTGGTCAACATGCAATGCAGTAGTACAACTCAACAAAAATGAGCCTCTAGGGTATAAGGCCAGAACGAAGCGAAGAAGCAAAGAGGAATGAGTCTTCATCGCATAAGTCATGGCAGGACTAAAGAGGACTCCCGAGCCTAGGGATGAAAAATTAGCATGAGTTCCAAGCGACAGAAAGGTACTAACTAGGGCACCCATGATAAGGTAGGCTCTACCACACAAGTCATGATACTTCTAAGAAATGAGAAGGTTCTGCACCATAACTTGGTGGGGTCGATCCTAAGGCCAAATGGGAAAGGAAACTGATAAGTGCACAATGCAGGCGAAAAACCTAACCTATATGCCAGTTTCGAGAACCAATACCTGTCAGAACGGACCAACCATAAACTTCCAAAGGAGAAATCTTCCAAGTTCTGTATACATAAATGGGAACACTAGACAAGAAGTTAATACATCCCACATATAAACTTCATATAAAATCTTGTGTTCTGGAATACAAAACTTGAAAATTCATACCTCATATATACAATATGGTACACAGAACCACGCAACCTTTCGGCTTACGTATAATAGCTCTTCTGGACAAACCCCTTGCAGGGATTGTGCCAAGGGATCCTTTGCTAGTCATAACTCATGGCTTCAAAGAGTTCCTCCTGTGAAGGTAAAACAAGATCTGAGAAATCATGAGAACTAGAAGGATAAAAAGAGTGAATTAAAGGGTCCCATGTCCCTATAAGATGAATCTCTTGGTCAACTGTCGAGACCAAGTCCCAAGAAGGAGAATAATAAGTCAAAGGATCCTTCTCAGAAGCGATTGAACATTGAGGACTCAATGCCACATAATTCACCCGTGGCGGGGTAGAGTCTACTTGAACACTTGGAACAAACCAAGGGGCATTCTGCAGTAAAGTCGAACTAGGGTGGTGATTATCAGATGCAAGCTGATCAATAGTGACAATATTCCCGTTATGAGGAAAGCACATTACTCGAAAGAGTGAAGACACCACAGCATTCATAGCATAGACATAATCACGCCCAAGTAGCATATTAAAGTCTAAAGGGCTATCAACCACCATCATGTCGATTAAGACAGTCTTCCTACCTAAAGTGATAGGCAATTGAGGAAGAACACCCATAGATTCACCAGGTCTTCTATCATAGGCTAACAATTGACTCTGAGCTGTCAACAACTTTGGGGAACCCAAAGCTTTCCAAGTCAAAGAGGATATAATACTTGCAGAGGATCCTTCATCCACCATACATCGATAGACATTTGTGGAATTCACTCTAACCTTTATTTGGAAAGGTGCAACAGAAGGAAGACGAGGCTCAACAAGACTATCCCAATCAAAGGAAACAATCTTAGAACTTGGATGGGGAACATTCGAAGAAAGCGGAATGCCCCCTATACTAGAAGACTCTCTACAAGAGATCAAACAGACTCTTTTTTTAGGCGCTTCACCCCCCAAAAGAGGAGTGTAATCAGCAAGTGATTGCACTGGCTCTACAACATTATCAACCAATGGTTGATGGGATTGATGAGAAACCATATCAGGTCTAGGAGTAGAAGTACTTTCAGACTCAGACCATATCCTTTGAACCTCTGGAATGCCAGGGCATAAATGAGTAAGATGGTCTCCCTTGCATATCTTACAAGGGAACTTAGGTTTAAAACTTCTACGTCCAGGTTTCTTATCAACCTCCATTCTGCCAACATGACTAGCAGTGGTTTGCGGAGAGTCCTGAACATGACTTGCAGAGGTCAGTGACTCTTTACTAGTATGGCTCGCAGTGACTAGACTCATGCCCCCAGCATGACCTGTAGCGGCTAAAGACTCATCTCCAACATGACTGGTAGAGGTTGAGGATGAAGTGTTAGTGTGACTTGCAGTGACTAGACTTGTGCCCCCAGCATGACTTGCAGAGGCTGAAGGCTCATCTCCAACATGACTGGCAGAGGTTGAGGATGAAGGGATAGAATTATTCTTCTTCTTTGACTTCCTCTTTCTCCTTTTTTTGGATTTCTTGTTACAAGAAGGAGGAGAAGAAGGAATCCCAGATTTCTCTTCGAAAGAATATGAACAATTAGCACCCATGTGATGCCCTTGAAATAAAGAATTCAACTGAGAAGCTTCAAGAGCATTTGGAATATTCGGAGTGGACCACAGCCAAATGGGTAGTCCAACATTCAACCCAGGAATATTCAGAGTCGCCAATTCTGTTGGAGGGAATTGCTCCCCTAGGGATTTTTGGGTTGAAACCCTAGCAGACTTAAAGTTGTCTATTCAAATAAACATGCATTCATACATCCATTAAGCTATTATAAGCAAATTCTATGATAAGGGTACGTACCTTTGGTCCTACGTTTGAGAAGGCCCTTAGGGTCCAAACCCTTCTTGGAATTCCCTTCTTCTCTTTTGTCCTGCAAAACAACCAATTCAAAGAACACAACAGTATATGGACAAAAAATTATAAAGAAACCATCTTCATGTTTTAAAGAAAGGTATTTAGTTATGAAATCCAAACAACCATTTACATATGAATTCTAAACATGAATATCATTAACATAAAGAAGATTCATTTTGGGAACCAAGACATGTGTTTCTTTTATTATAGACAAATAAAGTACATAAAAAAGGAATATTTTCACCTGAGTCACCTTCAGCAGGCTCCAAGCAAAGCTTCCTTCCGGATCCGTTCCAGCCTCAAGCCTCTAACAAACTCCTTCCATGACTCTCTCCATGATGTCATAAATGGTGGATGAACATCAACACACAAGGAAACAAAGGTTTCCAGTACAAAATGGGGAAGTGCAGAAGGCACAAGGGACTTCAGACCTGGTCAAGGGAAAAATCTCAGCATAATAACCTTTCTCTCTCTTCTCTTCTCCTTTGGCCTTCCCTTTGAGGTCTTTTTATACCTCTCCCAAAGTAGTTTTTTAGTTGGGAGTTGGTTGGGAACAGTTGGGCCACGAGCACTAACAAGTGATCAGCAAGTAAAACCCGCGATCTCCGCCCGAAAATGAGGAATTTTATAGTTTTTAAGTGTTTTAATACATACACACGGGTTGGGTATACACAGACCCGCATATACACGCGTTTAACTCAGGGCAATGTCGCGTATAAGGGATAAAACACTATTTTTTTAAATTTTAGGACCGGGTCTGGAAGGAGGGGTTGCCCTAGTCCATGAGTACAACATCACAAACCATAGTAGTGAGATTTGGAGCTATAACACGTGCATTAGGCATGGTATACGAAATGCGATCTTGTCTGTCAGCAACGGTGTATGCGTCATGACCTTTCTCTGATTAATGTCCTTGGGGACCTTTGCCTTACCTCGGCACGGAGGAATGTATTCAGGTAGTTTAGAGATAGGGTCAAACCCTTCAACGTCAATGTCCTCGGTCTCCATGTCAAATGTCATCCCCACCCATATTGATTTCTTCATTGTCTTCTTCAAGTTATAGGTCAACTACCTTGCCCTTCTCCTGCGCGGTGGGCTTTTCCTTCTGCAGGTGTTTTCTGCGTGACGCTCGCATTGGTGGTGTCACTTTCTGCTTATCTTTCTTCATTTTCGGATCGTCTTTATTTGGTGTAGGCCTTGGCCTGGGTGACCTCAACGATTTGGGTACCTCTGCAGGTACTTCAACACTTGCTATCTCCGGGGTAGCTTCCTTAGCTACCATTGCTTCTCCAGCACTCACGGTTTCTGCGGTCGCCAACATGATACTAGACAACAACTCCTGCATTTCCTTTGGCAACTTCTCAAATGTTGAACTCACTATCAAAGCTTCAAAGTACTCATGGTTCATACGCGCCTGAGAGCTCAACACCTCAATTCTCAAAATGCCAAGTGTTTTTCGCTGGGCAGCCACCTGTAATTTATAGGCATTTTCGAATTCAAATCTGATCGTTCCCCCCAAAATTCATTCATAAATGTTGGATTGGCGGCAGATTTTCAAAGATCTTGCCCTTAAATTTCGACTTAAATTCCCCCCCCCCCCCTCCATTTAGTCATTTTCCCACTGTCAAGTCATGAACAGTGACCATAACGGTCACTTTCCAGCTTTCCTGCACGGTCCCTTCTTCGATAGCCCAGCTCCCTATGTATTTTTGCTAATATTTTGAAATTCCTTCCTTCTGCACAGTTGCCCAATTGTACAACTCCACAACCTAGGCAGTGTAGTTTATAGTCCTACGCCGACTTTTAGCTACCTGGAGTGCTTAGACTATGCTTCCATCATGTAGTCATCTAGCCAGATCGCCGGTGTATGGCTTCAATTGGCTGCCATTCACGCTCCCTAGGAATGGCTCTCCATTCAACTTTACCAAATGAACTACTCCACCATCAGTAATCTCCTTGATGACATAGGGCCCCATCCAATGCATCCGAAATTTTCCTGGAAATTTATCAAACCTATTGTCATATAATAAAACTAAATCATTTACCTTGAAGATGCGCAATTTGATGTGCCAATTGTGCCATGCCTTTTCGCGTTCCTTTTGAACTTGTTGATGGAATCCAGCTAGAAATATATCCTCTTCAAGCTCTATTAGCTTTGCAAGCCTCTCCTCCAGGGCTCTGTGATCTTCCATTCCTGTGGATGCCACTACATGCAGACTAGGTACAATGTATTCCATCGGCATCACAACTTCTATGCCATAAACTAGTTTGAATAACGTTTGTCTAGTCAACTTCTTGCAAGTCGTTCTATAAGCCCATAGCACTGCGGGCATGCGCACATCCCAGTCATTTCTTTGAGCATTGAAAACCTTGGTTAGCGCACTCTCCAATATTTTATTAAACGCTTCCACCGTCCCATGAGCTTGTGAATGATATGGAGTGCTCTTCTGATGGTAAACCTGAAATTCCTCCATCATTGCATTTATCGTCTCATTAAGAAAATGCATACCGCAATCACTCACTAAAATTTTTGGACAAATAAAACGTGTCATCACGTACTCAAAGATGAATTTTGCTGCTATCGCACTTGTACAGTCCTTCACAAGCTGCGCCTCCACCCATCTGGTTAAGTACTCAGTTGCGGTGATGATGTACCGCGCACCCGTCTTCTTCCATGGAGGCTGAATTGGTCCCACAAAGTCAATCTCCCACTTCTCGAAGAGCTGTAATGATATATGTGGATTCAGCGATAGCTCATCCCTATGCAAGGGTCTTCCTATCCTTTGGCATGCATCGCATGCCCTACAATATGCTTTTGAATCCTTATGCAAGGTCGGCCACCACAACCCAGTGTGTAGAATATTTTGAGTTGTTGCTTTTCCTGCATAATGACCTCTTGCAGCTCCACCATGAGCCTCAGCAAGGATGCTATTTCATTCAAACTCTAGAACATAACATCGCAACATTTCATCTGATCCCATTTTGTACAAGTGCCCTGCAATGGCAGAAAAGTCTGCCATGCACACCACTAGTTTCTTCTATTGTTGACTTGTATATCCTTCCGGAGTCATTCCTATCGTTAGGAAGTGTATAATATCTTCAAAGTGGTTTTCTGCAACATGCACTGTAAAGAGTTTCACATCAGGCAATCCTTCCTCCAAATTAGTAGGCCCTTCTCTAGTTTCAATGCGTGATAGATGATCTGGTCCTGCATTCAATCGTCCTGGTTTCACAATGACTTCAAAGTCATATTCCTAGGAAAACAACATTCACCTTCATATCTTCCCCCCCAACATAGGCTTGTTGACTGGGTATTTCAATGTAGAATCGTCTATATACATCTTCAAATGTGCACCCAATAGATAATGCCTAAACTTCTGGAGCGCGTACACCATAGCTAATCCTTCCCACTCTATCGTGGAATAACTTTTCTCAGCTTTGGACAACTTCCTACATCCGAACATTATAGGGTGATCCAAGTCCCCTTCACTGACCTGTGTCAATACTACTCCCAATACAATACATGACGCATCCACATGCAATGAAATTCCTTCCTCCAATCCAGGAAGACTAGGATCGAAGTGGTGACCATTTTCTCCTTTAGCACATCCAAGCTCTTCTAGCATTCTTCATTCCAACATAACGTAACATCTTTCTTTAACATTTTTTTTCATCAGTGCAATTATCTGGGCATAGCTCTTGATGAATTTCCTATAGTATCCTATATGCCCCAAATTTGCGTGCAGTTGTTTCACACTCCTTGATGCTTCCAAATTGACTATGAGTGCGATCTTCGCAAGGTCTACCATCAAGCCTTGTTTGCATACCACATGACCCAACAAGATCCCAAAATGGACACAAAACAAGCATTTCTTTAGATTGAGCATGATTTGGTACCTCCAACATGTATCTAGCATCATGCACAGACTTGCCACATGGTGCTTTACCAATCCAAACACTATCTAATCATCAAAGTATACCTCCATAAATTTGTGAATGAAATCCTTGAACGCCGCGATGACTACGCATGAAAAGATCATCAACGCGTTCTTCAGCCCAAAAGGCATCACCGTATACTGGAAGCATCCCCATTCAGTTGCGAAGGTCATCTTACTTCTATCCTCTGGCGCGATCTTGATCTGATGGTACCCAGAGAACCCATCAGTGAACGAATATGCTTCTTGGCCGCCAACATTATCCAGGACCTCATCAGTGAACGAAGTTGGGAAGGGATCATGCATGCAGGCATCATTCAACTTCCTGAGATCTACGCATATCCTTATTTCTTCCTTCTGCTTCTTTTCCTAAACTACTATTGGGCTCACCCAATCAAATTCTTCCACCGGTTCAATAATACCTACCGCGAGCATCTTATCAAATTCTAAGCAGACCCTTTCTTTATACTTCGGAAATAGGTGGTAAGGTCTTTTCTTCATAGGTTTCACATCTGGTTTTAGGGTGATCTTCATGACACCTAGGTCCCCTATTATCCCTTTCAGATCTGAAAAATTCATGGGGAATAGATCCTAATATTCACGGAATAGTTTGGCGACCTTATCCACTATCACATCGTCCCAGTAGTCCCCAATCTTTGCAAACTTCGATTCTACCAATGTTCACCAGTCTAGTTTTGAGTGGCTCAGTTATGTCAAGGTTCTCTAGTTGTGGTCCTTCAACTTTGCGGTGACCTTCAGTCTCTGGATTATTAATCTTCCTCGAGTCTTCGTCTTCTTCTTTCATTGATACATTGTAGCACTCCAACAAGTGGCTTGGTTGGGTAGTCCAATCAGGTTGAATCAAATCTAGAGGATCCTGTGGTATCCTGAAAATTGTTACCTTAACCTCCTACAATTCTTCATCGATACTTTCAAACCCATCCTCAAAGTTGAACGTCATCAAAAATCCTTGGCACAAAACATCCCATTCTTCAGTGCCATGGCGGAGTTCCATCTCCAAGTACCAATTGATCGGTATAACATCCAAGGTATGACAAAACAAATGGACCCATTCCAGCTGAGGCGTTGCTCCATTCACTTCATTCGATTTGGCCAAATGGTCACGCAGATCATTTCTCCCATCATATTTTTCTATTAGGCATACTTTTGGGTGACTAAACTGCACTCTCATCATTTTTCTATATACACGCCAATCATCAAAACTGCCCTTATGAGTGCCCCACCATCTCATAGGTGTAGCACACAACGACCAATCTAAGGCTTGGAAGCGATGTTTCTCTAGAACTTCTCTCTCAAATGCATCCAAAAAGTGATCAAAATCAGTTAAACCATCGTAATAAGGCATATTTCTTACCTTTGATGATACAAAACACAACGACTTGGTCATCATATTACAACGCAATGTAGATACATCATGCAGTCGATTCTACCAGTGCTCCAATTCTTTGTCTGAATCTGATGTGTAAGATCTTTCGCGATCCCATGAAATACGTCCATCTGCTGTCGGATTCACCCAATCCTAATCTCACATTGTTGTCTTGTAGATCTGGTCCAAATCATCATCACTTTCATAATCGCGGACCAGTTCAGTATAGTGCGATCCTTCTGCAAGGTCCAGTGGCACCACTATGTGGAGCAATTTCTTCTCAAATATCATCTTCCGCTTTTTTAGAATGATTACCCCATTCATGTCAGTGTCCTAATCAATCCCAAGGAGCACGGGGTAGGGATTGATGTCATCCATAATCTCTATCACTTCAAAATCAGCTAGTGTGGACATGCCTTCGATATCAAATTTTACCCCCTGTAACCTCCCCATTGGGATGATTTTCCATTGATTCACCATCGTTAATGGAATAAGAGACCACTGTAGCGTAGGTATCCCCATTCTTTCCCATGTTTGTTTTGGCAAAACGTTTGCGTCGGACCCTAGGTCCAAGATAACTTGGTCCATATTGTATTCTACTATATGCACGGCGAGTCTCATCTCACATCCAGTTCTTGCCTTATGCTTACCAAGCTTCTGAACTACATGCAGTTTGTCAGTAGCGTTTTCCTTGCCAACAAACCTATTGATCAGCTCCTATAGTCCCTTCACAGGCTTGCTATCACGTAGCAGTTTCATGCAGTCTCCAAGAATGTGGTAGTCATAGACGAGTCCATTTCTTCAGTTGGCTTCTCTTGACTCCTTGAGGTAGAGGCCTCAACGAATCGTTTCTTTGCTTCCATAAATGTTTCTTTTGCGTATTCTAGATCAAACCCAGTCTCCGTATCTGGCACTTTGTGGACCCACTCATCTTCTTCAGGCTGCTACCACTTATCCTCACTAGTCATTGCTCCACTCTGTAGCACAATATTTACCTTAGGGTCTTCCTTGCAAGGCCCAACCCTTGTCATTTGTAGTTTTTGAGTCGGTTTCTAAGGATGTGCCACCTTCTCGCGTATCTTAGCTAACAATATAGGGCAATCCTTCGTCGCATGGTCAAACTGAGTACAATAGTGGCATGACAACCATTTCGGATTCGGGCATTCTCGCACGTAATGTCCTGGTCCTCCACAGTTGTAACAAATAATCTGCCTTCAACCTCTACCAGGTCCTCCTCACCTTGGCCTCATCCGCACCCTTGATACTCACCTTGTGCTCCTCCAGTGCCTTGGTCCGGAGGCCGCGTTTTTGCCTGCACCCTGTATGCAGATGTCATTTCCATCATTAATTCATAACTCTGACAATTGCGCTCATCATGACGCACAGATTGACAGAAATTGGAGAAGAATTTTTGCGGTATCTGTACGAATTTCTGCAGAAAATGGAAATTGTTTGTTGCATGTTTCCCAGCCACCTGACAGATAGCACACCAAAGCATTGGCACTATACTTGGCCCTACCATAGCTTCCGCCTCAAAGGCATTGGTCCCAGATTAGCATCCTACATTGGTGTCTTGTGCATGAATCTGTTGAACTCCCAGATTAGCATCCTACATTGGTGTCTTGTGCAATCTCATCATGATTTCTAGAGCTTCCTCTTGGGTCCCAATCTTCTGTTGTGATAGCACAACCCTTAGATTAGGCAGCAGTGAGGCCACAAACCATTCGCGGTGCTGTCCATCAGTCAGATTCATGTTAGCCTTGCGCATCGTACACTTCAATCTCTAATCCAAATCCCAAGGTGTATCACTAGGCTTCATCACGATCTCTTTGAATCCCACAATTGATTGTGCTTCTAACTTAGGTATATTGAACTCCTTATTTAGTGTTGTTTGGATATCTGCCAATGCAGGCATTGCGTTATCTGTGTAGTACTTAATGTACCAAGTTAGTGCATAGTCCTGCAAAGCACTAACCAATGTCGCTTTCTTCATTTGATAATCTGTGATACCTTGAGCTTCCCATACAGCCTTCGCGATGAACCAAAACTGGTCCAGATCTTCATTTCCCATGCCCTTGAACATGGGTAGCTTTACAGAGTTCGCCATATTGAACGGTGGCAGAGGTGGTGGTGTTGTGGGTGAGGGTGTAAGCAGTGGAGGTGAAGATGGAGGTGGAGTGGGTGGATGAGGTATTTTCAGGAACCCTTTCTTTATCAACTAAATACCGCTCTACAGAGAAGCATACGCTGCTCCCTCATCGTCACTCATTGGAGGTTCAATCAACGGGTTATATTCAAGGTCTTTTCTTCCTCCATCCCTGAAATTCCTTCCACTTCGCATAGCCCCAAACATCAAGGTCACTGCATAACTTTATTTTCGCACAATATAATCTTAATCCAAGTATTTAACGATTTTAAATACTTACCTCACGACCCTTTGAAGAAGTGGCGCTCTACTTCAATGTAACTGATCTAAGTAGTCGACCGCAAACTCTGTGACAAATCCTCCTATGATACGATCGAGCCAATGATTAACAACGCGCACGATCTTATCTTTAGAGGCTTCCAATCTCTGCACTAACCCCGGGGTCCAGATAATCGGACTGTCAAGCCTCCACCTTCCTTGGCCGTCTACCAACTTCTCGATCCACTTGTATAGTTCAACTGGGAAGGAACAAAAGAATATTTCATGTATCTCTATGTATAGATATTTGTCCAACCACTGTTCTTTCGTCAATTGCGGATTCCTATTTTCTTGCACCGCGAATTCGTGGATCTTTCTATCCATCCAATATTCAATCTCTTTCTTAGTTGGATTCCAGTGATGTGACATCACACATCTCATTATGCAAATCCCGGTCCCAGCAATGGAACCATTTGTTGGCTTGATGGCCCCTGACCTAGGTTCAGTGTTAAGTAGCCAAGAAAATCCCTACACTATTGGCCCTTTCAGCATCAATCCGTGGAGCATAAACTGAAGTCTCACCGAAGCAGTATGGGGGGATGCAGGAACCAAGTTTCTGCACCCTGGGATGGTTGTTATGTCGGTTATATGCCCTAACCTTTCCTTCATGCGGACCGAGAAGACCTTTAGGGCTTATCAATGTATTTCTCTTATTCGCCCTTGAAGCCTCCACAAAAGTCTCTGATCATCCTTCACAGATCCTAAATAGATAGATCAGCAACTTACATGCCTCTATAATTAATATTACTTCTGTATTTACTCAAATTCTCTTAGTTTTGTACTATCTTAATAGGTAATTATAATTATCGTGCATAAACAGATATTCTTAATTGCATTCATATAAAAAAGAGAAACATATAGATTCATGCATCAAAGTAGTATTAAAACATAAACCCAATATTCAACATAACATAATCGCATGAAATTAATAGAAGTAAAATACACAAGTAATTCTAGAATACTTCTCTTTATTGATAATCCATATTTCCAATATAGACTCTGACTATCCTACGCATAGAGCTATAGGGGTCCATGCACTCAGCTGCGGACTTATACCCTAGGCCTCTACGCACTTAGCTGCAAAGCCTCTTCCTACGCTAAGACTCTTTGCTCTTAGCTCTCACAGACCCATCAACTTACTCAAAACTCTACCAAAAACTTATGAACTTCCTTAGACTCTTCTAAGACTCCCTTTTTATACAATCCCATGGTCCGCGGAACAAGGGCGGATCTCATCAAGACGACACAAACTATCTAAGCTAAGGGTGAAAACCCTTTTTGACTATTTACAGCTTCACGCTCTGCGACCAAAAAATGCAGAGACTTTAGATTCTTTACACAAAACTTGGGCTTTTAACCCCAAAATTGACCCCAGGGAACCTGTTCCCAACAGAATCCTACCAATCACAACTATAAAGATGGAAGTGTTATTGCTCCTAGCCTTCCAAAACCTGCAATGTTAACACCATAACAATTGGAAGAAAATTGAGGAAAAGGGTTGTGTTACAGTTGTGATAACAAATACACTTAAGGTCATAAGTGTGCTGAGAAGAAATTATTTTACATAGATTGTGAAGAGGAAGAAGAAAAGGAACAAGAAACATCAAAAGAAGCGGATACACACCAGGAACAAAGCCCAGCGAAAGAATAAATGAATCCAACCATATCTTGTAATTCATTGGTCGGAATAACCACTCCTCAAACCATCAAGATAGAAGCACATATCAAGAAAAAAAAGTTAATAGTATTGATTGATTCGGGCAGTACACATAATTTATTCGTTGTAAGATAGCGAGGGAATTGAATTGCTTCCTATATTATCCATCACCAGAGTGTCAAGTGATGGTTGCAAATGGAAGAACCATAAATTTCTCTGGAAAGTGCCATAATATCAAGCTATCCATAGGAGAATATGTGTTGAATAGTCCAATGCTTTCCATTACAATGGGTGGTGTTGATGTTGTACTAGGAGTCCAATGGTCACAATCTTTGGGTATGATAGATTTTAATTTTCAACAACTTTTCTTGAAATATTTTTTAGAAGGAAAGGAATTTGAATTAAGGGGTATCATAGGGAAACCTAGAAAGATAATAAGCTTGAATGGCATGCCAAAGCTTCTAAAGAAAGAACAACGTGATATAATTGCACAATTATGTTCTCTAGAGGTTCCCATGTTGAAATCATCTATTTCTCCAGATCTCCAAAAAGTCTTGGACAATCATTCCAAGGTATTTGAGACTCCCAAAGGCCTCCCACCTATTTGTGATCATGATCATGCTATTAATTTGATTGCAGGAAGTGTTCCTCCAAACATTAGGCCTTACAGATATCCCTATGCCCAAAAGAGTGAAATTGAATGTATGGTTGCAGAAATGCTAGAGGCTGGTATTATTCAACCTAGTCAAAGTTCTTTATTTGCTCCAGTAGTATTGGTGCACAAGAAGGATGGATCATGGTGCATGTGTTCATATTATAGGGAGCTCAACAAGCTCACTATTACTTCACCAAGTTTGACCTTCGTTCAAGATATCATCAAATCAAATTCAAGACTAAAGACATTCTGAAAACAACATTTAGAACTCATGAGGGTCATTATGAATTTTTGGTTATGCCTTTTGGCTTTACCAATTCACCTTCTACAATTCAAGGTTTGATGAATTCAATTTTCAAACCCTTCATTAGAAAATTTGTGTTAGCATTTTTTTGATGATATACTAATCTACAACAAGTCTTGGAAGGATCATGATCAACATGTTGATAGAGTTCTCAAACAATTGGAGGAGAAACAATTATATGCAAAAACCTCCAAATTTTTCTTTGGAGTACAAGAGGTGGAATATTTGGGTCATATTGTATCTCACGAAGGTGTTAAGGTAGACCCTAGAAAAATTAAAGCCATTAAGGAATGGAAAATCCCCACATCCATAAAGCATCTACGAGGATTTCTCGGGTTGACAGGGTATTATTGCAAGTTTGTTAAGAATTATGGGAGAACAACAACACCTCTAACAACATTACTAAAGAAAGATGAATTTTCTTGGAATGTGATGCCTCAGGAAGTGGAATTGGCGTTGTTTTAATACAAGAAGAAAGACACATTGCTTTAGAAATTCGTCCAATCAAAGGAAATTATTTACACAAAGCTATTTATGAGAAGGAAATGTTCGCAATAATACATGCACGTAAGAAATGGCGACCTTACCTAATTGGAAGACACTTCAAGGTAAAAACAGATCATGATAGTCTTAAATACTTTTTAGAACAAAGATTATCT
This sequence comes from Pinus tabuliformis, assembly GCA_031772625.1. Lineage (NCBI taxonomy): Eukaryota > Viridiplantae > Streptophyta > Pinopsida > Pinales > Pinaceae > Pinus > Pinus tabuliformis. The sequence goes on along the minus strand of CM062818.1, from coordinate 845,859,801 downwards.
TCTAAAGAGTAGAAAAAATGGGTCACAAATATGTTCGGTTATGACTTTGAAATCATCTACAAAAAAAGAAGCAAAATTTTGTTGTAGATGCACTCTCAAGAAAGGATGAGGATGTGGAAGCATTGCTTAGTGCCATTTCTATTATCCAACCAGATTAGATAAACGAAGCAAGGGATGAATGGAAGAATGATGAAGAAGTGTGGGCACTCATTCAAAATTTACAACAAGAACCCAGTACATCTGATACATTTAGCTGGAAAAATGGTTCATTATGGTACAAAAATTGCTTATACCTCTGTAATAATTCCCAACTCAAACAAAATATTCTTATGGAATTATACACCTCTCCCTTAGGAGGGCACTCAGGATTTTTAAAAACTTACCACAGGGTTAAGAAGGAATTTTTTTAGGATGGCCTTACATCTGATACTCAAAAGTTTGTGGCGGAATGTTTGGTTTTCCAAAAAAATAAAGTTGAAACGATTAAGACCCCAAGTCTATTACAAGCTTTATCCATTCCAAGTCAATGTTGGGAGGAAGTTTCAATGAATTTTATCACAGGTTTACCCAAGTCCAAAGGAAAGAGTGTCAACCTGGTGGTAGTTGATAGACTTACCAAGTGTGCACACTTTTTTGCATTATCTCATCCTGTTAAATCTAGTATAGTTTCTGCTAAATTTATGGAAACAATTCAAATGTTACATGGAAACCCAAAGATTATTGTAAGCGACAAAGATACCATTTTCACTGGAATTTTTTGGACAAAATTATTTTCTTGTCTGGGTAATCAGTTAGCTCATAACTCATCTTATCATCCTCAATTTGATGGGAAAACTGAGATAATGAACAAATGTTTGGAAGGATATCTTTGTTTCTTTGTATCTGATAACAAACACAATGGGTCAAATGGTTTCCTCTTGCTGAATGGTGTATAACACTTCCTTCCATACTGCAGCAAAAATGACCCCATTTATGGCACTTTATGGATATCATCCATTGTCCATCACATCATATTTAAGATAAAATACTAAGTTTCAAGCAGTTGAAGATCACATCGAGCATTAAAAATAAGTTCTCCAACTCTTAAAGGATAACCTCACTTTGTCATAAAATAGAATGAAACAATAGGCAGATAAACATCGCAGCGAAATAAGTTTTGATGTAGGTGATTGGGTATTTCTACGACTACAATCATACAAACAAATATCCCTCAAGCAAGCTAAGAAGGATAATAAATTATCACCAAAGTATTATAGTCCATACAAGGTGTTGCAAAGGATTGGTACTATGGCATACAAATTGGAGCTTCCTACAACTTCCTCAGTGCACCCAGTTTTCCATGTTTCATGCTTAAAGAAGGTTATAGGTGAGAAGCTCCTAGTTCAAACAATATTTCCAAAACTTGACGAGGAAGGAAATATAATATTGGAACCTGAAGCAGTTATAGAAACAAGAACTAGACAGCTACAAAATTGATTAATTTCAAAGTATCTCATCAAGTGGAAGAACTTACCCGCCGATGATTCCACATGGGAGGATGAGAATTTTATACTAAAGCATCCAAAACTACTCAAGCATTGAGGAAAACACTTTTCTGAAGGAGAGGGGCATGTTACGTCCCTATAATACTAGTGTATTACCTTATTATTATTGTCATTGTAGCCCTTTATTGTTATTGGTGTGCCCATGTTTTCCCCATATTGTTATTATTGTGCCCCACAGAAGCCCACTATTGTTATTGTTGTGCCCTTATGTCATTATTGTTATGTCGACTTTGACTATATTGTGACCCCTTAGACTCCTATATATAGAAAGGAGGTCTTGTCATTTGTATCATCCAATAATTGTTCGTTTCTGTAATGTAAAGCAGTTTTCCCCCTCGAAGAGGCTGATTTTGAAGTCGTTGTTCTATCTTTTCTTCTATTTTGTGAGATGGTTGCATAACACTATGTGTTACCTTATTGATGGACTGCGTAGCTAGAGGGTAAAGTTGATTGAGCTAAGTTCTACCTAAAGGAGTTGTGCTCATTGATAGAGGAAAATTGAGGAGCTTCAAATTGGGAAGAAAAAAGAACCGTAGATGTGTTCAGGGTATGTGGACTAAAAAGAGTTGAGGAGCATGCTACATTAGCAAGTAAGTCAATTGTACTTTGTTTAGGGTATATTGGTCATCAAAGTGAATGACACCAAGCCCTAATATTTTCTTGTATCATGATGATTGTAGGAGGGACATAATCCCTAGTACAGGAGCCCTAGATTATCGTATTAAATATTGTCAATATAACAAAGTTGGGTTGAAAAAGTTAAAAATTGTTTATTGTGTACTAATTGATTCACTGTTGTGTTTATTCCACTATGCAAAGTAGTATTGTAGTGGAATTTAAGAGTGTTTTCGTCAAATATTCTATGACTCAAATCAAAGCCTTGAGTGTTGTGGAAATTCAACATGTAATCAGAGCTAGGTTTGAAGAGCTAGTGAATCAGAGTGTGCACAACGAGTATAAATCAAGAGGGAGTTGGTCCCATTGTTGTTGAAGGTCTAATAACAATGGTGAAGTTGTTGGTTGGTCCATGATATGAGGAAATGTTGGATGGGATGTCTAACTATAGTTTGTGGAAGGAAAGGATCAAGTTGGTCTTGATGGTAAACAAGATCTAGGAATTTTCTGACAAGGAGTTCAAGAAACAGACTGGCCCTAAAGATCATGAAGTGTATGAGGAGTTGGATACAAAGGCCAAGTTGATAATCCTAGATGGTGTCAAAGATCACTTGATACCTCATGTGTCTAGGAAGAATATTTCACATGAAATGTGGAAAGCTCTTCAGGATCTATTCCGGAATAAGAACGAGAACTGACTATTTTTATTGAGGGATAAGTTCAAGATGACCAAGATTATGGATGGAGAAGCGATAATTTCATATCTAATGAGATTGTCTCAGGTTAGAGATGAGATTTACCCCATTAGTGAGACTATTACAGATTCTAATATGGTGAGGATTTCTAAGGGTTTTACCTAGGAATGAAGTCATTCATTAAAGGGATCGTCGCCAAAGAAAAGTTTCCATACTGGAACAGGTTGTTGGGTGACTTCATTTAGAAGGAATTGTGGGGTGAGGAATTTCACCAAAAGAAGTAGTATTTTGATGATAATGTGGTTCTTACAAGGAGGATGAAGGGAAATAGAAAGCAATTGAGTAACCTAAAGTGCTTCAGTTGTTTTGGTATCTCTCTTGCGACGAGACTAATTTGAGTTGAGGAAGAGGGATGGAGAACAATTTTGGGTAATATTGTGCATGGTTGTGTAGGGTTATTTCTCTTGAGAATGTGCCATAGGATATGTACACTTTTAGGAAGGAGGTCGAGCTCTTTGGTGGGCTCCAGTATTGTAGCAATAATGCTACAACTCCTGGGGTTTCCTTCTCTAATTTTATCAACCCGGTAGTTCATAACAAACTTGGAAGCGACGGTGCTGTATGCACAAGTAGTAGCTCTTGTCACAGCTGTCACTTGGTCAGCTGGCACAAGTCCGCTAGGGCTCAAGCCAACTTCTATATGTTCCTAGAAGAAGCTTTTTAAATGATGAACGAAGGCCATCTCAAAGGAAATTAACCTACTTTGCAAGAATGAACTGAAAGCCAACCAAACATGGAAACCCTAGTAAACCCTAATCTGACTAGCTTAATCTCTATGATGCAATGGTGGGAATGCAACTTCTAGAAATGATGCCATTACTTCTAGTGAGATGAGATGCATGAATTTAAACTACTTCCATTGAAGAGAACACGTTTTTGTATTTTTGCTCAAGTGGGTGGAGTTATTATGATTGTGCTTCTTACTGGGTATTGACTGTCCAGGGGTAGTTCGAAGGGAAGGAAGGATTGGGAACGGTTAGGAGGGCTCTGAGAGGTTCCAGGGGATCCCTCACATCATTTCACAGAAGTCCACAACGTTCAGGTGCTCGGCAACCGTGTTAGCAGGCTTCTACAGGATGTCTGCAGGGGATCCTACAGGAAACTCAGGATTTCTACAAGATGTCTGCTAACTTCTACAGGATGTCCTACAGTCGGTGTTTTGGGTGATGGAGGAGTGAAGGAGCTGTATGGATGGATAGGTAAGATGAAAGAGGAGCTTGAGATGGCCTATGGACAGAGAGATGAGATGGAGAGAGAGTGGATAGAGCTGGTTGGTCGATAGAAGGGTAGGGCAATGAAAGGCCGAAAATATTGAGCAACGTGGACAGTAGAAGGGTTGGAAGGCAAATGAGCTGAACAGAGGATGAGTAGGTGGCTTAGGCACGGTTCAGAAGGATAAGAACACGATGAAGTGGTGTTGTGCAGTATAAATGAAACAAATCACCCTTATCTTGCATGTAAACGAAAGTTCACCAACCTATTCTAACTATTTTATTAGGAATCAAAGAACAACAATGTAAGTTGAAAGGAATTCGCGCATGATACTGAACCAAAGAGTCATTATTCAAGATATAATCGCATGAACAATCCTCCAATCGAAAACATTACATCAATACTTGCATGCATATGTTAAAACAATGTTTTTGGCAGTTGGCACGGTCTACACTTCTAGTCCCCAAACAGAGGTGAAAGTTAGCATGCATTCAACCTTTTTTGAACTCAACGTAACTTCAATCTCCCTATGCTAATTCTAAACTACTGAAACAACTGCATTCATGAAACTAACCTACATAACCAAACCGAAACAATCAACTCAGCAAACTGTGTTTTTCAAGTGCATGTAAAGGAAAGAAATGCAATGATAAAAGAAAGACAAGTAACAATACAACGAAGGAGGTCTATTTCTCTCAGGTTGGGCCCTAACCTGAGAGCTATAGCTCCCCTAAGAACTCAGAATCAGATCCAAATCTGACTGCCTTTATTACAATATCATAATCATGAGTCTAACAACATGCCAAAATTGGCTTACAAAGAGCAAAAACAGAGCTACAGCTCGTAATCCAAAATCTATAACAAAAGTTCAAGAGTCTCATCGAAGGCAACAACCTTAATATTTATACATGATGAGGGCCAAGCTGGCCTCCTAAATTAGTGGAGCTTGGCTGTCCAACTGAAAGTGAACTGTTGTTCCTGTAGAATCCGTTGGCTGCCTTCTAGCTCGGTGGTGATAGCTGTTGGAGCTCGGATTTGGGGTGGAGATCACGAGGGAGGTCATTCAAGGCTGTGGAAAACCTCCCTATAAACCTGCAGTGCCACCTTGGCTGTCTCCTTGTCTCCATTTGCGTGGTCTTTGCTCCATTTAATGCAAAAAAACCTGAAATCATCATGTATTAGCTACGTAGGCATAATGACTGCCCTTCTTCCTACAAATAACACGAATATACTAAGAAATGATGCATAAGTGATAAAAAATGAAGGGTTGAGCAAGGTAAGTAGGCCAAATGAGCCCAAATTGTTACCAAAATTTGGGGCTCATCATCACCCCCCAGCTAAAATATTTGCTCATCCTTGAGCAACTAGTCCAACTCTTCATCATTCATTGCCTTTACTGCTACCCTTACATCCCAAGCCTCTGTAGTAGTGTCCTCCTTGCTGATATGAAACCCAGCCCTTCTGTCTACCTCTTCCCACTGTTCATTATCATCTGTCTCTGTGTTGCCTTCCATCAATCCTAGCAGCAGTGGTGGGCTGAGTTTAAGGCCAATCCAGCTGGCCTGGATGTTTTGCATGGATTTCTTATAGAGGGCCACCCTTACCAGAGCTTCCCTCATCCAAGTTGGGGTATGATACTCTCGGATTTTCAGACTGTGTGCCAATGTATTCCATCTGCGTGTGCATGCTTGGACAACGTTGTCTCCTAACAGTCTCTCCATGTCCTCAAAATGAGCTATGGCTTGGGCCTGTTTATCCATATAACTTAATGAAGCTTGAGGGTCAGATGACAAATGTTGGTGTGCCGAGATTAGTGCAACTGGATCCCCTGGTTCTGGTCTGATGAGCAATGGCTCGTTCAGCTCTCGGTTCATGATTTCTTTGGCTTCTGCTGCTCTTTTGTCCTCATGGTTCAGCCATGAGGCAAATGCCAATAATTGCATATCTCCCAAGGCCGTATTGGGATCCCATGAAACTTCATTAGGCAGGGCCAGATTATGGAGGTAGAACTCCGCTAATTTGGCCCTATCCTCTGATGAGCTAGTACTGCAAACTTCAGTGAATTGCTGCGGGTCTTGGAGCTGAGAGATACCTCTTTGCGCCAAGGTATTGATCTGGAATTGCAGCCATTGGTCTTTCAAGTACAAGCCATAGGATTTAGCTGGCTGTCTGCATTGGATAGCATCCATGGCCCAGCTGGCCATGCAGGCCAATTGTGCTTCTTTCTGCTGTAGTTGTTCTCTGAGAGCTTGCACCTCAATTTGTGCTTGCTGTTCTGCTTCCTGTAGAAGTGTGGCTAGCTCCCCAAGACCAGTGTTCAGTTCCTTTTTACCTTGTTGTTCCTCTGTGGTGTCCCTGGAGGATGTACCTGTCCCTGCCCTCAGCTCCTGTAGCTGCAATCTCAGCTTCTGGTTTTCTTCCTGTAGAAACACACGTTGGCAATTTGCCACGTGTTTGGCCATGGACAGTTCACTTCTGGCCTCCTTGAGCTACTCCTGTAAGGGACCTATGTCCGCCACACCCTTTGACTTGGCTATTTTCATCCACGTGTGTGTACGGACTCTTTCTTCCTCTAATGCAAAAAACAGTGGCACAGTAAATTTCTGAGGTATAATTTTGCCAACCTCTAAAAAGTTGTAATATGAACTCAGACTTGGCTGAGGGCTGGGCTCTAGTATATGTTCTTTCTCCACTTCCTTTGGTGGCTCTACTTCACCCTCCCTTGGTGGTGATAAGGGTGCTTCTCCTTCCATTTCCTCAGTTTCTTTAAGCCTGGCTAAGGTTTCCTGTAGAGCATTTTCAGCATCCTGTAGCCGAGCTTTTTTAGTCAATTGGTCTACTCTCTCTTGTCACGTAGTTTTCTTCGGGCTTCCCCTCTCATAGGTGACTGATATCCTCGAGGGGGACCTTTCCTTGGGTGAATTAGGGGCATCTTCAATGATGATCGAGCTGCTGGACGGAGGCTGTGGCTTGCCCGTCTTTATCCTCACACTTCTTCGAGCTTCAAAGTATAGAGGGGTCTCCCTCTTTCTCTTATCCTTTGGCTTAGGAGGTGTGCTGAGGCCGGCCAGCACAGTTGCTGCCTCCCTTTCACGAATGTCAGCTTTCTTCTCCTTGGGTTTCACTTTTTCAGGGCTTCCTGTAGAAGACCCTGTTTTAGTCAATTTCGGGCTTCCTGTAGAAGACCCTGTTTTAGTAATTTTCGGGCTTCCTGTAGAAGACCCTTTTTCAATAATTTTCGGGCTTCCTGTAGAAGCCGGTTTTGGCTTTCCCGTAGAAACAGGTGTCGTCGCCTTGGTTTGCTTTGCTGCATGAGTTTTGCTTTTTGACTTGGTTGCGGTCGCTGTCGAGGCACTCTTGCTGATGTGGACCTTCTCAACCTTGTCCACTCTGCCTTGCAACCTTTTCTCTCTTGCTGTCAAGATGGGTGTGTCATCTTTCTCCTTGTCATCCTTTTTCTCCTATTTCTTCTCTTTCTTTTTCTTCTGCTCTGTGGTTGGGGTCTTTTGGCCTTTTTCTCTCTTTACTGCGGCCACTGACTCCTTCTCCTCACTGCTAGAAGAACCAAGCTCTTCGGTTAGCATCTTTATATCCCCGTCCTTTGTCAAATTTCTGAAGGCTTCCCATGAGAGAGGAACCTTGTATGTGTGGAGCACATCCTCCACGAGGAGTTTGATCAGTCCATGGTGGGCTACCTGGTCTGGTATGCCTTCTTTCAGCTTGGTTGCACACTCAATCAGAAACTGTAGTAGAAAGTAAGGAAGACTGAGCTTGTTTTCTACAGGTAGCTCCATCTGGTGTCGTAATTCAGTGAGTAACCGAAAATGATACCCGTATACAATGCTAAAGCGGCCTTCGCAGGTGATGTACTTCATAATTTGCAGGCTCACTTCATTCCATGGTGGCAGTAAACTGGTTCTACGGACCCCATTTTTGTCTTCTGAGAATTCCTCCTCTGGTGGAAAGAATTCTTTCTTAGCTTGTTGGCTCAATTTCCTTTCCTCTTTATCCCATGGTAATCCCATTTGGAGCTCCGTAACTCGGCTGATGAATTGTGGGGTGAGTTTGAGGCTCAGACCCCTGAAGGTAACGGTGGCCAACGTTTTAGATTTCGGCCTCAGAGCTTGCAAAAACTCTTCTACCACTTCGTCATCATAGCCCTGCAATTTGTCACAGAAGGATATCCATTGTGCTCGTGTGAAGAGCTCCACCACCTCAGGATTTTCTCTTAACTTCGCTGAATCAGTGGGCTCCCTTCTGATGAACCCACCCGGCATGGTGAAAAACTGTTGTGTTAGCTGGAGGTGGCAAATGGGAAAGAAATTCGGTCTACTAGGACAAAGCGTAGGATTACGCCTCTGTCATGCACATAATTCACAAAGCTTACCCCCTGCAAACCTTTAACACAACTAATTACACTGACATCCTGTAGGACGACAGTTCATGCACGGCAGACAACAATTGCAACAATTTTCTTCGACCAGACTGTAGACGACGATTCTGCCACCTTCAAAAACCAATTGCATGGAGAGTTCAGGCTTACCTTTTTAATCCGCCACCTTTTGACGTGAGGAACCCGACTTCCTGTAGAAACAACTTTCCTGTAGGAGCAGCTTTCCTGTAGAAGCAGCGCGCGATTTCCGAGGGAGACTGCAGTGGGTCTGCGCTCTTATTGTTGCTTCACAGGCGTTCTGATGGCCAAAGACTCGGAGTATCGAACTGCAGAGGGATCCGGATGATCACTCGAGTCGCAAACGGTGAATGATAAATGCATGGGGTTGATAATCTAGCCGATTAGATTTGAATCGGCGCAATCCGTGGCGCGAGGGTGAGCTGTCCCTGCCGGACCGTTGGGCGACGTCACACCATCATTCTTCTGCAAGTTTACTTACTGCCGCATCATTCCCGCAGATCCGCCGCCGCCATTCTCGTTAGAACTCGTTTCTCCCCGAGTGGACGGTTCTCACGTGTCCGCTGCCCGTTTTTTCCACGGCCACCATTCACACATCCAGCTCGACCAGCTGACTGGTCGACGTGGCCAATCGATTGACCATACAACCGCTCAACCCATCCATTTCACACTTTGCAAACATTTTCAAAGTAAAATTCATGCAATTCGTCGGAAGAAAGGGTCGAGACACTTACCTGTGCGGCCGCAACACGATTGTTCAGGATTTTGGACGACAATGAGTGGATTTATTTGTTGCTGGTGGATTTGCACAGGCCCGGAGGTTCGCATTCATAGGTTGCTGACGATGGATTGGATGCTTCAGCTGCATGCGCCCGCGTTTTCCTTGTATATGGTGTGCACTCTAGCGGGCTTAACTGTTACGGGACTCCTACAGGATGTCCTGTAACAGTTTCTTCCTCCTCGGGTGCATGCTGCACGACGAAGGCAATGGCCCCACGATCACGCTCACAGAGCTCATGGATGGCTGGGATGGAGATGGTATGACATCTCAGCGTTTTTTTCATCTTAAAAATTGCTTTCTCTTGATAACTCAATGATCTGCTTTGATGGTGCAGGTAACTTGGTTGCATGTCGACAGGGATGGTAGAAAGAGGTGACAACAATGTATAAGGGTGACAACAGTAGCTTGCATGCGTCCAAACTGATCCTTGGTCATTAGATCTCCTCATAAAATGAATTCTAGGCCGTCCCGAACTTCTACAGGAAGTTTCCTGTAGAAACACAGAACTTCCTGTAGAAAGGTTGCGTTTCCTGTATAAAGTCTACACCTTCCTGTAGAAAGTCTGCATCTTCCTGTAGAAAGTCTGTATCTTCCTGTAGAAGACTCAAGCCATGATGAAATTGGGCACATACCTTGGAGGAGATGAGTATTCTTGGAGGAGGTGCTAGTGAGGTCTCCTGGCAGCATGATAAGGATCTTTGGCTTTGCATTAAGAGTCCTCCTCACCTTCATAGAACACTTGCAACTTGCATGCATTTTCACATTATGAACTTGTTGTCCCTATCTTTTTGCTTATTGTTTTTTTTTTTTTTGAAAGATAACAGGGGCGCCTCAATGAGGTTTTCACCCTTGCCATCTGCCTCAAGCGCCTCAGAGAGGTTTTCACTCAAGGATCTTTTCAAATCTCTTTTTTTTTTTTTTTGAAAGACAACAGGGGCGCCTCAATGAGGTTTTCACCCCTACCACCTGCCTTGGGAGCCTTAGAAAGGTTTTCACCCAAGGATCTTTATTATTATTATTATTATTATTATTATTATTGGATCTTTCAGGGTATGCCCAAAGCAGAGGCAGAACCCTTCTCTATGACCAACACTAATTTCTCCATAGTTTTGATGAACTCTTGTCTTGAGAGAGGCTTCCTGTAGATCTTCAAACGATGCCCATTGACAAGCATGGGGATGGCTTCCTCATCAATGGTTCGAATAAGAACAGATCCATTGTCATGGAATTTTTCCACTGCATATGGTCCTAGCCATCTGGTTCTCAGCTTCCCCTTGAAATCTTTGTATCTGGAGTCATACAACAAGGCCCAATCTCCCAGCTGGAATTACTTGTCATGGAGGTGTTGGTCATGCCACACCTTTCTCTGAAGTTGAACCACTTCTGAGTGAAGGAGGGCCTGCATCCGATGCTCGTCCAGTCCATTCAGCTGCAATAACCTTTCTTGTTGTGCATGGCTGAGATCTAGATCTAGCTGAGCTGCCATCCTCAAAGTGTTGTACTCAAACTTAATGGACAGCAAAGCTTTCTTCCCATAGACCAGCTCATAAGGTGTGAAGCCGGTGGTGGTCTTCCAGGTGGTGTTGTAAGCCCATGTGGCCTCAACCAGGCGATCTGTCCAATCTTTCCTACTGCTGCTCACCACCTTAGTCAAAATCCCTTCCAATGCTCTGTTGGTGACTTCCACTTGCCCATTTGCCTGTGGATGATAGGGGTGGAAGTCCTATGCTTGATCTTGTGGTGAGCTAGCAGGTCTTCAATCAAATTGGATGTGAACTGGCTCCCTTGATCGGTGACCAGCTCTCTTGGGTAGCCAAATTTGTAGAAGATGTTCTCCCTTAAGAACTCAACCACCTTTTCTTTTGTTGCTGCCTTGATTGCTTTAGTCTCTACCCACTTTGTCAGGTAGTCAGTGCACACAATGATGTAAGACCTTTGCCTCGAAGGAGGGTTGATTAGACCCACAAAATCCATACCCCACTTCTCAAATGGCTCAAGAGTCACTTGAGGTTGGAGAGGCATCTCATCCCTTGGATTCGGTTTCCCCATTCTTTGGCATTGGTCACATTGGCCGATATATCTTCTGACATCTTGATGAAGTGTGGGCCAATAGTAGCCTGCCTGCAGGATTTTGAAGGCAGTCCTCTTTGCTGCAAAATGTCCTCCACAAGGCCCATCATGACAGGTTAGGAGGATATCAAAGACTTCCTCCTCCCTTACACAACGCCTTAAGATCTGATCAGGGCCAAGCTTGAACAGATTGCCCCCGATCCAAGTAAATGAGGCACTTTTTCTGATGATTCTGCTCTTCTCTCTTGAAGATAGGTGCGGAGGGAACTGTGCTGAAACAAGGTAGTTTGCTATATCAGCAAACCATGGAGAGAGTACTGAGATAGCAAACAAATGTTCATCGGGCATCTGGTCATCCACTGTTCCATCCTCATCTGCAGACAAATCCAATCTAGATAAAAAGTCAGCAACAACATTTTCTTTACCTGGTTTGTCAACAATGGTCAAATCAAACTGCTGCAACAAAAGTAACCATCTAATAATACGAGCATTCACATCTGGTTTATTCATTAAATATCTAATTGCAGCATGATCCGTATGTACAAAGGTTTGATAGCCAGTAATATAATATCGGAACTTGTTCAATGCATGGACCACAGCCAAGAATTCTTTCTCAGTTACAGTGTAATTCAGCTCGGCCTTGGACAAGTTTTTGCTAACAAAGTAAATGGCATATGGAAGTTTCTGTTCAACTTGTCCTAAGGCTGCCCCTATGGCTTTGTTTGAGGCATCAGTGTGGATGTGGAAAGGTAGGGCCCAGTTTGGGCCTCTCAAGATTGGGGCTGACACCAACTTGTCCTGTAATTCATTCAAAGCCCTCTGACAATCGTTAGTCCATTTAAACTCCACATCTTTTGCCAACAAGCCAAACAATGGTGAGGCTAGCTTGCTGAAGTCTTTAATGAATCTCCGGTAATACCCTGCTAATCCTAAGAAACTCCAGACATCCCTTACCTTTTGGGGAGGTGGAACCTTCTTGATGAGAGCAATTTTGTTAGGATCCACTTGTAACCCTTGGCAAGAAATGGTATGGCCTAGCACAGTCCCTTCAGTCATCAGGAATTCACATTTTTCAGGACCAAGGGACAGGTTCATCTCAATGCATTTTGTTATGACCTTTCCTAGGTTGGACAATGCTTCCTGGAAGTTGGACCCATAAGGAGTGAAGTCATCCATATAGATTTCTACCGCATCATGGACCAGCTCCGAGAAGATGCTCAAGACAGCTCTCTGGAAGGTAGCAGGAGCATTGCATAGCCCAAAGGGAAGAACTCGGTAGGCAAAGGTACCCCAAGGACAAGTGAAGGTGGTCTTATCTTGGTCTTCCGGGCTGATTTGGATTTGGTTGTACCCGCTAAACCCATCCAGGAAAGAGAATAACTTCTTTCCTACCAGTCCATCCAACACTTGATCTATGAAAGGTAGAGGGAAATGGTCTTTCTTGGTAGCTTTGTTCAGTTCTCGATAGTCCACACAGATTCTCCACTTCCCATTTTTCTTGGGAACCAACACCAGAGGGGACACCCATTCACTATCTGAGATGGGGTAAATGAATCCGGCATCTAACAGTTTTTGCAATTCTTCCTTGACAATGTCCTTAAGGGCTGGATTCATTCTCCTCTGAGGTTGCCTAACCAGTTTACAACCCTCTTTGATGTATATGTGATGGGTACAGACCGAGGGATGGACTCCTTTCATCTCCTTATAGCTCCAAGCAAAAGCATCTAGATGGCTGGCCAACAGGCTACACAGCTCCTTTTCCTGGGAAGGATATAGGGAGGAGCTGATCTTTAACGTTCTCTCAGGGCCGAACTCCACATTCTTGACTCTGGGAGTAACAGGGTTGGTGGTACAAAGGTCCACTAAGGTGCTGGCTTGGGCGTCCTCCACCAATTTCTCTAAGGATAGTGCACTGGAAGGTGGATTCTGGATCAAAGTCTCAATCAAGTCATCCTCGGTTGGGGGGTCTCTTCTAGTGGTATCTAGGGTGCACAAAGGTGCTGAGTACACCTCATCCTCTTCTCCTTCCTACAAGCACAGTGGTAAGTCATTCTCTAAGGAGGGTTGGGCAGGAGGATATAGGACTAGCTGCTTGGACATAGGACCGTTTTTGATGGTCATGTTTCCTGCACGGCAACTGATGTAAGCATCTGCAGTGGCTAACCAAGGCCTTCCCAAAATGAGAGGATATCCAGTAAGCTTTGCCTTGGGTTGCAGAACCAAGAAATCTGCAGGGTATTCCCAAGAGTCGACAGAGACCAAGACATCCTCCACAATCCCTTCGGGAGTCACAGTGGAGCGATCTGCTAGTTGCAGTACTGTCGAGGTCTTCCTCAAGGAACCCTGAAGATTGAGTTTGAGCATGGTATCCCTGGTCATCACATTAATGGCAGCCCCCAGATCAATCAAGGTGTGAGGTATGATGGTGCCATTGATGTGGACATCTACTACAGGACTCCCAGGATCTAGGTACTTTGGGCAGATGACTTGTCCTAACATAAGGTTAGACAGTTGTCCTAAGACATTGATGGTTGAAGCATCTCTCTTTCGCCTGCCTGGGTGTTTAAAACACTTTTCCTTAACCAGTTTGTTGTATATTGGCACATCCTTGATGGCTTGGAGAAGTGGTATTTTCACACACAACTGCTTGAGCTCTCCCAGAAGCTCATCCTCCTCTGGGTTGGGTTGTGTGGTGGCTGTTAGTCTCTCAGGAAAGGGTGGAATAGCCTTTGGTTCACTTTCCTGTTGGTCCTCCTCGTCCCCTGGGGGAGGAGGTTGGCGATCTGGAAGAGTCTTTCCAGATCGAAGATTGATTTCCTGGATCTCCACATCATAGGTAGGACATGATGTTTCCCCAGTGTATACCTGCTGGGCCTGTCTATTGTTGGGGTTCGGGTTCGGTTGAGCAGGCATTTGAGGTTTCCTTGGAGGAGTAGGAGGTAATGGTTGAGGTTGAACTGGTGGTGGAGGCAAAATGGCGGGAGGAGTGTTGTACTGGGGCCTCCACCCCGACTGAGGTGCATTCCACTGAGGCTGTGGCTGGGCATGTGAATGATAAGAATGAGTAGTAGGCTGAGTAGGGTACTAAGGTGGATAAGACCATGGAGGAGGCATAGACCAGGAAGGATGAGCAGGGGGACCCCAGGAAGGCATAGGAGTCGATTGGTTGGGGCTGTAATAAGCTTGAGGTGCCCCTTGCATCCCCTACTGGTAAGGTCTAGGTCCTTGTGGCCTCCTTTGGTTGAGGAAATAGAGAGGTTCAGTGGGAGCTTCTGCCCCTTGGTACATAGCTTTAAACCCAGGTAAGGTTGGACATTGATTTGTGGGATGGTCCTCCTCACAAACGAAGCACACTTCAACCGAATGCAATGGGCATTCGTTCTTAGGGTGTCTCCTTGTACATCTAGGGCAGAAGATAGCCAAGGCCCTCTCAGCTTCTTCCTTCTTCTGCTAGATCCTGAATGTGTCCAGTTGCATGGCAATGGTCTGTCTCACCTCACTCTTAAGATCTTCTAATTGATTTGCAAACTCATGCTTGGAGAAAGGAATACCAGCTGAGAGAGGGTTTCCTCTACCTCGTTTCCGGGCTACCCTAGAGTGGTTTCTGAACACAGCCTTGATGTCCTCATAAGGCAGCTGGTAAATATCTCCCCCAGCTAACATGTGAAGGGTATCTAAAAGGTCTTCAGGGACTCCTCGGAGCAGGACCAACTTGAGGGATTCAGGGTCAAGTGTGCACCTGGCCCGCTTATAGCTAAGTTGGAACCTCTCCTCATAATCCTCTAAGGACTCATCATTTCCCATGGTCATCCGAAAGATTTCTCCCTTGGTTTCCTTGGACCTACAGTAGTCCCGATACTTGGTATTGAAAGCTTGCTGCATCTGAGCCCAAGTGGTGATACTATTCCCAGGTAAGCCCATGAACTAGCGTAATGTTGCATCCTTAAGAGTGGAAGGGAAGAGTTTCAGCTTCTGCTCATCTTCAGTATAGTCATAGGTTCTACAAAGGACAACAAACTCAAATAGGAAGGTATCAGGATCTTCAGTAGTCAGTCCATGGAAGTGAGGCAGAGCAGAGGGGCTAATGTTTTTCATTTTCATGTCTCCATTGGTTTCTCGGATGGGGAAGGCACCCTCTATTCTCTCATCTTCTCTTCTATTGTCAGCCATGGCTTCAGATGGGATGGTCTCTAATTCTTCTTCTGCTATAGGATCTTCGTATATCTCAGGAGGTTCACCTATAGGTTCTTCTGGATCACTGTCACTGAAGAAGAGAGAAGGGTGACTCAGTGATGTGGTGGGGGTGTTGGGTAGGAATTTTCCTGTTTTATCTCGGTTCCTACGAGGCATGAAATGGAAAGACTTTTTGATTGCTTTTTCTTTTTTTTCTCTTTGGTACCTGCAAAACTGAAATAGATTGATCTACAACTAACTATCTTGCTGGAATAAAAATGCAGAATTGAAATGAAAGCAGGAAAGGACTAATCTACTTTGCTCAAATGGAATTGCAGGAATGGAAATGCTAGTCTACGCTTGCAGAATTGAAAGGCTAATCTATGCTTGCAGAAATGAAATTGCAGAATTGAAATGCTAATCTATGAAAGCAAGAAATGTCTATGCTACTTTTGCAGAATGGAAATGAAATAAACTACTTGGCAGAAGGCGAGAGTAGGAAAATAGAAGAAAAGCAACAATTACTAATACTCTGACGCTTCCCCGGCAACGGCGCCAAAAAGATGGTGGGCTCCAGTATTGTAGCAATAATGCTACAACTCCTGGGGCTTCCTTCTCTAATTTTATCAACCCGGTAGTTCGTAAAAAACTTGGAAGCGACGGTGCTGTATGCACAAGTACTAGCTCTTGTCGCAGCTGTCACTTGGTTAGCTGGCACAAGTCCGCTAGGGCTCAAGCAAACTTCTATATGTTCTCAGAAGAAGCTTTTTAAATGATGAACGAAGGCTATCTCAAAGGAAATTAACCTACTTTGCAAGAATGAACTGAAAGCCAACCAAACATGGAAACCCTAGTAAACCCTAATCTGACTAGCTTAATCTCTATGATGCAATGGTGGGAATGCAACTTCTAGAAATGATGCCATTACTTCTAGTGAGATGAGATGCATGAATTTAAACTACTTCCATTGAAGAGAACACGTTTTTGTATTTTTGCTCAAGTGGGTGGAGTTATTATGATTGTGCTTCTTACTGGGTATTGGCTGTGCAGGGGTAGTTCGAAGGGAAGGAAGGCTTGGGAACGGTTAGGAGGGCTCTAAGAGGTTCCAGGGGATCCCTCACATCATTCCACAGAAGTCCACAACGTTCAGGTGCTCGGCAACCGTGTTTGCAGGCTTCTACAGGATGTCTGCAGGGGATCCTACAGGAAACTCGAGATTTCTACAGGATGTCTGCTAACTTCTACAGGATGTCCTACAGTCAGAGTTTTGGGTGATGGAGGAGTGAAGGAGCTATATGGATGGATAGGTAAGATGAAAGAGGAGCTTGAGATGGCCTATGGACAGAGAGATGAGATGGAGAGAGAGTGGATAGAGCTGGTTGGTCGATAGAAGGGTAGGGCAATGGAAGGTCGAAAAGATTGAGAAACGTGGACAGTAGAAGGGTTGGAAGGCAAATGAGCTGAACAGAGGATGAGTAGGTGGCTTAGGCACGGTTCAGAAGGATACGAACATGATGAAGTGGTGCTGTGCAGTGTAAATGAAACAAATCACCCTTATCTTGCATGTAAACGAAAGTTCACCAACCTATTCTAACTGTTTTATTAGGAATCAAAGAACAGCAATGTAAGTTGAAAGGAATTCGTGCATGATACTGAACCAAAGAGTCATTACTCAAGATATAATCGCATGAACAATCCTCCAATCGAAAACATTACATCAATACTTGCATGCATATGTTAAAACAGTGTTTTTGGCAGTTGGCACGGTCTACACTTCCGGTCCCCAAACAGAGGTGAAAGTGAGCATGCATTCAACCTTTTTTGAACTCAACGTAACTTCAATCTCCCTATGCTAATTCTGAACTACTGAAACAACTGCATTCATGAAACTAACCTACATAACCAAACGGAAATAATCAACTCAGCAAACTGTGTTTTTCAAGTGCATGTAAAGGAAAGAAATGCAATGATAAAAGAAAGACAAGTAACAATACAACGAAGGAGGTCTATTGCTCTCAGGTTGGGCCCTAACCTGAGAGCTATAGCTCCCATAAGAACTCAGAATCGGATCCAAATCTGACTGCCTTTATTAAAATATCATAATCATGAGTCTAACAACATGCCAAAATTGGTTTACAAAGAGCAAAAACAGAGCTACAGCTCGTAATCCAAAATCTATAACAAAAGTTCAAGAGTCTCATCGAAGGCAACAGCCTTAATATTTATACATGATGAGGGCCAAGCTAGCCTCCTCAATTAGTGGAGCTTGGCTGTCCAACTGAAAGTGAACTGCTGTTCCTGTAGAATCCGTTCGCTGCCTTCTAGCTCGGTGGTGATAGCTGTTGGAGCTCGGATTTGGGGTGGAGATCACGAGGGAGGTCATTCAAGGCTGTGGAAAACCTCCCTATAAACCCGCAGTGCCACCTTGGTTGTCTCCTTGTCTCCATTTGCGTGGTCTTTGCTCCATTTAATGCCAAAAAACCTGAAATCATCATGTATTAGCTACGTAGGCATAATGACTGCCCTTCTTCCTACAAATAACACGAATATACTAAGAAATGATGCATAAGTGATAAAAAATGAAGGGTTGAGCAAGGTAAGTAGGCCAAATGAGCCCAAATTGTTACCAAAATTTGGGGCTCATCACTCTTGTAGCTTGGTTTTGGAGGGTTTTTAGGCCTAACAAGGAGTTGGATTAGGGGTCAAGCTATCACAGAGGGAAAAGATAGTGGAGGGCTTCTAGAAGAGGGTTAAGCATAATTTTTGGAGGCATATTGAGGCTGAGTTTGGAGAGTTGTAACAACTACTACAGGAAGCCATAACAAGGGTTGAGATTTTAGACCTTGGTACATGCACAAGTTTAGAATTTTTGGGAAGTAATTAATGTCCCAGGTATGTTATTTCTCCTTCCAAGTTTGGTGATTGATGTT
Source organism: Pinus tabuliformis (assembly GCA_031772625.1). Lineage (NCBI taxonomy): Eukaryota > Viridiplantae > Streptophyta > Pinopsida > Pinales > Pinaceae > Pinus > Pinus tabuliformis. Next base: position 845,841,310 of record CM062818.1, on the reverse strand, counting down.
AGGTGTTGAGATCCAAGCTTGGGACAAAATTGAACAGGAAACTTAAGTACAGGTAGGAGTTTTTTAGTATTTTCCCTAATTTTTACCTAACTCCAACATTTGTGAAGGACTACAAGTTTGGTAGGAGTGGAAAAACTATTGGAGCCTAAGGAGTTGATCCTTGAAGGAAGTAGGGCAGCCAAGTGGGCTATATTAATAGCCCTAGTTCAATGGAGTTCTAGAAGTATTCATCAGTGAGATTGGGAAACCTTATTTTCCCTAAGATTTCTCCCTTATGGAGTAGAAGTGGAACAAGTAGTGGGTGAAATTGTGGAAGTCCCTATGTGTTGCATTCTTGATGGACTAAGGAGAAACTAGAGGGAAAACTTGATTGAGCCAAGTTAAGTGACCTAAAAGATTTGTGCTCACTGATATAGATAGATTGAGGAGCTGTAGATTGGGAAGAAAAAGGATCAGAGATGTGCTCAAGGTACGTGGACTAAAAGGAGCTGAGGAGCACACTAGACCAACAAGTAAGTCAATTGTACTTTGTTTAGGGTAGATTGGTTGTCAAAGTGACTGACACCAAGCCCTAGTATATTCTTGTATTAGGTTGATTGTATGAGGTACATGATCCCTCATATAGAAGTCCTAGACTGTTGTATTTAAGATTTTTAATACAACAAAGTTGGGTTGAAAAAGTTAAAAATTGTCTATTGTGTACTAGTTGATTCACTATTGTGTTTATTTCATTTTGTAAAGTAGTACTATTGTGGAATTTGAGTGTGTTTTTGTCAAATTCTTGAGTTCCATGGAAATTCAACACAAAGTGACCATCCATCCAACGTACAAAAAGGGTAATTTGATTAAGTAGGATCTCCTTAATCAAGTCAAATAATAAAAAATATAATATGGTAGAAAGTAATATCACATCACAGGTATTAATAAAAAAAAATTATATATACCAAAACTAAAGTTTACAATGAATTATCCCAAATGCCTCTGAACAATGGTAAGTTATTCTAAGTTTTTTAATATTGTTTGGGCCCCAAAATGTAACAGGTACATTGACTTCTTCCTAGACAAGAGTTGCTTCATTGCTAAAATCATATAACCTCTCATTCTCAAAGAGATAGAACCACATATCCTGAATCATTTACAAAGTACAAAAAAATGAGTTTGGAGCTCAAAAAATCATGACATCCACAATGTGAACCATGGGATAGTGCATAAAATAAGTCCATAGTAATGGTAGTTGGGTTTTGACATTATTACCAAAAAAAAATAACAAGGCACTTTCTAATGATAGTGACACTTTAAAAAAATAATAATAAAAAGAAGTAAACTCAAATGGTGTTCCATTCTAGATAGATAATCTAGTTTTGCATATCTAAATGGAATTAATACCCATTAAATGTATCATGGTATGTTCCCTCAATTATCATAATAATAATTGCAGTTAGCATAACAAGGCTTAGTTGTGTGCACAATAAACATTTGGAGAGGCTTATTTGTGTCTGATAAATGTTGAAAAATCCTTAATTTTGTGTTTAGTGGATATTGGGAGTTGGATCTTATCAATTTCATTTATATCTAAGGATATTCATTTCCTTTCATGGGACTTTGGTGATATTCCCTCTGGTAGATATATTATGCTTAAGTTAAATTAGCAGCTAATCCACTAGCTTTAATTTTGCACTAAAATCTCTTAGGAAATTATGTTAAATTTAATTCATAAAAGGTGGAAACATAATGGAATTGAAATTGGCCAAATCATAAAGAAAAAAGAAAATCGAAAATAAAACGAAAATGAAAAGAAAGTCAAGAAATGACATAAAAATGACATAAAAATAAAGAATGCATTATAGTGTTGAAGGCTCAAGTACTTTTCTATATTTCTTTTCTAAATTTACATTTTACCCAAATAGAATAAATATGACGATACACCCCAATATTGATGAATTCTTGTTCCTTATAATGTGGGTAAACTTATATCTACAACTATTTGTGCATTGTATAACATGGTTGAAGAACTCTACTGAAAATTATTTTTGGCAACGCATTCAGTTGGATGATCAGATCAGAAGACAAAAATACTCTTTGTTTCTCTACTCACTATCCTTGTAGGTAAACTATGGCGAGCAATGTGAGATCTTGAAAGTGATCACAAGCCATTTATTGAGAAAAGCTAATGGGATTCGACAGGAGAAGAGAAGCCAATGTTAAGTGGCATTAATTCTCTTCCTCCAAAATTTCCCTCATCTTTTTATGCATTCAGCTACTTCTGCATACGCAAAGATAATATAGTTGTTGGGTTCTGTAGGTTAAATTTTTATCTAGAATTTGTGCTCTTCCCTTGTTCCGAATTCAAGTTGTTGTGAGTCCTTGAAGTATTTTGTTATGAGCTTGTATTTGGAACTGGTACTATAGTAGCCAAAACTAGGTGTTCAAGTTTGGTGTGGGTTCTACAAAGGGGAAAAATAGAATATGAAAGAAGCCACAATGCCACGGGTCGAGCACCATGAAGATATGGTGATTCTGAGCTAAGAGACCATGGAGGAGATCAAGTGGAGAATGGTCATGAAATTTGCAAGCAACAAGGAGGTGTGGTAGGAGGTCGTCGAGGTGGAAACCACATTGATGACGTAGAGTTCTAGGGAGGGCAGAACCATGATAGCAGACCCCCTCTTTCATACACAGAATGGACACCCCCTCACTTTTTGTCGATTTGGGTGGTCAATTGTTTTCTGTCAGATTTTAGGCCTAGAACCGGGTGGAGAAACCACGATAGCAGACCCCCTCTTTCATACATTGAATGGAAACCCCACTTTCAATTGATTTGGATATTTATTATTATTCATCAGATTTTAAAACAAATATTTTTTTTAAATGAAGAAAAAAGGAGAGAAAAAAAATACTAGAAATGACATTTCCTAAATATTTATTGGAAAACTTCAAAGTATGAATCCTAAATTTAGGAATAATATTGGTGTATTGATAGAGCCATTGCTAATTCTAAGAATATACATGGTTCAAACTCTCTCCCTCCATGTTAAAGCAGTTTTTGGGGTTCATAGTTACCCATTGCAAATAAATTAAATGGCCATTGTGACCATCACATAGGAGAGGAAAACACAAAGTATCATTTGCATCCAAAACATGTATTGAAAGACTTAGCCATATACCCAACCTGTCTTCCAAAGACCCTAAACCTAGGGATGATCTAATGGTTTATTGGTAAACACATTGTTAATGTATGTTGTGAAGAAGTGCAAGCTCAAAAATATCTCTACCAATAAATTAATTGGGCATTGTTACTGTTGCATAGGAGAGGAATCTACAGAGTATCATTTTCATCCAAAGAATGTATTGAAAAACTAAAGCCATATACCCAAACTGTCTTCCACTCACCCTAAACCTAGGGATGATATAATGGTTTATTGGTAAACACATTGTTAATGAATGTTGTGAAGAAGTGCAAGTTCAAAACTCTCTATGACCATGTGAAATCCTTCCCACTTATCATTGATCAATCAGAAGAAAAATGTACCAATTAAAAAAAACATATTAACCTTGAACCCAAAGGAAACTTAGAAATTATTTTATCTTTTAATTTTCCTGTAATATTGTTAAAATGTTTGAAACTTGATGTTATCAAGGTTCAAAACTCCCATGGTTATATGATTAAAAATCTAAAGGGCATAAAAAATAAGGCACATACACAGAATCAAACCCTAAGCATGGCTAAGGCTTACAATGTACTTACAAGGTTCTCACCCTTAGAAAATAGATTTGACATTTGAAGCACTAGATAGACATGATTCTTCGAAGAGAACATCTATAGGATGAAGTACTATAAGGTGGCCATTTTCAAAACCCCAAACATCATCTACCTTGGGCCACCCTATTGTTGTTGTTTCCTACTGGCAGGTTCAATGTCTTGGTTGCCTCTTGCAGGTGATGCCATGATTCTTAATAATATTAATGAATACCACTCCTTTTAGAATGCTCAGACTAACTCATGGATTGAAATTGTTGCAAACCCAGAAAAAATAATCAATGGGGTTTTCGGAAAAAAGAGGAACACTGAACTCACAAGCATTGTCCAAGTGCGAGTCGAAAGTTAACATGAATTTTTTGTACTTTCCACCTATCACAAAATCTCGTTCAAATTTAATGTGTTTGGAAATATCACTCAAATTTAATGTTCTTGGAGGGATTATATTTTCCCTAATTTAATAATAATAGGATGCATTTATGTTGTCATCAAAATTAAAATGGTGTAAAAGACTTTTATCTATTAACAATAGTCTTGGTGTAAAGTTTTATTTATTTATTTTAAAACATGTAATCTTAGAATTTGATTTCCATATTCAGTTTAATTTTAATAAAAAAATAAATCACATGCAAATTGATTAATTTATATTTTTTGAATAGTGGCAAACCCTATTATAACTCAGTTTTGAAACTAGCAGTGAGGACATCCATCTCCAGGTGCTATCTATGAATGCATCCTAACTCATTGTCGTTATTCAAGGAAAACCACATCACCTGGAATGACCCATTAGTGGTTCGTAAAGGGGCAGGATTTCATGCCTGCCATATGTCTTTGTGTCTTGGCCCATTAACATGTTTCCTTATGTTCAATGAAGATGAGCTCTTAGCCAAGATGAAGCATTTTTAGGGCATACTCCAGGCCTAATTGATTAATTTATATTTCAAAGAATATATTAAAATTAATAGTTTAATATTTTTTTATTTATCAATTTATATATTAATATACCATATTATATTTTAATAAATATTATTTTATTTCAGAAAATATAAACTATAAAAATTATGATATATATAAATATTCTTTTCTATTTCTTATTTTCAATTATGACTTTTATAGAGATAATTTATGGTAATAATTATTTTATTTGTGAATCTACTTTCAATTATGAGTTTGATAGAGATAGTTTATGGTGACTAGTATACATCAATATGTAAGAACCTTAACCATAACTCCGGAAAGAAAAAAAAAATGAAAAGAGGAAAACTTAAGTCTCAAGGTTCAACAAATTAGGCCTAAATTAGGAGAATAATACCTAAGGGTGCATCATTGTGCAAAATCCCCAAACTCCATCAAAGTATTATACAAGATTTCTATATGAAAAATGAATAGAAGCCTAAGAAAGGGTATTCACTAGGGCAGAAGATGTGAAACCTCATGGAGCCTACAAATGAAGAACATCAGAACAAGTTAGAAAAATTAATTGGGATTGAAGAAAACATCAAATATAAGCCTCGCCAGAATGAAAAGAATGGATATGACATTATCTTTGAATATCATGCCTTCAACCACGTGGAGAGAAAAATGTTGAACAAGAAAGAAACAATTTGAACTTAAAATGGATAAGGGATACAAATATCACCTATCATGAGTGAAATATCAAGGTTTGAAACCTCATTTAGGCCTCTGTAGAGAAAAATCATGGCGACGAAGAAAGAAACATCAAAAACACAAATAAACAGAGGTAAAACAACTATACCTTAGTTGTATAACCCTCCTTTAATCACATTCGTTGGATCACTTCAGTTCATCACCACTGTATAACATGGACAAGATGTTAACAAGGTGAGTTGACCCATTGATAAGTTGCCAAGTGGTAACAGTCACATGGTTATAAAAGCTAACCAATAACCTTAAGCTGATGTGGGAATACATATATATAGTTCAAATGTTTAAATAAAGATGTGTCATATATATATATATATATATATATATGGTGATAGGATTGAAGGGAAACAAAATTCCTATGGTGTGGTATATATAAAACATAAGATACAAATATTGTAAAGGCTAATGCGTACATAATGTAACTCACACCAATAATTTTAAGTGGCATAATATTATCGTGGTGTAGTATGTAGAGATGGTAGTTGGGTGAACAAGAGGGGACAAAGTGGACTAAATTACAATATTAAATGTGACTTATGTCTCTATTTAGAACATAGACATGGATGTAGAATGAATTAGCTTAAACTAATGAAACTCTAATTGTCTATATGAAACTAGAAGAGTTTTTTGTAAAGGTGTTAAGTGTCGACATAATACTCATAAATTTAAAGGAGGAATATGATTAGTATTCCAATTACATCATGAAGAGATTTGTAAGGATGAAGAGAAATTGTTGTTAAACTTTATTTATGCCAGTGGGAAGAAAAATAGTATGCAAATGTGGTACTTTCACTTGTATGTTTAGATTGTTGAAGTGACACAATTAAATTGACTAACATAAATGATTGGTTCGTATTAATGTAGTATTTGTTAGATAGTCATATTTTTGTTCCTAGACTGAATTAGTCATTCACGTTAATCATTTTTAGTTGTATTAATTATTAGCTACTCGTATATTTTAACTCAAGAATAAATTAGTCATTTATGTTAGTCGTTTTTAGTTGGGTCACTTATTATTGCTCATGTTTGGTAGTATTTCACTTGGAAAAGTTGTGGTGACTAATCATTTTTAGTCACCTAGCCACTAATTTCTCATTTTCTACTAGTGTAATGAAACCCAGTCATTCTTGAACTTTGCAAACCACCATGTGCTAGAAGCCACTGTTCACATGAATTTGCAGGACACCACTTACTAGATGCCTCAACACCCAAGTATTTTATAGCCACCACTAGAAGGAAGCCTTTACTCCCAAGTTATATGGCCACTACTTGAAGAATGTTTCTACACCCTAAATCCACAAGCCACCACTTTCCTCACAGAAGGCCCTAGCATTCAAGATCTTGTCGTGGACCTCATTTCACAATTTTCACACTGTATCCACTTATCTCAATCTCAAATAAACATGGTGCCATGTTTCATCCTATTTTCATACTGGAACCACATAGACTCTAATTCCAAATCAACAACACTATCAAACCCTCAATCAACCTCTACTTGTACAAAAAATGTTCCCTTACATAATACATAACTGTACTCAACAAAATATGCACATACACATGCAACCTCTCACTGGAATCAATCTCAAGCCCTCTACAATGGAACTTAGAACAATACTCAGTCACTCAACAAAAAACTTTGACGATACAATTCGTTTCATGAGACTCTGACACAAACCCTTAATAAGCAGTTCACTACACTCAACTCAACAAAAAACTTATAGACAACTCTCATCAAATCCTCAACATACATATAAATGTTACAAAGACATCTATAACCTCTGATATCACAATCACTTTTACAGGGATTGGCTTTAATGCAATTTTATGACAAAACTACAAGCACACCCATTAATACAACAACCATATAAAAACATGGGATGGCATATCGTTAATGTAATCACTCTGTAACATAGAACTAGCTCCTACAATGCAAACTTGTTAGCATCCAAAACATAACAACTACACAAAATTATGTCACTCCTGCAACCATAGTTTCAACTTGACATGTGTTATGCCTCTGAAGACAAATATTTTGTTACACATATGATTTTCCATAAAGCTACGCAACTCTATCACTTCTTCAAATACAAAAATATCTATTGATACATCTCATTGTATCCATGTGCACTCCTTATCACACAAACTCCATTCTGGACATTTTCAAGCTCTCTCAGTTGCACATTCTCTCATCCATTGCACCAACAAACTGGTATTTTTCTTCTGTGGTCTCTGCACTCTATGATTTCATGTTCACACTATAGGATCTGGTAATAATTTCTCACACAATTCACATTATATTCTCCTCTACATACATACCATAAACTCATTATGTTGTAGAAGATTTAAACTCACAATCTCTATCCATATGGGTACCAGCTAAAACTCTACATTGTTCAATACATGGGTATATAAAACAAAATAGTGCCCACTACTCCAAATTGACCATACCTCTGTGCAATGACTAGATCCATTATTTCTTTGAATAGATCAATGCCATAGACACGTAATAAATGTGTTCACTAATTATGGAAACAAAATTAATATGTTTTTCCTCGTTCAATGACTGAATCCACCACTATCCATCAATCATATTATTCAATATTCTTACACATACATTTGGAGGCATTAAATCAACTCAATCATTTGACCATATCATCTAGCCATTTAAGGCCAATTCAATCGAAACTTCTCTTACTTTACCATGGGAAATTTCTATGATATGATCTCGTAGTTTTAATTGTGCACACACAAGCATCACAAATTCATATTTCTTCACCTACAGGACTAAAGACATGGGTTATGAATTGCTAATATGGGTTATGATGTGGGTTTACCATTGAAAATATGAGTCTCTCCCCTAAGGATGCAAATTTTCCATGTTTAATCTGATTCCATACCAAAACATGGGGAATATTCAAATTCTTCAATCTAGATTTGAAACATTCTACATCATCACATCCTCAAGCATGTTGAACCTCAAATAACACAAGGAACACATTAACACTAACTAGAACATCATGCAAGTTCATTAATAGTTAGTTGACATGAATGCCAATATAACTAGGTCCATGGTTGGCATCAATGCGAACACCATACTGCCAACATGGGAGAAGTTATGTACATTCCTAAATTAATTGGAGGGATAGGCCACGGGGGCTTCACTGGGGGAGAAATACCATACCACATGGGTTCATATTGGGGGATATTTATTGAGGAAATAATGACATAATATAATGGGGGATATATAGGGGGTAGAGGGTTTTTATATTGGTAGGTATAAAAAAGGGAGCCTAAAGTTAATGAAAAAATATAAAGGGGTATACAAAATGTTAATGAAAAAATGGATACCTACAATATCTAGTGAAAGTATGGGATTTTGAATTGGGAAGGTATATTGGGTTCATATTGGTAGGGGGTTAAATAATGTGATTTTTAGGGGTATTTTCCAATATGTATTCAAGTTAAGGGTATTGTTTAATATGCCACAAATGCACGTGATATGTTAGAGGTTCATTGAGTGAATCCCCCGTGGGATATGCCTAATAGACCCTAGGATTATTAACAAAGAACTTGGTGCAAAGTTATGGTGGCGATGGGTCCAAGGAAAAGTGGATCTCTAGAAACGAATTTGAGATAGGTAGTATTGCCCTTGATATCCCCAATTGAAAAAATTGTGGGCGTTGAGTTTCTCGCTTGGCTCCTCGACTTGGAATATGGTACAGGAAAACTAGAATCTCATTCAGGACCATGTCTTCTGAGAAGTAAGGAATGGTCGCACACCAATTTTTGGCAAGACACTTGGTAACAATTTCCATGACATAGAAAATGAGAAGAACTAAGATAATTGCAAGTTTTTAGCATGGAGCATCAATTTTTAACGGTGGCAGATTTCTAGAAACTAAATCCAATTATGACACTTTGGCGTGAATGGAAAATTTAGGAAGATTGGTCAAGGTCCCCTTTTATGTTTTATTGGCTAACTCTTTTCGATGATCTACAAGATTGCAAAATCTCCATTGATCAAGAACTGAGTAAACTACAATGAGAGTATTAGACCAAAGGAATGTTCACATTGAAGGAATCCCGGTCACTGATAGTTAGCCATCAAACACTTCCCTAGGAGAATTTTTGGAGGAAAATATGGACTAACATATTTTGGCCCAAAGTTACTCAATTTCTCTGGTTAGTTTCACAAGACCTTAACATGGGATCACATATAGGAAAAGGTTTCCAAGGCCCATCATTTTTTCATCTTTGTAGATAGAAAGAGGAATATATAGAACATATTTTAAATAGATTCACATATTTTGAGTCAATTTGGTCTAAGGTTAATGATCTCTTTGGTCATTTAAATCGATCCCTAAACAAAATAATAGAAACTATGGAGAATTAGTAAATAGAGCATAGTTATTAGCCATTGAATTTATTATGTGGGCCTTATGGAAAGAAAGGAATTGATGGATCTTTAAGGACTAGTGAGAAAAAACAGACTAGGTGTTGCAAATTATTAGAAAATATATTTGTGAAACCATTATGGTGGAAACCCAACCCTAGGAATATTAGGAGATTCAACCTCAAGAAGTGCTTATTTTGGATAAGTTACATCCATCAATTTTCGTGCTTTCCCCTTCCTTTCTCAAACCCCCTGTCCCGTGCTGATATTCTCTTGCATCATACTCTCCTTCTGAGGGATTTGTGAAACTCAAACTTGATGGGTTTTGAAAGGGAACCCAGGGCTAGATGGTTAAGGAGATAGCTTTTTTTATCATGGTCACAATTTACTATGGATTTATGTGTAGAAATTCCTTATATATTCAAACTGCTTATGTAATTTTCTAAAAAAAAAGACTTGAATCTACTCTACTTATCAGCGGAAACAATTAATTTATCAAGCAATAATGAATCATACAAGAGAAAGAATTCAATCAAATCATTACACAATTATTTTCTAGGGAAAGCCACAACTAAAAACCCTTGCTATCTGTTTATTGCATTAGTTGGAAACTATGAGAAGATTACAATGCTTTTCTCAAGCCCGAGAAACCTTTGCACTATCTCTATTTGTCTCACTGGTTGCTAGATAAGTCTTGGCCAATACTAAACCAATTTTTTGCTTTCCCAAGTCCCTATTTCCTTGCGATGTTTCCTCGGGAATTAGCCCCTATTAATTAGGGAAATTCCTTAATTGGAATTGTGCAATCCATCATAGACCTTCCATTGATTTCATGCACCACCTGTACAATTTGGATGATTATACAATTGATAGTACACTACCCTTGAACTCCAATCTCAGTTGGGTAACTCTCAGATCACACAGGCATGAGTTGTTTATGACTGAATTATTAGTTAAATGGTTGGTTGGAACTAGTTTAGCTGACTTTAACTCAGTTAAACTAAATTAATTAATTACAACTCAAAATAAACTCAACCAAGGATCCTATAAAGTAGGAGACACTCTACATGACTCTAGTTAGACCCTCAACTCAAATTAACTGAGCCAACTAGGTCAGTTTAACTTATTTAACTCCTACAAGTTGTCTTGTGATGTGGAATTACAATTTTATTCCTATTTTAATTCAAGGGAAAATTAAATTAGGATTTTTCTTGTTGTATTTTCAACACTCCCTCACAACAAGAAATGGATTAAAATATACCATGATCCAACACCTTTGGAATGTATTGCATGCAACACCTCTCACTATTTATGTTGTTACTGCAACATCTAAAACTGAGAATAAAAATAATCACTGAATCAATTTGAAATTGTCTACTGCGAAAATTGTGCTACTGTTGACTTTGCTACTGAGCCTCCTTCTCTACTGTCAACACTGCTTTGCACTCCTTAGTATCTAACTGAAATTGATCTTCCTTCTACTGAATACAATGGGCCCCCATAGAAAGGTAATGATCCATGAGACAAACACACCTCAATGGACCCTACCAAAATTTATGCAACTCTTGGGACTATTGCTTCACATCACCCCACTTCACACCTGGAGGTATGGCTGCATGTGCTCCCTTTGCCCACTTGGCTCGAAATTTCCCTTACTGGAGGTCTCTTCTTGAGTGGATGTTTTCACTCTGTCTCCTCTCTATTTCTCCAATTGTGGCTACTACACAACTTGCTGAGGATGCTTCTCAGGCTCCATTTTCAGAGATAAATTATGCTCCCTCTCAACCACCAAGTCTCTAAACTTTTCCTTTCTCCTCAAGGCTTTTCATGCATCTTTGACCTCAAGTGCATACATGTTCTTAAATCACACACCAATCTAATTCACCTATCCCATGGCGATGTGTCTAAGGAAAAAATTTCCTTTGATAAATATAACATCGTAGCCACAACCTTCCAATATCGTGACAGAAAATAGATTCTTCTTTAGACTCAGTACATACATCACATCCTTGAGTCTCAAAGGGGAGCCAAAATCCTTATGAAAAGTAGTTGTACCAATATTGGTCACACTGTACCTTCCATCATCTTTAAACCCATGTTCTACTTGAGGTATTTCTCCTCCAAATCACTGAAGAGATCTCTATTCCCTGCCATATGGAATGAGGCACTGTTGTCGAGATACCACATGCTTCCCATTATTGTGCTTACAATGCATGCAATGAGAGTAAAAGCAAGCTCGAATTGTGAATTTAGAGCTTCAGTTGCTACTGCTACTACATGATCCTTATTTCTTTCCTCCTTCTGTGGACATTTCGTAGCATATTGCCCGAATTCATGACAGTAAAAGCACTTGATGTTGGACAATTCTTTCTTCTTGCCCACCTCACCCTGGGAATTCTTTCCCTTGGGTTTCTTTCCTTTGATGACTAATGCAAGGTCTTCTTCCTCCTCTTTGGATGAGGCCACATCCCTATTGTCCTGCCTTATTTCTTCCTGCACTAGATTGGACCATAGCCACTCCTAACTTGGTAGTTTGTCTCTACCATTCACAGAATCCTGATAATACTACCAACTTTTGGGAAGACCCAATAGAGCTAGAGCTATCAAATTTTATTCAGGGACAGTCACATTGACCCCACCAAGTTCATCTCGACACTATGTAAACTTGATCAGGTACTACAGAATTGTGTCATTATTTTGAATCTTGATGCTATGAAACTTGTCCTCAATGCCAACTTCTTGTGGTCATTATTTTTATCAAACAATTCCATCAATTTTTTCCACATCGCGAATGGAGTTTCTTTCCCATGGATATTCGAGACAATATGATCTTGAAATCCCTCCAATATGATACTCCTCACTTTAGCCACATCCTTCTTCCACTGAGCAAGATCTTAGGCATTAGCTGTTGGGGGTTTAACTACATCTGTCTTGATGTAAACAACTAGCCTATTATAATCTATTACCGCCTCCATATAGATCTTCCATGCCACAAATTTTTTGGTTCCTTCTAGAGAATACTTGAGCATGAGTTCAGTGGAAGTTATCTTCTCAGTCCTGGAGAAAACTTACAACACTGGTCTTGTGATTTGAACTTCCTACACAAAATTTGAATTCTCTTGTCTATTGTGATCCTAGCTTTGATACCATGTAGAAATTCCTTGTAGATTCAAACTACTTATGTAAATTTCTAAAAAAAAGGACTTGAATATACTCTACTTATCAACGGAAACAATTAACTGATCAAGAAATCACAAAGCATATAAGAGAAAGAATTCAATCAAATCATTACACAATTATTTTTCTAGGGAAATACACCCCTACTATTTGTATATTTCATTAGTAAGAAAATATGAGAATATTACAATGCTTTTCTCAAGCCCAAGAAACCTCTACACTATCTCTATTTAACTCACTGCTTGCTAGACAAGCCTTGGCAATACTTAACCATTTTCTGCTTTCCCAAGTCCCTATTTCCTTATGATGTTTTCTTGGAATTAGCCCCTATTAATTAGGGAAATTCCTCAATTGGAATTTTGCAATCCATCATAGAACTTCCTTTGACTACATGCACCAACCGTACAATTTGGATTATTATACAACTCATAGTACACTGCCCTTGAACTCCAATATCAATTGGGTAATGCTCATATCACACATGCATGACTTATTTGTGACTGAATTATGATTTAATTGGTTGAACAAATGAGTTAGCACCCAACTGTTAGACCTCCTACTAGTTCCTCCATTATTTGGAACTAGTTTAACTGTGTTTAACTCAGTTAAATTGAATTAATTAATTACAACTCAAAATAAACTCAACTAGGGTTCCTATAAAGTAGGAGACACACTACATGACTCTAGTTAGACCCTCAACTCGAATTAGCCAAGCCAACTAAGTCAAATTAACTTATTTAACTCGTACAAGTTGTCTTCTGATGTGGAATTACAATTTTATTCCTAATTTAATTCAAGGAAAAATTAAATCATGATTTTTCTTGTTTCATTTTCAACATTATGCAACTAATTGTGGTACCTTTTTTTTTCTTGCTTTTTTTTTCAAGGAAAATCTAGGCAGATCCACTTAAAGGGATCACATCTTGATGGCCAAACTAATCAGACCCTATCCTTGAGGGCATTGAGGAGAATTGATCCCGTGACCTCCCAATGGTGAGGTGCTTTAATAATGGGACCTCGACCAATTGAGCTAACCCTTAGGGCTAGCTGATTGTGGTACCAAAATCAACGCCGAGGAGTTTCTAGCTTTAGAGAGATGCCTACAGATAACTTTGTTAGCTCGTTATTCTAAGCTTCAAATTGATGATGGATTTCAACTGGTTATAATGACTACCATAAATAATACATGGATATCCAATACAAAAAATTTCCAAGATTTGGAGATTATAGCATCTCATCTCCCATAACTGAATGTTGCTTCTATCCATCAACTATGTTATTACTTCTCACTCTCAAAGAATAGAAAACATATTTGTGGACTTATTGGCCAATTTGGGATGCCAACAAAGAAGAATATGTTTTGATATTGGCCGATCGCCTGGGGCTTAGTCAAACTAGCATAACTCATTTCAAATAATTTTAGACTATGACAAAATTTCCTCGATGGGAGTGAGAAGCGAGGAAGGGCAGGATGTAGGGGGGTGAAACCACCACCCCGCTACCTCAAGCGAAATTTAAGAGGGGGATGGCATGGCATGCCCCCCACATGGACTTGCATACCGAAACAAATTTAATGTGATAGAGATGATGGTTTCTATAAATAAGTTGGCTTTTTTATACGAAACAACTACAGAGAATGGTTAGCTGTGAATATTTCTTCCCAAATTTGATTTAGATGGGTTTGTATTTGGAGATTCTTATATTTTTATTTAGAATTCACTAGTCTATAGTTTTAGTGCTTTCTCATATTTATACCTTGGTTCTAGCTCATTCTCAAGACATGTGTAGCTTTGGAAGTGGTATTCTCTTTTATATGATTTAATGGACGTGGTATTCCTAAGATAGAGTACTCTCAAATTGGGTGGAACCAGGGCCGTAGGAGTGTGGTTGATCATCCACATATTGGTGGGTTGGTTGGGAATTAGCTTCTTTCTTCCATAGACATTATGGATATTTCATAGGTTCGCTCTAGTATGCTCCTTAGGCCAAGTCAAGTGTCTTTGCTAGTGGTACTTTATGTCTTCTTTGTCTCGACTTTCCTTATTTTTGGAAGATCAATTATGGGTTTTTTCATGGTTCAAAGTTTTGTTGTTGTTTCTTTCTCTGGCCAAGGAGGGTAACATCAATTTTATTTCATGAAGCTTTTTCTGGTAATTTCCCTCCTTCTCGCTAGTTCCATTCGTCACTCATCCTCTATCTATAGACTTTCTCTCAATCTAAGGCCTCTAGTTTATCCCTTTATGTTCCTCCCCTGTTATTTATCCTATTTTCACATCACTCCCCTGATGTCTATACATTATGTGCAACTAGTCTCGACAACACATATACAACCACCGAGGTGGGCGGGGTGGCCGTTATGGTGAGGGTGGCCACTATGGTGAGGGTGTTTGAGCTCCTCAGACTCAAACCCATGCCTAAGAACATGCTCATGAGGCGGTGGATATCTATTTCACTATTATTCTAGTTGAGATATAAGTAGAGATTCAATGTCTTGAAACTGTGTCTATTGTTGAACATATTGTTTCTTTTAAACTCATATATAATTAAAGATCTTTCCCACTAGGTTCCCAACCCTAATCACACTAGGGGAAGATAGAAGAAATATATTAACTCAATTACTCTCCACTAGAAACCCAAAACTCTTCTTGGCATAATTTTAAAGAAGAAGTTAGAGGAACAATGCAACATATTTGCTTCCCTAAATGACGTCAAATGTGCTCAAATATTTCAACATTCATGTATGGAAATCCTGGATGCTTGGCTAGCTCACATTGAGAGCCACTTTTAATGTGATTCTAAGGCTCCAACTCCACTAGGCTCCAACACCAAATACCCTACACCTATGACCTCCTCAGACTCTTGAAAATCTTTTGCTCTCAAAATATGTTTTCTTCTATAGTTTTCTAGTTGACAAGTTGGCTGACTTTTAATTAATTATTTACTGGTATGACTTTTTCCAAAAGGTGGTCAATATATTTGGTCCCCTAGTGGTAGATTGAGAGCATCTTTAGTGAATTGAGAAATCATAGACAAATTGCAGATGTATGTTGATGTTTTGAATTTCTGAGGCAATACAAACTTTAACTTACAAAAAAATAGAGTTGCAAAATAGTTTTTTAATTTAATTTTAAATTTAACAGTTTAACATGAACATCATGAATAAAAATTTCGATTTTTCTCTAAAGAAAAGGGAAAAACAAAAAAACAAAAACATGAACATCTTTTGGGATGTGACACAATATGAAATTTTTATGTTTTATAAAATTTATATAATATATACATATTTAAAATTAAAATATTTTCTCAACATGAATTTTAAAATATTTTATTTTTGACCCAAATTATCCTTAAAATGTATTTTTGTTACTATTATATTTCTAAATACACTTCCCCTTCATATTGAAAAGTAGAATATTCTTCTTAGCATGCATAGTAAAATATTTTATTTATAATATACATTAGAATATTTTTGCTATTAATATTGTTTAAATA
Source organism: Pinus tabuliformis (assembly GCA_031772625.1). Lineage (NCBI taxonomy): Eukaryota > Viridiplantae > Streptophyta > Pinopsida > Pinales > Pinaceae > Pinus > Pinus tabuliformis. The sequence continues at coordinate 845,824,826 of CM062818.1, read as the reverse complement.
TCACTATCAACTTTACAGTGAAAATCAAATAAAAGCGTAATCTAAGGAGACGATGTCTTTTTCCTGAAACAATGGAAATTTTTCCATGATTTTGATAAAAATATGGTGGAAATTTTTGAAAAATGAGATTACAATTTTCAAGATTTATGATTTTGGGTCCCAAAGGGTTTCTAATGGCGTTGATTCCATTTCCACCATTAAAAAAGCAGTTCAAACACCCTTAAGGTCAATTATTTTTGGAAAAAAATGGATTCTAACATATGTAAATAATCCAAGAGATGTGAAAATTCAATGATATTTCTCATAAGAAATGACTGTATGAGAAAACACCTCAATAAACACCACCTTAAATAAACTACATCTTTCCCTTATAATGAAAATTAATTTTTTTTAAATCACTTTATCTTTTCCTACATAAAATTGAAATATTAAAATCATACACACACACACACACATATATATATGACTAATATCAACATTATCATTTAGAGAGAAACTAATAAAAACTTTGAAAGACTGAAAAAGTGATTTTGAGCTGCTGCTGTGCGCTCTGCACCTCCCCTAGGTTTTCTTGGTGTGCAGTAGCCCAGGCCTTCAGCCTCTTTCCATGGCCCTTCCGGATGCTCCAGCGGAGGGGGCCAATCCACAATAGGCATTTTCTAACTTAGTTAAATCTCTGCCTCCACAGCGCCCCCATCCAGCAGTTTCAAAATTCATCAAGAAGTTGGATGTTCTTCAAGAAGTTAACTTGCCTCCAGCCCTACCATGCATGGCTGCTCTGTCTCTGGCAGAAAAAGGGCTCATTGGTCAGTTCACGGGCCTCTGGCCATCTCCAAAAACTATTCAAAGATGGGTTGAAAGGAACTGGTCCGACAAAATTCAAGGGAAAATATCCATTAGATTCTGCGGGAAAGGGTACTTCACATTTCACTTTGAATCCAAAGAAGATAAGGATTTAATATTCAGAAACGGACCCTATTTCATGGATTCTAGGGGCCTGTATCTCAATAAATGGACCCCAGATTTTGATCCTGAGCTAGATGTTCCCAGTGCTGTTCTGGTTTGGGTCCGACTCCCTCATCTCCCTCTCCATTGCTGGGGGGATGAATCGGTTCGTGCCATTGGGAATGCAGTTGGCAAATATATTGATCGTAGCGAACCAAAAGAAAACATGCAAGCCTGTGCGGGATCTGTGTTGAAGTGGACCTTGGCAAAGGCCTTCCTAAAGCCATCAAGCTCAAAGTGGACAACTGGAGCCATATTCAGCAGCTGGATTATGAGCAGATCCGTTCAAATGCAAGGTATGTCACGAATATGGTCACTTCGCCAATAGATGTACTAAGCTTATTAATGTAGAGAATGATCCACAAGAGGAGCAATGGGAAATGGTAAAAAAAAGAAATCGGCCTCTTCGGCTAAAGCTCCCCCTGAAGCAGGCCCTTCGGCCTCTACAGCAGTTCATCCGACCCCTTCCTCTCTTGCATCTTCTAAACCTCCTCCCCACTCCCTTCCTCTGCCCTTCCCTTCATCCAACCCTTTCTCTATTCTATCACCCCCTGAAAGCCACCCCCAAGATCCTCCTCTCCCTGAAAGCCTTCCCCAGGACACCATTGAATCCTCCTTGCCCCTGATCATCTCCTCTCAGCCCCCTCTTGATCCTCCCCTCAACAGAATTACCAGGAGCTCTTCCAAAGATCACGGAGGCACCAGTGAATCATTTAAGAAACCTGGTCCGGGTAGGAAATCTGCCAAGCAGCACCGGGATGAGAACGCACAGAAAGACATAGCAATGGGAACTCAGACACCCATATAAACTTACATTCTGGGGCAATATGACAAAGAAACAACTAATAAGGACTAAGGGGGGTGAGCACCTCCCTGTACTCTACATGTCCAATGATGAAAATCCTATCTTGGAATAGTAGGGGATTTGGGCACCCCTCTAAGGTAGCAGTCCTAAGAGATCTTATTCATTGTGAGAAACCAGGAATTATTCTGTTACAAGAAACAAAGCAAGGCCAGCAGGAAATGAGTGGAATTATCGAACAGCAGAGGCAGTATAAAGGTAGCATCAGTGAAGCAAGAGGAGCTTCAGGAGGAATAGCAACAATTTGGAACCAAAGCATATGGAACCACAATTCGGAAACTGTCAATCAACATTGGATCAAAACAGTCTTGGAAAATAAAGTAGATAAGCAAATTATAATCATCTACAACATCTATGTGCCCAATCATTTCAGAGACAAGGAGTGTTGTTGGCATGATCTAAAAGCCAGCATAGATGCAGAAGAAAACTCTAACATTATTTTGGGAGGCGACTTCAATCTTATTCTCCATGCCAATGAAAAGAGAGGAGGCAGTTTCACCCCTGATCCCTACAGAACCCATTTGGAAAATATCATGCAGGATCATGATCTTATGGACATTGCTCCAAAAAACCGAAGATATACATGGAATAACTGCAGGATGGGTATAGGTAACATTATGGAAAGATTGGACAGAATTCTAATCAATGTCTCGCTTCTTTCTACTTTTTTTGTTGGATATGCCAGCATCTTGACGTGTTCAGCCTCTAATCATTACCCAATAACGCTCACGCTGGAAAATCATAGCCCTCTCGGACCCATTCCATTCAGGTATAGTTCCCTCTAGAACGACATACCAGCAGTCGCAGAAATAGTTCACAATTCTTGGAACCAGCACGTTGAAGGGTCCCCTGGTTTCATTTGGGAAACCAAATTAAGAAAAACAAAACATGCTATAAAAGAATGGGCTAAAACTAGCTATAAAGAACCTGAGAAGGTAAAAAAGGAGATTAAGAATAACCTTAACAGTATCCAAAGAGCAATAGAGGAACACGGCCTCTCCCAAGAGAACAAACAGCAGGAAAGTGACCTCTATTTACAGTTGTGTCAAGTAAATAGAGAAGAGGAATTAAAATGGAGGCTAAAATCGAGGCAACTTTGGTTGCAAGGGGGAGACAAGAACTCAGCATTTTTTCACAAGAAAACTATAGCTCGAAAGATAAGGAACAATGTAAGCTCCATTCTAGATGCTGAGGGTAATCGACAAAGCACACAGGATGCTATTCGAAGGGTAGCAACAGAACATTATCGAGATCTCCTAACTGAAACAAAAGAAGAAGAGGATTACACAGAACTGTTACAACATCTTCCTACAGGGATAAGTAAGAAAATGAATGATAGTCTAAATAAGGAGATTGATGAGGAGGAAATCAGAAGATCGATCTGGACACTCCAGCCTGATAAAGCTCCAGGTCCAGATGGCTTCCCCATTTGTTTCTATCGAGCATTTTGGGGAATTATAAAAAAATATTTGATAAAAATGCTCAAATGGATCCAACGAAAGGGTAAAATAGGGGGATACACCAATGCTACTCATCTAGCACTCATCCCCAAAGAAAACTGCCCCTCTTCATTTGCTCGATTCTGGCCCATATCACTCTGTAACTCCTCCTATAAAATCCTGACCAAAGTTATTGCTTCTCGCCTTAAACCTTTTCTTCCTTCTCTCATCTCTGAAAATCAAGGGGGGTTCCTGGCCAATAGACAAATAACTAATTCCATTCTCCTTCTATCAGAAGCCATTCACTCGAGTCAATCCCGAAATGAGAAAGGGTTTATCCTCAAACTTGATTTGGCCAATGCATTTGATAGAGTGAGACATTCCTTCCTCTTGGCTGTTTTGAAGAAGATGGGATTTGATGCAGGCTTTCTAAATCTCATCAATGCTTGCATTTCCGGGCCCTGGATCTCCCCTCTTGTTAATGGAAAACTAGGAGAAGCTTTTCAATCATCCCGTGGTTTAAGACAAGGTTTCCATCTTTCACCTTATATTTTTATTTTGATGGCTGAATCCTTTAGCAAAGTGTTGGACTTCAATTGGAGGGTCGGCCTCATTACAGGCATAAAATTTGGGAATGGAGTCAAGAATATAAATCACTCATAATTTTCCAATGACACTTTATTAATTGGACGGGCATCCATCACAATAGCTAGTCACTTCAAGTCTCTCCTCGACAAATACATGAGATACTCTGGTGGTTTGGTTAATCAGCTAAAAAGCTGCATTTACGGTTGGAATACAACAGCACAGGTTCTCCACAATATTGCCAACACTTTTGGAGTCTCATGCAATTATGATTGGACTCATTTTTCTTATTTGGGCATGCCTGTAAGCGCAGGTCCCTTGAGGGCAGAAGTCTGGGACACTATAATCGACAAGATGAAAAGGAAAGTGCAGTAGTGGGGCTCCATTTGGCTCAACCCAGCTGGTCGCCTCATTCTTCTTAAATCAGGTATATCTTCTCTGCCTCTATACCAATTCTCCCTTCTACAAGCTTCAGCCTCCTTTCACTATAAAATGGAAGTCATCCTCCGCCAATTCCTGTGGCAAGGAGGGAAAAATGACAAAAAGAAATTCAATTTGATTAGTTGGAAGCAGGTAATTCAGTCCCAAGACTGAGGAGGTCTTGGAATCAGATCCCCCAAATTTCTCAATTTAGCTTTCAGAGGTAAAATTGTATGGAGACTCATAACCGGCCTTCCTGCCTGGTGGAAAAGGGTGCTGGAAATTAAATATTTAAATTTTCCAAGGCAACAACTTCTTGATCAAGATATCCCCAACAGAGATTCTTCCAAAATTTGGTGCTTATGCAAAAGAGAAATTCCTCTAATTGCTCAAAACACTTCAAAAATACCCAAGGGAGGTGCAAGCATCAATATTGGAGCTGACAAAATCATGGGTCAGCAACCAATAAATAGACAAGTTGGAGTTAATCCTATACTCTCTTTTTTTGAAAGAGTAGGCATACATCATCTGGATCAGATCTCCCAGTGGGATCCTTTCTCCCTTCTATGGTCTGGTTGGTCTTTCCCAGCCATACCCAATGACCTCAATGCAAGCCTTTCAGCCCTTCAATCTCATCTGCATAGTATAGCTCCTGTTAAAAAGAATGATTTAGATGGGTTTCATTGGGATCCATCTGGATCTATTTACACCATACAAGCTGCCCACCAGTACATCTGCAGCAATAACTATCCCATGCCAATCTGGAATCATTGGAAGGTGGTTTGGAAATCTGAGGCCCTTCCAAAAATCAAATTTTTCCTCTGGACTCTTCTTAAGGGGAAAATTCTTACGGCTGAAAATTTGCAAAAGCATGGCATCAATGGTCCTTCTCGTTGTCCCAACTACCTAGCTGCTGAGGAATCCATTCAACACCTCTTTATTGATTGTCCCTTTGCCATTGACTATTGGAGAAACTTATCTCATGACAACCAAATCCTGTGGAGCAATCAAAACACTATAGGAGAAATTCTTCATAAATGGAAAAAGAATTATCCCTGGCAGCAAAGGAAGAATAACATAGTGAAGAGAGTCTGGGATACCCTCCCCTACACTATGTTATGGAATATTTGGCTGGCTCGAAATCGCAAAGTTTTTAAGGATAAGGATTCGACCATTAGAAGTCTTTGCAACAAGGCAAGGGGTCTCGCCCTTGAAACTATATCAGTCAAGAATCAGAGAAACATAGACATCACTGAACTCAGCGTTGAAGAGCGAAGTTTCATTGGATACTTGTTGGATAAAAACAACAGCAATCAGATTGGTAGCACTGCTAGTAACAGACATAATAATGTTCCTCATAACTGGAAAATTAGATTAAAGGAAGAAGAGTTTGCAGTCTGGATTCAAAATTGCAACAGGCATTGCCTTTTTTTTTATGGGGCTTCAAAGTCGAATCCTAAAGTTGCAGGAGCAGGAGGAGTTATTTTTAATGCTAATGGGGACAACGTTCTGTCTTATGAATGGGGACTTGGCCACATTTCCAATAACAGGGCAGAAGCCTTGGCCCTTTATCAGGGACTCATTCAGCTTAGAAAACTTGGTATAGACTCAGCCCTGATTTTTGGAGACTCGGCGGTTGTTATCAGTTCAATGGTTCAGAACAGGGAATCCTCCAACGCTCTTCTTCAGTAGACTATTAGTTGATGCCAAATTTTAGGACAATCTATGACAGATTTGCGCTTCCATCATATTCTGTGCTCTCTCAACAAAAATGCTGACAACCAAGCCAACAAAGCATGTGCCAGGCCATTGGGCAGCCTAGTTTGCAACGACGTGGAGACTCTACAACATTTTCCATGACAACGATCCTTTATATCCTCAATCAGTTCTTCAATAAACCTGAAATCCCTGACATGTTGGAAAGGTCAAAGATCCATCAAATCCTCTTCGTGACTAAGATCCGCATAGGGATCTGGAACTCACTCGAAATCCTCAATCACACGCTTCTAGTCAGTCGATCAGCCGTCCTTCTTCCCACTGGCCATCCCTCCCCTGCTCCTCCGAATCGCCTCCTTGATCTTCCCTGTCCCTTCTTGATTCTCCCCTCATGCCCTATGACTACCCTTCCGAGCTCCTCCTCTTCTTTATATGCCCCTCCTATTTCCCCATTTCATACCCTTCCATTTTCCCTTACTGTATTTTTGAATCCCTGTTTCGCTCCCTCATTCTCGTGGTATCCACAGCCCTTGTTCTTTCTTTCGATTCAGATTACTCTCCAACCTCTGGAACCTCTGGGCTCCCTTTTCTTAGTGACCCTACCTTCTGGCAGCAACTCCCGTTTGTGCCATCAAGTGCAGTGCCTCAAGCTCGTTCCCTGGTTCACTCAGTTTTTTCAGGCTCAGCCATCTTCTTCACCTATGGCGAGGAGCGAGGATTGCCTCCATTGCGCGGATCTTCAAGCAGAGTTAGAGCAGTTAAGAGCACAGCAAAGGATCTTGGACAACAAGATTGATAGCCAACAGGCGATCATGGAAGCAAAGATTGATAATCAAAGCCGGCTTATTAAGGAAAAATACGAAGCTGACATAAATTTGTTCCTGCACAGACTCTCTTCTTTGCATGAGCAGTTCAGACAACTATCCAACAGATGTGCTCATGCTGAAGAATCTATAGAAATATTGAAATACATGATGGAAAAGAAAAACGCAATACCGACAAGCTCTTCAAGTATCAAGCAAGCTGGAGAAGATGATAAGCCTGAAGAATCGACAGCGAGGCATATCAGCCACATCAATATAGATTGACGATGTTCTGCAAATGTTGTTTTTTAGTGTTTCAGTTTGTTAGGATTTATTTCTGTTTAGTCTTTACTTCAAAGCCTAAGTGGCAGGAACAAGGAGGATTTTGTTATTGTAACTCCTACTCTCCTAGCATCTCATGGCAACTCATTATGTATCTCAGGGGAACAACCTTCTCCTCTTTTTTTGAAATATAATACAACAACCGATGATGTTAAAAAAAATAAAAATAAAAATATCAACATTATCATTTAGAAGTGATATTTCAATTCCATATTGAAATATTGAACAGTGAGAAAATTATATATCTCTCAATAATATATATATATATATATATATATATATATATATATATATGTATGTATGTATGTATGTATGTATGTATGTATGTATGTATGTATGTATGTGTGTATGTATGTATGTATGTATGTATGTATGTATGTATATCCTCACAAGTTTATTCGTATTCTTATTCTTATTCTTATTATTATTATTGGACATTAAGTTATTTAGATAATTGTATTTGGATCCATCACAATCAATGTGATTCATCTAATCATCTTGATGATGAACCACATTGGTTGGTTGGTTGATGGATCTAGAATAAAGTTAAGGAAATAATTCTACTCATTGAAATCTTCATTCAAGTATTTGCACATTATGCCTTATTATTATTAATTTTGATAACAAAATCTTCCCCATATTTAATTGTAAACGACTAAAATATTATTTTGAGATGCCATGTCAACACCATATTGAGTAGTGAAGGAATTACACAACTCCCTCCTATTAAAAAGTAGAAAGTAATTAGGGACTAAATTAGAAAATTTTCACTTTCAATTACTTTATATCTCTATATATAATTGATGTAAAATTAAGGTGGAAATTGAATTGTGTCATGTATAGTTGACATTGATAATTTTTTCTTATTACTATTTTTTAATTTTACACCATAAATATTATTTTATTAATTTTAAATATAATATTACAAGGTGTGTCTCCCATACTTTTATTACTTTTTATATTGTATTATTACTTTTTAAAATATTAGTGATTTTTTTATTCGAATTATGATGATAATGGCTAATGTTTATAAATCAGCATTGGTTTATAAGATCTTAAGAAAAGATAAAGAATTCTTTTTTTTTCAAAAAATTGAAAAAAGCATTCCTAAATCACTATAGTTTTGACCAAATAAAAGATAGGGAAAGTTGTTATTATAACCACCATATAGTCATCTTAATTGTGGATCTACGAAGTGCCAATAGTGATCCCATCCATGCAAATGGAAATCTCTTTTTAAGTGCAAAACTTAAAAAAGTTTTCACCTTGAAAGATTTGATTCGTCTTGATGCCTAGACCGGAATTAAATATATATAAATTTTATATCTCTATATAGATTTTATTATTATTATTATTATTATTATTATTATTATTAAAAACTTAATAATACAAATTATTATTCTCCCAATTTAAGATTTTGTGATTCATCTTTGACACACCCCTCGCTAAAGAGTTGTAAATATTTTGTTTTATCGCAAATTACTTGGTAAAATTGTGGGCCATGTGAAAGGCCAAACATGGGGGATAAATTTTGTTTAATTTTTATGAATAATATTAACGATGGTCAACCAAAAAATTATGGGAAAGAGTGCCAAATTGGAGTTCCTTCCCAAAAAGTTAGAAGAAATTTATTCCTCTCCCCAGAGATAAATAATCTTAGTTGGGGGCAAGGGAGCCAAGAGGGGAGAGAGAGAAGAAAACCTGAGGAAACCTTGGAAAATTGACACCTCGTTGAGTGAGGTCCAAGGAAGGAGTTGAATCAGAGCCTGAAATAGGACATTGTTGAAGGTTGGAAAGGCGCTGCAAGTTAGGTGTCCTTGAGCTGGTTGGTAGCGAGTGGGATCCTTAAGACAGACTAGTGAGTCTGAGTTCTTGGGCTGGACGGGAGAAGTCTTGATGCCCTGGGTAGACTTGACTACATCTATGTCAGATAAATATTCTAGTAAGATCTATCTCAAGGGGAAGTCCTGTTGTGCAAACAGAGAACTCATCGGCTGAGTGGAGCACTCTTGTCCCCAGATTTTTGTGGCTGAATCATACTGTTTGGGCCAAATAAGTATATATAACTTAGTGTCTGTCATGAATTTATTTCTATTTTTAACTCATGCATGTAAATTTGTTTGTGGAAAATATGTGTGTTTTGAAGATAGATGACTGACTATAATCTATTAATTAATGAACTGGAGAAGTGTGTTGCTCCAAGCTAACTGATGAATACTAACCTAGAACAGTCTTGACTTCTGAACTTTCAAAGGGCTAGAAGAATTGGGCAAGTGTCGAGGATCATGTCCTGCTTGAAGAAGTTCTAGACCTATTAAAAAATGTACATAATAGATAAGACTTTAAACAAAATATAATTATATAAGTCATAGTAAGAGAGGAAATATCTTACAGAAATATCATTAAGATATTATAGAAATATATTACAAAAAATATCATTAAGATATTATAGAAGTAATGTGCATATATTGCAAAAATACAATGTACCCATGTGCATGTATATAACAGTCGAGTAAAAATGCAATATGGTAATGGCAAGAACTAGGCATTGTAACTAAAAAGAAGCATAAAACACATTTGTTCGAATTATGATTCATACATGAAGTTCATATAAACAGGGAACCATGTAACTATTCTTCTAAACAAGAGAAAGAAGGATAACTATTTATTAAACTATATATTATCTATTTAGGTGTTTAAGACTAACAAATAATTTTCTAGTTACAATCAACTGTTATTGTAAATAATATATATATATATATATATATATATATATATATATATATAAGTTTTCTTGGTAACCACAACAAACGTTACAATGAGTGTATGGGAGAAACATGTATACTCACATAAATTTGGTGCATTAAAGCACAGAGGGGTTTTCATTATATGCAAAAACAAAATCGGTTGTTTTCCTTTATAGGGTTAAGAATTTCCACACTTAATTCATATAATAGTAATCCACCATAGACTCAACCCTTTCCTTAATTATATGCTCAGATAATATCAACAATGTACAACAGTTACATAGTAAATCACAATGACAATAGGTTTTTGGGAAACACTCAGTTTTAGAAATAACCATAAGCCTAGGTGATTTTGACAAGAACAGTCCCAAAGAAACTCTAATATTTGTAATCTGCACCTAGAAACCATAGCAAGAGGGTACAGAAGAATATTTGTGTGGTCCTGAAGATGATCCGTAAAAGGAAATAAGTAACCCCCGTCTAACAAATAGAACATCTGTAGGAGAACACAGTAGGAAAGGAAATTATTCAATATTAAAATCCTTGCAGCATGTCAAATAATGCATAGTTAATAAAATTTCTAGAACTTGGTATTGTTACTGATCATAGACTAAGGACCCATGAAACCCTAGTCTGAACAAGAAGAAAACATAGTACTGAACAAGAAAGAAATCCTCGGCCTAGTTGTACCCTGAAGCCATGATGTTAACCACTGCTAAAATGAAAACTAGAGAATTCTTACAAAACTCGCGGCCCTAGGCCAAGCCATTGTAAGAAACGTAAAAGTGAATTAGGGAACTTGGAATTTGCCAAGGAAGGTGGACCAACTAGAATTACTTCCAAGCAAAAAGGTACATGTAATGAGTCCCTGAAGTAAAGTTATTCACTCTAGTCAAGATTGGAACGATTGAAAGGATAATAGACAAAGGGAAAATATTCCCAACTTGGGTATAGTTCTAGTAGAGTTGTGCCAACAACCATGACAAGGAGTCAAGATCATTAGAAGGAAGGAGAGGGTTTAAAAAAAAAAAAAACTAGTGCACAACCATTATTATTATCAGGCAATTCATAGAAAACCAACATAAAAATAGAAGAAGGACAAACCCTGTGCCACAGGAAACTTGAACTACAAGATAGGGTAAACAATGTTACTTATGGCAACGAAGATCAAAACCAAAAGGAAGGGGAAAAATAATGACTTATTAAGTTAAATTCATGATAATATTACCTTTGCCATTGAACGTGGCTGCAACCTCCATGGTGATATATTCTTGGTTGCAGAGCAAACTCTCTTCAAAAATGGAATTACAAATGGACAAATACGGTGTAGGATGATAGGGAGGTAGCTACCCTTGTAAATCCTCTTCTACTCTCCACAACCATTTTATCTAAACCCTAACACCTACACTGTAGGATCACCCAATCCATGGATCAAGGACTATACCATAATTAATTCATGTATCAGAATTGGCACCTAAGCATCAAGAGAATTACAAAAAGATTTCATAAAAACATATTATCAATTTACCAAGTTTGGGTGGAAAAATTTAGTTTCATTACGAGTTTCTAATATGGAATGTCAATACATTAATACAACCCAAGCACGTAAAAATCCCAATCTATTCTATTGTCGATAGTTTAAATCTCTTGATAATATAGCAAGTAATTATAGAATGACATAAATCAAGGGTAGAATGTCAATGCACATACCTTGTAGCTTAATATTCTCATAGACTTAAAGATTTAGATACCCTTGTTGGAAGAAATCAAAAGGGGGAACTTAACTAGATTATATATAACATATTATTACATGCTTAGCCAATGTTGTTTGAATTCCAGGATAGATTCAAAGAAAAAGATAAAAAAAGGTAGAAATAAGAAAAAAATTAAGTTGTGTTAAGGGAGATGTTACAAGTGGTATTAGAGCCACAAGCCACAATATTATGGCCTATGAGCCCAAATACAACTAAAATAAAGAACATATTAAAAGCTTCCTACTAGATAAGGAAGCAAATAAAATTTCCATGTTATGGAGCCAAAGAGAAAGGTTGAAGAACCTTATGAGTAATCGAAATAAATCTCATTAAGTAAGCTAAGTTATAAGAATACTAATTGAATTATTATTGGGATACCCCTACCTACCAGAACTGATAGGTTGGGCACCTAGAGAGAGTGATTAGCTATTTTGAAGAAATATTTAAAACACATAAGATTTAGTAAATCATATTCAGTGCCCAATGAAGAATGGGTAAAGAGATAATTTTTTGTAATGGTGAGGAAGTATATGTGTAAGGTAAAAAATTCCTATAATGTTAAGTAATTATTGAATACCAGATAGGTATGTTAGAAGAGAAGGTGGGGTGGGGTACCCAATCATATTTTCGAGGGCCTTTTATTAACTTGAAAATATATAAAGATTAAAGGACATATATAGAAGAATTAGAAAAAGAATTAACAACGAGAGTCAAGAACCCTATATTACAAGTATAAGTTTGAGTTAAATGGGGGTTATCGGTGGTGTTGGGCAAGAATGATTGAACTTTATTTCACCTAATTAAACATTAACAAGTAACATGGTAGATTCATTTCAATACAGTACTAACAGGTTGGCATGCATGGGAATTGTATATACTCTTTGACAACATTTTGGAAATTGTAAATTTTATTATATATAATAAGATATTGTGGCATATCACACTTGTTAGACTGTTAAAGATAAATTTGTTCAAGTTCGACCTATTTGAGTAAAAGGAATCATAAGAATTAGTCTTTCGACAATTGGAACTTTAGTGTGCGAGAAATAACCCGAGTTTTTTTTCCCAATAAGTTATACAAGAAATGAGTCAGGAACTGTGAATGAAACATCAACAATGAACTCCCTTTTCATATATATTAAATAGAGAATTGTAATATAATTATTGGATGAAATTCCTTCTTACGAATCAACAAAAAAGCGGTATGTTGTAATGAAACATTTATAATATCGTGTGACGGAAAAGATTAGCCTTGGAATAATGAAGTAAACAAATATAATTGAGACTTTTACAATGAAAATACCATGATCTAGGTTACTCCACAACACTAAATAAACATGAAAACATTTCAGAAATAATGTTGTTAATACCCAGAAAGATATCAGCCTTATATGAAATTTATTAAGTATAAAGTAAGCAGGATTCTAGAGAACTTTGGAGAATATGAAATACTAGGAGGGAATGTAATAACCCTTACGATATGCAAAAGAATATAGATAGTTTTTGAATTTTTGGTACCTGATGGACATTGGGAGTTCAAGGTTGTTGTGAGATACAAACTCGTAACACTAAATCATGGAATGGTTTGTGAACCGGTCTATTATACAACCATCTCCAATTGGAATAAAAAGGGAGATAAAGTTTATGGAAATCAAAATGACAAGAAAAAATTGATTGGTTGAAAATAGTATTATTTGTAAGTTTTGATTTAAGTTAGTACATGGATTAAACATTAGTACATATAGGCTAAATTCCATGGGCAATTTGGAAAAATTGTAGAAATGAATATATATATATATATATATATATATATATATTTATTTATTTATTTATAGAGAGAGAGAGAGAGATAGATAGATAGATAGATAGATATCTAGAGATACATATAGATATAAGGCCAAAGGATACAACTGTGAACTCCATGAGGGAAACTCTTAACTTGGTATTTACAATCTGATACTTTTGGAAATATATTACGCTGAAAAATGACAGCGTGTGAAAATATGTATGTTAGGTATGCGTGACAACGAATGCATATATTTAATATTTCAAGGAGTATGTTGCCTTAATGTGATTTCAAGGATGAATAGTGGGTACAGGTAAATGGGATCATAACCAACAAGTATCTGAGTGAGGAAATCAAAGAAAATGTGATGCACTATCTTGAGAAAAACTAAAGCTATGTTGGTAGCGTAGTTGTTGGCTCACTAAGATGTCTTTTTAGAGGCAATATTAATCCCTACATTAGTTTTCAACCCGAGGTAAGTATTTTTATCTCAAGAGTGCCAGCACAGTATATGCTGTGAATCTAGAGGTTATCTAATGATGAATCGTTGTAGTCACTAATGGCTAATTCTTCAATTCACTTCACACAATTCTGGAAAGAACTATCTATGGAAGAAATACTCTTAACAAACCCTGCAATTCTATGCAACTTGTTCCAAAATCAATTGAAACAGAATGCAAATAAGAATTACACTTGGAATTATTCAAATAAACTTAAGGCTAATCATACTCAATCAAGTAAAGAAATTATAACTATTGAATAACACTGTTAATCTATAACAACCCAAATCAACTTGCAATTGCCAATTGAATAACAACAGTAATTAAAAAACAATCTGTAATTAAATAACAATCAGTAATTGAACAACAATCGGTAATTGAACAGTAAATAGGGATAAAGGATTCTTAAATAGCAAACTGTATATATTTCAATCTGTAGAAGTTAATTAGTCTTATCTCCAAGATCTATGATAACATCTATTCAAATGAACAACAATCTGCTATCAACACAAATTCATTCATTCCAATCAAAGTGCTACTTAATTATGTCACGTGGCTTCACTCTGAATCTAATTGAACAATAGTATGAATCAATATCACAACCTTTACGATAAATGAAGTAACTAGACATTAAATCAATAGCAAAGACTAAATATAAAAACTATAACATAAAGGAGCAATAGAACTTCTTGTGACTGGGCCTAGAGTCGCCAAAAGCCTCTACTTAATAAGAACTCAAAATATGAAGATGTATCAAATGCAACCTCCTTTAATTAATTGCAAGTAGCGGTTGACAGAGTCACTGATATAATACCATATATGTTTTCAAAAAGAATAATTACAAATTATCGAAGTCTGAACTATATCTAATTGTCTTTCAACCCTATATATAACATAAAATAGTAACTGGATAAAAGTGAATCCTTAGGATCAGGAGATCCTGAGGATTTCGCAATATATAATCTGATCATGTGATAAAATAACATTGTTCGAGCTGATCTCCCACTTCCTTGTCTACCCAAGACACTGTAGCTTTTCCCTTTTATGGCCTCGTGTTGTTATGTCAACTGAATGGCTTTTGCCCAATTTGTATCTCTACACACAAATATAGCAAAGAATCAGTTTTTTGTACTAGATTTTCCTATTCTATCACCAAATGATTTCATCCAATTTTAGTCGATATTTTCCTCATTTTAATCTATAAATGGAGATAATCATATAATGATAAATGATAGTGAAGCATTTTACGAAGAGAAATCATACCTTTTTCTTGTCCCAACATACTCCCCAGCTTACCTTGTTTCACGTCCTCGTACAAGTGAATAGTTAAGATGCAACTGAATTAGGGAATAAGCACGATATACTTCCTCCTTGTAATTCCTAAAACCATTCTTTTGCTTAAGGACAGTGAAAGCCTAGGTTACCTCATGATCCTTCAAGTTATAGTCACTGCGGTATTGATCAAGAGGATACCATATGATTGGGGTTCTGTAACGACATCCTATCCAATCTGGCCCCATTGTTAAAATCATATTACTATATTTATAAAAATGAGAAGAGGCATCTTAGAAGTTTTGATATCCAAATGGCTCTCGGCCCCTCACAGTGTTACTGGAGACTTCCCACCTCTGCCTTGATGCAGACAAGGCTTCTTCCTTAATGTCCTAGAAGTATTCCTTTCCAACCTAGATAATATCATTATAGAGTGGCCCCAATTTGCCTACAATGTCGTCTCGCTGCATAAACTATTTATGCCTGACATATATGAGTAATGGTTGAGTAGGCTCCCCTCTGACCCATAGGTCAATGCCATACTCACGTCTTCTGAAAGTGTTGTGAGCCTTGGCCCATTTTAGCTTGTTGGCAGTGAATGAGAGGAACACCTGAAATTGGATGTCTCCTATAAAAGGGCCAGGGTGGTTGTCCCTGTCATCTTCTAAAACAAAATTATCCATATAGAGTTCACAAAGGAGGCATTGAACCTTCTCATCATGCTTTTTGAAGCATTTGATAAAGTCGGGATTGGTTTTGATCTCTACCGGTTTATCAGCCTTAGCGGCCTTAACTTTTAACGGGAGGTCTCTTTCCATGAGAAATAAAGCATAATTTGTGGTGGGAGCTCAGCAAGATAGGGCGTTTGAATAAAGAGAGCAGACAATCACCATTTTCTCTCCAACTTTTTTCAATTGACCCTTTAATATTTCAACCTTCTTTTACTCAGCCTTATACTGAGCAAAGATATCATCTTTAGTCGTGGTAAGTGCTTCAAACTTCTTCCTTAGCCCTTGATGTTCATACAAAGGGACCACCTTTTCCTTGTGCTGAGCCAGTTCATGTTGAACCATCAGTAGTTCATTCTGCAATTTTCTGATGACGACCTCCAAGGGGGTGTAAAGGGGTGTTCCATCTGTTTGGGCCTCCCCATCCTGGGTCTCTGTAGGGTTAGTTTGCACAACAAATTCAGCTGCTTCTTGAATTATACAATCAACTTGAACATCTTCTTCAACATCTGTTTGGACAACAGTATCCACAGTAGGGTGGTCCATTTGAGTTCCCTGTGAAAAGATATAGGGGTCCTCAGTTTGCATGGCAGTGTCTTCTATCATAGCTAGCTCAATCTGTGTTTGTTTTGGACAAACCACAAGAAACTTTGTCTAAGTCTTAGCATGCTTCCCAAAACATTGTTCTGTTTGTGTTCCTGCAGTTTCCATTTCCACTTTCAGTTTCCTTGTTCTAATTGCCTCTTTTAACCAATGTTTCCGTTGCCTGATTACTTGCTTCTACTTTCTGTAATTTTTGAGCATATTTCTAAGCCTATCTTTGTAGGACTTTTCTACTCTAGGACCATCGTCTAACAGTGGGTTAGTTGTGTTATCCTCTATTTCCTGTATAGGATGTACTATGTCATCATCAGGGATTTTCCCAATTGGAACTGTGTCTTCTGGTGGAATTTCTCTGTCTAATTTGTTGTTATTATATATTTCATTTTCAGGCGATCCCAATGCAATGGTATCTCCTGAACAATTATCATTCTCAAGTTATTCTCCTTGGTAGGCCTTGTCCGCTGGGGACATCAAAAAGGGAGTATCACTTGGTTGATTAGCATCTCTCAAGTTTTCGTCTTCAGGTTTCCTTTTGCTGGGGGGTCCACTAGACCGGTGCCTACTGTCTGTGTTTCTTTTTTGCTAGCTTCCCCTTCATGTACCTTGGCTTCAAGGGGTGCTTCCATAGAAGGAATTGACTCCCTCTATTCCTCCATGGCATTAGTGCATGGCTGGGTTTGCTCACGACCGGGGTTGTCAGCAGGGACCGACTGGTCAGGGGTACAATTCTGGTTTTCAATGCTTCCTGGCTATTATCCACCTTCGGTAAACATTCCCATGCTTCCCAATACCCTAGCTAGTTCCTACTCATAGTATTGCAAAGGAGAGTCTTGCAGACTAAGAGGAGATGTGCGGGATGGTCCGACTTCCTCTTCTTGGATTGGGATGCACCACTGGGCTTTTACTCGCACAGAGTGCCTACGATTTGTTGATTCTAAGGGCGTAGAGGGATTCTTTCTCTTTAGTGTTCCCTTTGGGACTAGGGTTCTTGGCCCTTGCTGCTCTGTTTCTGCATTTTACGAGGGTGGAACCAAGGTAAGATTTATGATATTGTCCCATGTTAATTGTTGTTGGGCCAATCTATTTATGATAATTAATTTAATTAACCCATGATGGCTAACTACACTATGTAGGTCATTGGTTGTCCTTACATGTCGGGTGACATCGTGTAATAGGGAATTCAGATAAAATGGCAAATTAACTGAAATTATTTGCTTTAAAATGGCTAGAAGTTTTAGTTGTTGAGGCTTTACCACATCGCGTCAGCCGTCGCAGGTGATGTATCTTTGGACGATGACCACCAATTCTTGCCATGGTTGCTGTAACACCGAAGAATGAATTCCTTTCCCTATTCGTACTAGCCGCTCGCCCCGATCTTAGAACACTTCAATTCCGTTGTATAAAAGGACGTGTTTATGCCCATTTTTCCCCTTCTGCCAAAAGTTCAGTGAATTCAGCTAGTACTTCTTCATAAACCATCATGCTTATACCTTTTACTACTATACCACCGTTCTGTAGATTTTGCAAAAAAAATTCCAGCGTTAGCTCCTCATGAAATCCCTGCAATGTGTTTAAATATTGCAGCCAGCCAGCCAGCGCGTTCAAGGATTTAACGAGCTTGATCCGACACCATCAACACCGAAGGTTCACTCTGGATAGCTCCTCCACCCATGGCTGTTGCACCTGAGGCTGGTTCACCTATATGCAATTGTGTTTTACCTTTGTAATTCAGGACATCAGCAATGTATATTCCAGCAATTAACAGGGCAATGACGTTGTTTGGACAATAATTATCATCTTTGGTTAATTCATTTGTCCTGTGATACGTGTCATGCATATGTAGGCCATCCCCCTTCTGACGATAAAATGGCATCCACGTCCTTTCAACACGCGAAAAGCAAGCAAATATACTAATGTGAAATAAATGCTGGCAACCAATCTAAAAACACAACACACATTTAAGCAATATTCATCGTCAGATGTGAATTGGCCAAATAAAATAAAAACAACAATTTTAAGTCATTATGTCAAAGATCTTTACCGTGAGCAGAATTAATCACATCAGCATAATCAGCGGTATGTTTTTAATGACTGTCATTTAATGATCGGATGCATGGAATATAATGAATATAGATTAAAGCCACCATGCTATTCGAGTTGTAAAAGTGCTACTTAAATGGAAATAATCATTAGAAATAAATCCATGGGTGATAAGAGCTAGATGACATATGGAAATATAAGATGATACTCCAATACCACAAGCAGAGCCACTGCTACCAGTCGACGCTCATAGCCTAGGCAGGGTTTCTTTTTAACCCTCCCAAATGAGCCAGAGTCCTTCTTACAGTTAATTCTTCTTTTCTTTTTCATAAAGAGACCACTACAATGGTATGGTGACCAGATAACCATAGTGCCACTCACGAGAGTGTAACAAAGTAATCAGGTTGGCTCATGATGAGACCCCATGTTCTTCTGACATATTAATTATCAAGAAGGTCATTACCTTGGTTTGGTAGCCAAATTGGAATGTCACCTGTTACATCCTTATGATCATGGTAGGCTGGTTCGTGATGAGACCCCCTATCCTCTTTAGACAATGTTTTAAGCATTTTGATATTTTATTTTTCTTTTGGAATTATTATTGTAGAAAAAGGGAGGCTCATTTGCTCCTTAAGAGTCAAGGATGGTGTAAGAAGTAAAATGATGCCAATGAAAGTGTTATACTATTATCTCCTTATGATTATATCAATGAGTTTTATCCATTTGGGAGTATAAACATAAGCCAACATAGATTAAGGATAATGAATCATTTCATGATGTGTCCAATAGAAAATATGTTCAGGCAGTCATTATAAAGATACACCATATTAGCTTATGGATAAATATAACCATCAAAAGGATTTTAAAAGTCATAATGATATTATTATTACACTTTTTCTTTAGAAGAGGCACACATCAATTCAAATGGTGCTTATTTGCAATACAAAAAAAGAGAAAATGGCATAATGATCAAGAAAAAAATGAGAAAAATTCACAATTTAGCTTCTTAAAAGGTGTTGTTCAATCGATTGAATGACAATCATTCAATTGTTTGAACAAAAAAATCAAGATAGAAAATGAAAAGTGTTGTTCAATTGATTGAACGACAATCTTTCCATCGTTTGAAAAACGAAATCACTCAAAAAAAAGTTATGTTCAATCAATTGAACGAAATTCGTTCAATTGTTCAAACGGCAAAATCAAAATAAAAACGAAATATGTTGTTCAATCAATTGAACGACAGTTGTTCAATTGTTCGAACAGTGAAAACAAATGGAAACAAATTGTGTTGTTCAATCAATTGAACAGCGAAAAACAAAAAGCAAAGTATGTCGTTCAACCAATTGAACGGCAATCGTTCAATTGTTTGGGCAGGGAAAACAAAAAGAGGAAAATGTGTTGTTCAATCAATTGAACGATAGTCGTTCAATAGTTTTAACAATGAAAAATAAGAAAGGAAAATGTGTTGTTCAATCAATTGAACGACAACCATTCAATATTTTGAACAGCGAAATACAAAAAATTGAAAATGTGATGTTAAATCAATTGAACGATAGTCGTTCAATAGTTTGAACAATGAAAACAAGAAAGAAAATGTGTTGTTCTATCAATTGAATGACAATCGTTCAATTATTTAAACAACGAAATACAAAAAGGAAAATTTGTTGTTCAATCAATTGAACGACAAATGTTCAATTGTTTGAACAGCGAAATACAAAAAAGGAAAATGTGTTGTTCAATCAATTGAACAACAATCATTCAATAGTTTGAACAATGAAAAACAAGAAAGGAAAATGTGTTGTTCAATCAATTGAACAACAATTGTTCAATTGTTTGAACAACGAAATACAAAAATGAAAATGTGTTGTTCAATCAATTAAACGACAAGCATTCAATTGTTTGAACAGGGAAATACAAAAAGCACAAAATGTTATGTTCAATCAATTGAACGACAGACGTTCAATTATTTGAATAGCGAAAACAAAGAATAAAATGTGTTGTTCAATCAATTGAACGGTATATGTTCAATTGTTTGAACAACAAAAACAAAAATGAAAATGTGTTGTTCAATCAATTGAACGACAAACGTTCAATTATTTGAATAGAAAAAACAAAAATAAAATGTGTTGTTCAATCAATTGAATGGAAAATGTTCAATTGTTTGAACAGTAAAAAAACAAAAACAAAATGTGTTGTTCAATCAATTGAATGACAGTCATTCAATAGTTTGGACAGCAAAAACAAAAATAAAATGTGTTGTTGAATCAATTGAACGGCAAACGTTCAATTGTTTGAACAACAAAAACAAAAATAAAATGTGTTGTTGAATCAATTGAATGACATATGTTCAATTGTTTGAACAACAAAAACAAAAATAAAATGTGTTGTTCAATCAATTGAACGAAAAATGTTCAATTGTTTGAACAGCAAAAAAAAAAAATGTGATGTTCAATCAATTGAATGGCAAACGTTCAATTGTTTGAATAGTAGAAAACAAAAAGAGGAAAATGAAACTTCCTAGAAAAAAAGAATTCATATTTACATGGTAATGCCTACAAAGGTATGTACATTATTTATAATTTTTCAAGCAATTTCAATTTTTTAAAGGAAAGGTTGCTGGGTTATCATTCCCTGCAGCTAGAATTTGCATGGAGGGGTCCTCGCATACCTGCTCATAGAAAGACTCCTTGGTAAGTGGTTGATGATAGAGGCGCACCCGATGCTCGTTTATGCTAAAAGAATGGTCAGATACATCTATAGTAGTCAAGGTAAGAGTACCATTAATGAATCTCATAAGGGCTGAGCCATCTTGTTTGCAACTTGCCCAGGAAGTCCTAGAATTTGGAATTGTACAGAAGTGCCCAATCCCCTTTTTGAAATGTTTTCTTCTTGATAAGGCTGTCATGCCATTTTTCCCTTTGCTACTGGATTATTGCAGTTCGTTTCAGAGCAAGCAAGTGAGCCTCATCTAATTTGTTAATCTACTGAAGACGCTTGGTTTGGGCTTCTGTTAAATCCAGACCCACTTCCTGGGTCGTCCTTAGAGTCTTTATTTCGAATTCGATTGGAAAAATTAGTTCTTTATCGAACATAAGCTGGTATGGAGAGTATCCAGTAGTATTCCTCGGAGTCGTACGATAGGCCCACAAGGCCTCTGGCAGTCTAGCAGCCCAATCTCACTGGTGTGTTGAGACTATCTTGGTCATAGTCGCTTCTATAACCTTATTGTTGCTTTCGACCTGCCCGTTCACTTGTGGGTGATACAGAGAAGTGATCATGTGGGTAATATGATGGTTTCTAAGAGTGGCAGTAATCTTGTGCCTGGTGAATTTATTACCCCCATATGTGATCACTTCTTATGGTAATCCATACCGCACAAATAGTCCAAAAGGGAAGTTAATCACTACTTCCTTTGTGGCTCTTGGTAAATCTATTGTTTCCACCCATTTTGTCACATAATCCATGGCTACCAGTATGTAGGCCTTCTGATTGGATGGCAGATGGAATGGACCTACGAAGTCCAATGCCCAATGCTCGAAGGGTTCTATGACTAATTGGGGTTGCAGAGGTATTTCATCATATTGGCCAGGCCAGCCCATCCTTTGGCAACTATCGCAGGCCTGGGCATAGTTTTTGGCATCCTTAAAAATAGTGGGCCAATAATTCCTTATGTCCTGTTCTTCGATTTGCGAAATGTCCCTCGCAGGGTTTGTCATGGAAAGCCTTCAGGATGTCATGGATCTCATCCTTACGGATACATCTATGTATACACATGTCGGCCCTTGTATGAAAAAGATATCCACCTATCCAAGAGAACCAGGCACTGTGCTGAACAATTAGTTTTCTTTCTCTTGTCATTAAATGTTTAGGTAGTTTCCCTACTGCCATATAATTTGCCACATCTGCGTACCACGACACCTTAACTGCCATGGCAAATAGGTGTTCATTCGGAAATTGGTCATCTATCACCAGTGGATCATTAACCTTCAGGATTCGAGATAGAAAATCAACAACTAGATTTTCCTTCCCCAGACGATCTTTAATGGTAATGTCAAATTCCTGCAAAAGCAATAGCCACCGTGTTACTCAACCATTTGTGATTGTTTTATTAGCTAGATATTAAATGGTAGAGCGATTAGTGTACATGAAGACTTGGTAGCCGGTTATATAGTGTCTAAATTTTTTTATTGCATAAATAACAGCTAAGAATTCTTTTTCTCTCATTGTATAATTATGTTCTGCAGAAGTGAGAATTTTTCTAGTATAATATATAGCATAAGGTTTCTTGTCCTCTTCCTGGCTGAGGACAACGTCTATAGCTGCATGTGATGCGTCCGTGGAGATATGGAAAGGCAGCTCCCAGTTTGGTCCATGTAATTTCGGTGTTGTTGAGACTAGTTTCTTTAAACCTACAAAAGTTGTGTCACACTTGTCAGACCAACTGAAATTAACATTTCCAGTTAGAGCATATAAGGGTGCATCAATCTGTGAAAAGTTATTGATAAACCTACGATAATAACCTGCATATCCTAGGAAGCTACGTACCTCTGTTTGAGTGAAAGGGGTAGGCAGTAAAATAATTACCTATATTTTTGTTGGATCTACCTGTATTTCTATTTCGAAGACGTAATGTCCTAGGATCACACCCTCGGCCATCATCATGTGACACTTGGCATTGCTTAAACATAACTTGGTAGCAATGCATCGTTCTAAGGCCTTTTCTAGAATTTGTAATGCTTGATCGAAGTCATCCCCATATGGAGTAAAGTCATCCATATATACCTCCATTCCTTCATTTATTAGATTGGCAAAGATGTTGAGTATAGCTCTCTAGAACGTGGCAGGGGCATTACACAAGCCAA
Source organism: Pinus tabuliformis (assembly GCA_031772625.1). NCBI lineage: Eukaryota > Viridiplantae > Streptophyta > Pinopsida > Pinales > Pinaceae > Pinus > Pinus tabuliformis. The sequence continues at coordinate 845,801,362 of CM062818.1, read as the reverse complement.
ATGGCAATACCCTGTATGTGAATGTGCCCCAGGGACAGGTGAAGGTTGTTTTATCCTGGTCTTCAGGGGCAATCTGAATTTGATTGTAACTGCTAAAGCCGTCTAAAAAGGAGAAGAACTACTTCCCTACCAACATATCAAGGACTTGATCAATGAATGGGAGGGGGAAGTGATCTTTCTGTGTTGCCTTATTCAGCTCCCGATATTCTACACAAATATTCCACCTCCCATTTTTCTTAGGGACAACCACCAATGGAGATACCCATTTACTGTCTGAGATAGGATAAATAAAATTTACATCCAGTAGCTTCTGCAATTCCTCTTTCATGATATCCTTGAGGTGTGGGTTCAACCTCCATTGAGGCTGCCGAATGGTTCGAGCATCCTTCTCTGTATAAATGTGGTGTGTACATAGTTGCGGGTCTATCCCTTTCATATCAGGATAATCCCAAGGAAAAAGCCCCTTTATTTTTCTGTAATACCTGGATAAGATTTTCTTGCTATTTGCTATCCAAATTATCATTGATATTTAGAACTTTTCCTGACTCGATCTCAACTGGTTTGTTGTTATGAACAACAGTCGTCTGAATATGCTGGTCGTCTGTATCCTTCAGGGGATCTTCCATGGCTTCGTTATCAAGGATTGCTTTCAACATCTGACAATGTACATTACTCACATTAGCTAGTTGATTTATAAAATTTTTGATAACATCATCTTCAGTTTGATCTTTAAATGCTAATGCCTCCACCACTGTGAGTGGTGAACAGATGCACTCTTCTAGGTGTGTTGGTAGTTGCTTACATATTTTTACAATGGGAAAACTTGGCCTAGCTGGGGGATATAACACCAGATTTTTTACAGCATCCCGCTTTGTAATAGTCATGTCGCCTTCTTGGCAGCCAATATATGCATCAGCTGTTGCCAGCCAAGGTCAACCCAGAATCAAAGGATTCCCATCCAACCTACTCCTTGGGTTTATAACTAGGAAATCTACTGGATATTCCCATGAGTCAACAGAAACTGTGATATCTTGTAAAGTCCCTTCTGGTCTCACCACCGATTGGTCAGCAAGTTCTAATAAAGTGGTGGTTGGTTCCAAGGCTGTAATACCGAGTGCTTCACAAGTTTCTGTTGTTAATATGTTAATGGTGGCTCCTAGATCAACTAGTGTATTTGGAAAAGAGCTGCCATATATCTGAACTATTACTATGCCGTTTCCAGGATCTTCGTACTTTATTGGAATTTCCTCTCCCAAGAGTAAATCAGATAATGTTCCTACAACATGGATAATGGGTGAGGTTTTTACCTTCCTCACAGGCTTCCTTACACATAATTCTTTAATTGTTTTGGCATAAATGGGGATGTCTTGAATGGCCTGGAGGAGAGGGATCTTAATACACAAATTTTTTAGTTCCCCTACAAGATCGAAATCAGGGTAAGAAATCGGTTTCGGTATCTTTAGTCTTTTGGTGAATGGAGGAGAAGTGACTATAAGTTTTTTAGGGTCATCATGATGAGCTATTTATTCCCCTTTCTTTGGTTCAGCATTATTTACAAGCAGTGGAATATGTACAGGTGATGGAATATGTATAGGTGGAGTTACATTTTCAATTGAAGGCTGGTCCCTTTTTTCCTTAGGGGTGATGACACTTCTTGACCTCAATCTGAGCTCATTAAATTCTTTCTGCTCAATCTAATACTCTAGGTTTTCAATAATTTGTACCAACTGGACTGGTCTGTTATTAAGATTTAGGTTCGGTTGAGCTAGTAACTGTGGCCATAGAAGAGGTTGAGAATTTTGCTTAATGTATAAGAAGCTGACAGTGCGGGTTCAAGTTGAGGGCCTGTCCCCATAGGTACATTAGATATCCCCAGAGGTCGCTACCAATTTGTAGACCAATTCAGATTTTGAGAGGTGGAAGTAGGCCACTGGGATTGATAGGGATTGCCTTGCCAAACAGGAGTAAAAGGAGAATTCAGCCAGCCATTTCTTGGAAAAGATTGTGTTGGCTAGGATGTCATAGGGAATGGCAGGCTCTGCCAATTTGGGTAGGGTGATTGGCCTTACCAGGCTACCCCAAGATTTTATTGTTGATCAAACTGCAAGGAAGGAAAGAATTTGGGTGCGTCTTGTGACATACCTATAGGTTTAGCTTGCCATTGTTGACACTGGTTCATTAGATATATCGGTTCTATTCCTTCCTCTACTTCTTTGAATACTACTTTCATCCCTGGTAATGATGGACATTATTGAGTGTCGTGATCTTTAGTACAGATGGCGCACGTCTGAACCATGTCTAACAGGCATTCTCGTTGGTTGTGCTTCTTTTGACAATGTGGGCAGAAGATGGCCAAATTTTATTCTTCTAAAGCCTATTTTTGTTTAACTTGTAGGACGTCCAACTATGTTGTAAGAGTGCCTAGGATGTCCGCCTTAAAATCTTCCAGGAGGTTACCGATCTCCATCTGTGTTACATCTCCACTATGTGGTTTGCTTCCTCTGCTCATGGGATATCGGCTAGTTGCTGTTGTGTGTGTGCTTCCCCATGAACACCTGACACACAAACAAATAATTTCATCATATCTTCCTGAGAAATATCTCCTTTTCCCATTAAGTTTAGAGTTTCTATCCATTCCTGTTTCATCCTTTAATTAAGATAGCTCTTAGGACTTCTTTTGGTAGGGCAATGTGTGGAGACCTTTGCAAATTCTAATTAAATCATTCTACATATTCTTCTAGTGTTTCATTATCTTTTGCAGTCATCTTGAAAAACTCATCTTTTAATTCCCTAGTTTTACGAAAGTCCTGGTATCTTTTGAGGAAGGAGGTTTTCATTTCATCCCAAGAATTGATAGTTTGCCCACCTAGACCCATAAACCATCTTAGAGCTACCCCTTTCAGAGTGGAAGGGAATAGTTTTATCTTTTTGGGGATCGATGGTATAGTCATACCATTATAGAGGACATCAAACTCAAACAGGAAAGAATCAGGATCCTCTATGATCATCCCATGGAAGGTTGGGATGCTTTGCAGAGGAATAGCCTTCATAGGGGCATTGGCCACCTAGTCGACTATGGGGTGCTCTAATGTCAAGGTTTGACCTTGGGGTGGATGATCTGCCATTTGATCAAATATGTGCCAATAATCTTCAGGGATTTCAAGGGGTGCTTCTGGAATAAGCAGAGAGTTAGCAACCCGAGCTGGCTTTACAACACTACCTAGGTCTGGGATCTCAAGAGATTCTTGTTCAGATAGATGTGGTTCTGCTTTAGTAGCCCCACTAGCTTCTCCTCTTCCTTCTCTTAAGTTACAAGATTTTCCCTCTTGTAGAGGATTAGAGTGTAAACTTATTGTAGCTTGAAGACTCTGTTTTGATCCTCCTACTTGGCTTTTAATCTTAGCGTAAACTACAGATGGTAAGCCTGCTACTTGAGGGATAACAATAGAAATTTTTCCAGGTATAGCCTGGAATCCTATTGATGCTTGAGACTCTACTCTTTTTACGATTTCATCTATAAAGGTCGTTCTCCCATGGTTCACCGATCCTTTGGGTTTTGTGGGTTTTGGTGGAGGATTCTGCTCTTTTTCTATTTTTCTATTTCTAGTCATTCATAAAAACAAATTCCTATTTAACCTCTAAGGTTTTTCTCTAAAGCGGGCAGGTAAGAAATCACTTTACTTTCTAGGTACGTAGGTTCTTACATTCCGTTTTTAAAATCCAATTCTTCCACATCAAAAATAAAAACAATCACCTGAAACACTCTCCCAGGCAACGACGCCAAAATTTTGGCTCATTAAGATGTCTTTTTATAGGAAATCTTAATCCCTACATTAGTTGTCAACCCAAGGTAAGTATTTTTTATCTCAAGAGTGCCAGCACAGTATATGCAATGAATCTAGAGGTTATCTAATGATGAATCGTTGCAATCACTAATGGCTAATTCTTCAATTCAATTCACACAATTCTGGAAAGAACTATCTATGGAAGAAATACTCTTAACACGCTCTGTAGTTCTATGCAACTTGTTCCGAAATCAATTGAAACTGAATGCAAATAAGAATTACACTTGGAATTGTTCAAATAAACTTAAGGCTAATCGTACTCAATCAAGTAAAGAAACTATAACTATAGAACAACATTGTTAATCTATAACAACCCAAATCAACTTGCAATTCCCAATTGAACAACAATAATAATTAAACAAAAATCTATAATTGAACAGCAATCAGTAATTGAATAACAATCGATAATTAAATAGAAAATAGCGATAGAGGATTCTTAAATAGAAAACGATCTATATTGCAATTTGTAGAAGTCAATCAGTCTTATCTCCAAGATCTATGATAACATCTATTCAAATGAACATCAATCTGCTATCAACACTAATTCACTCATTCCAATCAAAGCGCTACTTAAGTATGTCACACGACTTCACTCTGAATCTAATTGAACAGCAGTATGAATCAATATCACAAACCTTTATGATAAATGAAGTAACTAGACATTAAATCAATATCAAAGACTAAATATAAAAATTATAACACAAAGGAGTAGTAGAACTTCTTGTGACTGGGCCAACATTTGCCAGAAGCCTCTACTTAATAAGAACTCAGAATATGAAGATGTATCAAACACAACCTCCTTTCATTAATTGCAAGTAACGGTTGACAAATTCAATGATATAACAATGTATATGTTTTCAAAAAGAACAATTATAGATTATAAAAGTATAAATTGTATCTAATTTCCTTTCGGCCATATATATAACATAAAAGAGTAATTGGATAAAAGCGAATCCTTAGGATCAGGGGATCCTGAGGATTTCACAATATATAATCTAACCATGTGATAAAATAGTGTTTGTGAAAGCTAATCTACCACTTCCTTGTCTGTCCAAGACGCTGTATCTTTTCCCTTTTATGGTCTCGTGTTGTTTTGTCAACTAAACGGATTTTACCCAATCCGCATCTCAGCACACAATGATAGCAAAGAATCAATTTTTTGTACTAGATTTTCCTATTCTATCACCAAATGATTTCATCCAATTTTAGCTGATATTTTCCTCATTTTAATATATAAACAGAGATAATTGTATATGGATGAATGGTAAATGAAGCATTTTACAAAGAGAAATCATACGTTTTTCCTGTCCCAACAGTAGTGATGTAGGTGTAACCTACGCCTACTTTCATGTGGTGTGCTAACATGGAAAATGCAGCATGCCACTAGTCAATGGTACTCCAGAGAAGTACTTCAAAGAACCTCGATATGAATTTTATAAGACAAAAACGAATTTTATTTAATTAGTTGTTTAGTATGAACATATGCTTACAAAATAATTATGTCAAGATAACCACACTGATATGATGAATTTAGGTAGCTGACATGCATCAAGATGTAGGGGAAATGACCACATATTTAATTGCACTTAAATAATTAGAGGTGTAACCTCCTAATACCTTAATAAATGATTTGTAGAATAGAGAGAGTGGTGTAAACCCCAAGAAACGAGTTGTGGGAAACTCATAAGTGAGGCATGACATAAAAGTATGGTTGTAAAATTCAATGATGCAATTTCCTTATTATATTTTGTTGTGCCTTGTGTAACCATAATAGATTCTTGTGATATTTCCTTGTGACTTTGACCTCGATGGTCTACTGGAAGAATTTGAAGGAAAATAATAACTTAAGGCAACCAATTGAATTATAACATTTTGAAATAGTTAACAAATATTTAATGTGAATATATTTGGGTTCCCTTGAGGAAAGAACAATGTTAACAATGATTGTTCTAAAACTTGGTAATATTTTGTTAAGGCATGTTAATATTGTAAAAAGTATGATGGTGCCTAAGGAACAAATCATTGGTTTCAAGCCAACATGGGAACAAGGTAAGGAATCCTTTCTTGTGATGCTAACAATTGTGGTTATTGTGTGAAAGCATAATAAGATAACCAGGTTAGAATAGAATTATTGCCTAATAACATGTTAAATGTATTAAATTAATTTTTTGTTGAGCAAAGTATTGTATTCTGATTTCTAAGGAAAGAATCATATTATAGCACTACAAGCGTAAGAGGAAGAAATCCCATGACTGTATACAAAAGAAAAATCATGTATAAATTACATCATTAACCTATGATAAAGGATGACAAAGAGGCCCAAATTAAAAAATACTGCAAGATGGGGCTTTGGTTGGTGCTAAAGGAAAACACAAAGAAACCCAAGATAGCCATAAGTAAGTCTACCTGGAAAAATTAGACAACAATGTGGCCATCTTGAAAATGGCAAGGAAAAGGAAGTTATCATAAAAGTATGGCAGTGTTATTTAGTACAAAATGATTTAGTTGTAATCTATCATAAAAGATAAGAATTGTAAAAAGTTTTTGAATATATTATTATTTTTAAACAAATAGGGCAGACGAGACAGATACCTCCATGGTCTGAAGCTTATAACGGAACCACAAGGTGGGGCCCTTGCCTACTCACATAGCCATTGGGTAAAGAAGCAATTAAAAAAAAAAATTAATGATGCTACTAAATCTTATTGAGTGCAAGTTACCGACCCTTGCTTGGTTGTGATGCATACTAATAACCTATGTTGGGCATATAAATAACAATTGATGGCGTTGTAATAAAGATTGAAACAATATGTGTGTGTGTGTGTGTGTGTGTGTGTGTGTGTGTGTTTTAAATAATGATTGATGGATGCTAATGACCATAATGATTGTGGTTGTAGGTCAAACCAGACAGAGCAATCCTGGTTGAACCTTGGCGCATTAGAATGCAGAAAATGGTGTTGTAATAAAGATTGAAACAATATATGTGTGTGTGTGTGTGTGTGTGTGTGTGTGTTTTAAATAATGATTGATGGATGCTAATGACCATAATGATTGTGGTTGTAGGTCAAACCAGACAGAGCAATCCTGGTTGAACCTTGGCGCATTAGAATGCAGAAAAATTATACTACATAGGTAAGAAGTTACCCAAGTTAAGTGTAGTAGAAGCACTTCAGCTGAGAGAGGTTACCTAGGAAGATATAGAGTATAAGCGCTATTCATATTCCAGCCTATCTTAAGGTTGGAGAAAACACTGGGGATGGTGTTTTGCTCGAGGGGGGGAAGATGTAACACCCCTTAGTAAAAAGTTGTAAATATTTTATTTTACCGCAAATTACTTGGTAAAACTATGGGCCATGTGAAAGGCCATACATGGGGGATAAATGTTGTTTAATTTTTATAAATAATATTAACTATGGTCAACCAAAAAACTATGGCAAAGAGTGATAAATGAGAGTTTCTTCCAGATAGTTATTCCTCTCCCTAAAGATAAATAATATCAGTTGGGGGAAAGGGAGCCAAGATGGGAGAGAGAGAGAGAAGAAAACCTAAGGAAACCTTGTAAACGCACCTAGTTAAGGTAGGTCCAAGAAAGGAGTTGAATATGTAGAACCTGAAATGGGACATTGTTGAAGGTTGGCAGGACGTTGTAAGATGGGCATCCTTGAGCTAGTGGGTAGTCAGTGGGATCCTTAAGAAAAACTAGTGAGTCTAAGTTCTTGGGCTAGACGGGAGAAATCTTGATGCCCTGGGTTGACTTGACTAGGTCTCTATCAAATAAATGTTTTGGGAAGAACTAGATTGGGGGGGGGGGTTGTTGTCCATACACAAAACTCGTTGGTTGGGTGGAGCACTCTTGTCCCTAGCGTTTTGTGGCTGAATCATACTGTTTGGTCCAAATAAGTATATATAAATTAGTGTATGTCATGAATTTATTTCTATTTTTAACTCATGCATGTAAATCTGTTTGTGGAAAATATGTGTGTTCTGAAGATAGATGAATGACTGTAATTTATTAAATAATGAATTGGAGAAGTGGGTTGTTCAAATCCATATGATGCATATTAACCTAAAATAGTCCTGACTTCTGAATTGTCAAAGGTCTAGAAAAACTGGGCAAGTGTCGAGGCAGGTCCCACTTGAAGAAGTTCTAGACCTAGTAAGAAATGTACATAATAGATAGGAATTTAAGAAAAATATAATTGTATAGGCCATTGTAATAGAGGAAATATATTATAGAAATATCATTAAGATATTATATAAGTAATTCCCATATCTTACAAAAATGAAATGTACCCATGTGCATGTATATAACAGCTGAGTAAAAATGAAATATGGTAACGGTAAGAACTAGGAATGGTAACTAAAAGGAAGCATAACACACAATTGTTCAAATTATGATTGATACATGAAGTTCATATAAACATGGCACCATGTAACTATTATTCTAAACAAGAGAAAGAAGGATAATTGTCTGTTAAACTATATATTATCTATTTAGGTGTTTAAGACTAATAAAGAATTTTCTGAATAGAATCAACTATTATTGTAAATTAGAAAACATATAATTTGAAATAGTTGGAGGAAAACCCATTGAGTATATATATATAAGCATGCTTGGTAACCACAACAAATGTTACAATGATTGTATGGAAAAAACATGTATACTTATAGAAATTTGGTGCATTAAAGCACACATGAGTTTTCATTATATGCAAAAACAGAATCGGTCCCCGCCCTTTATAAGGGTAAGGATTTCCACACTTAATTCATATAATAGTAATCCACTATAGACTCAACCCTTTCCTTAATTATATGCTTAGCTAAGAGAAACAATGTACAATAGGTACACAACAAATCACGACGATAATAGGTTTTTAGGAAACACTTAGTTCTAGAAATAACCATAAGCTTAGGTGAAATTGACAATAATGACCCCATAGAACAAGGATAATTTTAGGGGCGAATGTTCGTCTTTTGGCGAAATTAAGGGGTTTTAAATTTTTAGTGGGCGAATATTTTGTATCATAGTACATTTTTACAAATCACCTCAAATAGCCCACCTTATTTTAAGGGAGAGGGTAAAAAAGGTAAATTTAGCCCTACTTACAACCTTCCATTCGCCTATTTTCAAAAATAGGTTTTATTTAAGTGAATCCATTTGCCCATTTTCAAGAATAGGTTTTATTTAAGTGAATCCTATGGGCCAAATACCATATTTATAAAAGAGGTATGGTAAATTAATAAAAATATAAATAAATGAGAGGTATGGTAAATAAATAAAACATTTTTTATATTTACTCTATAAGTCACCTTATATAGATGTAAGGGTGTAAACAAATAAAAATATAAGTAAAGTGGAGGTATGGTAAATAAATAAAACGTCTTTTTATACTTACTCAAAAGGTATGGTAAATAAATAAAAATATAAATAAACTAGACGTATCGTAAATAAATAAAACCTCTTTTTATATTTAGTCCATAACCCTCGTTCTATTTATGAAGGCTCAAGAAAGAGGTTTTATTTAAGTGAATCCTATGGGCCAAATACCATATTTGTAAAAGAGGTATGGTAAATTAATAAAAATATAAATAAACGAGAGGTATGGTAAACAACTAAAATGTTTTTTTATATTTACTCCATAAGTCACCTTATATTTACGAACACTCAAAAAATGGGTTATATTTAGGTGAAACCTATGGCCAAAATACTATGGGACAAATACCATGGACTAGATTGTTATTAATACCATGCAAAAAACCATTATTAACCCTAATATTAGAATTAATAAAAATAAAAATGGCACATGGTATTGACCCATGGTATTCACCAAAATGGCACATGGTATTGACCCATGGTATTCACCTGGAATGTAGCCTATTTAAATGGGGGAATTATTATTTAGTGAAAGACTCGCCAAGATCTTACGAGATTTTATAATTGAGTAAAATATTCGCCATGCCTGGTGAGAGATTCGCCAAAAAATTATATATACATATTATATTATTGATAAAATCGCCTTCCATTTTTCCTATATACCATGGAGATTCGCCCATTTATTATATTTATAAATTTAGGGGGGTTCTTAAATTAGTGTGGTCTTGAAAATGAGTTGTAAATGGAAATAAAAAACCCCTATCCGACATATATCCGACATATAGAACACCTGTAGGAGAACGCAACAAGAATAGAAATTATTCAACATTAAAATCCTTGTAGCATGTCAAATAATTCATAGTTAATAAAATTTTCAGAACTTGGTATTGTTACTAACCATAATCTAAAGACCCATGAAACTTTGGTCTAAACCATAAGAAAAAATAGTATTGAACAAGAAAGAAATCCTTGGCATGGTTGTATCTTGAAGCCACAATGCTAACCACTGCTAAAACAAAAACTAGAAAATTCTTACAAAACCCACGGCCCTAGGCCAAGCCATTGCAAGAAATGTAAAAGTGAATTAGGGAACTTGGAATTTTCTGAGGAAGGTGGACCAACCAGAATTACTTCCAAGTAGAAAGGCACATGTAATGACCACCCAAAGGAAAGTTATTCACTCTATTCAAGATTGGAATGATTGAAAGGATAATAGACAAAGGGAAAAGATTCCCAACTTGGGTATGGTTCTATTAGAGTTGTGCCAACAACCTTGACAAGGAGTTAAGATCATTAGAAGGAAGCAGAGGATTTAAAAAAAAAAACTAGTGCATAACCATTATTTTTGTCAGGCAATTCATAGAACACCTAAATAAAAAGAGGAAAAGGACAAACCCTATGGCATAGGAAACTTGAACTACAGGATGGGTTAAACAAAGTTACTTATGGCAGTGAAGATCGGAACCAAAAGGAAGAGGATTACATGCTTATCCAATGTTGTTTGAAGTTCAGGATGGATTCAAAGAAAAAGGTTAAAAAAGGTAAAAATAAGAAAAAAATTAAGTTGTGTTAAAGGAGATGTTACAATATTGTTTAAGTTTTTTTTAAGTGAAATTATATTCAAAAATATATAGTCATTTCTAACCACCCATTGTGCTTCATCATAGATAACCTAATCCAAACATATAATTAAATAGTATACCGATGCAAAGATATTACAACTAAATTTCTAACGGTTAAAAATGTAAATAATAATATTTCAATTAATTTTTTTCCAAAATAAAAAAACAATCCATACTTCCAATAATATTATTCAAATGAAACATCTAAACTAGAATTTTTAAACATAAAAAAATATGAATAAAAAATGAAAATATAAAAAAATAAACCACTTGTTAGCATATTCATAAATTAGTAATAGTTTAATATTATTATATATATATATATATAAAATGTATTAAAGAAAAATTGTTAAAAAATATAATAATTTTGAAATTAAAAAATATCTAATTCTATTAATTTATATTTATTAATAATAACACATAAATAAATTAGTTTTGAGAGCCTATATATATGGAAAAATATAGAAGGCTAACAATAATTCAAAAGAATTATAAAAATAAGAATAAAGATAAGAATTAAACAATATTCATGAAGAACTAATAAGTAAAAATGGAACGCTAATGATGAATATATCCCAATTTATGAATTAAGTAATAAAAACTTTGTATAAAAAAGAAACGAAAGGTCAAATTTAACCAATATCATTAATCTATATTTTAATAACAAGTAATAGATTAACTTTCTTAATATTCATAAATGAGTATTTATGCAAGAAAAATTTACATAAATTCAAATAAAGAAGAACCAAATTAAAATACTAAAAGTTAAAAAGGGCCCTCGGCCTCCAAGTGGCTCATTATAGCCATTGCTCTTGTGGTTTCTTGTTGCTTCACGAGGGTTTGTTGCTCTGCGAGGGTTTGTTGCCTTAATTAGGGTTCCTTTTTGTTTATGCATCCTTTGAGAATGACGATGGCGGTCGCAGTTTTTAAAACGGGAACAGGAAAGACCCATGGCACTTTCATCGCTCCAGGCGACAATTGACTTCAGGACTTAGCTGCAGAAGGGAAGCTGCCTCACGCAGAAACCACCCACTTCCAGGGAGCGAAACTCAGAGACTGGCCGTCTTTCCAAAGAAGGCGCAATTCGGGAGCAGGGCATCTGGTTGATCAGGGAACAGATTGATGGTGAACTCTACCAGTACTATCACATGCCTTTTATGGACATTTTGATTTAATGTTAGGACGCTGGAAACATAATTATTGTACATATTTCTTTTGTTGTTTATGATCTGACTTGCGGATATATTATGACTGGCACAATACATATTTTTGGTATTATTTCCCTACATGGACCATGATAATATTCATATCTGCTGGTTTTTGTTATATTTTTGGACTCTTTTTCAAACTCTGTCTAGACTGCTACCTCCCTGCATGGACTCAGGTAGTTGGTTTTTTCTGCTTCTGCAAAAGTTGTGTCTATTGATAGAAATATTGGAATAGCTTATGCATCTACAAAATGTAATTTCTTACACTAATGAAATTACCAATTTTCCATGGAAAAAAAAAAAAAAGTTAAAAAGAAAAAGAAAATATGCATAGAAAGAAATAATTAGCCAATACTAATATCAATATTAATATATAAAGGAAAATATTGATGACAAAAATATTAGAAAAATATATTAACGTAAAAAGTAAGAAATATAAGTCCAAAAATAAAGAATAATAGAAAGAGAATATATATATATATATATATATACACACACGAAAAAAGTAAAAGAATTAAAGGAAAAGACAAGAAGAGACCATAATACTAAAATGAATAACAAAAAAAATGAAAGAAAAGAAGATCTTTATGAAAAGTGTTCAGGGGTCCAACATCTGCTAATTTTCTAGCCATCATCCTTATTCATCGTCTTAGACTTTTTCTCAATTTCAATAGCCTCCCTAAACTTTTGATAACGAAAATGATTAATCATGGCAATGACTTGGGACTCTTCTATATTGATGTGGTGTCTTATCTGCATGTTACACTAAAGCCGATGAGTGAGTCCTACAATATTTTATGTCAGCTGTCATTAGGGAAATTTTGAGATCTAAAATGGGCCTTCTAAGTAATACTATAAAATAATAATGGAAATAATAAAATAAGATTAGATTATATCATCAAATTTTAGAGGAAAAGGGCGAATGCATGGAGTTGGGTTACACTTTTTGCGAGAGAGGGTGTGTTTGGGTAAAAAAAAAAATGATGGCTTAATTGAGCCTTTTTTAAGCACTCGTTCGAGCTCCTAGAGCTCTTAAAAAGAAGCTCGATTGAGCATTAACACTAATTCTCGATCGAGCTCCTGTATAACCCCAGGTTAGGAGCTCGATCAAGCCCTAAAGCTCTAAAGATGGAAATTTTAAGATTTATGTAAACATCAATAATGATATGCAGACCTTAAAATTTTAAGTACATGATAGTTTAAGAAAAAACAAATTTAATCATTAATTACATTTGAAAAAGTAATTAAAAATGACTTGGATTAATTTATCGTTGCATTTCTAGAGTTTTGGTGTATAAATTTGCAAAATGATTCTATCCCACATGAAATTGAAATTGTAATATTCTTATATTTATAATTTGGTAACTTAAAAATTATTTTTTTAATATCATTTAAATTTTCAATGTTGTAATTTAAATAATAAATTGATTAAACATAAGAAAAATTATCAATTTAATTTAATAAATACTATAATTTTTTATATGAATAACTGAATTCCAAAAATGTGATTTTGACGTTGAAATGTAATTTTATAAAATTCACTGAAGTGTTAATAAACACAATTCTCTCGGTCATAATTATCTCTCTCTCTTTCTCTCTCTCTCTCTCTCTCTCACACACACACACAGATAATGCAATAATATCCACTTGCTCAAGAAAATAAATGAGTACAATAATAATTAATGTAGCTGTAATAATTGTAAGTTATAATTAATATAGTTGTAATGGATGCAATGGTATTTGTGGTTTAAATCTCTCTCAACCTATAAAATGTGATTACACTTAATTATGGCATTTGTTTATCCAAGTGCGAAGTATATATAGACATTTTTACGCCTCACTTAGGTTTGCAATATATATTTTTAAAATAATAAAAACATAACGAAATCATAAAATTTAAAATGTTATTTGACTAATTTGAATTTGAGTAATCTAAATTTAAATGTGCATATACTAGCAATTGTCCCAAAAGGTACAAAGAGAGGCCGATAGGATTAGTAAAAGGAAGAAAATTGTATAGATAGTCAAGCATATACAAAGCTCAGTAGTGACGAAGGCAATAACCATGTTGACCATCCTGTACCAGTACATTTGATATTAAAAGAACAAAGCCAAAACCAAACCATTCATATCAATATAGTAAGTGTAGAACGCATTCATGCTTAAAGCTCAATAGATTCAATAGAGATTATTGGCAACAGGTTTTTTTTTTTAAATAAAAAGTAAATTACAACGTTGTACATGGTAAATGAAAAGCGGAGAAATTTGTGATTTGCAAATATTAAAACAAATCACTTACATTACTGGTTGACACTACAACTAAAACATTAAGATTATTAAAATTTTGAAAATGATTTTAAATTTTCAAAGTATTTTGGGAAATCTTCTTAAAATAAGGAATGCAATTGCTAGGATAACCAACTTGTATATAAGATATTTTTTTTAATAAGTAATTGATTTTAAAATTAATATATTTATTACTTATTTAGCCTTATATAAACCCACGATAGCCTCATATCAACCTCAACAATTTGATGGATAGTTGGTGGAGTATCGGGATTGATTCAGATTCTGCTGATTAGACTCTGTTTCCTCTTAAAACATAGTCAAACTCCCGACTCCACTTGGACTGCGAAGAGTCTTATAACACTGCCAAGAAGCTTCGTATGGCATAAATTGCAGATTTAGTAAAGGCATTAGTGGACTGAAAAGAAGATGTCATACAGGTCAACTTGGTTAATAATTTACTCAGTTGAAGCTGTGAAAATAAAAAATGTATCAGAAAGGATTATGAATATATATCTTACTCATGCTTGTAGGCTTTTTATTTGGAGACTTTTAGGTTTCAAAAGCATATACATCATATTTATTAGGTGCCCAAATTGTAGCCCCAATTGTGTCCTGGAAAAACAGAAAAATATGCCTCTGAAAAAATTTCAAAAAAATTTAAGCAGCTAGTACAGACCTCCCAAGCCATGGTGAGAACATATCGGTGCCTAATAAACATGGAATTACATAAACTCGATGTCAAAGTAAAAGTTATAGCATGGCTGCAGGCATATACATTGGAAGTGAAGGCACCATGGGTATTGTTTTGTTGGTCCTAATGAGACACATAGTCCTCCAAATCAGCTCCACACATTACTTATTGCACAAGTGAAAACAGACCCTCACCGATACAGAGCATTACATGCAAAATGTTTCAAGGTACTTAGTTAAATTGCCACTACATGTGTGAGAGTGCTCCTTAATCATCCATAGCTGCAACACGTATTTTGATCGGTTTTAACTTCAGACCTAAACTTTCAGGAGACAGCAATTCAGCTGAGATGCAAGATAGACTTAAAGGACTGGTTGGACTGGGGCTAGTCCCATAGCTGCAAAATAACCGGGGAGGAGGCTTGTAAAAGCCATATCCCATCAGAAAGCATTCAATTGGGATTAACATTGCATGGGGTTGTTCCTCTGTCACAAGTGATCCACAAGCTTGGACCTGTCATGCATTAATAACAATTATGTCAGCCATGTTGATGTCAGTTTGCCTCTACAGGAAAGTTTTAGTATCTTAAAGATCAACTTTGAGAAAGTGAAATGTTATCACCTCAACCAATGCATTGAATTTTTTGTCCATTTTGGCACACATGTGAAGAGCTTCTGAATGAAATGGAGAGTTTTCTCCTACAGATATGAGTGTCCTACATTGCAATTTCTTCAACCCTTCTGTCAGATCATATCTCCTGCAGGCAACATTAATCCAGATGCAGCCCCGTGTCAAAATCTCCCCCATTTCCGAAAAGCAAATGGAGATGCATACATTTCTTATCATCATTTCACACAAATTGAAACGAGTAACAAACAACCACTTTGTTTTATCTCTCTTGTGTTAACCTTCACTAAGTAATATCTGATCTCACATTGCATTTTACCAGTAGCAGACACCATTGAATTATTCAGAACATGACACTCTAGGTTAGGTATAATACCATCCTTCCCCTCCAGCACAACAGGGTAACTAATGGAACACATGTAATTTATTCCCCTTTGGTATCCTACCATAATTGTTAGAGTAAAAGATTAGGATGCAAGAAAAGGAAATAAAACAATATAGTAATCCTTTAAAAAGAATGTAATACGTTGAATGCAGAAGCTTGATCTCATGCCGTTGCCCTACATCTTTCTATTTATACACATTGTTTGAAATTTCTCCTGCACCAGAGGTTCCAATCTCCAAAGCTGTCCAAAAACAGTAGCTGCCACAAGAGATCCCCATGTTAGGAGTTAGTATCTTGAAATTAAGTGAAAATTTATGTCTTAAGATTAAGTAAAAAATTGTGTCTTAAGACTTGCATGAAATCCTGTGTGATTCCAGAACAGAAATAAAAATGTTATACCTGAGAGGTTTGTAATAGCATTAGATATTGCCAGGGCTGTACATACTCCTTTACCACCACCTGACATGTCTTAAGCAGTAGACTCATTAAGGCAAACAAGTTTACTTGCCTGAAATTAGACATACCATCAGGCGAAACAATATCCAGTTACTCATGTGTCACCAAAAATTCAGTGCCTCTGGTTGGTATAGAAAATGGTCAAAATAAAGGGACAGCAGTTCATGGTTAAGCGGTCAAAGCAACCAGACAGCTAAAATTCCACACAAGGCATATCAATACTATCCAAATACACCTGAAAGTGACATACTTGAAAACGTATTGTCCATCCCAAGGGACTTGATGAGCAAAGGTGAAGAGTTAATATTTACCAACCAAATAAAAATATAAAATGAGCCAATCTTTGATGAAAAACTGACCACACAGCATACAGAGTAAAGACATAATTAAAACTGAGAGAAAATCTCTGAGACACGTCATAGGGGAAAAGTATACAGTAGAACCAAAGGCACAGACAAACTGCATGAGATCAGTTTCATTGAAATATATGCATATAGAGCATACGCAAAATACCCTGCAAATAGTTCCAGTGCAAGATAGCCATATGAAATGGTGACAAAATGCATTGAGAGGGATTTCAGGGCAGAGGATGCATATAGATCTCGGATAAATTGCATTACAAACAGTTATAGAAAAAATTATTTGCATTTAAAATGTTTCCATTGCAAGATTTGCAGCAAGTTATTCACTGACTGAACGGAAATCAGTTGGAGAACAAGTTATGCAGAATAAACTTAGAACGGAAAGCAGTTGCAGAACAAGGTATGCAGAAAAATTAGGCAAAACTCGTATCTAAGGGGGGTATGCGCACGGGCTCGCAAAATGGATGAGAGAGAGCTTCATTTCAAGATATGCAGTTGGACAATAGTTAAACTACATCAGACATGGTTTCAGAAAACAGAGATGCAAATCAGTCATAGGCATAATGCATTTAAGAAATTATTGAGCATGATTAGAAGTTGGGCAACAAGAAAAATGAATGGCAAAGAGCTAGAGCAAGATTTGCAGTTTGGGCCAAGCGTTAAATACATTGATAGACAAGGTTGAGCCATTATAGGTAACGGTAACTGTAAACCATCTCCAGCTGGAAAACCTTATCAGTCTGAGACAAAACACATACAAGATATGTAGTTAGGTACAGAAAGCATTAAAAACCAGTATCATGTTAAAGAGACCATACCAATAGTAACTCTGGTTTAATGATGTTACTCACCTTCCATAATGTGAAGAAAAAACGTGAATGAAGGGCGATAAATGCTTAAATGCTCATAGTGTAACTCTGCTCTCCTACTATTTGTTACAAATAGTAGCTTTACTTTAAATGATGTGAAAAAAAGTGTATCAACGACCCCACTTTAATGATGTTCACCCTATTTCTTACAGATAGTAGCTCTGGTTAAATGATGTTACTCTGTTTTCATATTGTGGAAAAAGTTGTTATAGGACCTAAACTTATCCACATTATAAGCCAGCAGCTGTAATCTACAGTAAAGAATGTCAACTGAACAAACTTGTCCTCCAAAATGAAAATGATAGCACTTCTAAAATCCGAGTAAAGGCCCAAGAGCCATATGTAGACAAGATGAAACTAAAATAATTCAACTCAGAAAACTTGGCACTCTAACATGCATCAGCAAGCATGTGAAGAGCCCAGAATAAAAGAAATAGTTCATTATAAAGAAAACACCTCTACTATTTTAATTGCAAATATGAATCTGACATGCATGAGACATGAAATTCCCATAAATTCCAGGGATTTGTGGTGCTGGACGTGTGTTTTTTCTGAAGGAAAACCATAGTTTCTGTTTCAAAGCTGCATTGGCAGAAGGTACCAACTACTGGGCAGAGGTAAGTGCATTTTCGATACTGGGAAATTTAACAATTAAGAAAGGTACTGCTCAAATCCAGATACTGAGAGATTCAGAGCTAGTCATCAACTGGGTAAATGATAAAAAACAATTTGCAGATTTTGACCCTATCAACACTAATAGAAAGAATTAAAGAGCTGAATGAAAATTTCCCTAATAGGTTGTTATAAACATCGACCTATCTAAAGTCAGAAACGTGTTTCTTTATACAAAAAGTTGTTGGTTGAATCATAAAACCCAAAACAAAGAGCAGTGGACCATGTACTTGAATACTCTTTGTTCATACAACAGAGAACAGTTCTATTAAGATATAACTAAACATGCCATATATAAGTAAAGATATATACAATGAAAGTTTTGTTGGCTTGTAAGCATATGTACAATAAAAGCATTATGTAGAGATGTAATTAAGAATGAGCCGCTAATCATATATGCATGATGGGCCATGGCATCGGCAACACCAGTTAGTGTTTATTGTGGTGCCATGTTGTGCGAGCTGTTCCTGCAGTTGATGTCGCATCTGCCTGTGTGCATCCCTTTCATGGATGTGAATTGTAATCTTAAGTAGTTTCCTTATATTCTTTAACAACGTAATTGCTGGGCGCAAACGGTATAGTGGCATGGATGGTTGTGGCAGGATCCTTGTCTGCATATCCTGTAATGTAAGTTCTTGTTGCTGGATTTCTTCGCAACACTCGTACAATTGTCGTAAATAACATGTATTCATACCTGTTGGCATCAGAAAAGGGAACACTGTAATTGGCAATGAATATGTTTGACGATTTTGTTTAAAAATGCGAAATAAATTAAACGATTCCAAATGAGTTTAAAATCATATGAAATTAAATGTAATAGCAAGAAATCTATGTGAAACTTCTGTATGTAGTGACTGGTGTTTACCATGTGGGTAATTCTGGAAGGCAGGCTGTATTATTGGCTAAAGTGTATTATCCTGGATAGATTTTGATGCAAGGAATGATTCCTCTTGCTGTCTATGCTTAAGATATGGATTCTTGTGCATTTGTGCAATGCGGGAGAATGGGAATGTTGGATTGATGTGTATGTCCGATAGTGACCGCACTCTTGAAATTGCAGTGAATGTTAGCCCTTGGCGTTCTCTGGTCCCGATGTCCACTGTTGCTTTGTCTAATGTCATTCCTTGTGACTTGTGTATCGTTAAAGCCCATGCCATTTGAAGTGGTATCTGACGGCGTGTACCCCTTGTGATGGGAGGAATGGGTACATATGTTGGGTGTGAAATGTCCCACGGTGTGCCTCTGTATTGTTGAAAGTCAACAACCACAAAGGATGGTAATGCTGGGGGCTTTGAGTCAGTTGAATAAAATATTGAGATGACCTTCCCAAGCACGCCATTGACAAGGCCTGCATGTACCCATAAGTTGCTGGTGAGCATAACTTTTTGTTCATTGCATAAGAGCACCTTTGCTGGTAGGTGCTCATCTTCTGTTGTAGTAGGATTTTTCTGTCTTTGTTGTTCCGCAGAGCAAAGTGCTACTGGGATGTTCAATTGTTTGAGCATTTTCTTATTATGCAAGACAACTGCGTTGTTTGTTGCGAATAGGTGCATGGACTCGCTGAATGAGCATTTCTCTTCAGGTGTAAGAGAGGAACTTGTTCTTGACATTAGATGTTGCCAATCTTCAAGTGTAGATATTCCATTCCTAAGATTTGCAAGTATTTGCCGGAAAGCAACCTGGGACAAGCTAGCTCCTTGTTGACGGAAAACGGTTGAAAGTGTTATGAATATGTCGAAGCTGCACCAAAGTGCAGTGCCACGCGATGTCCCAGCATATAAAGGAATGTCTTTTACAGGTGGGAGCTGGCCTAAATCTCCGACAAGGATAATTGAGCGATTACCAAATGGTGTATTCCGATGAAGAGGGAATGCCTCTCTTAGACGATCGTCAATGCGAGAAAGCATTTTTGGACCAATGAAGCTCATTTCGTCAATGAGGATGTATTCTACATGACGGAGTTTCTCTTGCAGGTGTAGGAGCGGCTGGCCTTCGAGAGGATGCATTGTCTGGATAGGGATATGAAGGGTAGAATGAATTGTGAGGGCATTTATGTTGAAAGCTGCAACGCCGGTTGGTGCAAGTAACAATAAAGGGTTTTTGTCGGCTGGTGAGTTTTCCACAAATGCTTGGTGAAGGCATTTAATCAAATGGGATTTTCCTGTGCCAGCTGTTCCTTGTACGATGATCTTCCGTGGGGTTTTTGGCGAAGGGGTTTTGAAGTGTGAAAAAACAGCGGTGAAAGCTATTCTTTGGGTAGGGGATAATGTATGCTCATGGAGAAGGTTGGAAAATGATTGATGTTGGTTTTGAATGGGTGAGCGGTTGAATTCAATGAAATTGATGGCAATTTCTTGCAAGGGGGGAGGGACAGTATTTTGTGACCAATTGTGGTTGACATCGAAGTCGCGGTAGCCAATCATGTCAAGGTCATCAATTGCAATATTGTAACCTGGGTGTAGTTGAGAGAGGATTTGCCATTCATCCATCTGAATGGAATCAGGGGGGGTGTGTGGTGTAGGTTGATCTTCAGTAGGTGGGCTTTGTGGGTTTTCGGGTTCGCGATGGACATGCCATGGTGTATATGCACCCTTTTTTTGTTCCCAGTGTGCAATAATTTCTGCATCAGTTGAACCGATATCATCAGGGAGTGTTCCGAAGGGGAAATACAAGGGTAATTCACTCCAACAGAAGGTGGCATAAGAAGGATTAGTAGAGGAAGGAATGACATTGTAATGGGGCAAGACATGTACAATCCTTGGGGGAAATATGTGTTTCCAGTGGTTGTTTCTCCGTTGGGAAGAATATGACCACGAGCGAGCAGCTTCAAGGAGGGGCAGTGCTTCTAGTGAGGCAGGCCTGTTCATATACGCAACGATAAAGTTTGGTGTCGAACCAGGATTTTCAGTATCTTGCGAAACACGTTTGAAAACAGTCTTGTTGACATTCAAAGAACGGAATGTACGGCTGCAAAGAGAGAGAGGTAGCTTTTGTAACATATGGCATATTTCTTGTGCACAAATGTCTCTATCTGCAATGGTTTCTGTAAGGAGTTTCCGGATGACACCACTAGTAGGTGCTTCTGGAAGGGCACTTTGTGATAGTCGCGATAGCATTTGACGGTAGCTCTCAGATCTTGTCTCTGCTTTTGTTGCATATTTTGAAATATATTTCAATACAGCATGGCGAGAAAGGACTGGTTGGCAATCAACATTTGCTCTCCAAATAGAGAGTAGATCGGCGTTGTGAATATTCAATCTTTCATCATTGCGAGCAGGGACATAGGTTTTATGACCCTTATCATCAATGAAAAGTGAAGAAGTGGACTTCAATTCCCACGGTACTCCATATCGGCAGCTAAGCACATTGTCTTTCTTACGAAGACAGGAAGATTCATGACATTTTGTATGCCGTTGGACGCAGTTGACAAGCTCTGTGTAGTCTTCAAATTGATTGGATGCGAATATTGCTGTTGTGTCAAGGAAACACGGGTTATGAATTGTTGACTGGTGAAGCGGAATAGTTCGGTGTTCTGCCTGACGTGGATTCCAAGCAGTGACGTAGTGGTCGAAATATTTCTGTGCATTAGCAACTTCCAATGCATTGTCCCAATCAAGTGTGTCCATGTCTGGTGCATTTTGTAGCCAAAGGAAGCCATGGATGTGTGCGGATCCTCTATGTTGCCATTCGTATCTGAATATAACATGAAGGGTTCATTCAGTTAATACATGTATATGCAATGTATAAAATTAACGTAGAGGGATATGGATATTAAATAATACCTGCACCAGTAGTCGGTTGCATGGAGGCCTTTTTGAAGGATTTCTTCAAGGAAAATTGTAAATCTACAATGCATA
This sequence comes from Pinus tabuliformis, assembly GCA_031772625.1. Taxonomy (NCBI): domain Eukaryota; kingdom Viridiplantae; phylum Streptophyta; class Pinopsida; order Pinales; family Pinaceae; genus Pinus; species Pinus tabuliformis. Next base: position 845,779,105 of record CM062818.1, on the reverse strand, counting down.
TATTGTGCTGTTAGATGTGGGTTTTTAATTATGTTTTGGATTTTCCATTGGAAGGGGTTGACTGGAGTGGAATGAACACTTGTGGGCATGATCGTGTGCAAGTCATGCCATTTAGTATCAGCTGCACTAAGAGTGAAGAAGAATGTTGGGCTTCCTATTTGTGTGATCATGTCAGTAAGCTCAGATCGGCGTTTGTTCCAGAAAGACCGTGTTCCTCGTAGAGCTGACCCAAACCTCATTATTTGCTCTGGCAATCTTGAATCTGGAGAGTCATGAAGACACTGGCGTAGGTCTGATACCGTTGTTGGCAAGTTGTTCTCAATGTACTTCTTCACGAAGACATTGGCTGTTGCTTGGCTACGGTGGTGCATTAGAATGTTATAAAGATAGTAGTGGAATCTTGGGTGTTGGCCAAAGCGGTTATCATGGTAGTGAAGCAAGTGCAAAGCATATTCATGCATTTCAACTTTTGTAAGTCTTGGTTGCATGATCATTGCAATGCCTGTAGGGAAGAGTGTGGGGAATGCCATGGCAAGGAGGCCGATGGTGTTGTATTCATTTATAGCGGTTAGAGATATTGGAGGCCAATCGATAGAGCTTGTTGAACTTGAATGGGTCGAGTGCAAATAGTTACAAATGTGGTCACGCTCGGTACATGAATTTGGGAGGACTGGAACGAAAGAAGAGGGTTGGATTTCTAATGGTGGTAGCATGACATCATCAGGATTATAAGTGGAATCAGTAGTGGTTTGTTGGGGTTCAAAAGAGGAGGTGGTTACACTGTGGAGAAGAGAAGAAATGTCTGTAGGGAGATCTGGCAGTGTAGAAATTGTAGATGAATTCAATTGAACATCACAGTAGTAAGGGTCATATTTTATTTTGTATTCAAGGGCTGCAAGGACACGTGATTTGCAAACGTAGAATTCGTAAGCCTTTTCAGATGGATTCTTCCTTTTCACAATGAGGATGTCTAAGTCAGAGAGCATCCGGGGTAAGTATTTGGCAATACTGGTAATATCTTGAGGGAAGCTAATTGTATGGCCACTATATTTATATTGACCACCACGGGAATGAGTGACTTGTAGAATGGGGTTGACACGTGTGATGAGCATTTCTTCAACTTGGGTTAATTGGTGAAGGACATAGGGTTGTTCTCCAGGGTCCATGTTGTTTAGTTCATAAAAACGATTGGTCGATTTAGATGACGCACAGCAAAAACAAGAGAGTCTATTGTTGAAGAGCTTTGTTTTCATTCCTGGGTATGCTTCCTTGCATGTTGTGAAAACATGCAAGGTAGAAAGTCCATCAATCCTTTCTCGAAAGCGACGGTGCTCTTCGTTAAGGGGAGGGTTATATTGGATATGATGAACGCGTGCTGGGTTGGTTTGTATAGGTGGGAGAGCATTTGAGGTGGGAAGGGATGTAGAGGAAGTAGTAGGGTTTTTGTGCTGTTCATAAAGTAGTCGACGCCGTGCATTTATTCGATCCTTTTGTTGTGCATAAAGAATATGCCGTCGCTTGTTTTTGGCCGCAAGTTGATTGTTGGGTGGCATATCTAAACAAGTACAAGTAATAGTTGTTAGTTTTCGTAAAAAAGTAGTGCATGTTTGGTATCTCATTTTATTGGGTGCACATCCATTGTGAAATTGGAACATTATATTTTGAACATAGATTTAAATGTTTCTTAGTTCAACATCGGTGAAGATAGGTAGATTAGGTAGAAGGGAAAACATGCAATTAGGAATGCTATGAAATCATATGTTATTTCAGTATCTATCATTGAGAGGAGAGAAACAAGAATCAAAATATTTCGTTCCCTTTACTTTAAAAAACTTTTGTTTCTTATGTTTGAGCGATAAAATGAATAGCTTAGCAAGCAAGGGATTAGTGTCTAGCATGTAGAGAACGAACGAGACACATAGTGACTCTTTACAAATGTTGATATTTATATTACGTAAAATGTAAATGGAAAACATACATATGTTGGAATGACTGGAAGAGAGTATTTGCAATGAAACCTGTAAAAAACTACAGGTTTCATCATAATAACATGGGTGTGTAATTTACAAAGATGAGACAATTAGTTGTGTGGAAATGTTTCTTTATGTACAAACAGGCGTGGTAGATGAAGCCCTAATAAAAATTTCACAGGCGGCGAACAATAGGTCGTTTTGAAGCGGATAGTGCTTGAATGTCAGTGAGCGCTTCCTTGCATGCAGAGGCATATTGAATTTCCTCTGAATTGATCAGTATTGGTTGCAAGCGTTGAACACCGTTGAAGTAATCTGTTTTAATGGAAAGTGTTAGCTGGAAGCGATGCCCTGAAATCCGGCCACAAATTTCTTGTAGATCAGTTGGTTCGATAGAAAGTAGGAACAAGTCTTTAGCCGTGATGCCCATGAGCTCATTCCCTGCATCATTGAAAACTGTGACGTTCTGTAGATTCTCGGTGTGGTCATGTAGCTCAATTTTGAGTTTGTAACGGTAGTCGCATTCTGGGAAGTCACCGTTACATTTTGTACAATGCCAAAGATTGTTAGAATGCTCCACAACCTTCTTCATGCATTGCTTGCCATTGAAATCTAGTGGACATGCTAGAAAGTAGAAGTCATCCATATGAAGAGCAGTAATTGTTGCTCGAACTGAAACCCAAACCGCTTTATCAGAGGGCTGCATGCAAGCAATTTCATGAAACGTCTTTCGTGGCAGGGCACGTTTCGAAGCAACACCATAGTTTCTACTCAAAGATGGAGAAGAAGAGCTATAGCCGGTTTCACGGAACCATGCATGTAGTTGTTGAGTTTCTTCAACCTGTGGATTTATTGTGAGAGTGCTCGTTGGTATTGTCCCTATTGTGGTGCCATTAAATTCAGACACTCGGCCTCCTTTGATTGCAAGAATTGGTGGGTTGTCAAAAGAGTAGAATTCAGAAAGATGTTGTCCGATATAGTCACAGTGGTCTCCCCATAATGTTACATCAATGCTAAAACCCGACATGTCCTTTAGTATGAGTGTTTTCCTTAATGTCTCACTTCCATCTTTTCGTCGAATTGTTGATGCAGGTGACGTGGAAGTAACAACACCAATGACATCTACATTTGTATTTGGAGTTGCATTTCTTACTTCAGCAATATTCTTGAAGTGAAAGCTTTGGTAGGGAAACGTTGGATCATCTGTAGGACATGGATTGATAATGGAAGCAGCAGACAAGTAAATCTCCCATTTGTTCTTGAGATGGTTGTAGTTTGGATTTGCTTCTCTCACTGTGCCATTTGATACAATGTATAGTTGCCCAACCTGAATTAGATTGTAAAGGGATTCGGCCAGTTCAGCAAATGCAGAAAGGTGGATCTCTTCCTTATCACGGTTGATAAGGTCAAATCCGAAAACTTTTCCTGAGCCTCGCACATTGTTGTATGCCTTCAATGATGTCTTCGCAGATGCTCTACCTTGGATAGACTAATACTTTCGGTAAGGGTTGAGTGTCGTGAACGGAATTGTTGTAGTTGTTGCCGTAGGTGGTGGAGTAACTAAAGAGGGCAAGGTATCTTCAGCTGACGAAGAGCTAAATTGGGCTGAACCCGCCTGTGCATGTTGCAGCGTCGATGTGTCCTTCATCAACACTGCTGAGCGCTTCACAACTTCAAGCTTGACGACTCGGATGGACCTTATGTAAACAAGTAAGAAATGAATTAATAAAGATTGCATCCTTTTGTTGCAAACATGGCTAGGCGGGTAAAGTGAAAGAGGGTGATTTCAAATGGTGGGTCTTACGAGGAATTTTGGAGCACTGTGCAAGCTGCTTTTTTGAGCAGAATTATTGATCCAATTTGGATGTCTCCAGAGACAACTTGTGGGCCATATGCGGATGGTAGCAAAGTCTTATGTTGATGTGCTCCATCAGATAGAGTAATGTGGAAGTGCGAGGATGTTGTTTTCAATGAGGTAACGGAACCTACATCGATTATTTGAAGTTGTGGTTGAATCTCGGTGCAACCATTCAGCAATAGAAGAATGGCATTCGGTGTCAAGGTTGTCTCCATAATAGAACAAGAGGTTTCTTTTTCTTGTGATAGGAGTACCTGCAATTCATCAATTTTACCACAATACAGAATTAAAGTCAAAGAAGATGTGACATGAATGCGGAATCTAATCTAAGAAGGCTAAATGTTGATGGGCAGTTTATATTTATTTGCAGCTTGGCCAACCCATCTAAATGCAGCGATCTGGAGAAGAGGAGTAAATCAATTCCCATTTTCTTTTTGTACAAAGTTAAAAAGAGGCAAATGGAGTATGATGTGAAAGGGGAAAGGATGTGGGCAGTTTCAATATAATTTTAGCCTTACTAACTTATGTAATTTCATGCACTGAAATGAAGGGCTTCCGATGACCTCGCCTCCTACCTATCCTTAGGTGTGGACCATGGAAATTTGCTCTAAAAATGTGTGCTCACACCATGTTTTGTCTATTGGTGTTGTTAGTATGTCAGTTTCTTATGCACCACACATGCAGAATTCAGAGGTGAATGACATGTGTTGAAGAGAAAAAGGGAGGAGCCTCAGCCCAATAAATAGATAGATCATGAGAACATGCCCCTACTACGGACTGTGTTCTCCTTGAAAACCAGCAAATGTTGATGTTGGAGACATGTTCACCACAGAGGAAAGTAGGGGTGAGTGCTTAACAATTGCGCTGACAGAACAGGTGTTAAGTGAGGATGATATTGAAACTACTTAAAATCGTTTCAACTTAAGCCCCGTACTGTAAGGGGGAAAGTTGGAAGAAAAATCTTTTGGTTATCCATTTACAAATGTTGTCTGCCATTTGTGTTTGCATTGCGATACACCATATTTCTTAGGTGACGAAATTCTAGCCCTAGCTGTGCCCAAGAAAAACAGGAAAATATGCCTCTGAACAAAATAGGGAGCAGTCTGCAGGTAATGTTCAAAAAAATTTAAGTAGCTAGTACAGACCTCCCAAGCCATGGTGAGAACATATTGGTGCCTAATAAACATGGAATTACATCAACTTGATGTGAAAGTAAAAGTTCTAGCATGGCTGCAGGCATATACATTGGCAATCAAGGCACCATGGGTATTATTTTGTTGGTCCTAGTGACACCTAGAGTCCTCCAAATCAGCTCGGCACATTACTTATAGCACAAGTGAAAACATATCCTCACCGATACAGAGCATTACATGCAAATTGTTTCCTCAAATAACTGTTAATTTCAAGGTAATAACTCTTAATTTCAAGGTACTTAGTTAAATTGCCACTACATGTGTGAGAATGATTTTCCTTCACTTTTGCTTTCTGCAAAGTGTTCACTGTTTTGCTTTCTTATGGAAAGTTCAACAGTTTCTACACAAAATTTATCCTCAACTGTTTTCTGACAAGTAACCTTTCATTTAAGAAGGCAATGTCTACGCAAAATAGCTTCAAACCTAAATAGAACAGAAGGTGCAAATTTAGAAATGCAATACTGAGTCTGTCCTTTACATGCCTGCAAGGCAAATAGTACGAAGGTTTTCTTAAATCTCTTAACCACAAAAAAGAGATCTAAAAAAGCTTCTACACAAAATTTTCAATGTTTAAAGTATATAGGTTATGATGGATATATGCCCATTTATTTTTTTTGTTTGGTCAACACTTTTATCTTGGTTTATGTATGCACATGATATATGTGATATACCTTATTTGCTTTTTCGATCAGTTTTTTTCCTGGTTTATGCATGCATGTCACAGAAGCAATAAATCTTTTGCATTAATTGTAGAGTGCACCTCATTTCTCTTAATGCAATTATGTTTTTTCCGAAAAACTCATAGAGAAACTTCAGGTACTTTCTCTTGCATTTTGGAGATGGTACATAATATAAATTCATCAAAATAAATTATAGTACCTGACCTGGTAGAATAAATTATAGTACCTGACCTGGTAGAGATATCAAGTGAGGCATGCAACAGAGACAGCCAAGCTGGGATCTACCCAAAAACTTTGTGCAAGAAGGTTAAAGCACTCAACCACTCAAATTAACCCATCTGACTAAATCACTCAATTATGAGAACACAATTTCAAAATTGCCTATTAAAAAATTTAATAAATCAGATTTAAAAAAACTGCAAAAACTTGCGAATATAAAAACCTGGAAATTGAAATAGATTTAAGTTGCACAAGACCAAAAAGACCAAAAAGAGGACCTCCATGACCACACAAAGAGTTGAAAAAATAATAGAACGGTTGTTGATAAAAACATAATCTACCATTTAGCTCAACCAGTTGCGGCCAATGTTGCTGGTAATTCAGTTAGCTCAAACCCCTCTGTATTTGGCACACGAGATGCCTTCCACAAATGTGGGGAAATATCTTTTGGGTTTCACACGAGATATTATTTGGAAATTTTGGAAAAGAAAAGGCATAAATCTATCCTGTGAAAGCCAACTAAATGAAAATTCAGAATTACACCGCATCCAAATAAATGGAAAATCAGAACTGTAGTACACCCATATAAATGAAAATTCAGAATTAGATTGAGATTAAAGGTATTACTGCATGATCAGTCGGTAAAGGTACAAAGTTCAAATCACTCTTCCTGTTAAAGTGGGTATTGTCCTGTATTATGAAGTGGGGTTCATATCTCCTAGTGTCTTAAGCAAAAGCATACTTATCAAAAAACAAAAAAGATAAAAGTGAGTACCTGTTGTTGGGGCGACTGTGGCTGGTCAGCTCTGCGAATGAGCTTGTGCTGGTTGACAAGGTATCGGTAAAGATGTTGCCGCGGCATTGTGATGATTTCTCTAGAGAGATTGTGCTTGTTGTTATGAAGCCAATCTTCGATCTCATTGTGCATGACATTCCTCCGCCTGGGCAATGTCATCAACCATGCACGAGCTGCTTCCCACCCATCCTTCTTGATGTTACTATTGATCATTTTGGCTTCTTCTTGAGAAGCAGAAACAACCACATCTCCATCGTTATTATTATCACCACCACCATCTCCTGGTTCTGCAAGAGGGCATGGAGCCTCAATGGCAGACGAGTCCGGGGCCTGTACATCCTTGTTCTCTTCCCTTGACATCATCATATGTTCTAGTGGGACTACAAGTTCAATCCCAACAAGTGGTGAAAATCTCTGTGACAATCTCGATCACCTAGATATCAAAAGGCCTGTGAGTGTTGTTTTCTTAAAGACTAGATTTCAAGGCTGGCCATACCCAAATACCCAGATTAATTTCAAAGCAATTAGAAGCTTATTCTCGAACGCCCACATGGATTTCAGATGAAATTGAAACAAAGAAGGTAATATTAAAAGCACCCGAATCAATTTTCAGACGATGCCTTTGCGAGTTATCCACATGATAAGCCCATGTGCAGTTTAAGGACCATGGGAGAAGTAAAGTTCCGACCTTCTATGTGCAAAGTGAACCGTAGGGGCAGGGTTCGTAATCACATTGAAAGCACTGGCGTATATAAATGGTAATTAAAGCATCCGACACTCCTAGGTAACTCTTAGGTGAATTTGACAGATTTTAACACTTTATCCACCCCACGAATTACAGTTTTATCGACCGCATAATTTTTTCAGTTCACATATTCACACTTATTGATTAAACAGTCCTTTTTAAAGTCTCCGTAATGTTTGTAAATAGAACCATGAAAGCAACAGCATAGGTTGAGAGAAAAATAGAAATAACCTAATTGTAAAAATAGGAGAACTTTCCATCTAATGCTTTGAGGAATCAGATTAAATCAATACATTATATAGTTTATTCTGGGTTTATTTCAGAATAGGTAAAGAAGCATCCGAGACAATAAAGCTTATGTAATCACCAAATTGGTCCAAAAACCATGGACAGGAACAATAGAAAGAAACACAGGCACGACATTTGCGCTTAAGAGCACTAACCTGCAAGGTAAACAGAAGAATTCTGAGAAACTGGGAACTTGGGCGAACAATTTCTGAACCTGGAAACAGCTCTGTCCCTGCCAGTGAAAAACACAGAAGAGAACACTAAGAAAACACTCGAATAACAGAATTCTGAGAACAAGGCCATGGCTCTTCTGCAAACCAACATGTCAATGTACATCTCTTGGTAGATAAAGATTGAAACTTCTAATAAATGAGACAGATGTATAAACATTTTTTGGTTTTAGTCTACAACGGAACATCCTGATTTACAGTGCTCTAGAAGTTAGGAGTCATAAAACATGAACATGTCACCGTAAATGAAGCTTTGAATTTTTTTGAAATAAAACGAAAGTTTTGGGGAAAAAATAAAATACTAAAAAGGAAAAAAATAAGATAACTACCTTCTATACTGAGAGAAGACATATGGATTCCACAGCTCGTGTGTAGCAGCGCAGTAAATCAACATGTAAAAGGTCGTGTTTACCCAGAAACAAAAAAATTGAGCATAAAATAAATATATGTAGAGGCCATATCTTATGTTCATTCAAGTTTGGGAGCATCAATGGCTCTTACCCTTTTATCAACTATTCACTAAGCCTATTTCCTCAGATAACTACCTTCTATACTGAGAGAAGACATATGGATTCCACAGCTCGTGTGTAGCAGCGCAGTAAATCAACATGTAAAAGGTCGTGTTTACCCAGATCGCTTCTAAGAAATACTCTATCTTGGTGAAAACTTGTAAACACCAGATAAAACATAAGCTGCAGTGGATCCGGTGCACAAAAATGATGTCCAAGTAGTTGAGAAATTAAACTCAAAACTCTAGTCATAATTGCAACCCTGGGCCTAAGGAATTGACCTGATACATATTAAGGAATTGACCTGATACATAACTAATAGCTAATAGTCCTAATTAACAGCACTACCCTGAAAAAACTTATTGCAATATCAAATTATATCAAAAAGGTTTATTATATTATAAATTGAAGAAGTATATGTGTAAAGTAGTTTCCTTAAACTTCTATTAAACTGCTTACTTCCTTAGCTGGTGATCACGCTTCACAATGACTAAATATTTTTTCCATAATTATTTCATGCCATGTCTGGCATATCTTGAAAATCACATAATTTTAAATTCAGCCTTTCAAACATTCGTTTCTCATAATTGTTTTACCATAATTGGCATATCTTCAAAATCACATAATTTTAAATTCAGCCTTTCAAACATTCGTTTCTCATAATTGTTTTGCCATAATTGTTTCATGCCATGTCTGGCATATCTTGAAAAACACATCATTTTAAATTCAGCCTTTCAAACATTTGTTTCTCATAACTGTTATATAAATGATCCAAACAATTTCCACTCCTTTTTTAAGAATATGATCCAAACAATTTCCACTCCTTTTTTAAGAATGTCCCATACAAAACGCTGTCAAACTTAGTTGTAACTTAATTTCTAGGGCTATATTCTTGCCCAGGTTTGAACTTGGGTCTTTAGTATGGCAAATATCTGTATTGACCACGCCCAACAGACTAACAATTTACAATTCTTAAAGTGTGGGTTTCTACCATCTCAGCCACAATGTTCACATGGAAAAGATTGATATTACAGCCTAAAAGGAACCCTTTTGGGGAGAAAAGGTGCATTCTACAGCTCAAGCATGGATGTGAGTAATTTTCATAAATTAAAATGCAAGAAAAACAACAATTTCTTTTAAATATACAAGTATAATTAAGTTATATTTATAAATAACATAGATTCATCTTAAATAATCTGAATTTTTCAAATCCAAGAAATTTGCACCTAGATTTCTATTAACCTTTGTATTGGTATTAACTCCTTCATTATTTTATATAGAAAAAAGAAGTAAAATAGCATTGCTTAAAACAACTATCTAGACAAACTCTTACGAAGGGTAATGGATATTTATCCGAATTGTAGAAACGCCTAAAACTTTGGCCAGTCTCACTCAAAAAACTATGGGAAAATCATATTTTAATCAGTTTCCACATGGAAATCAATGAAGAATTCAGTTAACCCTAATGTCATGGAAATCAATGAAGAATTCAGTTAACCCTAATGTCATGTAAATCTAGCTATACCCCGTGTTTGATTGAATTTTGAATTAGAACGAACTCTGCAACATGACCCTTTAGAATTTTGAACTTCAAGACAGGTCACATTCGAACTTACCGTGTAACGCTCCTTTAATACTTCTGCAATTGCCTAGCACGTGATAGAGCATGTGGAAAAGAAAAAGATCTTACCCACCTGCTAGAATTTGAAAAAGCATTTTCTATTAGTACGGAAGGAAAATGGCCCCTTTGTTAAAAGTTAAAACAAGGGAAAGTCAATCTCCTGATAAACAGCATGGTAATTTGTCATTTAATTCATCCAAGACAACCAATAGAATCTATAAATTATAAAATTTCAAACCTGTTGATAAAGTCACAAAATACAATTAAAAATTCTCAAGCCTATCATAGTATCAAATACAGCAATAACACAACTTCCAAATTCCAAAACACTAATATATCGTAGGATAAAAACTGCCAATTTTGCAATACAATCAAATATGAAAACAACAATTTCCAGTTGCCATGCATATCAATGCAATTAGAAAAACACAAGTCAGTATTCAATCATATCCAATAAACAAGAAGTGAGTTTACAAAATCCAAGCATGTTAATAAAGGACTGTAAAAAGTTCCAAGCCTCTAAATGAAACCAAACATTATAAGTAAAACTTTCACATCCCAACCAATTGATGGAATCGATTGTATATATGTATAAAACCTTTGCTTTTATGAATCAATTAAATACTTAAGATTTTTGAACATGGGATAGGCAGTAAGTATAAGAAAATGGGTATTGGCAAACTCCAGCAGATAACAAATGTGCAAAGTTTGTAAATTAGGTCTTACCTCAAAGATAGCCCATTGGGATAGTTTGAGTAGTTGAGTATCGTGAATTATAAAAAAGAGGTCACAGTGGAGGTCACAGGGTCAAGTCCCTGGGCTGGCTGCCTCCACGAATATTGACCTCACTTCACTCGAGGTCCCCGCCATACAAGGTTGCCCAAACTGCAACTGGCAGGTTTGCCCTTAGTATGATCCTCACAGATCGAGGGGAAGTGTGTAGCCCTTAGTATGATCCTCACAGATCGAGGGGAAGTGTGTAGTGGGTATCCTGAGTTGTGCATTTCATCAACAAAATTTTAAAAAGAAAAAGGTCTTAAATCAAAGATGTGTGCCAAGTTACAACAGAAATGACGACAACTATTACCCCATCTAACAGATCTTTTACGCCTCAGTTGTATCTGAAGTAAAACTAAATGAAAACAGAAATAAATGGCTCTACTGTAAACGCCTTCACATACAATCGAAAACTATAGCCCCTCCCTTGCCAATGGGGTCCTGGTTCAGTGGGCAAAGGCAGTGATATGTCAAGCTACCCACCCAGGTTCAAATCCACTGGAGACAGAGATAAGTAATTGGGACCAGGTGAAACAACTGGGTAACTTTGATAGAAATGTACCTCCCCTTGAGGGCTGCTTGCTAGTGAGAACGGGCCACTGGTTGTGCCTGATTTATTCGGGCTAATTGGAATGCTTCGGGTGTTTAAAGGAAGCACTTTCAAAACAAATACTAAGCACCAGTATTGTCAAGCCCGTCAATGGAATTAAAAAAACACAAATATATTTAACCAATGCACTCAGCCATATCCAACCAATTATGCCAACGGTTAACATCGTATTGGAATTTCTATCAGAATCTTTAATCGATGCATTTTCGCCTGCTTTCCGTAAATATGAAAAATCATATGCCTCTCATTTCAACCAGCAAGAGGCCATACCCTAACACATGCCACTCGTGGCTTGAACTAAACACCACATGCGAACAAAAATGGCAAAAGAAAATGAAGTAATCGAATGCACAGAGTCTTCAATGCTGGTGGATTAGATCCTGGTAAAGCTGGGATTATGCATGGGGGACTTTTCGGTTCAGTGGAGGGAAATGCAGAGTTAGGTTTGTAACATCTTCAAAGCTGAGAGAATGAGAGTAAATGCGTTTTCTTAGTTCGGGCCTGTTGTTGAGATGAATTTTTGACGTGGGTTTTCGCTTTTCTTGATCGATTTCTGTCAAATAGAATGTCTGCTATTTATGAGAGATGAAAGATGTTGCTTGTTTGTGATGCATCGTGAGATGGTTTTGTTGAGTATCGGGGTTACACAAACACATTTACTCGAGGTTTTGATTTTTGGAGAAATGGAAGATTTTTATTTCTGTTAAATTTTTGAACTTGGAATTCCACAAATCTTTCCCTTTGTACATGTCCTTGTAAATCGTTGAGAAGTAAATTTATAGAAACATCTTCAATGAAGCTTTGTAATAGTTCAAATACTCGTTGAGAAAGAACTCCATAAAGTTTCTGTAATATCTTGAATTCTGTGAGACTCTGTTTTATGTTGAACTCTCTGGGACTCTGTTTTTGGTTGTTTGACTTACGGTTGTATCTATTTATTTTCTATAAATTTTCTTGTCAAAATCTTGAATCAACTGAAGTAATTCTAGCTTCTTTTTTCCCGGGAGAAACATCTTCATTGAAGCTTTGGAACAGTTCAGAATTCTTGTGAGCAAGAACTCCATAAGATTCCTGTAATAGGTGGACTGAATTGTTTGTTCTTGTTGCAGTTTCCTGTGGGACGGATCCACTGTCTGTTGAAGTCTCGAGTATCTGCAAATGGAAGGGTGGGAGCAACTGGAGCTGTTTATTCTGCAATCATTCTGGAGTATCTCACTGCAGAGGTTTTAGAACTTGCAGGAAATGCCAGTAAAGATCTCAAGGTTAAGCATATCACCCCAAGGCATTTGCAGCTCGCTATTAGAGGAGACGAAGAACTTGATACTTTGATCAAAGGTACCATAGCAGGTGGAGGTGTCATCCCTCACATCCACAAGTCACTTATTAACAAATCCACAAAAAAAGATTAGTTCTTTGTGTGGGGATTGTGTCAAGCGTTTTATTTATTGTAGGATGTGGGCTGAAATGTTTAGCTCAACGGAGTGCTGGGATCAGTACATGTGGATTTAGGAGTGCACTATATTCTGCAAGAGGATTAGCATTTCTTCACCACAGTTGCATTCCCCATATCATTCACAGGGACATGAAGTCAAGTAATGTCCTTCTGGATGAGAATATGGAGGCTAGAGTTTCTGACTTTGGAATGGCCAGACTCATGAATGCACTGGATACTCATTTAAGTGTCAGCACTCTGGCTGGCTTCGCAAGTAAACCCCCAAAATTACCAAGGGTTTAGGGTATAAATCAAACAAAGAAGAGCACAAAAAATTTGGGAAATCTGCCAAGAATCCTGTCCAACCCAGCAAAGAAGCAACGATGCCCATATGGACTTCTAAAAAATACCAAAGACCCAATTGCATAAACCATTCCCAAGAAACCAAAAATCAGCTCCGTTGCCCTAAAATCCGGAATATAAAATTCCCCAACCCCCAAAAAAACCCGTTAAAAACCTATTTCAGATTCAGAGATTATGAAGCTAGACATTAAAAGGCAAAAACTACATACCTTGGATACCGGATATCGATGCAGTGAGACGTCTGAGGAGTTCAAATTTTTTGTGGCAGGCTTCAGGTCAAGGAGGAGCACAAAGATGCGGAGAAAATATCAAGTTTAATATCGCAGGGGATCATTTGTTGCTAGTTTGAACCAAACAAAGACGATCGGATTGGAACCGAATAGGGAAATACGAATAGGGATTTAATGGTAGCGGGGTGATGTCGCTTCTCTCCACGCCTCATCAATAAAGAAATGCTTTAAGGCGCCTCAAGGTGGCGTATGGAAGATGATAGTGCGAACGTGACAAGTGGTAACCGGGTGTTTTCTGTTCCGCCAGGCGCGGGCGCATCCTTCAACTATGCCAAGGCTCAGTCAGTGAGGCGACGACATCCATGAATACCTCCGCCCCTTCTTTGCAGAGAGGCTGATATGCAGGCCGATATTCAGGTAATGAGGTAGTCGTTTCCTGAACAAAGACGAAGAGCCAGGTGTCTGAGGTAGTCGTTTCCTGAACGAAGACGAAGTTCGCCAGGTGTCAGCGTCTAGTCGTTTCCTGAACAGAGACGAATTTCGCCAGGTGTCAGCGTCAGAAGGAGTAGGACGACGAAAGGTCCCTTTCAAAGAAAGCCTATCGGCCTAAAAATTATTTTTAAAATAAGAATATTATAAAATTTAGTTTAGTTTGTTGTTTTTTTATATTTTTTTATTATTATAATTTGATTTACTTTTATTGAAAATTTCTACTTAAAGAAATTATAAAATGTTTAAGTATAAAAATATGTTATATTTAAAATCAAAACAATAAACAAATTATTATTTTAAGAATTGCAAAATTGAAAAAAGTTATCTATATATTATTATAATTATTTTCTTGGTAAAATAAAATAAAATTTGGATTTATAATTATGGAAAATTAAAGTTTGGAATATATTTGAATATTTATAAAAAATAAAATAAAATTGTGGAATAAATACATTTTTTAATTCGTTTAAAGTATTGAGAGAATTGTTTTTATAAGATAATTATGATAACTCAATTGAGCCTATGTTTAACCATGATCAAGATATTCTTAAACTCACAATCAATCTATTTGAAATTTGAATTTAAAACACTTGATCGAGGGATTCTTAAACTCACAATCAATATATTTGAAATTTGAATTTAAAACACTTGATCAAGGGTTTTAAGTGCTCGATCGAGCTATTGAGGGCCTAAAAAATAGAGTTTTAGTTCCTCTTCTGCTGATTTTTCTGTAACACCATTTTGTACTATAGCAAACTCCAAGCAAAATTTGCCTTTAATTGGCGGCGTTGATCATGTTGGATTCACAAAGGAACCCTCTATCCAATGGCATATGAGTTTGACATTTTCGTATTCATATGATATTTTGTATCTAATTTCTTTTAAATATAATGTTTGAAATTTTTTGAACAATTTTAAAGAGGTTAAATAAAAAATCAATATCATAAAATATACACAACGAAAAAAATTCACAAAATACCACTATCCTTGTTTATGAGTCCTCTTGAAAAGCCTACTCTTAGTTTTTCAAATTATTTAAATAGTTGAAAAACACCTTACGCAAACACATGTGTCTGCAACATGCAATTAAAATATTACTTCGCCAACTTTGAAAAATAATAAAAGATATAACTTTTCATAAAAAAGTAAAATTTTAATATGATAAACTTAGCTCTCTCCATCTATATATATATATATATATATATATATATATATATATATATATATATACATATACATATACATATACATATACATATACATATACATATACATATACATATACATATACATATACATATACGTTATTTTTTTATTTTTATTTTAAATTACACATTTTAGACTAAGTTATGGTACGTGAATACACACATACCTCTTAAGATGTGTGAAAATTTTTGGAAAATTGACATATTATACAAAATTAAATATTTTTACAAAAAATATCATTAGGAAAACAACCTAATTCTCCAAAATTTGTACTTTTACTCCAAATCAAAATTCACAGTGCTTATATGAAATTTGAGGGCTTCAATTCGATAAAAGAGGAAACATTTGAAATTTCATCATCACATTTGGCTCAAAAGTGTAATCCTTCTTCATGCTTTCACCCGAAAAGAAAAAAACTACTTTTTCAACTTGTCTTTTCAACTTAATTCCCTACTAATTTACCCAAATTTTGAGCAGGATCACTTGTTAGATGTGAAATTTAATTCCTCATCCAAGAAATACCCATGTTGCATACTTTTGATGGACCCTACTATGCAAAAAATGAGAAATACATGAAAAAAGTGATTGCAATCATGTTTTTCATGTAATTCTCATTTTTCGTGTATCTGGGTCTATCAAAATTATGCAACATGGGTACTCCTTAGATGAGGGATTAAATTTTGTACCTAATGTAAGTGCTTCCACTTAAAATTTGAGTAAAATTGTGTGGAGATAAGTTGAAAATACAAATTCAAAAAATAGTTTTTTTTTTTTTAATATTTTTAATTTTTTTACTCCAAAAATGGTGAATCATCCCCCATGCTTGACATTGTCATCTTGAATCCTATTGGTTCTTATAAAGTTGATTTTGATTGTACATTTTTGTTTTGAGGCCCATTTTAGGCCTTAAAATTTCTTTAATGATGCTCCTGAATCCTTTGATTTATGATGTGGCCAATTTCTCCAATACAGGGAGTCCCACAAGAACATGGGATTACATAAACATCATTCATATTTTTGGGGTACACCTAGTCTTTGACATATCTTAGGGATATTTGAATGGTCTTCAAGGGACTAAAGTGGAAGGTACCTTGTGCTTTTTAAGAATGTGAGCAATCCTGTTAGTGGTCCATTGGATAAAGGGAAGAAGAACACAAGGGACCAGATCTTTGGGCTCTTTTTTTAACCTAGGACCTTTGCTAGCCTTTATGAAAGCCTTGAGACCTTGGTGCTTATTATAATCATTATTTTAAAACACCTTAAGAAGATGAGTTCTCTCATTCTCCAGTTGACTTTCATAAAAAATCCTTAAAGCACGAGTTGCCAAAGTGTTGAGAATTCCCAATTTAGCCATTGTAATTTCTTTGCATGTTTATACTATTTAATTGCATGCTTGGATCAAACTCTACATCTTTGTCCTAATGATGAACAATAGTGGGTGGTTGAAATGTGTTAACCAGATATTTGTTAATGTGATTTCACTAAAAAAAAATCTTGAACAAAATTATTATTAGCATTACTATTATTATTATTATTATTATTATTATTATTATTATTATTATTATTATTATTATTAAGTTTTTATATGCTTATTAATTAAATTTAAATAAAAGAACTTTGTTACTATATAAATAAAAATAATGATAAATATAATGTTTATTAACAAGAATCATCATTATTTTAAATTTATTTTAATGTGATATGTATATTACGAATTTTTCCACAAAGAAATTGTTTGTAATTTTATTAATAAAAGAAAAAAGAAAAATATAACAATTTATTTTATTATTATTTTTAAACAAAAATGAGCATTTTGATATCAAGTTTGCGCCCAATCGCAATAAGTACACATGGATTACATCTGCAATTTTTAGAACTAGCTAGAGATCAAAGAGATCACCATACCATTAAATAGAAAGACCCCACAAGACTAACAATAAGCTTGATTACATCATATTTGAAAAACTACATAAAGGGACAAAAGACACATATAGTGAAAACCATGAAATTTAATAGTTTTCTATTATTGTCTGGTTGAGATCTATATAACGCTTGCCTGGGTCCTCTTGGTGCTAGTCTGGTCCTGTAGGTACATCTATGCTAAGTTTGAGACCCATTATTATATTATGGAGTGCTTCAACTTCATCTATCAAGCGAGAGATCTAATACTAGAGCACCAACAATTTATTAGTGTGTTTCACCTGAGTGTGATACATACGGAAAATTTTTACTTACATATCATAGTCTACCCTGTGAAGAGCTTTATGAGCAAATAGGAAATGAGAGAAAGGGCTTGCTAGCCAAAAGGAATTGGAAATAGGGGGGACTTCAATCTGACCTTCTTAGACCTTGAATTGAATGAGAACTAAGGCCAAATGAGATTGCAATTAACATGTAAATTTTTTGACAGATCGACAGAGAAAACTAAGGTTGACTGTGGGGAAGGAATCAAGAAAATACAACACCACATTTGAACTGGGGACATGCACAAAGTTCCAAGGAAGTAAGACTTTAGAGTTGTTGGAGCGACATCCAACAAAACCTTAAACTTTGTTAAAAATTTCAAATTGAAACCCAAAATGTCGAGAAAAGCTCCTAGAAACCAGGAGTTATCATTCAAGGTAAATTGATTGTAGAGAAACAAAGAGATGCCTTCCTGAATGATAGCTCGAACTGGACTGAGGTCGACAGAGAAAGGGATCCCAGGCATTACCAGAGTGGCTTCTAAACTAGTGAGCCCCGACCTCCAAAATTCCCACGAGTTGATGTGCCAAACCCACCAACTTGCCATGCAGAGGAGGAGCAACTGAAACCTAAAGCAGAGCTCTTCATAGAGTTGTCAAAAATTTGGCTAGCTTGATGCCACGATTGAATTCAGAGACCAAACCAAAACTAAATTCACAAACCACTTAGGAGACGGAGTAGATATAAATAGGTGGAACAGGGTGTAATATAGATTTAACACACCTTCCCCAGTCAATCCACATGATTCTCATTATCAATTCATTAAATTTCCCAGTACTTCTATCAAAGAGAGTCATTATTATTGTGAGAGGAAGATGATTCCAAGGTCGGGGAAGACAATTGCAGTTAAGCCAAGAATACGAGTTGAAGAACAACACTAATGCATGGTGACGACTCACAATATATGACACATCATGGGAGAGAAACCTATTAACTTGGAACTGAACCATAGAACCTTTGAAATGATTGCAAAGATTGATACGATGAAGGGTGGAGGGGATAGGGATTTAAAATGATTCTAGGAAGTTCATTAACAAAAAAAGGGGACTTCCTAGAAGGTAACCAAACTCTTGGAGGCATATGGTAATTAGAGAATTATACATATTATTCTATAATCATTCATTTCTAACATAATCTCTTGCAGAGAGTAGGCCATATTAGCTTGTAGGTTAGCTTCCACATTATTGTTTATGAGTACATAACATAACCTCTTGGAATGAAAGAATGCAACCAAACTTCTAATTATTTGGAGCACCAAGATAAGGGATTTATTTTTTGGATTGTTTTCACCACTGAGATATTGAATTATAAGCAATGAATCTCCTAAGACAATAATATCTTCTACACCTTTGTCTTTAGTAATGCATAGACCTTGCAAGATCCCATACATCTCTACTTGGTTGTTGGATTTCCTTCCTAAGCCCCATGATAATTTTACCTCCATTATTCCACCCCTCGGTATAACAAACTGAATTGAAATGTCTTATTATTTTTTATTACTTTTTTAGTTTCACTAATTTATTGTTTGAAAAATAAATATTAAACTGAATATTTTGAAAATAAAAAATAATTTACAATTTTTAAAATTTAAATTGTTTTTTGATAATTGGTTGATGGTTATTTTTATGTGGTTTTAAATTGAATTATGATATATAAAAATTATATTAAATAATAAAAAATCTAAAAAATATTTTTATTCAACAAAATTCCATGTGGATAGTTGTCCATCATTTTTATGCAAGAATGCCATGTGGATAGTAATCCACCATAATCCACATGACATTTTGTCGTAAAATAATTACCAATTACATTTATTTTCAACATATGTCTACTAGTTACAAAGGAATGTCAAAATATATTAAAACTTTCACATAGTAAAATATTAATAACTATATCCTTTCTATATTTCTATAATTTTAATAAAATCCATTCATTGCTATATTGATTTGGAGTTAATAATATATATATATATATATATATATATATATATATATATAACTTCAATTGTTAGTTACTTTTTGCATAAGAAGTAGGCACTAAGCAACAAAGTTGCATATTAGACTTGTTATTATTTGATTTAAAGTTTAATTACAACATCACATGTCATCTAAGGCGTCACTACAACATATGTCCCATTTAGGTTGCAAATCACCAAAAAATAAATATTTTGAAAATAAAAATTAATATGGGTGCATATAAAACATATTTTAAAAAATGATATATATATATATATATATAACTTCAATTGTCAATTACTTTTTGCATGAGAAGTAGGCACTAAGCAACAAAGTTGCATATTAGACTTTTTATTATTTGATTTAAAGTTTAATTACAACATCACATGTCATCTAAGGCGTCACTACAACATATGTCCCATTTAGATTGCAAATCACCAAAAAATAAATATTTTGAAAATAAAAATTAATATGGGTGCATATAAAACATATTTAAAAAAATGATTTTCATCTTCAACCCTTTTAATATCATAAAAATAACTAATTTTATGAACTCTTTTCCTTTAAAAATTGTCCGACATCTTATTTTCTTACCATAATGGTAAAATTACTTTTTATTTTATTTATTTACTTTAATTTGACATCAAACTAATATCAACCTATTATTAAATTAAATAATCTTCATCTTAAAATTAAAATATTATTAATTTAGATTCATCTTAAATTTAAATCCATCAAATACCACAAAAAAAAATAAGCTTTAAAATTTAAAATTCAATTCTCTTTTAAAATACAAAAACCTAATTTAAAATTTACACTTTTAAAATTTTGAACTCCACATTTCACTAATACAAAATTAACATAAATTTTAACTAATATAAAATTACACTTACATAGAATATCCAATATATCTCTAATATTATAAAATTATACTCACACCACATCCATATAGAATTTTATTAAAAAAAAAATCATTTACATACCGTTACATATATATTTAAAATAATTAATATATAATATTTTAAAATTATACTTACAACACATACCTATAGAAATTTATAAAAAAAATCATTTACATACAATTACATATATTTAATTAAATATATAATAATTGTAAATAATAGTCACAAAATTGTTAATTTACCAAAGCAACTCAATTAGTAATCATTTTATTTGTAACTATAAAATTGGAAATTTAAATTTCTAGTAAATCAAACAAACAAACCAAATAATCACAATATTATTATATCAAATAAATTCCAGTTTTAAATTCCCAATAAATCAAATCAACAAAAATAAACATTATTTATATCAAATAAATTCCAGTTTTATATCAAACCTTTTGATGTAATTATTATTATAAGACATGGACACGAGTAACCATGACAGCTAATCTCAAGGTTGGCAATATATTTAGTAAATCAACTCCCTACGAAATGCATTCCTAAATAAAAAAAATATTGTTACAACAACCAATATATTCTATTTATTCTATAAAGTGCTCTTGTATTGCGTATTTATTATTTTTAAATTTTAAAATATAAAAGTCACAATTCTACAAAACAGGAGTTAATTATAAAAAAACTTTGTATTATAATTAAATGTGATTGTGATTTTTAAATCACATGTATACAAAACAGAAGTCAATAATTCAGAAATACACACGAGAATGAAATATAATATTATAACAAGGTGGCCTTTTCAACACTCTATTTCTCTCATTTTATTTTATAATTTTAAAGATACCCGCTTTTTCCTCTCGTTATCGCGCAATCTTAATTACTGACCCACATCTTATTTTCACATTAAGTCATACTAATCTAAGAATATCAACACATTAATTAATGTGTCTCTTCGGAGAGGGTCAAGGTCAAATATCTTTGGAAAGTATTATATCTATATATATATATCTTTGTGCCGGAGTTGTTTAAGGAATATTATTAGGAAAGGAAAAAGGTGGGTGGATTATTTAGGTAAATATAAACCTTTATAATTAAGATTATGTGATAATATATTTATTAAATAATTAATTAAATAGTTTATTATATAAAGTTAAATTTAATTAGAGTTTTTAAAGATTAAAGTTTGAAAGGGGATGTATTGGAAGAAATTGTTGATTTTCAATAGATTTGTAAGAGAGTTAGTCAATCTAGTTTGATTAAATGGAAAATTTGAGTTGTTATGTTTTTTTTTTTGACATAATCAATTTATAGACTAGAGCATTTTTATTGGAGGAGACATTTGAGATCCTTGGTAAGTTAGTGAGAGCTCACTTGAATAGTTAGAAATATGATATAGATATGTTATGCCATAGGATGTCACAACTAGATGCGACCAATTGTTAGGAAGTCCATTTAAGGTAAAGGTAATCTTTGAGAAGTACAATCTAGAAGATCTTGTGGATTTAGGCCTTTATACCCCATTCATGGATCTAGGTAGATTGTTTGCTCCATTGCATAGGAATTGACCCCATGTAGTAAACTCTTTTGGTATAGTACGACAAGATGACATCTCATTCACTTTTCCCTTAAAACAATGGAAATAATGGTTATGAGGAATATCTACTAACTTGGGGTTTCATTGGTGTGATGCTAAACCACAACTTGTTGAGTGGAATCCCCTCCTCCAAAAACAAGGTAATAGAGAACCACAATCTAGCAAGCTTAGGACTAAGAAGAACAATGAAGTTTAGGAAAAGATGCAAGTGCATAAAGAGGAAGTAGGAGGTAGTGAGTTTGTAGTTGAGGAAAATATCAAACTACATGAGATTCTAGAGACATAGGGTTCAACTATTATAGGCCAATTCCTAAGAAATAGAATGGGAGGTGAAACCATTTAGGCCCATGCAAAGGAAAACTTTGAAATTATGCTAGGATATCCTCCACATAGCATGGTTTTGGTAAATGGTTGAATGCTCTAGAATCTTAGAATTGTGTTTGATGCCAAAACAATCCTTTAGAGTATGTGGAAATGTGGCTCCCAAACTACATTCCTCAAAAAATGTCACCTAGATTTCCATGTTTTCTTAGCTTGAGGTAAGGTTGCCAAGCCTTCTCCTAATTATGTGATCAAATGAAGCATATATGGAAATAGGAAATTGTTTGGGTTTATTCTATGTAGTTGATAATTATTATTGTGATACAAGGTACATGGGTAAGGCAAGAATTTAGGGACTAGCAAACTTTATCATAATATGAAAGGGATTTGTAATTTTTTATGTTAAAGAGATCATTAAATATTATTTACACTATAGGATTTTTGTAATGTGGGATTCTCTACGTAAGTAGTGTCAAGTAAAACCAAAAGAAATGTTTCATTATATTTATTTTCTTAAGACAATAATTAATGATAGAAATAATAGGTTTATTAGAATATGTCATGGTGCACAAAAACATATTCATCTTATTGTAGATTTTGTATATTTTCATAATGAAAGTATGAACATTGAATCAGGCATTGATGATGACTGTTGAAAACATAATCCTTGTGGTTATATAAATTTGGCACATTCATTTGAGTGGAAGGTGAAAATCCTCAAGCAAAGGCAAACAATCATGAGAAGTCCAAGAGACCTCTTGGAATATGAAACCAAGGGTCAAGAAAATGTGCATTTATATGTATATTATGTTAATAATATACTTCTTACACTTTCCTAAATACATGCTTTCTAATTCTGTGAGTTTCAATGGTGATATAAAGACATAGTTTAGACACCTTGATATAACTCCTCAATCTACCATCTCTGATATCCATTTATTTATCTACAATATATGCCATCCACTTAGTTTTTCTTTGTCCTAGACATTTCTTTTCTTGGTTGTTTGTGTCACCCATGTCTCTTTTGTTGACCACTTGATCCCATTGATCTTGTGTTGGGGTTCAAATTGATCTACTTCTCTCCCATTACGTTGTGAGTTATGTCCAAAATTTATTGTATTCTCTTGAATGCTATCCCTTGAGTAATGATCAATTTCAAATTCATTTCTTTAAGTTTCAGCTTTGCATGCAAATGGCATGTCCTCTACATCTGTGGCTTTTGAATAAATTATTTGGTGGAGAAGAGAGGGCACAATACCATACAAGGACCACCAGGCTAAGGTTGTAGCAATTGTCACTACTGCGACTACTTTTCCAACAACTATGTCTCCATGATGCATTTGAACCCAAGGAAATACTGGAGAAAAGGTAGAAGGCCATGGAATCATGACTCAACATTAGACAATGATGATGTGTTACTAGACATCATAGCCAAAGTTTTTTGAGCCAAAGGTGTCATGTAAAGGTGTAAACAAACTGGACATGCCTTGGTTGATACAAATCCATAATGTAAGGTGGAGTTTACAAAAACAATGGTATGAGAATTTAGAATATAGCTATATAAGATTTCATTTCCATCAACCAATATTTCATTTTTGGATTTAACCCTCTAAGGACTAGTTTCTTGTTGCACTACAATTGTTTTTAGAAATTTCCTTGATTTTTACTTATAGTGAGTTTAGTAGAGAAAGTATTCGACCCTGCAACAATAGAGACAAATATTGTTTGGCCAAAAATCTCAAGACTCAATGGAGAACTCTTCAATATAGATGACTCTATTTTTATGTCATGTTGATTATTATTGTTATAAATCCATGTATTTTCATTGTGTTGATCAAATTGGGCATGCTTGCAAGGTCCATTTCCTAGGCTCAATAAAGGCATAGATGAAACAGGGAAGGCGAAAAACAGGAAATGGCATATACATTATGTGCGAGAGGAGGCTTGTTAAAGTTGGAAACCAGGGAAAATTCCACTTCTGATAGTTCAGTCGTTGGAGATAATTATTACATTGAATTCCTCTTTTCGAGAGGACCAAAATCAACCTAAAGATCACTAAATTTGGACAAGGGGAAATATATTTTTGAAGTAAAGGCCACACATGTATAATTGTCAAGGTTGGCAACACCATCGTGTAGGCTCATGAAGCCCAAGCGATATTTTGACCCTCAAAGACTTGTATAAATAATGATGAACTCAAACCTCATTTGGCACCTCATCAACTCACACATTCTTCTCTCTCCTCATCTGATTGGTTTGTACACCTCATTGGGAAATTCATCTTCTCACATGTGTGGTAGAAAGGAGGAAAAATTTCAGGAGGTTGAAATTCAGATCTATTGCAGGGTTTGGCCAACATTGACGAAGGGTTGTTTGAACTCATTTGATTGTGATTTTTGTGGGAGAATATATATTTCAACAAGTCACATTTATTGGCACAAAAATCGATATTTTATATATTGTTTGACCTACATTGACCGCAAGCCTGTTTGATCACAAGGTGGACTTTAGGTTGACCAAGTTTTATTGATGATTTATTGACTATTTTGGGCTGACTTTAACCAAGAGAGGCAGATTTTCTCTCTCTTTTTTCTAAATTGTTTTGAATAAGTTTTTAACTATTGTGGAATTTTTGGTTAACATTGATTTCACTGCTATTGACTGAGGGCTAAACTGTAGATTTGACAGGGTTGTTTGAGACAATGTTTTGGCAAGTCAATTTTGACTTTGAATTTGGATTATTGTACTCTCTCTCTCTCTCTCTCTCTCTCTCTCTCTCTCTCTCTCTCTCTCTCTCTCTATTGAACATTTGATATAATAATAAGAAGAATCAATTAAAAGGTTTTCCCTATCTTGGGGTTTTTCTCTGGCATTCGCCAAACACTGGTGTTCTCTTTTCTTGGCTTGTATTTTGCATTTATTGTTATGTGATATCTTCAGTTACTATCAATGTGATTAATGGTTTATGTGATTTCTATTGGAAAATATCATTGGGCTAATAATGGACATTGAAGTAATATTTGCAAGCATAGAACACACCATTGTTAACTAAAATTAGCATGGTATCAAATACAGGTGAAGACAAATCCCAAGTAAGAGAGAAAGGAAATCACCAAGATATTTATTGGACTAATACAAGTCTCATATGGTATCTACATATTACTTCGAGATTGAGGACAAGCTTAATGACAAATCAGACTATCATGCATGGAAGATGACTTTGGATGTAACATTGGAGGAGTATGACGTATTGGACTATGTGCAAGGAAAAGTGGTGGAGCCTCCTTCAAATTCATCGGTTGTTGCTGAGACAAAGTATATAAAATGTGAGGTCAAAGAAAAAGATGATTGAGTCCATTCAAAAGCATTTGGTTGCCTATATTTATGATTTGGGAACTTCTAAGGAAATATATGATAAGTTGGTTGGGATGTTCAAAGTGAACAATGAAAATAAAATTCGATTTCTCAAAAACAAGTTGAAGGATATCAAGATGGATAAACAGGAGTCTATCCAATCCTACTTCATGAGAATAACTCAAATCAAGAATGACCTACTATCTATTGGAGAATTTATGGCTGATAGGGAGCTCACTCTCATTGCACTTGGATGCACTCAAGAGGAAACATGGATGATGGAGAGAGATAATACCTCTAATGGAAATGAACCTACTTCCTTCACCGGTCATGCAAAAAGGAAGAATAATGTTGGTCCAAGGAGATAGGTTCAAGGATCCATGAAGGGATTCAAAGAAGGTGTTATAATTGAAACATGTTCGACCACTATGCAAGAGAGTGCCCTCACAAGAAGAATGCTACATGGGATGATGACAACAACAACAATTTCAAAGGAAATGGAAATCAAAGGAACAATAGGTTCAACAACAAAGGAAAGAGGAATGTTCCAACTGCTTGAAATGGAAATGGTCGACCTCCCAAAAGGACAAGAAACGCTAGGTATGATGAAAGTAATGTTGTAGAAAAACAAGATGAGTTTTATCTTATTTCCACTCTATCTACTTCCTCTCCTCTGGATACTTTATATCATTGGTTGATTGATAGTGGAGCCTCGAGGCACTTCACTGGATACAAGGAGGCCCTCTCATATTTGGTTGGAAAGAAAACTAATCTAAAGATCACGCTTGGATATAATGCCACCTACCCCATGAAAGGGATAGGTATTGTCACTCTTCACTTGAATGAAGGTCAAAACATAAATCTACAATAAGTATTGTATGTGCTCGATTTTAAGAAGAACTTGGTGCTTATTTTTGCAATGGAAGATAAAGGCTTCAAGGTAGCATTAATTGATGGAAAATTATGCATTTGGCATAGAGACCATAAAGATTAATTTACTTTTGGATTTAGGGTTGATGGTATCTATCAAGTTGGTGGGCGTCCTTTGGAAGCTTTAGTGAGTGATACTTCTCTTCAATTTGAATTATGGAAATGAATATTTTCCCACTTACATTACAAAGCCTTACCTAGGGTACAGAAGATGGTCATAGGCGTGCTCAAGTTTAGCATGAATCATGACGGAGTTTGTCAGGGTTGTGCAGTTGGGAAACATACAAAGGGACCATTCCCTTCTAGTGAAATAAAGACTACCAATATTCTTCAATTGGTCCATTCTGACCAATCTGGTATCTTTCCCATAACCTCATTACGAGGATAGAGATATTATGAAATCTTTCTAGATGAATTCTCATGCCAAAAATTGATTTATTTCGTAAAGAGGAAGGATGAAGTGTTCAAATGATTTCGTTCTTTCAAATCATTGGTGGAGAATCAAACAGGGAAGAAGATCAAGACGTTGAGGATCGATAATGGAACCAAATATGAACCAAATGAATTCAATGACTTTTGAAGAGAGGTTGGCATTAAGAGGGAGAAAATTTTTCCATACACTCTTGAGAAAAATGGTGTTGTTGAAAGGAATAATTGAACAAGTATGGAAGCCACCCATGCCATGATCTATGGTCAAGGTCTTCTAAAGTTCTTATGGGGAGAAGCTGCCACCACCACCGTATGTGTTAAAAATAAGACCTCGCATCAAGATTTGGATTTTAAGACACCCGAGGACGTTTTCACTAGTAAGAAACTAGATGTTTCTGATTTTAGAATATTTGGTTGTCTGGTATACTTTCATGTGCCTAAAGATAAAAATAATAACTTGGAAGCCTCCGGGAAGAAAGGTATATTCATCAACTATAGTAAAAATTCAAAGGCATATGGAATCTATGTACCTAGTCAAAGAGATGTGGAAGTAATT
Source organism: Pinus tabuliformis (assembly GCA_031772625.1). Lineage (NCBI taxonomy): Eukaryota > Viridiplantae > Streptophyta > Pinopsida > Pinales > Pinaceae > Pinus > Pinus tabuliformis. Next base: position 845,751,601 of record CM062818.1, on the reverse strand, counting down.
CATGATGTCACCTTTGATGAATACAAGACCCTTGGGAAAGTAAGAGATCTCACCATCTCAAGGAAGTTAAATGAGGACGTTGTCGAAAGATAGGATGAACCCCTGAGAGATGAGCCTATGCCTGATGTTGAAGGTCTGATGGACCCTAATGATTCAACTCTTGGTGATCCCACTACTTCAAGGAAAATACTGTTGTGGCTCAAAGATACTCTTAAAAATGTTGAAAGATGTATTTCTCCAAGAGGGACATTTTGTGAAGTAAGAATCCGAACAGGTATCGAGTGTATTTGGCTTCCATGAGTACTATTATTCAAGTTGAACTATGCACATTCGAAGAAGTCATAAAACACCAAGTATGGAAGGATGTGATGAATGAGGAATATGAATCAATCATGAAGAATGATGTCTAGGACGTGGTTCCTAGACCTAAGTAAAAGTCTATGGTCACCTCCAAATGGATTTACAAAATTAAACATGGAGCTGATGGAAGTGTTGAAAAATGAAAGGCTAGGTTCATTGCTCGTGGCTTCTCTCAAAAGGAAGGAGTGGACTATGATGAAATATTTGCACCAGTTTCCCGATATACCATTATCTAATCTATTATTGCTCTCATTGCCAATAGAGGATGGAACCTACATTAAACGGACGTTAATATTGCTTTCTTGCATGGCTCGCTCAAGGAGGAAATCTACCTGGAACGACTGTAGGCGTTTGAAGTACAATATAGAAGGACACATTTTCGTTGGCTGAAGAAATCTCTCTATGGGTTTAAGCAAGCCCTAGGGTTTGGTATGAAAGGATTGACATTTATCTTATGAAGCTGACTCAGATTTACAAGGAGCTATGTTGATCCAAACCTATACTTCAAGGTTTAAAAGGAAATGCCTCTTAGTTTGGTCCTTTATGTTCATGATCTCTTTCCGACTGGTGCAAACCCTCTCATTTCCTAATGAAAGATGAAGTTGACTTCTGAATTCGAGATGAAGGACCTAGGATTGATGCATTACTTCCTAGGCTTGGAGGTTTAACAAAAGCTAAGAGAGATTTTCATTTCTGAAGGAAAATACATTGTGAAGTTGATTGAAAGATGTGGGATGGTGGAATGCAAGTTTGATGGAAATCAACTTCAAGGAGCTATGTGGAATTCTTGCTAGGCCCAAATTGACAAACCCTTCTGCATATAGACAACTTATGGGGGCCTTGATTGTAACCCCCTCCTCCACATCTACCTAATTAACTGTCCAACCAAGGTAAACATGTGACGAGAAGTTACAATGATATGATTTGACTCCCTATATGTGAGTTAAGGAAGTGGAACCAATGGAACACGTCACGCAAACCTTCCACATCAGCAGCAAAACTCCCAGGAGTCATCCCAACCACTCAGGTAACCAAGCCTTGAGACCCATTGAAGTTTTAGTGCATAAAACCCCTGGACACTCCCTTGATATGGACAATGGTGCATCTGGGAGGCTCCAAAAACTCCCATAGCAAGGACATGTGAGCCTTTTGTGCCTACGACTCTAGGATTTGTGCAACGATTTCAGGCATAGATCCTAGGTCACTGCCCATAACTCAATGACAGGTTCAAAAAATAAATTTGACAGCGGAACAAAGATACTTCTGCAAAAACATCAACAAGTATCAGACTGGACCCCTACTAGCCATGACAGACATTTCATCAAACATGTCACAACACATGAAAGATACAACTCTTAACAACAGAACTTAGCATAGGGGTCTCATACTTATTTGAAAATAGCTAAGAAGCATTGATGCCTCAACACATTAGCTGCAATTTCATCTATTAGGACATAGATACATTGTTCATTCATTTATAAGTAAAAACATGATATGATCCAAACATCATGATAGTCATAAAACTCAATCATAACCAACATATAAACATCAGAGTTGCTAAGCATAGAACAACCATATAAGCCACATAACGATAAGAATATTTTCCCATCAATACAATAGGAAAGAGATTTTATTGGCACAAGGAAAATGAAACCAATTATGGGACTTCCACGGACCACCCAACCATAGACACGGATGAGCCAAATATCTCTTCAGCCATTCATCCTCGTGCCATATTCCAAGCATGAATGCGGGATATCATGGAACAATCCATCAAAACTGAACTAGGGCTTCAAGAGGCCTAACCACCTCAACTCTTCAAACAGTAATTCCACCTCATGGTCAGACATCATAGACCATCACCAGATTTCTCTCTACCCAAGCCTCCTAGGGCTCCAGAGCGTTTGTTTCAACCAAGGATTCTAGGATTAGTAACTCAACCCACAGCTGCTGCCAGGCTTCTAGAGCATTTGTCCAACCAGGGCTTCCAGGACTAGTAACTCAACCCACCAAGGGCTTCCAGAGAATTTTTCCAACCAAGGCTTTCAGGACTAGTAACTCAACCCAAGCTAAAGGAAACATGAGAACCAACCAAAAAAACAAAGAAATGAACCCACAACACCATGGCTATCCCGGAAATGGCAAGGCTAGGAAAATCCACCGTAAATCCAAGAAATCTTCCAGGCCAATGACATATCATGACCAATAAACCACATGTATATGAAATCCATTCCCAAACTAGTGAGGAAAACATACATGCAACTTGGTATCTACAAGCAACACCTATTTTAGTTGTTGATCCTCGATGTCGTCTTACAGTTTCCTGCTCTTCATTTTCCTTCTTGCTCCAAGCATCCAAGTATGCGACACTCTCTAGGAGTGCTCCAAGAAAACTCTAAGCATATAAGATTATGAGAAAGAGAGAATAGAATGAGGGCTCCAAAACTGAGCGGACAATATCTTACACTAACCAAGCCTTCCTACTGATCCTCAGGAGATGTTTTATCAATGAGACCTCTATTTTCTTCAATTTCCATTATTTTCATTCATTTTCCTCCTCACATGCAACCTATGACCTTTCACATTCCTTCTCTCCTAATATCCATTATTTTGCTTCATTTTCCTCCTCACATGCAACCTATGACCTTTCACCTTCCTTTTCTCCTAATATCCATTATTTTCCTTCATTTTCCTCCTCACATGCAACTTGTGACCTTTCACCTTCCTTTTCTCCTAAGTTTCATTATTTTCATAAATAAATGAGCTAAAAATGCCATTTTTCCTTTCCAAAGCCTTTTCCATTGCCTTTTCAATTTCCTTTAGCCATAATAACCAAAAAATGAACACCCACTAGGGTGTTTTTCACACCATTCATCTTGGAGTACATGTCCCATGACCTTGGTCTTATATTTTGTTTTACATATATTTTTAACTAGGGATGTTACATTAATGTTCTTGGTAAACTCCCAAATGGAAATATGCTAGTATATATTGCATCATCACCAAGGCCAAATATATTGCAGCTAGTATGGACTATTGTGAAGCTATTTGTTTGAGGAAGATCTTCAGTGAGTTGTTTGAGCATGTATTGGATACCATCGTTATAAATTGCAACAAGAATAGTGGTATTTTCCTTTCAGAGAATCTCATATTCCACGACCAATTCAAGCACATTGATATCAGAAACCACTTTATCCGGGATATGGTACAATGGGGAGCAATAAGGCTCCAACACATCAGGACTTATGAGAAAGTTGTTGAAATTCTCACAAAGCCCATGGGGAAGGTCAAGTTCTTAACCTTCCGAGAGAGACTTGGATTTGTGGAAGGACCCTCCCATGAGGGTCCCACTTGAGTTGGACATTGATCGTTGGGAGCTACTGGGGGCCTGGGGTACTTCCTGGACCTATGTGTGACCATAGGGTGAGTGGTTAACCTTATCCTATAGGTACGTTGTGTCCAAGGTGAATGGTTCATCTTCACCTCTGAAACCCTATGATGATATATGAGAGCATAGGGTGAGTGGTTCACCTTCCCCTATGGCTAATGATATATGCTTAGGTTGAGTGGTTCACCTTCTCCTACAGATTCCCAAACATACATCCTACCCATGTAGTCTAGGACTCCTGGGAAGTACCTCTCATGTGGCATATGAGTTGGGAAAAGAGGATAGGGACAATAACACTACAGATGGATGCATCATGTACTATCGTATTCCATATGTTTAAGATGCATGATGTTCAACAACTTTATCATTTAGGATCAATTTAGATTGGGGTTCTACCCCTGGTCATGTGGAAAAAAATTTGTCAATGGAGAGTGGCAAGGTCTTGTAACTCACTCTCAATTGATTCTTCTTCATTACCTATATCAGTGTTCAGCAGAGTTGAGAGGAGATGTAGAGATGGTACAAGATGACGAGATGGAATGATGATCGATGGTCAGATATTGATAGGTGTAATTATCCCTAGTTGAGAGGGAGTGTCAAAGTTGGAAACTAGGTCCAAATTCCACTTCAAACAACTCATTTGATGGAGATAATTATTTCAATGAATCCCTCTTTTCGAGAGGACCCAAATCAACCTAAATATCACTAAATTTGGACAAGGGGAAATATGTTTTTGAAGTAAATGCCACACATGTGTAAATTATCAAGGTCAGAAACACCATCATGTAGGATCATGAAGCCCAAGAGACATGTCTTTTGAACCTCAATGGCTTGTATAAATAAGGATTACCTCAAACCTCATTTGGCACCTCATCAACTCACACATTCTTCTCTCTCCACATCTAATTGGTTCGTACACATCATTGGGAAATTGATCTTCTTACACATGTGGCAGCAAGGAGGATGAATTTTAGGAGGCCAAATTTCATAAATTTTGCAGGCTTTGACCAACATTGACCAAGGGTTGTTTGACCTCATTTGACTATGATTTTTGTGGGAGAATCTATGTTTCAATAGGATGCATTTATTGGCACAAAAATCAATATTTTCTAGGTTGCTTTACCTACATTGACCGCAAGAATATTTGACTGCAAGGTGGACTTCAGGTTGACTGAATTTGAGTATTGATTTATTAATTGTTTTGGGCTAACTTTGACCAGCACGTGAGGCCAAGTTTTTATCTCTTTTGACTAGGCTATTTTGAATAAGTTTTTAATTGCTATTGGCTTTTTGGTTAGGGTTGATTTGATTTTTGTTGACTGAGGGCTGAATCACAGATTTGACAAGGATGTTTAGGAAAGTTGTTTGGCAAGTCAATTTTGACTTTGACCTTGGATTATTGTACCCTCTCTCTCTGTTGAACATTTGATATAATAAGAAGAAGAATTGATCAAAGGGTTTTCCCCATCTTGGGGTTTTTCCTTGGAATTCGCCAAATATTGGTGTTATCTTGTCTTGGCTTGTCTTCTTTATTTATTTTTTATGTTCTATCTTTAGCTACCTTCAATGTGATTAATGGTTTATGTGATTTCTATTGGAAATTAATTGGAAACTATCACTGGGCTAATAAAAGGACATTAGAGTAATTATTACAAGCATAGAACATACCATTGTTAAGTAAAATTAAAAAGGCTAAAGTGAAAGATATTAGAATCAAGTTTTTTTTAATGAATGACAAGGGTGTTTCTACCTTAAGACATATCCATTATTTTTTTGTAAGCTTTGAAAGTGGAGCTTTGAGAAATACATTTCCTTGGATGATTGGTTTTCTTCACTTCCTTCTACACTAGTGTGTTCTCAAGGATTCCTCCAACAATTTCTATCTTGTTTCTATCTATACATAGTTGCATTTTCATTCTCATGTAGACTTCTTCCTTCCTCTACACTCCTATTTCCTCCATGCCATTATTTGTGTTGCAGAAATCGATTTTAATGTCTGGAATGCTAGCCAATCTTCATTTTCATTTTTTTTAGTTTCTTTTTTCTATATCTAAATCCTTCTTTCTTTTAAGAGGTATAGAATCATTAAACATGTTTTCTACTTCTCCTTGCACTAAAACGATATCTCATCCAAACAATCATGTCTTACAATTGCGTAATGGTTTCCCAAGAATTGATTTCCAAGTCGACAAATCCCTTCATGTCTGAGGTCTAACAAATCACATTTTCGCGACATAGTACATTCTTTAATTGTAATTTTGAATGCCGTATAGAGTACATAACTAAAACGTTTAAGTCCAAAAAAAAATTGTCGGATTTCAGGGAAAATTGACAAAAAAAAAACCTAAAAAGGGACCAAAATGTAAAAAAGTGAGACTACTTCAAATGTTTTAATCATAAATACCTATTTGTTTCAATTGCTTTATATGATATACACACAATTTTTTTAAACAATATATAATATATACATAATTGACATTAAAATGCTTTACATGACATGTGCATTGAAGCGTTTTATCTATGGATTACATTGTCCACATCAACATGGTTTTTTTGTTATTAATATATTTTTAAATAGTCAATATTACTTAATCATGCATATTAAAATATTTTTTTGATAACCCACATTGAATATTTTTGTTATTATAAATGTCACATATTAATATATCTACATAAATTAGTTAACATAGATCTTCAAATAGTTTATTTAAATCTAGTGTTGAAATATTTTTGAAAAGCATAAGGTTTAAGCACTTTACTCACATTTTTTTAAACTTTTAATTAATTTTTCTCTTTTTAAAGTTGATATCAAATTCTATTGTGTTATGTGGACATCAAAATATTTTATTTATGACTAAAAGTAAGTGAAACATTTTTACCACACTGGGTTGTAATATCAACAACAAATTGAGTGACCATAGTGAGCTTGGGATCATTGATGTTGTATAATTCTTTTAATTAAAACTAACTAAACATGTATATTGTTTTATTATAATCAACATTTCTTTTCTATTTAGAGAATATTTTATTTTAATTTTAAGAGGGACATGTGTCAACTCCACATTTATCACAAACAAAATCACATGTTCCCCTCATGATGGGTTGTAGAATATGCCTCTTGGCACAATAATTTATGCCATAAAGACAATGCTCCCTGAAAATAAGTATGTGAGTATGCGATGACAAACCCTGCACTGCCTATCAGAGAAAGCACTATGAATATTGGTAGCATTTAAGGAATTGCATCAAAAGGGGCATTATTTGTAGGTGCATTTTTTCACACCTTTGCTAGGTTTGAGTTGTTGAGAAAATGGCTAAAATTGATAAAGTATTAGAGCTACCAAACACTCTAATACTCTCTATAATTTGTTCATAACATAGTCAAAACTAGCAAGGCCACTCTCATTGATATTAAAATATGTTCACAACATGCATAAGAGAAGATTGAGTTTCTTCACCTTAATTCATAGCTTTAGTGAGATGAATTACAATAGAAGAACCAACATTCTAAACTAGTTCTTATTCAAAAAAAAAATATTTGAGTTTGAGAAAGATTCTTATCAGTAGTCAACCCATAATTAGAATAATGATGCCATTTCAAAAGTAGATTTGCATGAATATGTAGAGGTTCTACTTGCACTTCCCAAGCACATCATCAAACCTTAGGAAAAAATTATTAACAACAAGCACAAAAGTAGTCTTAGATATGAAAAAAAGTGTCCTTTCACATTCTATACTACTCCAAACCAATCCAAGTTTAGAGTGCTAGGTTTCTTCAAAAAAGTTCATCTTCACATTCTCCACTTCCACATCCACATCATATTATCAAATTCCAACATTGTGATTGAGTTGGCCACATGAAAGATCAATGGTTTGATGTTCACCCTTGTGACCATTGCAAAAAACATAGTCATTATTCAGACATATTTTCCATACATAAAATTACTACAAGAGTAAATTTTTACCTTGGATTGATAATTTCTTAGAAATGGTCTTCAACAACTAAGAATATATATCTATCATGCCTCATAATTCATTCTCGAGTATTGACATGCCTTGTAGTAGATATCTCTTCATCTCACCTTATACCTAACAAGCGAGGAATTGATAGTTAATTACTTGATTCAAAGTTATATCAAGTGATCTTGAGCTAAAGCTTAGAGCTATAGTCAACCAGTGCTAGAGTTAGAGTTGTAGCCAGACACAAACCCATGTTCTATAAACATGATTTAGTTGGTGGCATACCTTAAACCACCACCAACAGAAGAATTCAACTTATGCTACCCATTCCATCAGTGTGTGGCCATATTTAAACCATCATCATGGAGCACTTCCATTTTGCAGAAGACTTCAACTTCTAGCTAGATTTGGAATTGTTCTGGGAATTTCTTCGAGCCAAGTTCAAGAGTTGGCAGTCCGCCTTGAACCACGACAAGTAGAATAATTCATCTTTTTTTACTTCATTTGGTTCGTGGTCTTCCTTAAACTTCCATATTGAGGGAGCACATCCAACCATTGGCTATTATCCACATTTGTATTTTAGCTCTATTATTGGACTCATATACACCCCTTCAAAGTAAGGGGGAAATGTTGAAAACATAATCCTTGGGGTTATGTAAATCTAGCACATTCACTTGAGTGGAAGGTGAAAGGCCTCAAGTGAAGGCCAATGCTCATGAGAAGTCCAAGAGATATTTTCAAAAATAAAACCAAGGGCCAAGAAAATGTCTATTTATATGCATATTTTGTTAATAGTATGCATCTCACATTTATCCTAAATCTGTTCTTTTCAATTTCATGAGTTTCAACAATGACGATGGTGATGATGATGACGACGAAGATGACCAACAATCATAGACCAACTTTGACTTATCACACCTTACTAAAAGGTAAAGAATTGCTTTGTTTTCCTTAGATTTTTATTTTTGTATTTGAAAAGCTTTAAGAAAATCATTCCTAAATCAACATAGTTTTAATGAGATAAATATTTAGGAAGATTGTTATTATAACAAATATTTTGAAATTTAGAATTAATGTGGATGTTTTTAAAACATTTTTAAAAAATATATTTTTCATCTTCAACTCTCTTAATGTCTTAAAGATAACAAATTCTAAAAAACTATAACTCACCTTTCAATTCAAGAAATTTTAAATTAAATTTCCTCTTAAAAAAAATATAAAAAACGAAAATAAAAATTTTAAAAACAAAAATAAAAATTTTAAACTACTTTGAAATTTTATAACCAACAATACTCAAGAATTTTGCAATACTCTATTTCATTATTTAACTCATAAAATTAATTTTTATTTTAAAAATACTTTTATTTTATTTAATTTAACTTTGACATTATTTTATCATCAATCTACCATTAAACTACAGAAGTTTCAATGAGATATTAAGCTATAATCAAATTTTTATTTGTTTATTATAATGTTTGGTCGGGTAGGCCTTCCTAATGACATCATCATCCAACGTAAACATTTAACAATCGCTATTGTTTATTATTTATGGAATTATGTCAAGTTTTTTGATGGAGTTGTTCTAAAGAATTAGTCGTGAGGACACAATGAAAGCTAATCACAAAGGTGGCAAGTACTAAAATGTTTCAATTTTGTAAATCGGTTACCTACCAAATAAATTATTATATTTAAATTTTAAGGCTTTTATGACATTCCTGGTCTCTCTAAATGCTTGATAGATCGATATATATATATATAACATTTTTATTCCGTCGACAATATCAATAAATATACTAACTTTTAAAAATTTGTTGAATTTTCTATAATTTATTATAGAATTTTATAAAATGCAATAATTATGAAAATATTCTAACTAAAATAATTCGTTTTTCTATTTTTTAAATATATATTACGTTTTTAGTGCCTTCCATGGCAAGATGCATAGAAATGGATTTCTAGTCAACAATATCAACGAGGCTTTTAAAAAGTTGTTGATTTTTTTATAGTTTATTATAATATTCTATAAAATGCAATAATTATGAAAATATTCTAACCAAAAGAATTAGTTTTTCTAAAATTCCTATTTTTTTTTGTTGGTTCGAAGACTTGAAAATACTAAATATCTGTGTTATATATATATATATAATTTATTTATTTGTATTTCAAAAAAAAAAAGCCTAGCCAACTTGTGACAAATGCCTTACAATTAAAAATATTACATTAAAAATGAAATTTATTGATAAAAGTACATTGTCAAATTATGTATATTTATGTGACAAACAATGTAAACTTTGAAATGAGAACTATAAACTCAAAACGAGAACTCTAGCCAAAAAACCCAAAAAAAACATGAAAAACAATGCTAAAAACGAAAAGTGTGTATATTGGAACGATGATTTTTTTTCTTTTAGGGTTACTTTTCAACATATTTAAAAAATGGCAGTAAAACCAATTTTTTGTGTGCAAAAAACAATTGTTTTTGAGGAAAAAACATACTAATGTTTTTGGTAGAATAACATTTTTCTTTCCTAGGTATAATTTCAACATTTTTTAGTAATGACGATAAAGATAAAATAATGGGATCCAAAACACATTAAAATTCCATCTGTTTTCATCCATGTTGCTAAACATATAATAACATGACACTAAAGTCACTAAAATTCTAATTGTTTTCAACAAAAAAAAAAAAAAAGTAAAAATTTCAACCATAGAATTAAAAAACTCTAAGTTTTCAACACATTTAAACCATGGCATTATGAATAATTTAATAGACTAAATTAATCAAAATGTCAATACTTGTAGATTGAATGAAACATAAATTATATCCCTCAGTTATTGTTGCATTGTAGATATTCTAAACAATAAAACCCATCATAATTAAAACATATAATCCAGCAAACATAAAAATGACTTTGTATAGAAATCTTCGGCAAAATCACATAACCAATATTTCGTCGACGCGTTTCGAACCAACCAGTGTGGTTCATCGTCAGGACAAGATGAAGAACTGATCTGGCGTAGCGAGAATAAATAGAGTGTGCAGAGATTCCAACAGCTAAATCCTAACGGCTAATTTTGACCAGGTCAAACCACTAAATTAGTTAGTTAATATTTCTCGAAGAAAGTAAAATAAGGTAAATTAAGGAAATTCAATTGTTAATTTAAGGAAAAGAATAATATTAATATTATCCCAAATATTAAGAAAAATTGATATTTTAATAATAATGGTCATATTATATAATAAATAATCTATAATCCCTTATTCTTCCAATATAACCTACGAGTAAAGATAACCCATTACTAAAATTATTAGAATTTATTCATCATAGGTAATTTATTGATAATTATTTAATGGTAAATTAGATCATGTTTTTTAGAATAAATCATAAATAATGTTTAAAATCCTTGGTCAATAATCAAAAACAATATAAGATTATTAAATCATCTATATCTACTAATAGTTAATATTTCTAGAAATTAGTTACAATAGGTAAACCCTAATCTAGGGTTATTAATATTAAAAATAATAATAATCCTAATATTAATATTAATATTAATAATAATAATATTAATATTATCCTAAATATTAAGAAAATTAATATTATAATAATAATATTAGGTCGTAGGGTTTCTGTTTTTTCCCCCCTTTTTTAGGTCGTAGGGTTTCTGTTTTTTCCCCCCCTCTTTTTCTCTCCTTTGGCAGGTTTGTCCTGTTATTATATGGTGTTTGGGTCCTTTTTTTGCTTTGTTTGAGTTTCGGGCTTAGTAATATTAACCTTTCATACTATTGGGCATATGTGTTTTTCCCTTATTTCTTTATATTTTTTATTTTTTACTTTATATGTTCCTTATTATTGGCATAGTTAATTGTAATAATTTTAAAATAATTATATAGTATATTTTGACCATTAAGTTTTAAGGATGGATTTTAATATATCAACCCTAGATTTCGACATTCTTCTATTAGTAATAATTTGCTTACCTATAGTCTTAGTTAACCTCAGTAATTTTAACAATTATAGTTCTAATATGGATTTTTTGACCATTAGTTTAGTTTTTAGTTATGATATTAATAGTCCTAGTGTTAATGACCCTAGATTATGATGTTACATAATGGAACTAATTTCTAGAAATATTAATTATTAGTAGACCTAAATTGTTTATAATTATTTTTATATAACTTATCATTTTAATGACCAATTAATTTAAACACTATATATGTTTTATTCTAAAAAGCATGATATATCTTACCTTAGATAATTATGAATAAATTACCTAGGGTAAATAAAATTCTAATAATATTAATAATGGGTTATCTTTACTTATAAGTTATATTTGAATAATAATAGATTATAGTTTAATTATTATATAGTATGACCATTATTATTATAATATTAATTTTCTTAATATTTAGGATAATATTAATATTATTATTATTAATATTAATATTAATATTAGGATTATTATTATTTTTAATATTAATAACCCTAGATTAGGGTTTACCTATTGTAACTAATTTCTAGAAATATTAACTATTAGTAGATATAGATGATTTAATAATCTTATATTGTTTTTGATTATTGACCAAGGATTTTAAACATTATTTATGATTTATTCTAAAAAACATGATCTAATTTACCATTAAATAATTATCAATAAATTACCTAGGATGAATAAATTCTAATAATTTTAGTAATGGGTTATCTTTACTCGTAGGTTATATTGGAAGAATAAGGGATTATAGATTATTTATTATATAATATGACCATTATTATTAAAATATCAATTTTTCTTAATATTTGGGATAATATTAATATTATTCTTTTCCTTAAATTAACAATTGAATTTCCTTAATTTACCTTATTTTACTTTCTTCGAGAAATATTAACTAACTAATTTAGTGGTTTGACCTGGTCAAAATTAGCCGTTAGGATTTAGCTGTTGGAATCTCTGCACACTCTATTTATTCTCGCTACGCCAGATCAGTTCTTCATCTTGTCCTGACGATGAACCACACTGGTTGGTTCGAAACGCGTCGACGAAATATTGGTTATGTGATTTTGCCGAAGATTTCTATACAATGTTATGGATCACAGAAGTCTAAATTCCTTAATAAAAATGACTCATAAGTTCATTTAACATCATATGGAAATACAAATTTTTATATCAAGATATGATGCAAACATTAGTTATATAAATTGTCTTAGACAATTATTCAAAATCACTTATATTTTTTGCACACCATCAGAATTCACATTTTTAGATGAATGATTGGATGCAGATGAAGATGTTTCATATTCTTATCTTCATCAACTAGTGCCCCATCTGAGTCCACATGCATGCCCCCCATTTCAAGTTTCAAAATTCATATGGATCTACGACTGGTTTCAGTAGACTCCCATCTCAACATTGTTTCTTCTGGTAACAACCTCTTCAAAATCTCTATCGTCTTGAAGCGAAGAGTTCCTCTCTTCTTTAAATTGAAGTCATAAACAAGTATGTCAACATCCTCCAATTTTAAGAGGTCTTTGCAGCAACGATTTATATTTGTACCCTTTCTTTTTCTCTTTCCGCCAATTTCTTTTATCAACTACCATCTATGACTTGTACACACCATTGAATGGGTGTGTATTTATGGCATACAAATGTACTTCAACACTTGCAACATCTTCATTTTCTATAATGACCTTTATAACCTTAGCAACCCAGAATGGATAGCCATTGGCATCTCCATCTGCTAGCACTGGGATCATACAACCCTCCTTAATATCATGTACTGAACCCTTGTGAAGGTCTTCCATGGCTTCACGTCGTGCACAAGATATTTTGGAACCAATATACATTTCTCTTTCCTCTACTTGTGAAGAATTAACAATACCTTGAGATTGTTGTTGTTCAACAATGTTTCTTTCCTCATGTTCATTTGACACATTTTGTGGCCAAATAGATGGAGTTTTCAAAGGTATATCTTTATTTGTTGTTCTTGAAATGATATCACTTTAATTATTGAAAAAAAGACTCCTATCAAATTGAATCAACAATATCAAAGTACTCATATGTATATCTAATACATTTTTTAATTTCTTCCGGGCAATTAGAATAATTTGTATCTCTATTCCGCCTATGTGCATTATGAACTTTTGTAATTGATTGTAATAACAATATATTTGATGCAAATATTGGATGATTTGGAATGCGCTTCAAAAATGCCAAACGTGATGTTGACGCCTATTTTGTAGTAGTTGAATACTTCTTGCCCCATATTAGTGTTTTCCCATCAATTTTTTTATATGAAATTGATGTTGGAAGCTAATGTCATTAATTTGTTCAATGCATTTCTCCTCACCATGTGATCCCAGAATAAACCTTCGCATGTCAACAGTTTCTTCCAACACATCAAAAATAGGCTCTGGCATGTATGACTTCTTAATACATTCAATTAATGATGGCAAGCTCCTAACATCCTTTCTCCTCAATGTGACTGAAAAACAACTGAACATCTGATCAATATGGTCATGAGTGTGCCCAACAAGAAGGAAACCAACCTTTACCTTCTGAAAAATTCTCAACTCAACAAGCATGTTTAGATATCCTAAAAAAATCTAATTTTTGTTTTCACGACAAGTGTTATCCAATTGTAAATACAAAACTTCATGAAGATTACTAGACCAATGAGAAAGAACATCATGAATTATGGTTATTGTCAGATTTGCATCATTATGAATAGTTGGAGTTGTGAAGTATACCCTTGGAAACATTTTCCCATTGAAGACCATACAACCGACCAAGTGATACTGAATAAAATTTTCCTCCTGTAAATTTTTGGGTGTGTGAACAAAATGTGGTAGAAATGTTTTCTTCTGGTCCATACCATCAATTATCAAACCCAAATATTTATTTGGATTATCATAACACTTATTTTGATTCTTGTACAACTTTTTCCTTTCACTTGTTTGTTGTTCATGATGCTCTTGAAGCGCTTTGACAATGGAATCTACACAACATAAAAGAAAGTCATTAATAAATACGTTTTCATAGTTGATGACTATACAATTTTAAAAATTAATGTTATGAATGCTTACCTCTTTCTGCCCCTTCACATTTATCCCTTTTTTATTTAAGAGAAGCACATGTACTGCAAATCCCCATCCTTTTCTTCTTAGGAATATGAACATTATTGAATTATTTCTTCCATATCTTCACAAAATATTGATATGTAATAAATCGACCATTTCCTTCAGTGCATTCTGCACATTCTTTGTATAAGTTGTAGATTTCTTGTCTTGATAAATTATCTAGAATATGTATTGTCTCTGTATTTGGCATACACTATTCATGCTTTGAAAAACAGTCTTTCATCCATGACATTGCAGTATCTGATAATGGCCCAAAATGTCGTTTATGATGTACTTCTGAATACAATGTGGGATCCTTTTCCAAATTTTCTTGGATTATTGACAGATGAAAATTACCCATTGAATGAAACATTTTGAAAGCCTTTCTACAAATAAATAAAGACCCAATATGATAATCATAACCTAGCAATGTAGATTGCATGCACCCCACTAAATCTGAATTTTGCATGCTTTTATTCATCGACAAATTTCTCTTCCTTTTCTCCAATGCAAACTTGAAATCCATATGTTTCAAGCAATCCTAATTTTGACAACATTCGCTTGAAATGAGAGCACTGATAGAACTTCTTCTCGTGAGATATTCTACTCTACCCCTTGTATAACTAGAACATCTTGGATTGATACGAAAAGGTCTGCTCCTATTCCTTGATACAATATTTGTTGACAACATCTCCATCATTGGATCATCATCTGTATAAGCATTTCCATCATCATTATGAGGAATATTATCCTCACTATGATCATATGTGCTTTTGAAATACTGACTTGGAGGATATTCTTCATCTTTCCCTTCTTCAGTGCTACCCTCATAGTCCTTAGAATTAGGACTAAATGGAAAAAAAAGAAAA
The DNA here is from genome assembly GCA_031772625.1 of Pinus tabuliformis. Taxonomy (NCBI): domain Eukaryota; kingdom Viridiplantae; phylum Streptophyta; class Pinopsida; order Pinales; family Pinaceae; genus Pinus; species Pinus tabuliformis. The sequence goes on along the minus strand of CM062818.1, from coordinate 845,735,909 downwards.
AGAAAAAATGAGGGGTGGAGATTTAGAATATTATAATAATAATTTAATTTAAAGTTATAGTCAAGTTAGACATTAAATTGGTGTATGATTTTTTTTTGTTCATGAGATAAGGGTCTCTTTTGAGTAGAGATTTGAGCACTAAAAGGTATAGATGTGTACACCTACAAGGTTTATAGTTTGAAGTGGTTAAGCACTATGTTTGTTCTCCTCCTCATCCGAGTTCAATTCCACAAGGAATATTTTTACCTATTGCAATAAGGTTAGAAGGGTAGATGACCCTCAGGATAAAAGTCCATGGATCCTTAATTGATATATGTACCTTGTAGTTTGTTACATACGCTTTTTGGTTCTAATGACACCTAATAAGTTTGATAATAAACACATCCTATATATATATATATATATATATATATATATATATATATATATCTCTTGAAATTTATTTTTTTGCACCAAGAGGTGCATTCTACAACCCAATATGAGGGGATGTGTAATGTGTAAGTATGTCATATATCTAATAAGCTAATAATAAAAACAACAAAATTAATGTTGGCCCAAAACAAAATTGCAAAACTACCGTATCATATTTTTTGAATCTTTAAAAGGAAAAGCCATAATCTATAGATATATTAAAACCTTTAAAGACATAAATATTTCCATGTCAAAGTTGTAATATTTGAAAATATTAATTTGATATAGTTTTATTATCAATTTATTATCATGCCATTTATATTAATTCTAATAATATTATTAATATATTATAATATTAATATTATTAGATTTATTAACTTTCAATTAATAATTTGAAAAAATATTTATATTTCAAGAAATTTAATTCATCTGGTTAAAATAATAAATCCGAATTAGTAACTAACAATTTTTTTTTATTTATATATTAAAAAATATATTTATATATATTTAAAAAGATTTCTTTTTGATGATGATGATGATGATGATTAACGTCTGCTCAGACCAAATAATGGTCTATCGGACCTAAAGAAACAAATTATCTACTTTGATTTAAGATTTTATTCCTATGCTCAAAAAGCTTGGAGAGAAGCCTTTTTGTACATAAATTAAATTAAAATTTTAATTTATGTACAAATAATTTTTTAAATATTTAAATATTTTTTATTTCATTCCATAAATTTTTTAACCAAATCCTTTCATTATCATGCTATCTTAATCGCTGAGCCGGCTTTCTCTTTTGTATCAAACACGTTTCGATTCCAATTATATTAAAAAAAGAAAAATAGTACAAATGTAATAATATCAAACTTTTCTATTAATGTGTCCCATACGAAAGGGTTTTATATTTTTAGAAAGTAGCACGTTATTGAAAATGACACGGATTTTTTTAAATTAATAGTGTGGGAAATGATTTAAAATTTTATGTTTAAAAATAAAATTTAAGTCTTATTTTATAATAATAGTGAAAGGAAATAATGTGTTTTTATAGGAAATAGTTTTTTACTTTAAAGGATAATTGGTGAGTGAAAATGGTATAAATTTTCTGTAAATGGATTTTAGTTTAATTTGTTTGGTGATTTTGTGGGTTTAAGTTTTCAAAATATGTTGTATTTATTTATTAGTGGTATTTATAAATGGTGTAGTTTAATTTATAGATAAATATTTTTTTACTGGATTTTTTTATTGGATTTTTTTATTGGATTTGATTAATATAATTTTAAATTTTTTTGTTGTTTAAAATATATATTTCCAATGTATAAATAGATTTAGTACTTTGAAAAAATTATTAGGCACTCAAATTATAAAGCTATTTTGTCTATAAATTAGACTACACCTTTATAAATAATTGTATCTAGTGTAATAATGATAGCCTAATTTTTAAAAAAGAAAAACAAAACACACAAAACATGAACATAATTTTTTTAATTAATATTATATAAATCAAATAAAAATATATAAAAATTCACATCCAAAATTAATTTTTATATTTATAATAAAAATTCATAAAATATTTTTATATTATTGAAAAAAAGAAAAGAGTCAAATAAAACCTATAGAAAATTTGACATTCAAAATTAAAACTATGGCTTATCTCATTGCACCCAGAGGCTTATCTAAATAATAATTTTAATAATTTTACTCATAAAATAAATTCAAATTCTATAATATTTACTTACGTTGAAATTGTGAATGTTGATATTTATAATGGCGATTCAAATAATTATAATTAAAATAAATATAGTTTTATTTTTATTTTATCACGAGTGAAGATATTGCTTAATTTAATATTGATTTATTATTTTAAATTAATTTAAAATTTAATTATAAAATTATGGATTTTGATTTTATTTTTTAAGTGGAAAATTGAATTATGAAAGTAGTAATATTAGTTTTAAAATTTGAATTTTTAGTATTAAAAATGTTTAAATTTTTAAATATATATATATATATATATATATATATATATATATATATTATATTTTATATTTTATATTGTGATAATTTTCACTCTAGAATTTTGAAATATAAAAGTGTAAATTTTAATTTTAAATATGTAATTTTGAATTTTCATATTTTTATTTAATAATGATATTATGGACATAATTTATTAATAGCCCTACAACAATATCATCATCATGAGCTTCCAAATAGCCGCTCTCTTAGTCACTCTTTCAGGCACAAATGCAAACATGTTTCTTCCCCTCCCATAGAGATGAACTCCCAATCTCAATAACATGGCTCATAGCTATATGTTTCATTTTCACCCATAAGGCATATTTTACTTCAAGTTACGATATGACTATACAATATATAGTAGTACTGTGTATTGTATAGGGCTATCAGAATTTTACAGTGTAGTTTATGTCAAAAGAAATATACTCTTTTTTCTTGGATATATAATTATAAGACATTAAATTTTTGTTATTGATTTATTTTTCTTGGTGTAAGGCTAATAATAAAAGGAGGATGGATATGTATTTATTTTATATCTATTTTAAAAAATAGAAAATATTACACTTAAATTTTTACTTTAATTTTATATCAAGAGACAAAGTAATTGAAAATAAAAATGTTTGTTTTTAATTATATTTTATTTTTGAGCCAGAAGGATGTGTGTAATTCTTTCACCACTGGATATGGTGTTGACAAGTAGCATCTAAAAATAATATTTGTATGTAAAATGTTAAATAAAAAATTAGTAATTAAAAAACATAATATAAACTCAATTAAATAAATAACAATAAAATAAAAAACAATAACAATATGGGGGAGATATAATGAGATGTATATAAAAAAAAACAAAATTATAATATAACAAATTGACATCTCTCCTATATTATTGAGTCAACATTTAAATGTTTACAACGATTTACAACCACTACAATTTTTCATATTGAGTAATAGAGAGCCATGATGATAATAATTACACTAATAATTAAACAACAATGATAAACAAAATAGGGACATGGTTATTTCTTTTAGCTACATTAATCATGTAGTGACTATACATCTTTTTTGTTTTTTTGCTAAAGCAAGAGTGGTTCCTTCTAATTCATTAAATCGAGAAAAATATACAAAATTTACATAAACCCTATACTCCAAGAGGAGACAGGGGAACAAAGGGCGTGATGCCAAAGAAAAGCATCATTCCACTGCAAACAGTAACAACAATCAAAGCAAACTTTAGGAGGAACCATTCCCCCCAAAGGCCTGATCAACGACAAACAACCAACCCCGAAGTCCACGCGAAAAGTCCATCAATACATGGGGCCCCACAAAAAAGGTACCAACAGATCCAATGGAACACATCGCCCCACGAAATCGGATGGCGCTCCAAAGTATCGCATCACCAAACCTGTGCGAAACTTACCTCGCGATGGAGGGTGGTTTCCATTCCCCGCGTTGGCCACGTGTCGAAAGCCTAAAGGTATCGCTCCCGATAAGACTAAAACCACTTTTAACATAAAAGTGGTGCAATCACAAACAAAACCGCCAACCTGACCAATACCACGGGCCCCACCAAACTGCACGAAGGATCCTGAGCGTTGATTAACCAGGCAAGATCGGACGGCTGAGCAGAGAATCGCACACCCGAGGTCATCGACCTTTAGGGCGCGGGGAAAGTGGATTTGGGACCGAGCCCTCCTCCATGTGGCAAGTTTTTTGTGGCATCGCTACCAAAGATCCAAAACCACTTTGAACATAAAATTGGTGCGATCACAAACAAAACCGCCAACCTGACCAATACCATGGGCCCCACCAAACTGCACGATAGATCCTGAACGTTGATTAACCAGGCCCGATCGAACGGTTGAGCAGAGAATCGCACACCCAAGGTCATCGAACTTTAGGGCGCGGGGAAAGTGGATTTGGGACCGGGCCCTCCTCCACGTGGCAAGCTTTCTGTGGCATCGCTGCAAAAGATCCAAAACCACTGTTGACAGGAAAGTGGTGCGATCACTACGAAACCACCCAGAGGTGGTTTTGACTTCTGTCCTTGAAAAATTAAGATGACGCAAAAACTTCTGTTGCTGCTTACTTCTATTCGGGAAGCTCTGACTCCTGGCACTGAGAAGAGACCTAATCGTGGTCCACTTTACCTCTTGCCTTGTCTTGCCTTTCATTATGCACTTGTTAATTCCACTTGGTGTATTCCTCTGACCGCTGACCATTACTAATTGAGTTCAGTCATTTTGCCTCTGTATTCCTCTTTATCCTCCTCTGCCTAGTTGTGGCAGAGGATTTTCAGATTACTCTGCACCATTGTATTCCATCTTCTTGAGATTGCATTGTCCTTGTTGTTGACACCTTGGTTGGCTAGAATGTCTGCCAATTTGTTGGCCTTTCTCCGCACATGAATAAATTTGAGAGTACGAAGTTCCTGTATATGCACTTGGATTCTCTGAAGGACTCTCGTTAACCTCCAGTGTTTTGTGACCTTTTCCGGCTCTGTTCCATTACTGATTCTCTTAGCCGCGTTTATGACTAACTCAGAATCCGCTTCTATTATGACATTTTGGCAATTACTCTGTATCAAAAATTCTAAGCTTTGTTCCAAAGCCATTAGTTCTGCCATGTTGTTGGTGGCTTTTCCTAAGTGACCATGGAAGAGGGAGATAATGTTGCCTGTGTCATCCCTTAGAACTCCTCCAAAACCAGCATCCCCCAGGTTGCCTTTGGAAGCTCCATCAATGTTGTACTTTAAGAAACCTTCAAGGGGGGGATGCCAGAAATCCTCCACCTTTTCTCTCATGCTTACTTTCCTGTCTAGACCTTGAGGAATAAGCCCCTGCATGTCTAACAGCTGGAGGATTCTCATTTCTGCCACAGAGGGAGGGTTTTTGGGGAGATTCCTAACCGTGGTGCTCATTGTCTCCTTTAGTTGTTTTATGATCAGTTCCACCAGGCTAAGAGAGGCAGACTTTACCTCTTTGAATATTCTTTTGTTCCTTTCCTTCCACACATTCCAAATAATGAAAGAGGGTAGAAGATTCCAGGCAGAGTTGAGAATTTCATTATCTGAGAAATTATTTCTCCAGTTGTTTAGAGTGTTGGCAATACTTTCTTTGTCTCTATCCGACTGTTTGAAGATGTTTGTAAAAAATTCCCATATCCTATCGGTGAAACTACATCTGTTGAGAAGGTGCTCTATAGTCTCCTCTTGGGTCTCACAGAGTTGACACCTAGAGGGTCCCAGCATGCCCCTTTTTTGAAGGTTGTCCCATGTTAAAATTTTCCTGTGGTGAACTAACCACATAAAAAGTTTGATTTTCATCCAACCTTTGTGCTTCCAAAGCTTCTGCCAATTTTTATTAGGATCTTGGGGTTCCAGATCAAGGAGCAAACCTTTAGCTTCCTTGATATTAAAGTTTCCCTCTTTGTTGTTACCCCATCTCAGTTGGTCCTGCCCTTCTGTGACTAAAATGGTTCTCTGATCCAGCAGTTTCTTGAGGGACTCTGCTTTACTATTGAGGGTCTTGTCCCCTCTATCCTCTATTTTTTTCTAGATTCTCCATTTTCCAACATTCTGTGGATTCTCCCAAAAGTCTTTCACCTTTACTAAACCTTGGTTGTTAGTCTCATGCTTGAGGCCTAAAAATTCTTCCTTCAGAAGATTAGGTTCTTATTTCCATTTGTCCTCCTAGAAAAGTGCCAGATCGCCCTCTCTGATTTCCCAGAAACTATGATTTTGAACTACTTCTCTATTCTCCCAGGCCTTGTTCCATATGGGGGAGGCTTTCATTGTTCCAGTCATACGAATGATTTCAGAATCCGGCCAGGCATTGACATATTTTTCCTTCTAGATGCTTGCCCATTGAGCTTTAGGATCTGTTGGTACCATCCCATGACCTCCTTTTTCCTCCTAAAACATATCATTTGCCTACCTCTTTCCATCATACATCTCTTAGATCCCTTGAAATTGATTAGTTAATAGTACTATAGTTATTAAAATGCACTAAAATTGATTTAGGAGTTTTATGTTAAAGAATTAGGAATTTTTGGTAAAATGACTACAGGAAGTTACAACATCCTGTAATTGGTTTATTGTTTGACATGTGGCATGACAGCTAGGCTAGAGCGAAGGGTAGGGATGAAAAGTAGAATGTCCAAGCATGGACGAATACCTATCCTACAGCAGAACCAACCCTCCTACATGCGCGGTCAACGATGGTCAAAGTATAGCATGTTGGCGACAAAGGCAGCAATAGCATAACATTCTAAACTGATTTAGTTTTGTTCCTTTTTGAAATCAATTCAGAATAGAAACATTTTAAAAGTCACGACATGATAAAAGCGGCAATAGCCGCATCATGAATGTACATCCGTTTTCGAAATGTAAAGGTTGTAAAAACATATGTAAACACAGTTTTGTTAGTTAGTGGTTGGTTATCATTGTATCGTTTTGAAAACAGAGTTTTGAACTTAATACCAAGAACACGGTTGCAGTCACGATTTTCCTTATGCGTTGATTCTATAATCGGTTGATCACAATCCAGTATACCTCTGAAACATGGACGAGCCCTGCGTTAAACTGGTATACTGTCATTTCTTTTTATTCGCAACTTAGGGTATTAAATGATATGCACAGCAATTAGAATTGGTTTTTGATTTCAATAGAATGCGTATGGGTGATGTTTATGGTAGTGCTTGAACAGTTCATCACTGAGATCGTGAATCGTATCCTGTAAGGGATTCGATACTTTGTTGTCTTTTAAAGCAATGTCATGAACTCTGTTACCATTTTAAAGTATGCTTATGATTTCAGTATGTCTTTATCTTTCATGAATATTAGTTGAATGCTGAGTATTTTCTGAACAGGGGTTTTATGCACAGTGTCTCCGTAAGGAGATTGAAATCTTGGTTTAAAGTGATACACATTGTTTTAATTTGGTAAATGAATTGAATGACAGTGTTGTAATTAGGTATATTAACTGAGTGACCTAAGTGTTTGGGTGATAGGTAACACACCTCAATCTTCCATAAAGAAGTCTTGTAACCTACCATCATAACCACTTAGCTAATAATCCTTTATGTCTATATATTGTAGACGCATGCCTCTAAGTCTACGCATCCTGGTCGATAATAAATATAGCCTAGTCTATCACCCTAGATAGGACACTACATTTTGGCGCCGTTGCTGGGGAGGCGTACTTAAAGGATTTAAAAAGAAAAAAAAAAAAATCAATAAACAAAAACGAGCAAAAACATAGATTTAGAAATCATGTTCATTTATGCCTAGATTTAGAGACAATCAAGGTAGATTCATAAAAACCCCCCACCATCCAAAAACTAACCCATCATCATCAAGAGCAGACTCTTTAGGGAATACAACACCAGCTGAGGAAGTCACCATACAAGCATTAGAGGAAAAACAAAAGTCAGGACAAAGACTTACTCTCATCGAAAGGCAAACTTTATTAGCACATAAATCGCAAAAGAAGCACTTTCCTAGATCCTCCACACAAGGAGAAAGTAGCACAGTGACCGAACAATCTTTCTTTAATCTCCTCTTTAAAACAAGTGACACTGACACAGAGAAACCTATTAGAATGGCTGAGGAAGGAGCTGGATCAGTACCAAATCAAGGACAGAGAGACGAAGAAGAGTCAACTTTTAAGTTTCCTATACATGAACCACAAGAAGATGATGAGATCAAAATGAAAAACATACCTCCATCCGTGCTACCAAACTTTTATGGTATGGCTTTGGAATATCCAGACTCATTCTTCTTCGAGTTTGACATTGTATGTCAAACATATGGCTATACAGATGATGCCCATAGGCTTAGACTCTTCCCAGCGACATTAAAGGCATCAGCCTTAAGATGGTTCATGAGGCTTGGTGAGCATGCGATAGTTGATTGGGATGGCATGAGAAGAATATTTCTAAGGAAATATCAACCTTATTGTAGATCCAAAGATTCCAAAGATGATATCTTTAGAATGAGCCAGCAAGAGGATGAAACCTTAGAGGAATACTTAGAACGGTTTGTCTACAACTTACAAAAATCCAAACACCGAACTATGCCTCTTGATCTGATCCGCACAATATTCTTAAAAGGAATCCGAGAGGAATACATGGATGATCTTAACTTGATGGGCAAAGGTGACATTTTTGCCTTACCCTTTGAAGAAATCACTGAGTTATGCGAAAAGTATTCAAGGAGCAAAGCTAAAATGGGAAAAAGAACCCTGTCATCCAAAGTCACAAAATCTGCTTCAGCAAGTGTCACAAGGGCTAAAATAGGGAATCTGTTAGAAGAGTTTAAAACAGATCTGTTAAGCACCCTAGGGAACCAAATTGACACTCTAAAAGCTAAGAAGAAACAAGAAGATGAAGATCAGATAATGGCTATCTTCTGCCCAAAATGTCGGAAGAAACATGCATTAAAAGATTGCCCATTAGAAAACATCCAAGTTTGTGCTTTCTGTACTGAACATCATGATATATTTAATTGTCCTAAAGTTAAGGTTTTGTAGAACTGTAATATGGCAGCTAATGCAGAGATGGAAAACGTGTATTACATGGGCACAAAGAGACCATGGCAGCCAAGGCCAGCACCTCAAGGTATGTTTCCAAATCAAAATTTGCAATTTCCTGTAAATGATCAAATGTATGCACATAATTCATGGAATGTACCCATGCCATGGCAGCACCAAAACCACCCACAACAACAATGGAGACCATCTCAACAGTACTCTCAATCATATCATACATATCCTCAATCATACCAACCATATTCACAACCATATCAACAATACCATCAGCCGTATTCATCACACTCTCAACCATATCAGCAGTATCCTCAGCAGCAAGTTGTTTACCAACCTCAACCTACTCAACAAGCACTGCCTGCTCCTCCACCAATAAATCCACCACAACTGCAATTTCCATCTAACTCACAACCTCCCAGACCTACTCAAATTCCTGCTCAAATTGTCCCAAATCCAAATAACAGAGTAGAGAGGCCGGCCTACAATGTAGAAGAGGGAACCTCATATCCCACACTACCCTTGCAAAATATCAACTTGAGGTCTGGTAGGGTACTCCACAAAGATTCTCCAATAACAGATAAGCAAGAAGAAAACACAGAAAATGAAAATGAAATGACAAATCAAAGAAAACCAAACGATGATACCAAAGATAAGCAGATGCAACCATTGCATCCACCTTTTCCAGACCGATTGGTCCAAATGAAACCTCCAATGTCTATACCACAGTTTGATGTCTTAGATGAACTCAAGAATGTCTACATAAAAATTCCGCTGCTGCAAGCTATAAAAGACATTCCCATATATACTAAAGCCATCAAAGACATGTGCCTCAAGAAGCCTACTAGGAAAAGGATTGATCCTCAAACCATTCATGTTATAGGACATTTAGTTGGCCTTATGACCAATACCATCTCCATGGAAAAGTATGTTGATCCTGGCATTCCCAAAGTGACCACCATCATTAACAACATACAGATTCCAAACACTTTGATAGATCTTGGGGCCGCAATAAATGTCATGACTCTTGAAACCATGAGAACACTCCAACTCATAAATTTGCAACATACAACGATTGTTCTAGAACTAGCTGATAGGTCTAAAGTGATTCCTGAAGGGATTTTGGAGGACATAATTGTCTCACTGGACTCTTGGGAGTATCCAGTGGATTTCTTAGTTCTTCAACCCAAATCCAATTTAGGAGGGCACCCTATCATCCTTGGTAGACCATGGTTAGCAACTGCTGATGCATTCATAGGATGTCGATCAGGCAATATGATCATTTCAAGAGGGACCGAAAGAAAACAACTCACTCTTTATCCATCGGCACAATCACCAGCAGTAACACACAATTTGTGGCTTGATGATAAATACAATGATAAAGAAGAAGTACAATCTGTTTTTAGCATTGACCAAATATATGATTTCCAAGAACAAAACAATAATGATTTGGTAGAATTATTCCTTTCTCAACCTGATATTTCCGAAAATTTGAGAAACGACCAATATCATGCTGCAGATGTACTTTTAGCCCAAAACTTTCAGGAAACATGCACCATTCAATCTTTGCAAACCACATTTCACGATATTTTTCCAGTTCAATCCATCACCAACACACAGAGTCAGATCATAGAGATTAGTCCAGGGAAAACTCTAAACATAGGCATTCACCTAGACTCATCTCAGCAAGAGAAATTGATTCGACTATTGAGAAAATACCAGAAAGCATTTGCTTGGGACTACACCGATATGCATGGGATTCACCCTGACACATGCACTCACCATATTTATACAGATAGTACTATCAAACCAGTGAGGCAACCACAGAGAAGAATGAACCCCATGCTCCAGGATATTGTCAGAGAAGAATTGCAAAAACTGTTGAGAGTTAATTTTATATATCCTATTTCTGACAGTCAGTGGGTATCCCCATTGGTTATAGTGCCCAAGAAAAATGGTAAGTGGTGCATTTGTGTTGATTAAAGACAACTGAACAAAGCAACACTCAAATATTATTTCCCACTACCATTTATTGACCAAGTGTTAGACACCCTAGCTGGGAAATCATCATTTTCTTTTCTTGATGGTTTCAGTGGCTACAACCAGATCAGGATAGCCTCAGAAGGCCATGACAAAACCACATTCACCTGTCCTTTGGGCACTTATGCTTATAATGTTTTGCCATTTGGACTTTTCAATGCTCCAGCTACATTTCAGAGAGTTGTATTAGCTATTTTCGTTGATTTAGTTCATGATTGTGTTGAAGTTTACATGGATGTTTTTTCAATGTACGGCAATTCATTTGAACATGCATTAGAGAACCTTGAAAGAGTTTTGAAAAGATGTATTGAAGCTAATCTGTCCCTGAGAAATGAAAAGTGCTTTATGATGTTAAACGAAGGGATAGTATTAGGCCACTATATTTCTTTTCAAGGCATCAAAGTTGACCCGGCAAAGATCCAGATCATTGTTGATTTGCCAATTCCAAAGAATCAAAGAGAGGTAAGAAGTTTCCTTGGGTATGCAAGCTATTACAGAAGGTTTATTGAACATTTTAGTAAAATAGCTTTACCTTTGTTTAAGCTTCTAACAAAAGATGTACTTTTCAACTGGAATGAGAACTGCCAACAAGCATTTGAAGCACTCAAAAAGAAATTATCAACCGCACCAGTCTTAAGAGGGCCTAATTGGAGCCTACTGTTTCATATCTTTACAGATGCATCTGACACTGCAGTGGGTGCCTCATTAGGCCAGAAAGAGGAATCTTGTAATTATGCCATTTATTTCATTAGCAAAAATCTAACACTGTAGAGTCAAACTACATGGTCACAGAAAAGGAAACACTTGCCATCATATATGCTGTGAATAAATTCCGACATTATATAACTGGTTATGAAGTCTTTGTACATACTGATCATTCTGCCATTAGACATTTAATGAATAAGCCAATAACTAGTGGCAGAGTTACCAGATGGTTATTATTGTTACAGGAATTTAACATCACAGTGTTAGATAGACCAGGTAAAGAGAATCAGGTGGCAGATTTTCTTTCTAGACTGCAAAATCCAGGTGAGGTTGTTCCGGTTGAAGATTCTTTTCCAGATGAAAATTTATTTTCAATTTCCATAGTGAATCCTTGGTATGCTGATTTGGCCAATTATTTGTCTACAGGAAGGACACCTCCACACTTTACTGCAAAGGAAAAGAAGAGACTAGTCAAACAAAGTGCTAGATATTCATGGCTTAATGGCGATTTATTTTACACTGGTTATGATATGATTATTAGAAGATGTGTAAGAAATGATGAGATAATTGATATTTTAAAATCTTGCCATGATGAACCGTGTGGTGGGCATTTTGCAGCTAAGCAGACAGCATTCAAAGTTCTTACTCTTGGATACTACTGGCCATCCATTTTTAAGGATGCCAAGAAGTATGTGAAGAGTTGTGACAACTGCCAAAGAATGGGTAGGCCAACAGCTACAGACGAGATGCCCCTTCAGCCCCAAGTTCACCTAGAGCCATTTGAACAATGGGCTCTAGACTTTATAGGACCCATTAACCCAACCTCCAATGGTAAGAAGTACATCTTAGTATGTACTGATTACGTCACAAAGTGGGCTGAAGCAAAAGCACTAGTTAGAGCCACCGAACAAACAGTGGTAAATTTCCTTTTTGAAGAGATTTTTGTAAGGTATGGAGTACCAAGGGAGATAGTGACTGATCAAGGTACTCAATTCACCTCAAAGTTAGTGAAGGATATCACAGACAAATACCAAATCAAGCATAGAAGAAGTATACCTTACCATCCACAGGCCAATGGGCAGGTGGAATCCACAAACAAAACTTTGGAAGGGATCATTACTAAAACTGTGGCAATGAACAGGAAGAATTGGGAAGAGAAGCTCAAAGATGCACTCTGGGCTTACAGAATTACGTGGAAGGATACTACAAGATTTACACCATATCAGTTGGTGTATGGCAAAGAGGTAATGCTTCCTATTGAGTTTCAAATACATACTTTTAAATTGGCTGCAGATTTGCAAATTGACTTGGACCAAGCACAACAAGAAAGAATTCAGCAGTTGAACTAGCTGGATGAAATGAGGCAGCAAGCAGAGGAAACCACAATCCTCATGCAAAAACAAAGGAAGCAGTGGCATGATGCACATATCAAGAAGAAGCAGTTCAAGGAAGGTGACTGGGCTTTACTTTTTGACTCCAAATTCAGAGATCATAAAGCCAAGTTTACCACCCATTGGATGGGCCCATACCAAATTATTCAGGCTTACGTCAATGGTTCAGTCAAGCTCAAAACTATTGACGGAGAAGGTCATTCCTTTACTGTCAATGGTCATCGCCTAAAACTATACACTAAGCCCATTAGCAAGCAAAATTTTCTCCAAACAGTATCTCAACAAAGAGAGGTTGAGATATTGCAGCCTTCAGCTGCAGTATCCCTGCCTTAGTTCATTTCATTTCAATTTAGAAATTCAAAAAGAAATTTAAAAAAAAAAAACAAAACAAAATCTAAAAAAAAATATAAAAAAAATAAAAAAAATATAATAACACTGGGTTAGATGTGAAAACCAGACTCTGGCACACTCTAACCCCGAATTCTTACTTGAAAACCAATTCGTTGGCGGGTAAGAATTCCTTCTCTTTTGTTCACTGTTTCATTTATCAACTGAATAATGACTTGAGGACAAGTCAAAACTTTAGTGGGGGAGAGAAGCATCAGCATTTTGTTCTTTTATCTCTCCATTGTAAATTCTCAAAGATTTCTTATCTCATCTCCTCACTGTAAATTTCCAAAGCAGTTTGTTTCAGCATTCCAGATTTCAATGAAGAAGTTGTTTTGTCATTGTTTTATCTCAGAGGGACCTGGTTATAAACATTACGCAGGGGACCTGTTCTGTCCAGAAGACCATGTTACCAACACCAGCAGTAATGGGACCTATTTAAGACACATAAAAAGGACATGTTAAGAGACTGTTACTTCAGGATTACTTCAACAAAGCTTCATCAAGTTTCTACAAGGATCCACAGGTTGCTGGGCACCAAGACTCCATCAAATACCAAAGATCAAGGAACCTGTATACATATAATTCTTTCTCCGGATTTTAAAGGAGCTGCATGAACATCTTCAAGATCTCAGAGGGACCTGTTGCATTCGAATCTATCTCAGGGGACCTGTTATGAACAACAAAGAATAGTCAAAAGAGACTAGTCCTACTCAGCATGCCAATGCAACAACAACCAACAAAAGTGTAATGTGTTCCTTATTCTTAACATTTAATTTCTTAGATTAATTTTCAATGTTGAATTTAATGATTGTGACTGTTATGATCAATTTCAAAGACACTACATTTTCCATCATCCCTTATCTTACTGTTAATTCTTATCATCTTTCATACTCCAACCTATTTCATACCTCTAAATTCGTTACCCCTTTTCATATCAACCTTGTTATGTCAATCGTATCTTACAGCCATACCAACATCTTCCATTTGGCCGAGTACCAATAGAAGCAGGACACGTGGTGAATTGTTCTTTAAAAAAAAAAAAAAAAACAAATGTTAAGCGGGCTTATTCATTGTATCCCACACAGCCGAATTATGATTCCACCACCTGACGTAGCCAAATGATACAGAGGACTCCCTGAAATCATACCCCAGTATTGCATATACGCTTCCAGCGCTTCTATGATGGCATCCATACAAGCGGTACAACCATTCCTCTGTTCCAAAAGATGAATACGCTATGAAGTAAGTGTAGTTGGTTATTTCACCATCATTCTCAGTTATTTCACGCTGGCATTTGACTCCCGTGACTTCCACAGTAAGGATTGAAAGAAGTGAGCGCCACAAGAGGGAAATATAGCCATTCGGGTTCGACTTCCACCATAATCACAAGACAGTCAACCGAGCATCATATGGGATATTAAGGGAGCGACACCACCAGGTAACAAATTGAAACTTCTTTGTTGGAATTGCAAAACATAAACAGAGAAGAGTTAGAGCACGACCCTCTGCCAAAATGACCAATAGGGTCGAGCCGAGCATGTTCGACAGTTCTCAGTATCACGAAGATTGCATTTCAATTCTCAAAGAGATACAGTGGCTGCCCTTTTTAGAGAAATTTCGTGGAAGTAATGAAGAGGTTACCAAACAATTCGCTTTCACATTCAACGGAGAGAAAGCCCTGATAGGTAATTTCTCCTTCAGGGTTTTGGAAGACACCATAGCCCAGTCAATAGGGATCAGCCCAGAAGGGGAGAAGTACTTCAAGACAAAGCAATTTAAAGAGAAGTCATGGACTCAATTTATGTCTAGATCCAGATTCTCATCAGTTAATTGGAAGAAAGGCGTCCCAAGGAGTTGGTTTATGCATCCCTGGGACGAGATGGTCTATATCCTCCAAAAATTCGTAACTTGTGAAGGCCGTTACATTATTGTCTATCTATACCATATTAAACTACTGCTACACTTGAAAAGGTAGTGTGTTATCAGTCTACCATATTTCCTATTGCAAAGCCTAACCAAGATGTCGAAGACCATCCAAAAGCAGAAGAGAAATGAAGACAAGAGCTTTTATCACTTTGGGTTAATTAAAATTCTTATTGAGCATGAATTGCAGAGAAGAGGGAAAACGTGGAAGGAGTTCTTAGCTGCTAACCAAATTAAAGATGAAGAAGACAAAGAAGAACTGCAGGAGAACTCAGGATTCATGAAGGATATCGATGAAGAGATCCCAGTACCCAAAGCAAGCAAGGTACCTCCACCTGTGAGCAGCATAAGGACTAGGAAAATGAGGAAAGAGGATGCTCATAAAGCAGAGCAAGATAAAATTTTCACCACCTATTCAAGAAGAACGAGGAGAGCATCAAAAGCCCAGTTACAAGAAGACCAGCTTGAATCCAATGCACCTATACCGATGGATATTGAGAGTAGTGCCCACTCACAACCAGGACCAGGAGCTGATATAGAGGTTGAAAGCAATAACAGGCAAGAAAAAGGTTCACCACCTCCCATTAAGAAACAAAAGAAACTGGAGAAACAAATTGAGAAATTAAAGGAAGAACTCATGGAGGCTAATATGCTGGAAAAAGTTATCAAGAAAGAAAATGAAATGCTCCGAGCACAGAGTAAAGAGACTCAACAGAAGAATGAAAAGTTAAGGGAGCGAATAAATGAACTTGAGGCTGAGCAAACAGATATCTGTAAATGGGCCACTAAGTGGTACAACCAGAAGAAGACCCTCAAAGAAAAATACGAAAGATTAAAGCAGGAGCTCCATGGTCAGAAAGATGCCCAGGTAAAAAAGAATGTGGATACATTGCTGAAGGCAGCAGAGGTACAGGCAGGGACAGAGTTCAAGGGAAGCACTTCGGGGTTAGCATGAGGTCATGCTAATTCATTAAGTCGGGGAGAGATGTTGGTACCATCCCATGACCTCCTTTTTCCTCCTAAAACATATCATTTGCCTACCTCTTTCCATCATACATCTCTTAGATCCCTTGAAATTGATTAGTTAATAGTACTATAGTTATTAAAATGCATTAAAATTGATTTAGGAGTTTTATGTTAAAGAATTAGGAATTTTTGGTAAAATGACTACAGGAAGTTACAACATCCTGTAATTGGTTTATTGTTTGACATGTGGCATGACAGCTAGGCTAGAGTGAAGGGTAGGGATGAAAAGTAGAATGTCCAAGCATGGACGAATACCTATCCTACAGCAGAACCGACCCTCCTACATGCGCGGTCAACGATGGTCAAAGTATAGCATGTTGGCGACAAAGGCAGCAACAGCATAACATTCAAAACTGATTTAGTTTTGTTCCTTTTTGAAATCAGTTCAGAATAGAAACATTTTAAAAGTCACGACATGATAAAAGCGGCAATAGCCGCATCATGAATGTACATCTATTTTTGAAATTTAAAGGTTGTAAAAACATATGTAAACACAGTTCTGTGTAGTTAGTGGTTGGTTATCATTGTATCATTTTGAAAACAAAGTTTTGAACTTAATACCAAGAACACGGTTGCAGTCACGATTTTCCTTGTGCGTTGATTCTATAATCGGTTGATCACAATCCAGTATACCTCTGAAACGCAGACGGGCCCTGCGTTAAACTGGTATACTGTCATTTCGTTTTATTCGCAACTTAGGGTATTAAATGATATGCACAGCAATTAGAATTGGTTTTTGATTTCAATAGAATGCGTATGGGTGATGTTTATGATAGTGCTTGAACAGTTCATCACTGAGATCGTGAATCGTATCCAGTAAGGGATTCGATCCTTTGTTGTATTTTAAAGCAATGTCATGAACTCTGTTACCATTTTAAAGTATGCTTATGATTTCAGTATGTCTTTATATTTCATGAATGTTAGTTGAATGCTGAGCATTTGCTGAACAGGGGTTTTATGCACAGTGTCTCCATAAGGAGATTGAAATCTTGGTTTAAAGTGATACACAGTGTTTTAATTTGGTAAATGAATTGAATGACAATGTTGTAATTAGGTAGATTAACTGAGTGACCTAAGTGTTTGGGTGATAGGTAACACACCTCAATCTTCCGTAAAGAAGTCATGTAACCTACCATCATAACCACTTAGCTAATAATCCTTTATGTCTATATATTGTAGACGCATGCCCCTAAGTCTATGCATCCTGGCTGATAATAAATATAGCCTAGTCTAGCACCCTAGATAGGACACTATAGGATCCTTAACCCACCTCCACCAAAGCTTGGCTCCAAGAGCCTTGGTGAGAATCTTAGGATTGTCCGAACCCAGGCCACCTTGGTTCTTGGGTTTGCAGATTTTTTCCCAAGAGACTAGAGCCCATTTTTTCCTTGTTTCCTCTTTGCCCCAAAGAAAATCTCGTTGAATATTTCAGAATTGTTGTAAGACTCATATTGGAGCTGGGAGGGTTGATAGCATAAAGATTGGAATAGCTTGGAGAACTGTTTTCATAAGAACCAATCTACCAACTAAATTTAAAGATCTATTTGTCCATTTCCTGACTTTGTCTTGCATTTTTGTTACTAGAGGATCCCATATACTTTTATGTTGGGGTTTAGAAGTAAGAGGAACTCCCAAATACTTAGAAGGAAGGGATTCTCTTTGAAAGCCTAAAATTCTAGAGACATTTCTCTGAATGGCAATGTGAGTGTTAAAGAAAAATACTTTTGATTTGGAAAGGTTTACTTCCATACCTGTGGCCTTCGCAAAGTCATTCAAAATTTGTTTGTAAGCAAGTGCTTCTTTAACTGTGGGAATGCCCTGTAACATGGTATCATCTACAAACTATTGGTGAGTTAGGACTTGCCCATTCTCCAAAAGTTGGAGTCCTTGAATTTTTCCCATTTCTCTTGCATGCTTGATGGACCGCCCCAACCCTTCCATCATGAGGATGAAGAGAAAAGGAGAAAGCGGATCTCCTTGTTTAAGACCTCTGGAAGGGAGAAAAAGTTCAGAAGGAGAGCCATTCACTAAAATTGAAAAGCTGGAAGTGGTCACAAGGGCCATGATCCATCTGACCCAATTATGATCGAAACCAAACGTTGTGAGCACTTTTTTGATGTACATCCAATTTATTTTATCATATGCTTTGGCTATGTCCAGTTGCATGATCATTCCCGCTCTCTTGCTGCAAGTTAACGAGTGAATCACCTCATGAGCTTGAATTATATTGTCCAGAATTTGTCTTCCTTCCACGTACCCTATTTGTTCCCCAGAGATGAGTGTGGGCAACAATGGTTTAAGTCTGTTAGCCACAACCTTGGATATTATCTTGTAGACAACATTGCATAAGGCGATGGGCCTGTATCTCTCTGGAGTTTGAGCATTATCCTGTTTTGGAATGAGGGCAATAAAAGAAGTATTGAGAGCTTTCAAAATGGTCTTGTTCTGCCTGGAGTCTTCGACAATCTCGACGATATCCCTTTTAACAATATTCCAGCAGGCTTTGAAGAAATCCACATTGAATCCATCTGGACCTGGTGCCTTGCCATTTTGCATTTCCTTGAGGACCTCACTAATCTCCTGTTCCGTCACAGGTCTGTTGAGATTACAATTATCCTCTCTGGATACCAGTTTAGGAATATGTTTAATTAAGTTCTTAATGAATGGTTCTCTTTCTGAGAAGTTTTCCTTGGCAATGTCCCGAAAATGCTTTACTAACACTGCATCTATCTCCTCATGGGTTTGAAGAATTCGGCCATTCTCGTCCTTGATCGAAGAGATTCTGTTGTGAGCTCTGTTTGCAATGGTGGATCTATGGAAAAATTTAGTATTTTGTTCTCCTTCTTTTAGCCATTGAACCTTGGATTTTTGTTTCCAAAAAATTTCTTCTTGTTTACACAACATTTCCCATTCTTGGTGATATTTCTCTGCTTGATCATTTTTGTCTTTATCAAAGTCATTCTTGATCAAAGCTTGGTTGAGCTCTAGGATTTTGTTTTCCACTATTTTTTTACTAGTGAAAATATTTCCAAATTCCTTCTGGTTCCATTCCTTTAGCTTCTACTTGATGTGCTTTAATCTCTTATGTAGAATGTACATGGATGAGCCCTGAATCTGCAGGTTTTTAGCCCACTAGTTTCCAATGTTGTTGATGAAATCTGGATGTGAAAGCCAAATATTTTCAAATCTGAACGGTTTGTTTCTTGGGGTGTTAATGCCCTTGATCTCCATTTGAATTGTCTAGTGATCTAAGCCTCCATAAGGAAGAATATTAGCTATTATTTCCTTGTCAAGAAGCATGAGCTCTTCAGAGATCATGAATTGGTCCAGCTTGGAAGCTACCTGGGAATCCCCTCCTCTTTTGTTGTTCCAAGTGCAAAGACCATTATTGGTTTCAATGTCTACCAATTCCATGTTTTCTGAAAAACATTGGAAAGCTGAGGAATCCTTATTTAGTGCTCTTGTGCCCCATTTTTTCTCCGAGAGTGATCTTATCATGTTGAAATCTCCTCCTATCACCCACGGTAGCCCTACAAATCTGTTTTGAAGGTCCACTAAGGATTCAATAAACTTGATTTTGTCGTCTAACTTTTGAGGACCATAAACATTTGTTACAAGATAGGTGTCCTTGTCTCCTACTGGCTGTATAACCACAGATAAATAATTCTTAGATGCCTCCACATCAATAATACCTATTTTTTGGGGATTCCAAAGGATGAGGATACCCCCTGCTATATTTTCTGCTTTGACTTCTATAAACTCATATTTGTTGAGCCACTTACTATGAATTTCTCTTATCTTTTGAACAGAGCATTTTGTTTCTTGGACAAAAATTATATCCAGAGCTGCCTGTTTCATTCTATTATTCAACATTCTCTGTTTCCTTTTGCTTCCTAGGCCTTTGATGTTCCAAGTTGTAAAATTCATAATTACTGATTGAAAAAGGAGTAATTGGATAGGTCTTTCATCTTACCTGAGTCTATCATGAGCTTTCCACATTCCATTAATAGCTCATTCTGCCTTTTTCTGCCCCTTTTTTTCCCCGGGTTTTTTGGAGCCAAAACTGGAGTTGGTTTTATCGCTTTCATTCCCTGCTTGCTTTGTTTTTCCATGGCATTATCTTCTTCCAAGCCTTTTGTCTGAGTTTTCCATAAGAATAATTGCTCTATTCACTTGCATTCTTCTTGTGGTAGAGATTCTACTCCACCTGTTGTTCCCTTACTCAAGAACCCTTCTAGATCTAGGTTTTCTCGGTCGAGAATCTCTTGTAATTAATTGTCTTCCATTTCCATCTCACTCTAGGTCATTTCCTAGTCCATATCCATCTCTGATTCACTCATCGTGATCCCTTTATGTATTTCCTTTGCTTGTTCCTGATCTTGTTCTTCTTCCTTTTCCTGCTTGTCATCTCCATCCTTCATAACTTGATTTTCGACTGCTGCATCCTCCTCCTCTTCAAGAACATGGAACTGATTTGGCCTCCCTTTTTGGTCTCCACTTTGGTGATGTTTTGGCCCTTTTTTGCCGTTTTTACCCTTGTGAGCAACTTTCTGAAAGCCATCTGTCTCTTTCATTGTGTTAGGTTTACTTTTGTTCTCAGCCCTACTGATAGGACAATCTCGAAGAAGATGCCCGTGTTCATGACATTTTCGACATCTAAAAGGAATGTGCTCATAGTCAATATTTTTCACCCATTCCTCATCATATACCTCTAATATGACCTCGTCCGGAAGTGCTCCAGATAGGTCCATCTCTACACAAATCCTGGCGAAGGAGGTATATTTTCCCCTTCTTGTGGCTTCAGAAGTTTTGACATACCTTCCTAATTTATTTCCTATGGCTGTAAGTGATTCTATTTGCCAATAATCTAGAGGTAGCGAGTAGAGTCTTACCCATACCGAGACTGAGGTAAAGGTTTCCCGCTCCAGCACGAAGTTCATCATCCACGGCCACATGTAGAGCCCTGCTGCTGCATAGAAGTAGGGCCCTCCTTCAAACACTCTATCTTTGTCCTCTATGTTCGCGAACACCACTGTAAAAAAACCCTTGGATCCTAGATGAAGACCAATGCCTCCTTTGGGCTTCCAGTGGTATCTGATCCAAGTTTGTAAAGCCTTTTCAGTGGGCCATAGTCCCATGAATTTGCATATGATTGCGTAAGTCTGCATGTGCTCCCTGTGGGCCTGCAGCTCAGGGTTATTTAATATTACTCTGGGAGTGACTTCAGCTTTGGGCTTGCATGGGCCCTGATGTTTCCTGTCTTTTGTTCCTTGTTTTTTGTCATTTTCCTCTTTATCCTTTGTGTCGTCATTCTCCTTCTCCTTGCTGCTTTCTGTTTCCTTTTCCCCCCTTTTGCCCCCTTCCATCGTGTTGCCTTTACCTAAAACTGGAGATGCCTTGCTCTTGTTAGCCATTGCCTCATGGTAGGAGGGAGTGGAGCTCTCTCCTCTGCACCCGTCCATGGAGAAAATCTTGCTCAGAAACCCTTAGCCCTGGTTCGCCTCTCCACCGCTCTTCCGCTCCGGTCTTCTTTCTCTCTCGTAGTGACTATACATCTACTAGGGAGTGCCATGGCTATTTATCTCTCCCCAAAAAGTGTTGATGAAAAAATTCGGTACTTGTTTAAATATCTTACCAATGATGGTGGATGCTCCCCTAGCAGGAAAGTGTCATTCAAATTGGTAGTGGTTCAAACTTTTTAGTTCATTAGTCCATTTTAATTCCCTAGAAATCCTCTTAATCTCTAGCTTTCAGTTTGATGACTCTAGCATGAGTATATACAATAAAGGGGAAAGAAGGTAGTGTTTCCATATAAAATTACTTACCCTAGAGAAAAAAGCATTTCTACCTTTTATAAGGGAAAAAGAACCAACCAAATTTAAATAAAATATCAAAGAAAAAAGAATGTCTTACTCCATAAAATATATTAGCCATATTTGTCTTCAATAAATAGCCTCCTACATCATCATGCCTAACAATAATGATATGGTTATTTATTATCATATATCTCTCTCTCTCTCTCTCTCTCTCTCTCTCTCTCTCTCTCTCTCTATATATATATATATATATATATATATAATTCTCATATAAATTTTTTATTAGGCCACCCACTACAACTTAGCATGGGCGAGATGTTGTAGTGTTTGTAGATGAGTGAACATTAAATATCATTTCAATATAGGAGAAATGTTGTAATGTTTGTAAAATGAAGCATTTGAATAAAAAAAAATAATAATAATGTGATATTTCCTAGTTAACATTTTTTACCTTTTGTAAATAATTGTAATTACTTTAAAATGATTGAGAAAGGGACATAAATTTCATTTCTTGAGGTAGAGGGTTGCTTGAGGAAATGGTCGTTCTTTAAATAACTATCCTGGTTGGTGGAAAAAAATCAAATGTGTTGACTATGAATTGAATTCAACTAGAAGTGGAAGGATTGGTCCAAGTGTCCTTCATTCCAAACTATAAGCAAGGAAAAGGAAAAAAAATTATGAGCAACATGGGTTGCGTTGTTAAGGGATGAATGATGTGGGACTAGTGGGGAGAAAAAAAATGTAGTTAATTTGTTGGAGGATGCACAATGCTCCAAGGAAACGTGTTCCCTCTTTCTTTCATGTGCACATAAGAAAGAGGGAATGTAACAAATGCAACGCGAAGAGTTATTATGTGGGAGAGAACGTAGAGAATGAGAAAGAGATCAAGTGGTCTCTAGCATTATATCAACTCTGGAGAAGAGCATTAGCTGAGGAACCTTCTAATTGAAGTTTGTTGTGTTAATTATTCAAGAGAATGTGGCTTTCCTGTAAGGCTAAAAAACCCATTGGAAGCTTGTGGATTGATCAACCTGTTAGATTTGGGAAGAATCACTCGGGTGCTTGTGAGGGTTTTTGAACCACTAGGCGATGCCTGAGAACTCTATGGTTGACTCACTATTGAAGCACCTATAGAGGTGCTTGTGAGGGTTGTTGAACCACTAGAAGTTTCCTCAAGATGGAAGCTCTGGTGCTTGAATCACTATTGAACCACATAGGAAAGTGAGCTATTTACCCATTAACAACTTACCACTGAAGTACAATCCTCATAGTCCATTCTTGTCTCCTGAAAGTGAGTTGGGGTTCTCTGTATGTGAAATGTTGGTATAGTTGTATGTATGCCTAAACTGTATGAGTTATAAGGAACTTAGCTAGTGGATGAAGGAAACAAAGGGCCTTGTGGCATCATGTCTCAGCTGTGTTGGTTGCCTGGGAATGTTGATAAGCACTTTTCCTCAATCTTTGGAATCTGACTCGAGGGTGACAGTTGTAAGTAAGTCTTGGCTGAAACTGTATATGCTTGGGTGGAGATTTATAGTCTCAGACTCAGTTACCCAAAACAATTCTAGATAAGTATTTTGGTGTGTTTACATTGTTAGTGAAAGTACATACATATATATAAATATTTTCCCTTCCGGTTGAAGTTGTGTATGCAAATGTGTTGAGCGTGGTTTATGTTCTTACTGGTACACACATGATTAGCATATTGTTACTACTGACTCTATGCATTGGAATAACTTGTACTGGTATGGGTCCTTAAGGCTATGGTCACAAACGTGGAAGTTATTTTGCTTCAAGATTGAGGTTTTGATGACTTCAAGTCCCTTATGGGTAGATACCCTGGTTTTGGGTTTTCATTTGGCATTAACATGAATGTTTCAATTTGAATAGTAATATGTTGTATGGTGCATGGGGCACGAATTCTTAAGCTTGTATTGCTTGATCTCATGTTCAGATTCATCTATATTATGCATGAATTATTGGTGAAATCCTTCAAGACCAGGAGTTTTGGTTTGTGTGTTGCCTCTATGTTCGAACATCTAGTTAGTTTATACTTGATCGATTAGTCATAGTCGGGCTGACTAACTTGATGGAGGCCTTGTCTGTGGGAGACCATTAACATGTCCTTGCTAATAGGAAAGTTTCCTAGAGATCTTCCACTAGTGTTGTATTCTTGTTTCCCATGTTGGTATTGCTTGTATATGTGCATATAGTCATTTGAAAGGTTGTAGTATGCCCTAGGTTGCATCTTGGCATGTGGCAGGAGTTTTGGAACCCCTTTTATAGTCACTAAGTGCATGAAAAAGGGTACTGACTACCATAAGCGTAGCTCATACCTAGAATTCCTATCCATAACAAGGGGATGGTCCACTACACAGAAAATTCCTTCTAGCGGAGGTTATAAGATAGGTTTTTAATTTTATAAAATTGGAAAAAAATGTCAAAAAAACAACACTACAACATCCATTTGGGTAGCAGATGTTTCAGCGGAGCTGATAACGAAACTTCATCAGAACAAAAAAATCTAAGCAGGCGGAGGTTTTAGTGGATATTTTCTTAGCAGTGCACTTAGTGGAAAAATCACACTGGTGCACTACTAATATAAAATCACTAGTTCTGTAAATTTAAATAAAAATTCCAGGACTATAAACAAATGTTTGGAGCACTAGTGCATTAAATTCATGAAAGCACTTGTGCTTTAATAATAAAAATGCATTGACTCGTACAATCTATTCTACCATGCACTGAGGTGTTGAATGTAAAAAACACTGATGCCTGAAAGGTAAACCGCCTAGATCCTTATGTCTTTCGAAAATGCCCTAGGTAGTACTTTTTAGGAAGGGCATCAAGGAAGGCAAAAAAATATTATATCCTTAGTGCTTTTATCTTCTCCAACATACCGGGTAGTTGTGCATAACAATGCATCGGTGCTAATGAGTTGTATTAACAGGCTCAATACTTCAAAAGTACAATGCCTTAGTGCTTATGTGTTTGCAAAAGCCTCAATGTTGTACTTTTCACAAAAGGAACTAGGGAAAGAAAAAAAAATCTTGCAGTACCAGTGCTTTTACTTAACCTAACGCATTGGTGTGTTAAAGGTAACGATCCACCAGTGCGTTAAAGGAAAATCACATCGGTGCATGAAATGCATATCTTCCCCTGGTGCATATTTATTTTACATATGCATCGGAATACCATTTTTTATTATTGTAAATGTCATCGTTGGAAAACTCATATTCAAAGTGGTGCACATTAATATGCCATGTCTTGGTATCCATTTTCTCTTTTTTAGAAACATCGACCTATGACAGTGCAATTATTGCGATTTTTTAAATATGTTATTCATAAAAAAATTGACATATATCTTATAACAATATTCATATAAATTAAATTCCGATTAGTGCATTTGTATATGATGTTTGGATTAATTTGTTATATCATTATATTCCGCATCTATTCAATATAATATTTAATCATCTATATATTTAATCAATGGTGTAACATTTCATAGCAACGTTGGACAACACAATAGAATAAACTAAAATGTATTTAATTATATATGAATAAGAGGCTCTATTTCATATAAAATGGGATAGTTATTGGTAACCCCTTATTTTTCAATTGAGTCACTATGTCTATTACATTAAACAAAATGTTTAATTATCATAGACAATTATTTCAAAAAATACAACAACTTGCATTGATATCCAAATAGATCATCATTCTCTGTTGGAATTGTTGTCAGTGATCGAGCTATTTCCATGACTTGGGTTATTTGGACGAATGATTTGTTTCTTGCATTTATTATTTCCGTCTTCTTCAAGTTCTGTCTACAAACATAAAAATAAAGTGTAATGAGTGTATCTACATTGCTGAGAATAAAGGAAATTGAAATAAATAATATACATCAATGTAAAATTAGAAGGAGTGTACCATAGTAAGAAGTGAGTCTTGAATTATAAACATTCTTTCAAAACCAAATTTCATGCCTTCTTTCAACAACTCTTATGTTGGCATAGTTCCATACTTTGTTTCCTACAAGTTTTATACCCCATAATGAATCATAGATTTAATATAAAAGAATTTTTTGTTTTATTAATTATAAAACCTGAGAAGTAAAATAACATAGATACTTACAAATTCCAAAATTCATTTTTGATATGCCAATATATATACTAATATCTAACCCAATGTCAATCAATTCTTCTGATGGATCTTCTTTGTATGTTAGCATCTATTTGAATACATTCAAGGATGGTTGTTGTAAAAAAACTTAAAATATACAAAAATGAAAGCTTAAGTTGTTATAAGGAAATATTAACAATTACTCACAAACACTGGTATCAAGCCTCTTCCTTGTTGTCCTCTTTTGTGTGTTGAACGAATTCCATTTTGATTTCTTTTCTGCAAGAAAATCCTTGAAAATTAATATTTAATGCTAAATTATTTTTTTATATGTACTGAATAGAAAAAATCAATGATTACATACATTTGAAGGACATAGTTGTTAAGATGGCTCCTCCTGTGATGCAATTATGCCCATTTCTGTGACCATCTCCTTGTACGTTTTTTTGGGCATTCCTACTCACATGTTTCAGATATCAGTTCATTGATGCTTTGGGATTTTCATAACCTTCCTGAAAAAAGTAATAAACTATTTTTATATTGATATATGAAAATTAAATATAACAAAATCGATATTAATAAATGAATGCTTTGTAGTAATATATACATATAATTCTATAAATGTATTTTAAATAGGAATATTACTTTTTGAATGACTCTTTTTTGTTGTTATATGTTTTGGAAATTGCAAGTGTGATAGGTCTCATTGACTATTTCTTTGAAAATGCTTCCTATAATTTAAATATAACTTGGCTCTTTGAATCACTGGATTTATTTATTTATTGTAATTGGAAAGTACGTCTATGTGTTTGTTCCACTATATCCTTCATATTTTTGTAAAAGACCCCCCCACTTTCATTAATCTCCAACACCACTCTAGATGAGCTAAGGACCAATTCATCATCATTTACATATTCCATAATTTTTGTTTTCTTAGAACATCATTCTTTTCCTTCATTGTTGGTCCTTGTATAACATTAAACATATGTGAGTTAATAGATTGTTTGAAACACGTTATGTAATATTCTTAAGTATATTATTAATGAAAATTAAAAAAAAAAAAACTCATATTGAATAGTAATTTTTCATTCACCTTATTTGTCTTTCTGTAATTTTTCACTCTTCTTCACTTAGATAAGAAATAATATGATCGAGCTTCCTCATTTTGTGGCTATGCATGACACAAACTAAACAATACATATTAGTTAAACTTACATATAGTTCAAACATATTAATTTTGTAAAGAATTTACAAAGAACTTGCCTTTTCTGCTTTTTTGGATGTGCTATCATAGTGCTTATCAATATTTTTGTTACTTGACAACTTATTAGACATTTTTTTTTATCAATATACAACTTGTACCGTTCATACAAAATCCATTAAATGTTTTTTATAAATAAATCGCATAATGTTCGGCCAAAATGAGTCTGGTAACTGCTGCGGTTATGTGCATAAACACACTAGTGTGTTTAATTTAGTAAATGCACCGGGGCGTTTAATTGTGGAGCATCGACAACAACATTTTTTTAAGTAACTTTAAATTATGATGGTGTGATATGTAATGATAAAAGCACCACCATCACAGTAAAAATGAAAACATAAAAAATTAAATACAAGGTTTTTTGACTTAATGGTGCTATTTAGCAGAGGTGCATTGGTGCGTTATATTACACAAGGCACACCGATAAACAAAATCCATCTGAAAGACAAACAAACAGGGCCGACAAGATTTGGATCTGGTTCAATAAGTGGTCCCCATCTTTACATGTCAAACACCTTATATATAGTAACACAAACCCATTAAATCTAAAATGCCTAAAATGAAAATCCCTGATTGTGAATTGGTAGAGGGAGTTAAATCCTAAGTTGATATTTCGCAGTCACATAAGCAAGAAGAAGCAAGGGTTTAAGGTAAGTATTGATTTTTTTTTGTTTTTTCTTATTTTAATTAAATAAATAGGAATAGAGATTGAGAGTTTTTAGATTTCTGTGGTGATATTTTTTATGTGAAGTGGATAATCCTCTTGAAACATAGACTAAAAAATGGGGACTGTGGACAATCCGAATAAAAAATCTCAGGAATAGAGATTGTAAAAAAAATTATTACTAAAATCAACTGTAAAATTTATAATTTTAACTATCCAGGGTTTTGAATGAATCAACATACCTTTCAAATTTTGATCTTTTGAGTAGTTTTGATGTTTCGAAGAATCTTGCTACTCCTCAGTGCTCCCAATATGCCTCTCTTACAATTCTCTGCCTTGAAATTTTAGGAAAATAATGAAATAGTGAATAACTTCTTACTATGTATAAGAATTTATGAAATTATATTTGAAAAAAAATTAGCTTTCATTTTCAATTTGAAAAAAAAACCGCGCCCTTTTTTTTCCATTTTTTTGAAACATCAATGTGTTTCATAATAAAAAGCACCAATATGTTTAAGAGTAATGCACACCGATTAAGATAAATTATTAATGTGCTTATTTTTTTAGTGCACTAATATAATAGAATTCCTTTTTATTTTTGAAATCCTAGAAACCGACATAGTTATTGTTTTAACACATTGTTGCAGTTATTATTTTAACACAATGGTGTGGTTATTATTTGAACACATTGGTGCGTTTAGTTTTGCAAGAGCATTGATATGTTTTAAAAGTTATTTGAATTTTTTTTCACATAAAATGGTATATTCATCTCAAATTATCCTTTAGGATGCATCCACATGAGTTACAGTGGTTCATAGTATACATTTTCCGCTTAAAGTCGTTTTATTCTTGAAAAAATGTTTGAAAACTATATTGAAAGTCAGATTGTGGTTATATGGTTCTTGAAATTAATTTTAAGTATGTACACAAAAAATTAATTGCTGATTTTTCTCAAATGCAGGGACAAAATCTCATAATATGAAATGGCGAATTCTTCAAATTCCATCTCATTCCATATTGCTCAAAGTCCTTCACAAAGTTCCCTTTCCATCTCTAGTAAGTTCCTATTTTATTTATATTTTGATTATTTAATTGATTTTTTTGCTCATGTCTATTTGAATAAAAATGTATCCAAATTTTTAGGATCTTGATTCAGAATCGAGTTCAGATGCATAAAATATTCCACCATTTTAAAAATTTCAGAAGCTCTTATCAAGAGCAGTGTACCGCAACCAGTTGGTAGATTAAAATGTATAGTTGCTTTACCCTGCCAATTGTAACATGTCATCTTACAACCACAATCCTGGGTCAGAGATGGTAATAATTGTTTGGTATAATGTAATTTAATAAATCAATTTCATTGTGCTTTATAATATCATTGTTATACTAATGTTCAATATTTTTTGAAATTAGGATTCTAGTGATGATAAGCAACACACCTACCATCTTCCAGTGCACCCCACTACAATGTCAAATTGAGAAAAGGTTACATTAAGAGAAAAAATCAAAGAGGAAGCATACCAATAATGGTTGAATCAAATGACTATTCAATTCCCACTACGTCTGTATTCACCAATTAGGAATGACTACAACAATAGTAGTTCTCCATCACAAGTTTGCAATGGAGGAAATCAAATAGAGGTTGGTATGGATGATTACTTACGGGATACAACTGTCATGGAGACAATGTTGTTAGATGCATTCTAGAATGATGAGCTAGGGGATGATGCTCATATCACTGATTCCTTTGTTAAAATCCTGAAATATGCTTCCACCACCCCTCTCTTTGGACTTGGCGTCTAGTCAAAATCTACCCAAATGGGGACAACGATGTTACTGTACAACCTGAAAGAAAATTTTGGCATGTCGAATGAATGTTTCTCAATAATATTGAGGTAATTGACCATCATCAAGTCCCTTATATTTTGAGAAATATTATCACACAATCAACATTAAAAATGTTTGATTTTATGACCATTAAATATTAACATTATGCATTAATATTTCCCACCAACTGCGGGTTATTCAAAGATAAGGTTCTTCTGAGTGATAATGCCTTTCCCAGTAGCTATGAAGAGTCAAATAAATTGTTGAAAAATGTTGGGTGTTGAGTACATATCATATCATGCATGTCTGAACGATTGTATTATATATAGAGGAGAATATGCAGAAAAAAAAGATATGTCTGAAATGTGGGCATGACAGGCACCATAAATTAAAAAAAAAAAAAGTTAAATCATGTGGTCCTCCTAATAAGATATTGAGGCACATTCCTATAATCCCAAGGATTCAAAGGCCCTTATGTTGCAAAGAATTAGCTATGTCGCAGTGATGGCATGCCTCACACAAAAGTGAGTCAGGAGTTATGCGAATCCAAACATATTCAATAGCCATGAAGCATATAGGGGATACATGGCCCAAGAAATTCAGGGATGAAGTACAAGTCTACGACTCAACATAGCTATGATGGCATCAACCTATATTCCCTCTAGGATACCAACTATTATGTTTTACCTATAGTAGTGATCAACAACAATATAACCCCATGGTTTTCTTTGAAGAATGAACATACTATGTTGGTTCTCATAGTCCCTAGTAGAATACAAGTGAAGAATATGGATATCTACTTACAACCATTGGTAGATGAATTGAAGGAATTATGGGAAGGGATACATGTCTACAATGTATCAAGAACCACCATAACATAGAGGAGTTTTATGTTGTATGGCATAGGTTCTTACACCATACATCATTATCCATCTTAAGAGTTTTCTCTAGTAAATTAAATGTTTATTGATGTTTTTTTATATGTAACAATATTGTTTTGCCTATTAATTTAATTTATTGCAATTGTTCTGATTTTCATGATTGCTAACGTGCCCTGTATACAATAATTTTACAAATCTTGAAACAAAAGGGCATCAGGGATGTAAATATTTTGGACCTTATCTAAAGGCTAGGTGGTCCAACCACCTACAAAATCCAATGTATGACTATTGCAGGGTATTCCTCCCAGAAACCCTTATAGAAGAGAAACATCTACTTTCAATGGTAAACTAGAGAGAACCCAAAGGCCTTTAATAATGACACTATTTGAATGGCTTAGAGGATATGAGAGAGAGAAGGAGAAGGAGATTACACAAATGATTGATTCAAATGGGGAGCCTAAGTTCGACGATCCATAATTTTTTGACACCTATGTTGAGAAATTTCCCATTGAGATGCAAAGGAAATCTATCTTTTATGAGCTCCCATATTGGGAGCATCTTAATATTTCCCACTTACTATATCCCATGCATATATTTAAAAATGTTTCATCTTATTTATGGAGGCACATATCATCAAAGACACATTGGCTATTAGGAGAGATCTTATTTCTTCAAAAAATAAAAAGAAACATAGGCAAAGACAAGAAAGTAGAGAAGAGGGTGGTCCCTCTTGGATTTTCAAAAATGTGATGTCCCCTGGATTTTAAAGAAATATGATATTTCTTTGGCCAAGAAAGTTATAATGGGTCTGAGGGTGCCTTCGTTATATGGGTCTTCACTACAAAACTACTTCACTATGGAAGACCATTTGTTGGGGTTGAAATAGCATGACCATTTGAACCTTCTAAGAGCATATATGTCAAAAACATGATTTTATTATTTGTTATTATTTTTATGCAATGGGATAAAATATAATTGCTTTTTGTATGTGTTTACTTTGCAGTGTTATTACCATTTTCTTATGCTTGGGTGTGTGAACCATGACTTCCCTTAAGACATACGACGTGCCATATCTAAATTATCTGCATTTGTATGTTCGATGAAATCAAAGGAGATTCATATGGCTAGCATACCATGGTGGCATTAAGAGATAACCGAGATTGTTTTATGTTTGAGAAGGAATTTCCGACGAGTTTCATGGACTTGTAGGTTCATCTTCTAATTCACCTAGTAGATGAGGTTGAATTACTTGGGGGTGGTTTCTTATCGTTGGATGTTCTTATTAGATAGGTACATGAAGAAATTGAAAGGTTTTGTTCGACAAAGGAAAAATGTTGAGGGGTCTTTGGAAGAGGGGTGCATATTGTATGAGTCTTTCTATTATGCCAGTGAGTACATCAAGAAAATCGAAAACACATTGGGTGCAATGTTTTGGGATGACGAAAGGATGAAGACAAAAGAGAAGGGAAGATTCCTGAAATGAATGGAAAAAGGCTCGTGATAAAGAGTAAGTGACTTATTATTTGTCAAATTTCCACACAGTAACTATTCACATTGAACTTCATAATGTATATTTTTATATCATACGTACTATATATGTTGGTTTGATTTCATTAGTGAATTTAGCAATTGAAGCCATCAACAAATTCATTATTTACAATTCAGAAGCAACACAACCATGGGTTGCATTGTATGAACATAAGAAGAAGAAATGGTACAGTGACAAGAGAGAATCATACCATTGAATGATAGAAGTGTTCCTTATCCTGATCATTTATAAGGAAATATGTCAATGATATGCCCCAAGAGTTGGGTTGTTGACCAAGTTAGAGAGAAATATGATGCATCTGGTTGTTACCTGCATGTTGAAGAGGATGTGCTAAACATAGGAATTGTGTATGTACATTTTTAACTTCATAATGCACCTTTGAATTGTAACATCTATATTTTATATTTTAATTATGTTTGGATTATTAGAAAAATGATACTGTAATTTTTTCACCTTTTTATAAGTGTATTTGTTCCCATCTATGTGGTCTTATGGACATCATTTTTGCATGGAGGATGTCGATGGCGGACACATGACACAAGGCCATGGAGTGGAAGTCGATTTCGACCAATCTAGTTGTGCTAGCCATCACGATCAAAAACTAATATAGAGGATGTTAGGTTACATCGGAAATATACAAGAGATCATTTAAGTGGACTTCTCCTCATTCCAATGTGTTATTTTTAGGTCCAAGTGGTGGGACACCTTTGATCAGAATGATGTAAAGGAAGATCATGATAGTGGGTTGATATCTATCAACTCTAGAAATATGTGGCATGAAGCTAGGGAGCATTATGTTTTCCCAAAATACTGCAACCAGGTGTTTTTTTACCCAGATGTGTTGGATAAGGATTGGTGGTTCGATTAAGACATGACCCTAGGTCAAAACATATTTTTGAGAACACCATTGTTATCATTCTAAGCGAGGAAGATAATTAGGGTGATGACAATGGAGAGTGATTGTACTTGTGTTACTTCATCATTTATACTATTGTTGTATGTTTTTGTTTTCTTTATTTTGCTAATTATATTATTTTTTATTCTTCTTCTTTGCACTTTAAATAATTGAAAAGATTCGCAATCGTTTTTACTCTTAAATGTAAGTATTTCCAACTGTGTAATTTATAATTTAAAAATTAAAATTTTAACATATTTATTTAATTCTAAGTTCGTGATAAGTTTAATTTGGATTTTGTGATAATTTGGTTTTCAACTTAGCTATTTTCTACTTTACATAGTTTTATCATTTCTTTTGGAAATATTTAAATTATGACCCCCAATGTTGGCTAAAACCACAATTAATGAAGTAATTTAAAATTTTGATAACAATCAACTTATGAAATAATAACAAAAACAACAAATATAGGAAGATTTGCATCCATAAAATTTTATGACCAATAGAATGATTATGATTGGAGATCATAACTTTTTTATAATAACAATTTTTAGGGTATAAGAGTATATTCAAAGGAGTAAATAGTACAATGGAAAATAACATCTATTGATATGTAATTGCTTTTTGAAAAAGAATTTAGTTAGAATGAATATGTATGAACTATCTATACAATAGAAAAATATTTATGGTAATTTGACAATTATAGTTTCAGCCATATTAAGCTTTGTAATTTATACAAATATCTTTGTAGTTTTTATTTAAAGTAAGTTCTTTTGCATGTAATTTCATATATAAAATTTTGATATAAGTTCACCAATATATAATCTATAATAAATATATGTCATTTCATAAAAACAAACAACATGATGATAACCATCTAACAAACATAAACATAATCTAAATTACACATTCAAATTCACTAACATCATCTAATTATATAGACCTCTAACACATATAAACATCATTAGCTAGCACACAAGTCTAATAATTTAACAGGGCATCATCATCGTGATCACATATAACAATATCGCGTGCTAATTATATTGGTTTGTATTCATCTTGTTGGCACTTTATATAATTTGTAGGATATTGAATTTAAAATGGTAAAAGTTGCTATAAATATTAAATTTAAATTGTTTGAAACTCTCATAAAGTGATAAATGAAATTTTATTAAAATAAAAACTTTTAAGTTATATTAAATCTAAATTAATTATAAAAAAATATGAATGAAGTTTTTTAAATTTAAGAATAGATTGAATTTTATAATGTAACTTAAAAGATTATTTTTATATTTTTAAAATAAATATTATTGATAATAGTTTATTGATTGCATTTTCTCATTTACTAATTTAAATATTAGAAAAAAAATTATAATTAAAATTTAAAAATACATATTAATTTATAATTATATTTTAAATAATAATTATAATTAATAATTATATATATTTTTAACGATGCTTCATTCATAATTATTATTAATAAATAAACTTTTATTTATTAAATATATAAAATCAAACTAATTGTGATGTTATTTTTATAATCCAACATTTCATGAACATTTTTTTTTTTAATTATAGTTAATTTTATAGACCAATCAGTTATATATTTTAATTTTATTTTAAATATTTTGAAATTTGT
Organism: Pinus tabuliformis; assembly: GCA_031772625.1. Classification (NCBI taxonomy): domain Eukaryota; kingdom Viridiplantae; phylum Streptophyta; class Pinopsida; order Pinales; family Pinaceae; genus Pinus; species Pinus tabuliformis. The sequence continues at coordinate 845,700,814 of CM062818.1, read as the reverse complement.
AGTTAACGATTATATGTTGCAATATACGTTTTGAAAATTAATTGCAAAGATTGATTAGATATTGTCTAAGTATATTATTATAAGCATAGGTCACAACTTTTTGATTTCTACACTTGACTATGACTAGAATGGTAGTTTTGTTTAGAGGTTTGTACAATTTAATTGTGTGTAAAATTGATTTTGTTTTGTAGTTACTATTTTTTAGACATGTTTCCATGTTGCTCGTAACCCTTGTTTGAATAAGAATTTAGTTAGAATGAATATGTATGAACTATCTATGCAATAGAAAAATATTTATGGTGATTTTACAATTATAGTTTCAACCATATTAAACTTTTTAATTTCTAAAAATATATTTTCATTTTTTTATTATTTAAAATAAGTAGTTTTGCATGTAATTTCAAATATAAATTTTTGATATAAGTTCACCAATACATAATCTATAATAAATATATTTTCATAAAAATAAACATCATATAAAATACACATTCAAATTCGCTAACATAATCTAATTATATACACCTCTAGCACATATAAATGTCATTAGCTGCAAACAAACCTAATAATCTAATAGGGCATCATCATTGTGATCAAATCTAACAAAACAAAAGTATTGTTTAACATCATCACCACACACATCATCAAATATATACATCTCATGTCAAATAAATGCTATAACATACACATCTATCTGCAAGCACATTAAATGAACATATCTAAAATGACCTAACAATATACACATCAACACCAACATATAAATTAAGTACATATATATTCGCATATGCATCCAATGGGGAGGAGGCATGTCCCCAATGAATATGCCAATATCTACAAAATATATAGTACATAACAGTAATTAGACAATTTCATTAAACAATTTAATAAAATAAGCTAAAGAACGTGCTAGAGTAAATTTTGTTCTAATTAATTAAGATAATAAAATGAAACTAGAATAATTAAAAGAAAACACTAATATTACCTCTCTCATCTGTTGGCTCATCCTATGTGAAGAGGATGTTGGGACATTGTTTCCAATCCATCCCCGTGTAAGGACATGACACCATGACTAACATATGGAAATCCTAGTCAGATACTCTGGTTGGCCCCTCTTGAGCATCATCTCATGCCACATGTGCATCCATACCTTAGTGATTGGCCTAGGAGGGTGACGATCAAAAGTAGGCCTCGTCTTTGGAAACCTCTCAAAAAATAAACAAAACAACTCTAAAGAAAAAGGGGAGTTCGAACTCCCATGTATCATAGCACGACATCCTAAAGCTATACAAAACATCTACAAAAAAATGAAAAACCATTTGATACATCGTAGCCTCTGCACCAAAGAATCAACATAAAACGAAAAATGGAAATTAATATGCTTCCCATCACTAGTATAGTGTGCAACGATACTCACTAGTAGTGAGAGGCACCTAACCTCCTATGCACCCAAAAAAGCGATCTATAGTTGTCCACTAGACACTTGAAAATCTACTAGGGAAACTACGTGATCCCTAATATTTGAGAGTAGATAAGCTAACTCTCTATTACATCACCATGGGGGACATCAGGGAACTGGGGAAAATCCTCCCCTCTCCTAGATAGGATAGTGATAAAATAAATGTTATCCTCAAGGGGCTTGTACCACATGTTGGGACCGACAGAGAATCCTATCGGTGGACATCACACTGACATATCAGTTGTGCCAACAACTCGGAGTGCCCCTTCAAGGATGTAGCCTCCTCATAATACGTAAGGAGGCGTACATTCCTCAAGAGGCCTTAGGCCGTTGTGGTAATAGGGCAAGGGTATAAATCCCTCTCCCTCTCCTGGGCCTCCTAGTCTTGTACCACATTATACTAGTCAAACCTATACTCTTGATGATGTTTCTCCTATCTCCGTTGACGTCTCTACATGATTTACATATAAAATACATCAGCCTCATACATAAAACATAATTTTTTTTGTTTAATGAAAAATGTGTTTATAAATATAGACATCTAACTTTCAATTAAAAGAAAATCAACCTCAATGCACTAAAAAGACAAGAATGCACCATACACATTGTGCCAAAAAAAATGAATGCACCGAAAATGGTGTGTACATTGACTTGACACACCGCTTTTGGTTTGTATACATATATAACATTACTTATTTTTATTTTCAATGTGGTGTTTTGAAATAACATTTCGCATTGGTGCGTTAAATTTATGTCAATGCACCGCATTAGAACTTTTAGGTTACCCTGTTTCGGTGTGCTCGAAGTCGATGCACTGGTGCAAATTATTTATGAAGCACATTATGCTATTTTAAATAAAAAACCCTATCATGGTGCACCATGTTATGTACGCATCAGGGTATTTCAAAACAGTAATAACACCAATGCTTCGTGATAGTATAGCCCCTAAATGGTGAAAATGAATTTAACAACCAATATTTTTAAAATTTAACCTTTATCTGATGTTATCGAGAAGTATACGCACCGGTGCTTCAGTTTCACCTATCACACCGCTATTTTTAAACTAAAAACCCTACAATGGTGCACCATGCTATATATGCGTCAGGGCATTCAAAAAAGGTCCTAGCACTGGGGCTTCATTGGAGCATAACACCATAATGGTGAAAATGAATTTTACGACTGACACTTTTTAAAATTTAACACTAATCTAGTGCTATCGAGTAGTATACGCACCAGTGCTCTAGAGTTACTTAGCACATCATTATTTTTATTTAAAAAAAAATAACCCTTGAAATGTGCACTATTTTCTATTAACCACTGTGATGTACAGTTCTATTAATGAAACCAATGCTTATTATATGAGTAGCATACCAATGCTTTTTAAATTGAAAACCTTGCCCCGATGCACCATGTGCTTACACACCGAGACTTTCATAAAAAGGGAAAGCACTGGTGCTTTATGTGAGAAGAGCACCGAAATGGTGAAAATGAATTTCATTTGTTGTTCTTGAAATGATATCACTTTGATTATTGAAAAAAGACTCCCATCAAACTGAATCAACAATATCAAAGTACTCATATGTATATTTAATACATTTTTTTAATTTCTTCCAGGAAATCAGAATAATTTATATCTCTATTCTGCCTGTGTGCATTATGAACTTCTGCTACTGATTGTAATAACAATATATTGGGTGAAAATATTGGATGATCTGGAATGCACTTCAAAAATTCCAAACCTGATGACGTCGCCCTTTTTTGTAGTAGTTGAATACTTCTTGCCCCATATTAGTGTTTTCCCATCAATTTTTTGATATGAACTTGATGTTGGAAGCTAATGTCATTAATTTGTTCAATGCATTTCTCCTCACCATGCGATCCCAGAATAACCCTTCGCATGTCAACAATTTCTTCCAACACATCAAAAATAGGCTCTGGCATGTATTATTTCTTAATACATTCAATTAATGATGGCAAGATACCAACATCCTTCCTCCTCAATGTGACTGAAAAACAACTGAACATCTGATCATATGGTCATGAGTGTGCCCAATAAGAAGGAAACCAACCTTTACCTTCTGAAAAATTCTCAATTCAACAAGCATGTTCAGATATCCAAAAACAATATGATTTTTGTTTTCACGACAAGTGTTGTCCAATTGTAGATACCAAACTTTAGGAAGATTACCAGACCAATGAGAAAGAACATCATGAATTATGGTTATTGTCAGATTTGCATCATTATGAATTTTTGGAGCTGTGAAGTATACCCTTGGCAACATTTTCCCATTGAAGACCATACAACCGATCTAATGATACTGAATAAAATTTTCCTCCTGTAAATTTTTGGGTATGTGAACAAATTGTGGTAGAAGTGTTTTCTTTTGGTCCATACCATCAATTATCAAACCCAAATATTTATTTGGATTATCATAACACTTATTTTGATTCTTGTAAAACTTTTTCCTTTCACTCGTTTGTTGTTCATGATGCTCTTGAAGCGTTTTGACAATGGATTAATCTACACAACATAAAAGAAAGTCATTAATAAATACGTTTTCATAGTTGATGACTATACAATTTTAAAAATTAATGTTATGAATGCTTACCTCTTTCTACACCTTCCAATTTATCCCTTTTTTTATTTAAGAGAAGCACATGTACTGCAAATCCCCATCCTTGTCTTCTTAGGAATACAAACGTTGTTGAATTATTTCTTCCATATCTTCACAAAATATTCATATGTAATAAATTGACCATTTCCTTCAGCACCTTCTGCATATTCTTTGTATAAGTTGTAGATTTCTCATCTTGATAAATGATTTAGAATATGTATTGTCTCTCTATTTGGCATACACTCTCCATGCTTTGAAAAGAAGTCTTTCATCCATGACATTGCAGTATCTGATAATGGCCCAAAATGTCAGTTATGATGTACTTCTGAATACAATGTGGGATCATTTTCCAAATTTTCTTGGATTCTTAACAGATGAAAATTACCCATTGAGTGAAACATTTTGAAAGCCTTTCTACAAATAAATAAAGACCCAATATGATAATCATAACCTAACAATGTAGATTGCATGCACCCCACTAAATATGAATTTTGCATGCTTTTATTCATCGACAAACATCTCTTCCTTTTCTCCAATGCAAACTTGAAGTCCATATGTTTCAAGCAATCCTAATTTTGACAACCTTCACTTGAAATGAGAGCACTGATAGAACTTCTTATAGTGTGATATTCTACTCTACCCCTTGTATACCTAGAACATCTTGGATTGATACAAAAAGGTCGGCTCCTATTCCTTGATACAATATTTGTTGGCAACATCTCCATCATTGAATCATCATCTATATAAGCATTTCCATCATCATTATGAGGAATATTATCCTCACTATGATCATCTCTGCTTTTGAAATACTGACTTGGAGGATATTCTTCATCTTTCCCTTCTTTAGTGCTACCCTCATAGTCCTTAAAATCAGGACTAAATGGAAAAAAAGAAAAAGAAAAAAGGAGGGGTGGAAATTTAGAATATTAGAATAATAATTTAATTTAAAGTTATAGTCAAGTTAGACATTAAATTGGTGTATGATTTTTTTTTGTTTGTTCATGAGACAAGGGTCTCTTTTGAGTAGAGATTTGAACACTAAAAGGTATAGATGTGTACACCTACAAGGTTTATAGTTTTAGGTGGTTGAGAATTATGTTTGTTCTCCTCCTCATCCAAGTTCAATTCCACATGGGATATTTTTACTTATGGAAATAAGGTTGGAACGGTAGATGATTCTTAGGATAAAAGTCCATGGATCCTTAATTGATATATGTACCTTGTAGTTTGTTAGATACTCTTTTCGGTTATAATGATACCTAATAAGTTTGAAAATAAACACATCCTAAATCACTTCAATATATATATATATATATAGATATATATATATATATATATATATATATATATATATATATATATATATATATATAATTTATTGCACTAAGAGGCTCATTATATAACCCAATATGAGGGGATGTGTTATGTGTAAGTATGTCATATCTCTAATAAACTAATAATAAAAACAACAAAATTAATGTTGGCCCAAAAAAAAATTGAAAACTACCATATCATATCTTATGAATCTTTAAAAGGAAAAACCATATTTTATAGATATATTAAAATCTTTAAAGACATAAATATTTTCATGTCAAATTTGTAATATTTGAAAACATTAATTTGATGTAGTTTTATTATCATAGCATGTAAAAAAACATTATTAAATCTCATATTAATATTAATATTATTATTAATATATTATAATATTAATATGATTAGATTTATTAAATTTAAATTAATAATGTGAAGAAATGTTTGTATTTCAAAAAAATTGATTTATATGATAAATTGAAATTAGTAACTACTAAAAAAATTATTTATATATATTAAAAAAAATTTATTTATATATATTTAAAAATAGAAATAATTTTTTAAATATTTAAATATTTTTTATTTTATTCTATAATTTTTTTCTAACCAAAACCTTTCATTATCATGCAATCTTAATCGCTGAGCCGGCTGTCTCTTTTGTATCAAACACGTTTAGATTCAAATTATATTAAAAAAAGAAAAATAGTACAAATGTAATAATATCAAACTTTTTCTATTAATGTGTCCCATACGAAAGGGTTTTATATTTTTAGAAAGTAGCACGTTATTGAAAATGACACGGTTTTTTCTAATTAATAGTGTGGGAAATGATTTAAAATTTTATATTTAAAAATAAAATTTAAGTTTTATTTTATAATAATAGTGAAAGGAAATAATGTGTTTTATAAGAAAGAGTTTTATACTTTAAAAGATATTAGGTGAGTGAAAATGGTATAATTTTTTTTAAACGGATTTTAGTTTAACTCGTTTGGTGATTTTGTGGGCTTAAGTTTTCAAGATATGTTGTATTTATTTATTAGTGGTATTTATAAATGGTGTAGTTTTAATTTAGAGATGAAATAATTTATATTGTTGGATTTTTTTATTGGAATTGATAAATATAATTTTAGTATTTTTTTGTTGTTTAAAATCATTTTTGAACATATAAATGGATTCAGCATTTTTTTAGATTTTGATTAAAATTAACTTAAAAAAAAAGCTATTTCATCTCTAAATTAAACTAGGCTTTTATAAATAATTGTATCTAGTGTAATAGCGATAGCCTAATTTTTAGGAGTTATCAATTCTCCAAGTATTCTTATTATTTGAAAAAAAACAAAAAACACCAAATATAAACCTAATTTTTTAAATTAATATTATATAAATCAAATAAAAAATATATAAAAATTCACATCCAAAACAATTTTTTATGTTTATAACAAAAATTTATAAAATAATTTTATATTATTGTCACAACCCCAATATATATATATATATATAAAATTTAATTAATCTAAATGGTTCTTACCATCTAATTACACTTTATCATAAACGTGACCGTGCGATTCAATCTCTACGCAACAATGGTATAACATTATAGTTTGAACCTTGATAATGATGTCTAACGTTTATATTTTATTGACCCGAGGCCAGTTGATTGCATGGGAGCCATGTGTGTTTGGACGACGATCGGAAAAGTTTATGTCCGCACCCCTTTTCCGGCGCCAGGTTGTTGACAGTAATTAATTTCCTTGCCAGCGTCTCGCTAGGTGGCATGGCTCACCCGCGTGGCCATGTGACTCCTTGGTTTCTGCGTTTTCGGACTTCCCGCTTTGGTCTCCCACTCAATTTCGACGGTGGAGATCTGTTATTCAGATCGGAGGGCTCGTATGTGTTCAAGGGTTTGGGGTTATTCATAAACCCTTTGGAATGCACCTATGGTTCATTTGGAATGCGAGGAGGTCTCTCGGCACTCCTCTGGTTATTCAACCCCGCGTTCGATTCCGCCCACCGCCATTCCAGAATTCCTCTTCCGCACAGAGGTCTCAAGGTCTTTCTCTCACGGCTTACACAGGTAACTGCTTGGTTACGGATTTCTGTCTTCTGCACAGTTGTTTATTACAGGCTATGCACTTTTATTCGATTCTGGTTTTGCTTGTGTTTAGATTGAATGCGTTGCCTATTGTTGGAAGCTCATATTGATTAGTGGCCTTGTTACAGTGGTGTGCAGGCGAGACCCGCTACAGCCTTTCCTACCGCCTGTAGGATGACAGAGCCATCGCCCTTCGTACCTTCCAGGTAAGCCGACGACCCTTAACTGGGTGCGAAGTCTGGGGTTTACTCTGTTTCGGTGTACCACATGCTCTGTTCATGCCGTTTTCCTTACTGTTGAATGTTAGATGGGAATTTGCCAGAGGAGTTCCTCATGGCGCATGCGTTTGTTTGTCCTCAGGGTTATGCCTTCGACCCACCCTGCTGAGCTATAAGTCACAGGCCGACTCCTCTCATACCTGGATCTTGTGCAGCAGTTAATCAATTTGAGGACAAACTTGTCTTTCTGTGTTTTTCGGCATTTATGCCTCTGTTGTATTTATATATATTTGAGGACAATGGTAGTTTCTCGGCCGCCGAGTCGACCTTACTTGACAGAGGATAATTCTGGATAATTGAACGCTTATTTTCCTTTGTTTTCCAATGCTTATATATATGGTCATTATAGGGTTGCACTTCAGACCTTCATCTTTGTTTACTATGGGAACTGTATTACTATTTCTTTACTGGCCCTTTCGGAATGCTCGCGGTATACTATTTGGTAATATCATTTACAGTTCTGATATTGATGTGCTCTTTTCTTGAATGGTATGGAGATACCGTTTCATTTTTCGATATTCGGTAGGGTCAGTCCCATAATAGTTGTCGGTTCCCTTCTTTCTATGTATCGTTAAATACTACTTGTGCAGTGGTATTGTGTGTCGCTTCCATTCGCTGCAGAGTTAGATTAGAACTTGTTTATGGTTTCGTCACAGTGAATGCATATGTTTATTATCTACAGTGAATGCATATGTTTATTATCTGTTGATGTATGAATACACCTACAACTATTTATACGGCCGTGTGCAAACGGCTGGACGCGCCCGTTCTTGGTATGGTTTACTTCTTAGCATCATTCGGTTAACCACGAATGGTTTGTTGATTCACAACAGCTTACATCATGTACTCTTGCCGGTATTAGTTTTGCTCTGTGGTACACAGTTCCTCTTGCAAATTCTGTTTGCCTTAACCCTCGACTCAGAGGTTCGTTATATGTATGCTTGCTTATTTAATACGCCACTGCTCGTGCTTTAATGGAAATAGTTTTAAGGTTTTGATTTATTCATGGCACAGAAATCACTAGGGTTTTCTCTAGTCGTTTTCTTTTTCTTTCTGTGTGTGCTTGGCCGTTTGGTTAACCACTATGATATTCTGTTCCGGGTGAAATCTTGTAGTTCTTTTATGAGACTACCTGAAATGCACTGGTAATCTCTGTGCATTTATATAACTACTAAATATTCTGTCATGTAGTCTCTGTGCATTTATATAACTTATAAATATTATGTCACTTCAATATAAATATTCCTCTGTTATGAATATGCAAAGCATTATAACATCTAAGAGAGATTTAAATTGTAAAGGTTTAACTTGCCGACTACTGTACATTTAATCTGTAGTATAGTCAACATTCTAACTACCTTTCTTCATGGTTAACTCGTACCTGGTTCGCCAGAAGTGTGAATAAGTACTCCAGAAATTCACCTGCATTCCATACTTGCTCTTAACCACCCAACCTTGAGATCCATCGCTAACACTGGATTCTCCCCCTGAGCTATCTTGCAGGCCTACAGCCCTCAACAAGATTCATGCACTTCGTGCCTGGTTATCTGGTCCTTACCAGACTTAACCAGTTTCTTGTTATCTTTCTTTTTCTTGGAATCCTCCTGTCTGTCACTACAGCACAGGGGTCCCCCCTTCCCAGGACTTTTCCCGTGTGAAAGGGTAGTTTCCATCAGTTTTCATAACTGATTTTCTTTTTTTCAAATCCTCCTTCCAGAGGCTGCCAGCATTTCAAGAAATATATATATTTTCCAATATATTTAAATTTGCCAATAGAATAATGTCATTATAGTTTTTTTTTTTTTTTTTAAATAAAAGAACAACAACTTTCAATTCTGTTTCTTACCACAGTAAAATTCCCACATTTACATTTTTCCGGGGTCATCACATCTCCCCCTCCTGTGATTGGACATCGTCCCGATGTCTATTTCCCCTAAACAAGTCCGGATAGGCTTTTTTAATGAGTTCTTCGTCCTCCCAAGTAGCCTCATCAGGCCCATAGTGCTGCCACAGCACTTTAACTTGGGTAATAACTCGCTTCCGCAGCCGCACTTCTCTCCGGTCGAGGATGCTCTGTGGTTCGACCAGAACCTCGCCTTCCGGCTCGACCTGCAATCAACAACACTTTCAGTCACTTTCTGTCTAGAATAAACGCTTAACTAGAACAACCAGATTAACTCTTACCCGAACATCCTGCCACTTGATCACATGTTTAGGGTCGTAAACATATTTTTTTAGTACAGAAACGTGGAAAACATTGTGGATCCTAATATGACTTGGCAGGGCGAGTTGGTAAGCCACCGGCCCCACTCTTGCCAAGATCTGAAAAGGCCCAAAATACCGAGGAGCAAGTTTGGCACACCCACTCCATTGCAGTGTGCTCCTTCTGGCTTGGATCCTCACAAACACATGGTCACCAACCTGATATTCTTTGAATCTTCTCCTCCGGTCTGCAAAACTTTTTTGTCTGTCCTGAGCAGCCTTTAAATTGGTACGCACTCTTTTCACCATGTCTTCCATCTCTTTAAGCATTTCTGGACCCAAACTTAATTTATCCTCAGGTCCACCCCAACTTGAGGGTGTGCGGCATTTTCGCCCATACAAGACCTCAAAGGGGCTTAGCTGTGTAGACGTATGATATCCATTATTATATGCGAATTCAACCAGGTGTAGATATTCCTCCCATTGGTTTGGTTTCAGCATTACACATGCTCTCAACATATCCTCCACTACCTGGTTCACTCGTTCGGTTTGACCATCGGTCTGGGGATGATAGGCCGTGCTGAAGTTCAGCTGTGTTCCCAATTCAGCAAACAACGTTCTCCAAAAAGTTGACGTGAACTTTACATCACGATCAGATATTATTATTTTCGGCAGTCCATGCAGTTTAAACACGTTCTGCATAAAAAGGTGAGCAATCTGCACAGCCTTATAAGTGGACTGCACTGGTATGAAGTGTGCTGCCTTACTCAACTTATCAACCACCACCATAATGGAATCATTGTTTTTCCTTGTCCGTGGCAACCCAGTTATAAAATCCATGGAAATAGTTTCCCATTTCCACTCTGGAATAGGTAAAGGTTGTAGCAGCCCTGCCGGATGCAAATGCTCTGCTTTAATCTGCTGACACTCCAAGCACCGCGCCAAATACTCAGCTACATTCTTCTTCATTCCTGGCCAATAATATTCTTTTCTAAGTGCGGTGACCATTTTTTGGTATCCTGGGTGCCCGGTATAGTGGCTGATGTGAAATTCATCCAAAATCAGATTCCTAAGACCATTCTGGTTAGGTACATACAACCTTTTATTAAAATACAACATTCCGGCACCATCTAATGTATATCCTTGCTGTGTTTTTCCACTAGAAGGTTGCTGTACCTGCTGTTTTATTTGCTGGTATTCAGCATCTTGATCTGCTGCTGTTTTTATTTGCTCAAACAAGGAATTCCTCCATTTGCTGATCGAAAGTTCACACAAGCACTGCACCTTTCGACTCAATGCGTCAGCCACCCGGTTCTCCTTCCCTTTTAAGTGTTTAATTTCGAAATCGAATCCACTTAGAAAATCCGCCCAACGGGCTTGCCTTGTATTCAAGGTAGGTTGGCTGAAATAATTTGTCAAGCTGTGATGATCCGTTAATAACAGAAATTTTCTCCCCAAGAGATAGTGCCGCCACATCTTCAGTGCATGTATAACGGCTGTCAACTCTAAGTCATAAGCAGAGTATTTCTGCTCATGATCTTTTAGTTTCCTTGATTCATACGCAATTACTTTCCCTTCCTGCATCAATACTCCTCCCACACCCTCCTTACTTGCGTCAGTACATACCACGTAATCCTTATTAGGATCAGCTATACTCAAAATGGGTGCGGTGGTAAGTAAATGTTTCAGTTGTTCAAAACTCCGCTGACACTCTGATGTCCATCTGAATACCCTCCCTTTTTTTTGTAAGGAGGTGATAGGGTATGCTATCCTCGAGAAACCTTCCACAAATCTTCTATAATAGCCAGCTAGCCCCATAAAGGACCTAATATCTGCCACATCCTTGGGTACGGGCCATTCCATTATAGTCTTTATCTTCTCAGGGTTCACTGCAATCCCCTCTTTGGTGATTACATGGCCTAAGTATTGGATTTCTTCCTTGAAGAAATCACACTTACTAAACTTAGCGTATAGCTGATGTTCCCAGAGACTTTGCAGCACTACTCTAAGGTGTTCCTCGTGCTCCTCCCTGGAACGAGAATATACCAGAATATCGTCGATAAATATCAGCACAAATTTATCCAAGAACCTGTGAAACACACTGTTCATCAAACACATAAAGGTGGCAGGTGCATTGGTCAAGCCAAAAGGTAGCACCACAAACTCGTAGTGCCCATACCGTGTTCTGAAAGCTGTTTTAGCAATGTCTTCCTCTTTAATCCTAATCTGATGATAACCAGATCGCAAATCGATCTTAGAGAACACTTTCGCCCCCTTCACTTGATCAAAAAGTTCATCAATCCGAGGCAAAGGATATTTATTTTTGATCGTGAGCTTATTCAGCTGACGATAATCTATGCACATCCGAAGAGTTCCATCTTTCTTCTTGACAAATAACACTGGAGCTCCCCATGGTGATACACTGGGGCGAATGTAATTCTTATCTAGCAGCTCTTGCAGCTGCATTTTTAATTCGGTTAATTCTGGTACGCTCATTCGGTAAGGTGCCCGTGACACTGGTGCTGCCCCTGGTGTCAGTTCTATGGTAAAATCTATATCTCGTTTAGGTGGCAGCCCCGGTATCTCTTCTGGAAAAACATCCGCGAATTCCTGTATCACTGGGATATTGTCCAGCGGAGATGTTTTATCCTTCTGATTTGCATAGCCGACCTGAATGGCGTAAATTTGACATTTCTTTTTGAGGCATTTAGCTAGCTGGGATGCTGTGATGGGTCGGATCTGCACGGGGTGCTTGATCCCTTGCAATTCCTGCTGTTCCCCAAGGTCATCTTTATAGTAGATGGTTTTCGTCTTACAGTTTACTAATGACCAGTGTTTTTCCAGCCAATCCATCCCAATCAGGATGTCGTATGAACCCAACGGAAGTACATTCAGATCTACTACTATTGGCTGTCCTGCTACGGTTAAAGAGCAGTTATTAATTTTTGCCAAGACCCGTCTCTTGGCTCCCGTAGCTAACTGTACCAGCCATGGATTTCTAAATTTTTCAGATTGTAGCTTACGCTGTTCTACTATCTTTGGGCTAATATAACTTAAAATAGCTCCTGAATCAATAAGAACAGCTATAGAAAGATTTGAAATTTTACCTTCAAATTCCACCATAGTCGGCTGGTATTCTGCTTGACGATCATCCAGGGCTGCGCTAATCCTTGGTAGGCTACGTGCCACCTCCCCAACGGTCCATGCTTCGTGAATCTGAGATATCTGGTCCATACCCTTCCGCTGCGGGCAGTTTTTGACATAGTGTGGTCCTCCACAGCCCCAACATTGGACTGGAGGTCTGGCCATACCTTCAGTGTCCTGCCTGGCAGGCTGTTCGCTTACTCTAGTCTCACTGGTTGGCTTAGCCCGGAATGAACTTCTTGCTACAGTTCTACTATTCTGTCCTTTTCCAGCTCCCTTACTACCGTTACTGCGACTTCCTTTGCTGTTCCCAACAGTTCTGTTACCCCTTCTTTCACTCCATCTTTTATTTGAAATATCTCCCTTCTGTTTATTCTGCTGATAACAGATCCTAGCTTTACGGATAGCTTCATCCATTGTTCTAGGATTGTCAAACTCGATTCTTTCTCTTATATATAAAGGTAAGCTGCTCACAAATCTCTGCACCTTGGCTTTCTCCTCCTTAATATACGGCACATAGCGAAGCAGGGAAGTAAAGCGGTTAATAAACTCGTCCATAGACTGCTGTCCCAACCGTAAATCATGGAATTCTCGTGCTTTTTCATCGTAAAAATGCTCGGTCAGATATCTCTCCTTGAAGTATTTCTGAAACTTTTCCCATGTTATGATCTGCTCGCTTACTCCTTTGACAATCTTAATTTCTTCCCACCACAGGGTTGCTTTGCCCTGTAGCTGGAAGATGGCCAGTCGTGCCTTCAAATTATGGTCATACTCATACAGCTGGAAATATTTGTTCATGTTAATTAACCATGCTTCAGCCGCTTCTTCCTGTTCCCCATCAAAATGTGGGGGTTTAATTTTTCGAAATTCTCCCTGCAGCTCCATCTTCTGTCGTTTTGAAGTCTGTTGTTCAAGTACATTATCAGAATGGTCCTCCTTTTCCTCTGAATTTTCAGGTGCAGTTTGATAATTTCGTTCTTCTGTCACCCTCTGTTGTTCTGCACTGGGATTAGCTAATGGTGGGTTCTGTCTGTCCGACAAACTCTTCAGAATTCTCTCTTGCTCCACCGTCAGTCGCGCATTATCTTCCCGTAAACGTGCCATCTCATTTTTCAGCTCCTGAACAGTTTCCAATATCGCAAGGTTTGTACTACGTGTCTCTTCACCAAGCTGTACCCACAGCTCTGGGTTTTCCTGAGGAGCGCTGCCGGCTCCCTGCATTTCCACTGCTTTCTGTTGTTGACTATTAGCTGGTTACTGTTTCTGTGTTTCACCCCTAATAAATGGGACAGGAAAAGTAGTTAGTTTGATTAATTCTCTCCCTTATATATATATGGGATAGTTATCCGTACAACTGAATCATGCTGCTCCAGAGGCCACAGTATTGAAACGTAGCTCTGATACCATATTGTCACAACCCCAATATATATATATATATATATATATATATATATATATATATATATATATATATATATATATATATATATATATATATATATATATATATATATATATATATATATATATATATATATATATCTATATATATATATATATATTTAATTAATCTAACGGTTCTTACCATCTAACTACACTTTATCATAATCATGACCGTGCAGTTCAATCACTACGCAACAATGGAATAACACTATGGTTTGAACCTTGATAATGATGTCTAACGTTTAGTTTTTATTGACCCGAGACCAGCTGATTGCATGGGAGCCATGTGTATTTGGTTGATGATCAGAAAAGTTTATGTCCGCACCCCTTTTCCGGCGCCAGGTTGTTGTCTGTAATAAATTTCCTTACCAGCTCCTCGCCAGGTGGCATGGCTCACCCGCGTGGCCATGTGACTCCTTGGTTACTGCGTTTTCGGACTTCCCGCTTTGGTCTCCCGCTCAATTTCGACGGTGGAGATCTGTTATTCAGATCGGAGGGCTCGAATGCGTTCAAGGGTTTGGGGTTATTCATAAACCCTTTGGATCGCACCTATGGTTCATTTGGAATGCGAGGAGGTCTCTCGGCACTCCTCTGGTTATTCAACCCCGCGTTCGATTCCGCCCACCGCCATTCCGGGATTCCTCTTCCGCACCGAGGTCTCAAGGTCTTTCTCTCACAGCTTACACAGGTAACTGCTTGGTTACAGATTTCTGTTTCTGCACAGTTGTTTATAACAGGCCATGCACTTTTATTCGACTCTGGTTTTGCTTGTGTTTAGATTGAATGCGTTACCTACTGATGGAAGCTCATATTGATTAATGGCCTTGTTACAGTGGTGTGCAGGCGAGACCCGCTACAGCCTTTCCTACCGCCTGTAGGATGACAGAGCCATCGCCCTTCGTACCTTCCAGGTAAGCCGACGACCCTTAACTGGGTGCGAAGTCTGGGGTTTACTCTGTTTCGGTGTACCACATGCTCTGTTCATGCCGTTCTTCTTACTGTTGAATGTTAGATGGGAATTTGCCAGAGGAGTTCCTCATGGCGCTTGCATTTGTTTGTCCTCAGGGTTATGCCTTCGACCCACCCTGCTGAGCTATAAATCGCAGGCCGACTCCTCTCGTACTTGGATTTGTGCAGCAGTTTAATCAATTTGAGGACAAACTTGTCTTTTTATGTTTTCCGGCATTTATGCCTCTGTTGTATTTATACATATTTGTGAACAATGGTAGTTTCTCGGCCGCTGAGTCGACCTTACTGGACAGAGGATAATTCTGGATAATTGAACGCTTATTTTCCTTTGTTTTCCAATGTTTATATATATGGTCATTACAGGGTTGCACTTCAGACCTTCATTTTTGTTTACTATGGGAACTGTATTACTATTTCTTTACCGGCCCTTCCGGAATGCTCGCGGTATACTATTTGGTAATATCATTTACAGTTCTGATATTGATATGCTCTTTTCTTGAATGGTATGGAGATACCGTTTCATTTTTCGATATTCGGTAGGGTCAGTCCCATAATAGTTGTCGGTTCCCTTCTTTCTATGCATCGTTAAATCCTATTTGTGCAGTGGTATTATGTGTCGCTTCCAGTCGCTGCAGAGTTAGATTAGAACATGCTTATGGTTTCGTCACAGCGAATGCATATGTTTATTATCTACAGTGAATGCATATGTTTATTATCTACAGTGAATGCATATGTTTATTATCTACAGTGAATGCATATGTTTAATATCTGTTGATGTATGAATACACCTACAGTTATCTATACGGCCGTGTGCAAACGGCTGGACGCATCCGTTCTTGGAATTGTTTACTTCTTAGTATCATTTGGTTAACCGCGAATGGTTTGTTGATTTACAACAACTTACAACATGTACTCTTTCCGGTATTAGTTTTGCTCTATGGTACACAGTTCCTCTTGCAAATTCTGTTTGCCTTAACCCTCGACTCAGAGGTTCGTTATATGTATGTTTTCTTATTTAATACGCCACTGCTCGTGCTTTAATGGAAATAGTTTTAAGGTTTTGATTTATTCATGGCACAGAAATCACTAGGTTTTTCTCTAGTCGTTTTCTTTTTCTTTCTGTGTGTGCTTGGCCGTTTGGTTAACCACTATGATATTCTGTTCCGGGTGAAATCTTGTAGTTCTTTTATGGGACTACCTGAAACGCACTGGTAATCTCTGTGCATTTATATAACTTCTAAATATTCTGTCATGTAGTCTCTGTGCATTTATATAACTTATAAATATTCTGTCACTTCAATATAAATATTCCTCTGTTATGAATATGCTAAGCATTATGACATCTAAGAAAGATATAAATTGTAAAGGTCTAACTTGCCGACTACTGTACATTTAATCTGTAGTATAGTCAACATTCTAACTAATCTTTCTTCATGGTTAACTCGTACCTGGTTCGCCAGAAGTGTGAATAAGTACTCCAGAAATTCACCTGCATTCCATACTTGCTCTTAACCACCCAACCTTGAGATCCATCGCTAAGACTGGATTCTCCCCCGAGCTATCTTGCAGGCCTACAGCCCTCAACAAGATTCATGCACTTCGTGCCTGGTCATCTGGTCCTTACCAGACTTAACCAGTTTCTTGTTATCTTTCTTTTTCTTGGAATCCTCCTGTCTGTCACCACAGCACAGGGGTCCCCCCTTCCCAGGACTTTTCCCGTGTGAAAGGGTAGTTTCCATTAGTTTTCATAACTGATTTTCCTTTTTCAAATCCTCCTTCCAGAGGCTGCCAGCATTTCAAGAAATATATATATTTCCAATATATTTAAATTTGCCAATAGAATAATGTCATTATAGTTTTTGTTTTGTTTTTTTTTTTTTTTTAAATAAAAGAACAACAACTTTAAATTCTGTTTCTTACCACAGTAAAATTCCCACATTTACATTTTTCCGGGGTCATCACAATTATTGAGAAAGAAAAAAAATCAAATAAAACATATACAAAAATTGACATTCAAAATTAAAATTATGGCTTATCTCATTGCACCTAGTGCAATATGGAAGACATTAATGTTTTGTTATGTAAATATCAATAAAATAAATAATTATAACGATGGTATTTGTCCATGATAAAACATGAGAAAATCCATTATAGAATATAAGTTTAGATTCATCTGAACTCTAAACTTGATGCTTTTGGACCCTTGGTAAATCTAGATTTAAAATACATCTAGAAAAATTAATAAATAATTTTAATAATTTTAATCATAAATTAAGTTCAAATTCTATAATATTTACTTACATTGACTTACATTGAAATTGTGAATGTTGATATTTATAATAGCGATTCAAATAATTATAATTAAAATAAATCTAGTTTTATTTTTATTTTATCATGAGCGAAGATATTGCTTAATTTAATATTGATTTATATTTTTAAATTAAATTTAAATTAATTAATTTAAAATTTAATTATAAAATTATGAATTTTGATTTCAAAAATATTATTATTAATTTTTTTCAAGTGGAAAATTGAATTATAAAGATAGTAATATTAGTTTTAAAATTTGATATTTTTATTATAAAGATAGTAATATTAGTTTTAAAATTTGATATTTTTATTAGAAATGTATTAATTTTAAATTTAAAAAAATTTGATTTTTTATTTTTTTGATATTTTATAAAATGATAATTTTCACTCCAGAATTTTGAAATATAAAAATCTGAATTTTGATTCTAAATATGTAATTTTGAATCTTCATACTTTTACCAATAAATATAGTAATGATATTATACACATAACTCATTAATAGCCCTACAACAACATCATCATGGAAGCAAATAATGGCTCTATTAGTCACACCTCCAAGCGCAAATGCAAACATGTCTCCTCCTCTCCCATAGAGGTGAACTCCCAATCTCATTAACATGGCCCATAGCTATATGTTTTATTTTTACCCATAAGGCATATTTTACTTCAAGTTACAATATGACTATACAATATATATAGTATATAGTACTATATATTTTATAGGGCTATCAGAATTCTACAGTGTAGTTTATGTCAAAAGCAATGTACTCTTTTTTTCTGGGCTATATAATTATAAGACTTCAAATTTTTGTTATTGTTTTTTTGGTGTAAGATTAATGGTAAAGGGAGGATTTTTTTATATCTGTTAAAAAAAAGTAAATATTACATTTTAATTTTTACTTTAATTTTACATAAATTTTATATCAAGACACAAAGTAATTGAAAATAAAAATGTTTGTTTTTAATTATATTTTATTTTTTAGTAGGAACGATGTGTATAATTCTTTCAACAGATATGGTGTTAGACAAGTAGCATCTAAAAATAATATTTGTCTATGAAATGCTAAATAAAAAGTTAGTAATTAAAAAACATAATATCAACTCAACTAAATAAATTATAATAATAAAATAAAAAACAATAATAATATGGGGGAGATATAATGATATGTATATAAAAAATCGTTTGTAATTTTAATAATCAAAACAAAATTATAATATAAGAAATTGACATCTCTTCTATATTATTGAGTCAATATTTAAATGTTTACAATGATTTACAACCACTAGAACTTTTCATAATGGGCAATAGAGAGCGACCATGATAATAATTACACTAATAATTAAAAAACAGTGATAAACAAAATAGAGACATGGTTATTTCTTTTAGCTACATTGATCACACAATGAATATACATCTACTAGGGAGTGCCATGGCTATTTATCTTTCCCCAAAAAGCGTTGATAAAAAATTTGATACTTGTTTAAATATCTTACCAATGATGGTGGATGCTCCCTATAAGGAAAGTGTCATTCAAATTGGTAGTGATTCAAACGTTTTAGTTCACTAGTCCATTTTAATTCCCAAAAAATCCTCTCAACCTATAGCTTTCGGCTTGATGACTCTAGCATGAGTATATACAATAAAGGGGAAAGAAGGTAGTGTTGCCTTAGAACATTACTTACCCTAAAGAAAAAGCATTTCTGCCTTTTATCAAGGAAAAAAAAAACCAAATTTAAATAAAATATCAAACAAAAAGGAATGTCTTACTCCATAAAATACGTTGGCCATATTTGTCTTCAATAAATAGCCTCGTACATCATCATGGCTAATAATAATGATATGGTTATATATATATATATATATATATATATATATATAATTCTCATATAAAAATTTTATTGGGCAACCCATTGCAATCCAACATGGGCGAGATGTTGTAGTGTTTTTAGATGAGTAAATATTAAATATCGTTTCAATATAGGAGAAATGTTGTAATGTTCGTAAAATGAAGCATTTGATTAAAAAAGAATAATAATGTGATATTTCCTAGTTAACATTTTTACCCTTTGTAAATAATGTAATTACTTTAAAATGATTGAGAAAGGGACATAAATTCCATTGCTTGAGGTAGAGGGTTGCTTGAGGAAATGGTCGTTCTTAAATAACCATCCTGGTTGGTGGAAAAAAAATCAAATGCGTTGACTATGCATTGAATTCAACTACAAATGGAAGGATTGGTCCAAGTGTCCTTCATTCCAAACTATAATTAAGGAAAAGGACAAACAATTATGAGCAACATGGGTTGCATTGTCAAGGGATGACTGATATGGGATTAGTGGGGAGAAAAAAATGTAGTTAATCTTTTGGAGGATGCATGATGCTCCGAGGATGTGTGTTCCCTCTTTCTTTCATGTGCACACAAGAAAGAGGCAATGTAGCAAATGCAATGCAGAGAGTTATTGTGTGGGAGACAATGGAGAGGATGAGAAAGAGATCAAGTGGTCTCTAGCATTGTTTCAACTCTGGAGAAGAGCACTAGTTGAGGAACCTTATAATTGAAGTTTGTTATGTTAATTATTCAAGAGAATGTGGCTTGCGTGTAAGGCTAAAAAACCCATTGGAATCTTGTGGATTGATCAACTTGTTAGATTTGGGAAGAATCACTCAGGTGCTTGTGAGGATTTTTGAACCACCAGGAGATGCCTGAGATCTCTATGTTTGACTCACTATTGAAGCACCTATAGAGGTGCTTGTGAGGGTTGTTGAACCACCAAAATTTTCCTCAAGATTGAAGCTCTGGTGTTTGACTCAGTATTGAACCACCTAGAAAAGTGAGGTATTTACCCATTAACAACTTACCACCGAAGTACATACCTCATAGTTGATTCTCTTCTCCTGAAAGTAAGTTGGAATTCTCTGTATGTGAAATGTTGGTATAGTTATATGTATGCTTGAACTATATGACCTGTAAGGAACTTAGCTAGTGGATGAAGGAAAAAAGGGCCTTGTGGCTGTTGGAATTATGATACAAGTGTTGTCCTTGATGGAAACTCACTCACAAGTCAGTTTAGTTTTGATGAAAGGCAACCCATAGTGTCACAGGTCCATTAAGATGTAATAGGGCATTGGTATTGAAGAACAGGAAGATGGAACTAAAGTCTACTAATCAAAATGAAGAAGTTGAATAAAGGATGGTGAAAAGCAGTTTAAGATGTATACATAGGTCCACTTAGTCAAAACAACGTATACATGCTGGTTCACAAAACAAAAAGAGTGTATACATATACACACACTTTCACAAGAGGAAAAGCGTGTATATGTTGGAAAATCGAGGAAATTCAAGAGGAGACAATGCCAGGGGTCAATAACATGGTATTAGCCTGCAATATTGAGTGGAGTAATGACTATTTGATCCTATCCAAGAATACCACGAGTCCTAAGTGGTTTTGGTTTGAGGTATTGAGAATGGCCAAAAACTATATAAGGGGGAGAAGATCATAAGGCCAGGGTGTGCAAGTGAAAGGGTTTCTAAGGAATACTTCTATTTGAAGTATATTTTTATGTTGCAGGGGCTATGTTTATGATTTGATTTGAAATATTTTGTGCACCTTGAATCCAATGTTGGATCAAGATCATGAGACCTTAAATGACTTATCATTGATTGATTTGATATTGGTTGGGCTAGATCTGATTATGTACACCTGTTTTATTCTTTCAATGTCATGATCTGGGTTTGTCTAAAGTTTGAAATAATAGTGAAGTTATAAGCTAATATTCGCATATCTATACGCTGATTCGTCTAAGTAAAATCGCGTGTACACACGGGTTCTGCTCCTCCAAGTAGCGTATACAAAGGAAAAACTTATTCTTCATATATGATTAATTTATCTGATCAATTTTGTTGTTTTACTATTTTCTGTCAATGAAGTCTTCTTAGATCTGAATGTAAAACTGAATGCATAAGGAGTTTGATATCTGATTGATTGATTGTATAAGTGAGAAGGGTGATCTTTGCTACTACCTGTGTAAAGCTCTGTAAATTGATAGTAGATGTTTAGTATATTGCTAGTTGGTACAAACTTGATTAAGAAGTTTTATGTTTCAGTAGTTTTGAAGGTATACGCAGGTTTGATTAAAGGAAGTAGCATATACATACAGGTTGGGTTCAATAAAGTAGCATATACATTTTGATGCATGATTTTTGAGGTTGCAACTGGTTATGAATGATAATGCAAGTTTCTGGGTTCAACATAGTGTTCTCGTGATATTTACTTGACTGTTTAGATTAACTCATTATTGGTTGATGCAGTTTGAAAGTTCTAATGGATCCAGTATGAAAATTTGATGAAACAAGGCCTTCATGTGTATTGTTTTGTGCCAGGAGCATCCATTCTGAAAATTTATGAAACATGGTCCCTGGAAGAAGAGAGAAGGTCGTAGCCTTCTGTAGGTTAGAACCTACGTACTAGTAAACACTTTGGCTAGTACAAGATATAGGGGGTTGTAGCTCCCTTCCAATAGAAGCTGGATAATGAGAGAAGGTTGTAGCCTTTTGTAGGTGGGTTCCTACGTACTTGTATGAGTCTACACCTGTATAAGATTATAAACATATTATCTTAATATTAAAAGAAGACATAGACAACAACAGCAGGTGGTTTTTCTCCCGCATTGGGTTTCCACCTTAAATCTTGGTGTTCATGTTTGTTGCTTATGTGTGATGGTTTATTCTATTTTTATTGCATTGTTGAATAAGTTATTGATGCACTGATTAAAGATCAACACATGATAAATTGGCTAAATCACAAGTTCTCTCGGTATATGTTGGTTTCTCTAATCACAATAGCGTGTACATGCTATTTCACTTTACAGAAGTAGTGTATATAAATCTGTTTAGGAAATGAAAAATTATTGATTTGATAATACAGATTCACCCCCCCCAGTATTATTTCCAACAATTGGTATCAGAGCAGGTCCTTCAGAAGAAGCTTGATCGCTTGAAGGAATATATTTGAAGATGAACAATCATGAAGGAATGGGATCCATCAAACCACCAATCTTCAATGGGAGCAACTTAGTATATTGGAAAATAAGAACCAGAGCCTATCTATAATTGCTTGGAGCTGATGTTTGGGAAATTGTGGAAGGAGGATATCAATTCCTAGCAGCAATTCCTATAGACTTTGCAGGTAAGAAGTTATATGAAACTAATTCCAAAGCTGTCAATACGTTATTTGAAGGTCTGTCAGAATCATAATTTGTCAAAGTCATGCTACTCAAGACAGGCAAAGAGATATGGGACAAAATAATTCAGAGCTACAAAGGAGACTCTCAGGTAAAACGTGCTAAGCTTCAAACTCTCAGAATTCAGTATGAAACTCTTAAGATGCATAGTGATGAGAGTGTTGCTAGTTACTTTTTACGTATAGATGAGATTTTTAATTGTATGAATAATTTGGGTGAAGAGATAAAGGAAGCTACTTTAGTTGAGAAAACGTTGTGATCTTTTTCTTCTAAATTTGAGTCAAAAGTGTCTCCCATAGAAGAAAAACATGATCTTCAAACTATTATTGTGACTTAACTCCATGGAATCCTAACTGCCTCTGAAATGAGAAACAGAGGTCCATCAAATATGAGAGAAGCCACTTTTAAAGCATTAGCAAAGGGAAAAGAAAAGGAAGAGCACAATGAATTAGAACACATTTGAGAAGAAGAAGATGAGGTAAATTTTGTCAAGAAGCTTCAATGGGGTTCCAAAAGCTTCAGAGGTAAGCTACCTTTCAAATGATTTGTTTGTGGTAGAGTCGGCCATTATGCTACCAAATGTCTTGATAAAGATAAATATGAAAAAGGAAAGGAATATGAAAAATGAAATAGAAAACAAGTTGTGAATAGAAGGAGTTACTATACGCATGAAGGTAGTGATGACCTATCCAATAGTGATGAAGATGAAACTGAAAAAGATTATATACTACTCATGGCTTATGATAATGATGATTTTTTGGATGCCTTAGAAGAGGAAGACTTTCTTGAAGAAATCACTAAACTCAAAATCTGTTTAGAAGAAAATAATATGATCACAAATACGTTGACAAACCAACTCACTAAAAGAGAAAAACACAATGAAAATCTAGAATGTGAGATTGTGGATCTAAGAAAAGAACTTAAGAAGAAAAAATCTCTTAATCATAGATTTGCTAAAGGATTTGAAACCTTAAATGAAATCATCAAAGTTTAGTGTTCTCCTTTGATAAAGACAGGTCTTAGATATACTGAAGAATCATCTCAATCACAGAGGCTGTTAGCCTACACTAGAAGCTATCTTGATGCAGAAAAGACCAGTGAACAATATGTCAATCGTCAGCAAAGGCCTAAAATTACTCATCAAGTAAATCATACTCAATTTACTCCAAGGATGAATATCAGTAGAAGCTTCAACCAACAAGTAAAAAATGCCAAAATATTCTATGATCGCAGAAACTTCTTTAATAGGCAGTGTTTTTCATGTCACAAATTTGGGCATAAGGTTGCTCAATGTGTTGCTTACAAAACCATCATGACTAGAGAAGCAAGAAATCAAAGGAGTGTAACAGGAATAAAGAAAATTTCCTATAATAACTTTTCTCCTCTTGAAAATGAAGTAGAATTTTCGATTTGTAACAACTTTGGTCATGAATAATCTGAATGTAGGATCAAATTTCGGCCATTACTTCAAAAGGAGAAAACATCATTAAATCCCAAGATATGGAGAAATAAGGAATCTCAATCATAAAGATGTGGCATAGCTCTGTATGCAGAAGGACAAGAAAATCAGTGGTACATCGATAGCGGATGCTCCAAACACATGGCAGGTGAGAAAGAGAAACTTCATTCATATAATGCTTTAGAAAAGGAAAAGAATGTCTCATTTGGAAATGACACTCTAGCTGTCATTAAAGGTAAAGGTTCTGTCTTCTTGAAAGAAAAGGTTAAAGCTGGAAATGTCATGTATGTAGATGGTTTAAAGCATAACCTATTGAGTGTCAGTCAAATGTGTGATCAAGGAAATGAAGTTGTGTTTCGATCAAACAGATGTGTGGTTCATGAGATTGATACAAGAAAGACTGTGATCAAAGGAAAAAGAACTCCGAACTAATTATACATACTCAAAGGAGGACAACAACAATGTTATCTAAGCAAAACACATGAAAACTAGCTATGGCATAGAATATTCGGACATCTAATCTTTTCTCAAATAAGAAAAACATGTAGGCTTAAGGAAGTTCGTGATCTTCCAAATATCAACATCCCAAAAAAAACCATATGCAAACCATGTCAAGTCAGTAAGCAAACCAGAGTTCACTTCAATGAAAGAGAAGGATCAGCAAGTAAGCCTCTTGAACTCATCCATACTGATTTATGTGGACCGACAAGGAAAAGTCACCTCGTGGAGAAGAATATTTTATTTTATTTATTGATGATTTTTCCTGGATGTGTTGGATAGGTCTACTAAAGCATAAAGATGAAGCATTTGAAAAGTTTAAAGCCTTCAAAGCTTTAGTTGAAAACGAATTAGATCGAAAAATCAAATATCTCAGATTTTATTGAGGGGGAGAATTCATATCAGATGAATTCTTTGACTTTTGTTAACAACATGGAATAAAAAAGTAATTCTCAGTCGTAAGAACTCCTCAGCAAAATGGTGTGGTGGAAAGAATGAACATAACAGTTCAATAAATGGCTCAAGCTATGCTTGATGAATCTGGAACTCCTGCAACCTTCTGTGGTGAAGTTTCATTTGATGCCATAACTATTCTCAACAAAGTGAATGTTAGGGTAAATAGAAATAAAACTCCATATGAACTTTGGTATGGTAAGCCTCCTACTGTAAAACACTTTAGAGTTTTTGGAAGCAAATGTTTCATCAAAAGGACTGATGAAAAACTTGGGAAGTTCAAACCTAGAGAAGACGAAGGAATTCTTCTTGGTTATTCATCTAGAAGTAAAGGATACAAATATTATAATAAAAGACTTCGGAAATTTTTTGAAAGCATTGATGTTGTAATTGATGAAGCATGCAGAAATCTAGAATAAATGAAATCAACAATGGAATATGACACTGAGGAATATGGGGAATGATTTCTCGCATCAAATCAAAATGATATATAAGAAGAAACCAATGAAGCACCAGAAGAAGGTACAACATACAGGGAAAAGATTCCATCCAGGTATGTTTAGAAGAATCATCCAGAATCTCAAATTCTAGGAGAAAAAAGGTTTGGAGTACAAAAAAGAAGAAATCTTACAAGGACCTCAAGCTATCTAGCATTACTATCCTCCACAGAACCTCAAAATGTAAATGAAGCCTGCAAATATGAATGTTGGTTCAAGGCCATGGATGAATAACTGGACCAAATTGAAAAGAATGATACTTGGGAATTAGTTGCTAGGCCCCATGATAAAAATGTTATAGGAACAAAATGGATATTTAAAAATAAGCTGAATGAAAATGGAGAAGTTATTAGAAGCAAGGCAAGACTTGTTTGTAAAGGGCATGCTCAACAAGAAGGTATAGATTTTGAAGAAACTTTTGCACCTATTGCCAGAATTGAAGCCATAAGGATGTTTCTTGCTCTTTCTAGTTTTCAAAAATTCAAAGTATATCAAATGGATGTAAAATCAGCCTTTCTTAATGGAGATTTAGAACAATAAGTTTATATTGAAAATCCAGAAGGATTCATTATTGGAAATGATGAAAAAATCATATGAAAGCTAAAAAAGTCTCTCTATGGTATGAAACAGGCTCTAAGGGCTTGGAATTACTACCTTGACAAATATATACAACAACAAGGTTTCACAAAAGGTTCTGCAGATAGAAATTTATTCACAAAGATTGAAAAGGATAAACTGCTAATTATTGTTGTTTATGTTGATGATATCATTTTTGGTAGCAATGAAGAATCCATGAGTCAGAATGTTTCTTTAGTAATGCAACAAGAATTTGAAATGTCCTTACTTGGTGAAATTACTTATTTCCTTGGTCTACAAATACAACAAACAAAAGATGATATATTTCTTTCACAAACCAAATATCTCAAGCAGATCTTGAAGAAGTATGAAATGGAATATTCTAAACTAGTATGTACTCCAATAGCAACAGGATGTAGTCTCAGTTCTAACAATGAATCACCAACAGTAAACCAACCAACTTAGAGATCTATGATTGGAAGTCTGCTTTATCTAACAGGTACTAGACCTGATATCATGCATGTAATAGGAATTGTTGGAAGGTTCCAAGAAAATCCAAAGGAATCACATCTCCAGGAAGTCAAAATAATTTTCAAATATCTTCATGGAACTCAGGACTTTGGAATATGGTGACCTAAAGATAAAAACCCTACTCTTCATGCATATATAGATGCAGATTGGGCAGGAAATGTTGATGATCGAAAGAGCACTAGTGGAGGTTCATTCTATATGGGTTCTCGGTTAGTGTCATGGTTCAACAAAAAACAAAGTTTGATTGCCTTATCTACAACTGAAATAGAATATGTGGTTTTTTCATCTCGCTACACACAACTACTTTGGATGATGCAAACATTGCAAGACATTCAGATCACATGTACTCCACCCACCTCCATTCTATGTGATAATACAAGTGCCATCAATATTTTTAAAAATACTATCATGCACTCCAAGACCAAGCACATATCCATTAAGTACCATTTTCTACGAGACCAAGTGCTTGAACAAAAGCTTAAATTGGAGTATGTTCCCTCCAAAGAACAGGTTGTTGATATATTCACTAAACCGCTTCCCAAAGAAACATGTGAATATCTTAGACAAAAGTTGGGAGTAGTTGCTGCATCGTCTTGCTATTAAATCTAATTTTCAAAGGAAGGTTATTATATGCGGGTTTCATGAAGTATAATCACGTATACATGCGGGTTTCTGTGGTTGAAGGAGCGGATGTGTTTTTTTGACAGAAAAACAATGGGTCAGACTCTGATATGGGTTCTCTATCTGATATTGATAATTACAATCTGACGATATGCTTTTTTCATTGATTTTTATCTGACTGACAAAGAAGCCTTGATGAATGACTTATTGACAATACAAAGGTAACACGGGTTCTAGGGGAGCATTAGCCTTCACACGCATTCTGCATTGTTGGCATCATGGTTGCTGAGTTCAGCTATGGCTTCAGATACTTATATCATTTGTTGCATAAGTCATGTAAAGAACTAGGGTGTGATATGACTTCTATCATGGTCTATATTTGAATGAGTCTTATTGGACATATGATGTAATTTGTATCCCCACTTTTCATGGGATGGATGATGTAATAATTGTTGTATTTCTATCATGTATAGACAATTGGTATATCCCGACATGGTTGGGTGATTAATGTATGTATGAGTCATTAGTCATAGGGAGGCCATACTCACTTACTTGAGTTATAGAGTCATGTTATTCTTTTGAAGCATATCTCTGCAGACTTAGCATGTACTCAGGAGGAGCATGGACAACATAATTCATATCAAATGGGGAGAATAGCTTGGTCCGTCCTTTTCCCTTGATGTCAAAGGGGGAGAGTATTTTGGTGTTGCTTGTTATCTCTAACAGTTTCTACAGCTTGCAGTAATCATGATCTGAAATGGGGCACTAAAGGCTTATTTTCTTATCAATAAGAACCTCTCCCACTCCAAAGCTTATATATATTCCCCAGATCTATGCTTATGATTGATAATTTGCAGAAATAAGCACTTGAAATAGGTGTATGCTTGTGTTTGCCTCTAACTATTTATGCACATTAAGTTCATTTGCTTAAACTGATATGAAATGCATATAACAGTAAATAAAGCAACAAATAAACAAACAAACACATAAGACAACAGTATAATATGGAGTTCACCTTGATATCTTGGGCTATGTCTACTTGAGCTCTAATCAACTCAACTAGGCTCTTTGGGATTATGGTAATCTTTCTTTTACAAGTTCCACACTCAACTCCATTGGTTTACAACTGAACCTATGGGTTTAGAATACCATCTTATCCCTGGTTTTCCATACTCTGCACACAGATCTAGGCTTCTCTGGACTAGATTCCTTCAATCAGTGCTCCAGACTATCTTGAGCTCCTGGCTTGAACCAACTCCCTTAGAATTATTTTAACTGTCTCTAGAATTCCTTCTTCTGTCTTCAACACACATCAGACAGTAGCAATAGCTTGATCATTTGATCTCTTTGCTGTTCTGAAACTTCATTACCACTCCATGGCTCTTAGAAGTCTTCAGGATCTTCTGAAATCCATCTCAATGGATTCAACAGTCCCCTACAATCACCTCGACTATTGGAACCTTGAGAATGAACGTTGGCTCTATTCTCTGCAACTACCTCCAACCTCTGGTAGCCTCTACGTCTGCTCTCGGCTCTGGCTCTTGGCTCTTGGCTCTGGCTCTCACGAGCTTCTGGGTTCGCTCGATCTCCAATCGACTCTCTATTTTGCACCGAGAAACTTCTACTCTACAAATTTCCCTCTTGGAATATATTGAGCTTTCCAATGGATTCCTCAGCATTCAAACATCTCTGGGCTTATCCCGGTTGCCTCTGCACATTACTCTACACCTCCTAGCTATCCTGCTCTCTGTGTTATTTGTGTTGTTATAACACATTAGCGACCTTCCAAAAACATGGAAGACCAATCGTTTTCCCAAAGAATCTGTTCCTCTTTGTGCCATCATTCCTATGCGGCTTTATAGCTTCTTCTGATCCCTGTGGCTCTACATCCGGCCCCTCTGCCTCTATGGCTCTATGGCTCTGTGTCTAGTCATCTAGCTCTGTTGCTCTGTGGCTCTGCGTCTGGCCATCTAGCTCTATTGCTCTGCGTCTCTACGCTTGGCCCTTTGGCTCTGCGTGTTCTATAACACATTCCTATTACAAATGCCCGCTTACAGCGTGGCAATGAGAATGGGAGCCATTACCAAGAAAATACACAAGTGGCCTTTCTTCGGACAAATTCCCAAAAACGAAACAAAATTCCAATACACAAAGATAACATGAAAATACATTGAAAATCCAAAAATCCAGATTTCAAAATTTATAAAATCACGTTTATAAACCCTATTAGGTTCGGGCTCTGATCGCATATCGTAATCACAACAAGTAGGAGCTTTGATTCATGGGCTTAACATAATAGCGATGTGATATCCCACCATTGGTCCTCCACCGTCTAATCAAGATCGTAATCCAACGGTCCGGATGCGATCGCATCATCGCTCATCGCAAGTCGCAATGGCATGGTCCCTTTGTATTGCTGTGATCCCGATCACCGATCGCCGATCGCTCTATCAACGCTATCACTATCAGCCCATCACATCGGTGTATGTCACAAGTAACGGCCCCATTGGTATTTGCACAACCCGATCGCCGATCACTAATATCGCAATCGCTAATCACACTACATGGGTGCCGAAATTGGGTGAAGGCATACCTCTGATGCGATATGTCAGAGGTCGCAATCGGGGAGTCCTTTTGCCCCCACTTAAGTCCTCCATTTAACCCTTCCGATGCGATTTTTCCATAGAAAGCCTTAAGTCCACTTTTATAAGGAAGTGCCTCCTTTTTAAAGAACATTGGGCCAACCTCTTTTTGCAATAAATCCTTCATCTGAAGTTCATTTTAGCCCATTCAAATTGCATTAGATTCAGAATGGAGAGATATATGCAATGAGACTATTTCCAAGAGCATCCTTTGACTTTCATTTTCATCGATGAGGAAGATTTTTATATGTAGAAGTCTATTACTAGATCCATTTTGGATCATGCCTTCCTACTAAAAAGCTTTTGGACTCCAAAAGACTGATATACTGATCTGAACAGTAAATGAGAGTACCTCACCCTCTTCTTTCAACCTCCATATACTTGCCTTGCATAGTGCCTCTGAACCAAAGCCTTTGAACAATTTCCTTTCTGGATGTGCTTGTCCTCCTCGGAAAAACTGTCTTCCTCCTTGACTTCCTGCAGAATTCCTGTTGAGAAGGTCACAGAAGGTAGTTTGAACTTCTCTGCCTTGATCATCGATCCAAGGTGGCTCAAACCAATGTGAAGTTACATCTGGCTCACAAAATTTTCATTTGTACCTATTTGACGTACTGTCAACAACAACTGTTAACAATAATAGGATTACAGACAACAACTGGATGGCCTAAACTCTTGGTGCCACGTATTCTGCTTCTGTTGTGGAATCTGCTGGAACTGATTGTTTGCATGATCTCCAAGAGACAGCTCCTGATCCAAGACTCATAGCATATCCTGAAGTAGATACTCCAGTTTCTTTGTCTCCATCGAAGTCTGAATTAGAGTATCCAATCAAGCTGAAGTCGTCCACCTGTGTATACTTGATTCCAAAGTCTTGAGTTCCCTTCAAGTACCTTAGAACTCTTTCTGCAGCAGACCAATGTCCTTCACAAGGCTTTTGCATAAACCTGGAGAGGATTCCAACAGCAAATGAAATGTTTGGTCTGGTAGTAGTGAGGTAGATGAGACTTCCTACAAGCTGCCTATACTTTGTTGCATCCTCAAATTCCTTTCCTTCAATAGATGTGAGCTTTAAGTTTTGTTCCATTGGAGTAGAAAGAGGATTGCACTCTGTCATGCCAAATCTGTTTAACAAATCTCCAATGTATTTCTTTTGAGAAAGAAATATGGATTTTGGATGTTGGGTTACTTCAATGCCAAGATAGTAATGAACATAGCCCAAATCAGTCATTTCAAAACTTTTTCCTAATTCTTTCTTTATGGATGCAACATAGCTTTCATTGTTCCCTGTCATTAAAAGATCATCTACATATACCACAAGATATACAACTGTTTTGCCAACTTTCTTGACAAATAAAGTTGCATCATCAAGATCAAAATGATTGAAGTTGAGTTTCAGAAGATGCTCAGTTAGTTTTTCATACCAAGCTCGTGGTGCTTGTTTGAGGCCATACAAGAACTTCACAAGTTTGCATACTTTATGTTCATGTCCTTTCACAGCAAATCCTTCAGGCTGGGACATAAAAACATTTTCTTTTAGATCTTCATTCAAGAAGGCAGTTTTTACATCCATTTGATGGACTTTCCAATCGTTCTGAGCAGCTAGTGCAAAGAGTGTCCGGATGGTGGCCCATTTTGCTGTGGGGGCAAAAGTTTCCTCATAATCGACCCCTTCCTTCTGTGCAAAACCTTTTGCCACAAGCCTAGCTTTGTGCTTGTCAAGTGAGCCATCAGCTTTGTATTTGTTCTTGTAGACCCACTTGCAGCCAATTGGTTTGGTTCCAAATGGAGGATCAACCAGCTTCCAAGTGCCATTCTTTATGAGGGCATCATACTCCTTTTTCATCGCTTCTTTCCATTCATCATGAGAAGCAGCTTCTTTGAAGGAAGTTGGTTCAAAATCTGTAGACAAGTTCAATTCACAATCATAAGTAACATCCATATCAACAAGTGAATTAGAGTCATCTACATCACCTCCATCTTGTCAGTTTGTATTTCTGGTTCCTGTTTTTCCAATTTCATCAGGACGAACACTTTCAAGTGTCTTTGTCAGCCACTTTGGGGGACCTTTCTGAGATGGTCCAGGCTGCTCTATTGATTGAGTTGGGACTAAATCAAGATTGAGTTTCCCAATTCTATCAATTACATCACTTAAAGGATCATCCGTTGTTGGAGTTTCATGTAGGGGAGATTGTTCTTCAGAAGAAGATTCCACATGTTGATCTAGTATAGGAATCCCCCCTTCAAGATGTGGAATCTGATTATCAAACTCTTGAAATGATTTCGTTTTTGTGAATCTATCCAAGCGATCAAGTTGCCGCTCAACAACATTGTCAGATTTGGATGATTCAAGAAAAATGACATCTCTTGATACAACAAACTTTTTATTTACTTCATCATAGAGACGGTATGCTTTGGAGGTGTTTGAATACCCCAGGAAGATACACTTACGACTTCTAGCACCAAGTTTGTTTCTATGTACCTTTGTTATCAAAGCATAACAGGTGGAACCAAAGATCCTGAGATGTTTTACCGAAGGAACATGTCCATACCACAATTCATAAGGAGTCTTGTTTCTTATAGCATTAGATGGACATCTATTCTTTATATATACAGCACATAGAACAGCATTAGCCCAAAACATTATCTTGACATTTTTGAAGAAAAGCATGGATCGTACCATATTCAAGATTGTTCTATTCATTCTTTCAGCTACACCATTCTGTTGGGGATTATAAGGCATAGTTGTTTGATGTTTGATCCCATGTTGGCGAAGATAGTTTTCAAATTCATTTGATGTATATTCTTTTCCATTATCAGTGCGAATAGACCCAATATGAGATTGTGCATCATTTTCAATCCACTTATGAAAATTCTTGAATGTTTGAAAAGCATCAGATTTGTTCTTCAATAAATAAACCCAACACATTCTGGTGTAATCATCAATAAATGTCATGATATATTTATTTCCATTTGCAGAAGGAACAGGCATTGGACCACATAAATCTGAATGAATGAGTTCAAGCTTCCTATGTGCTCTTGAATGTGAATCATGAAAATACTGTTTGCTATGCTTTCCTAGAATGCAAGCATCACATTGCTTATGTTTCCTAGGAATTGTAGGCAAACCAGCAACACCATTTTTCTTCAATAAGCGGAGACTGTCATAGTTTAAATGTCCAAATCTAGCATGCCATAATAAACTTGATGGAAGTGTACCTTCTTCATGATGAGAAATATATGAGAAATGTTGTGCATGAGCAGAGGTTCCTTGCAGTTTGAGAAGTCTTTCTTCTTCTATTCCCCTCATGACAAGTGAGTGGTCAGATGTTTTTCTTACCTCAAGCTTGCCATCAAACATATGAATGGAGTGACCTTGCTGGCGGATGTGGACCAAGGACAACAAGTTTCTCTTGAGCTGTGGGAGATATAGAACATGATCCAGAAGAAAGTCTGGAAGACCAGGCAGTTTAAGCCTGATTGTGCCAAGCCCTGATGGCTTGATTTTTGACTGATCTGCAAAGTATACTGCTCCATCAACATTGTCAGTGAAATCTTCAAAAAAATCTTTCCTATGAGTCATATGACAGGTTGCTCCTGAATCAAGCAACCAATCATTTTTCGAAGAAGCAAGTGAAGCATTAAACAAATCTTCATTTACTCCAATGTTACATTGTGCCTCAATATAGTGAGCGGATTGAGGTGCTTTACCTTTGTCTGTATCATCAGTTTTACCTTTCTGCTGATTTCTTTTCTGCTCAATTTTGTCCCATGGTAGCTTGCATGTAGAAGCATCATGTGATCCATTTCGTTTGCAGCGAATGCAATGCAGATCTGTCTTTTCTCCTTGAGAATGTCTGCCCCCCCTGCCTCTGAAATATATTCCTCTTCCTCTTTGTCCACCTCTTCCTCTTGTAGAGTCTTGAGCAGGATGCTTTTCTTTATGAGCAAGGCACACAGTCTCTTCAGAAGATTCAGGGATTGTCTTCTTTCCAAAGGCTTTCTCTCTTTCAGCAAACTTTTTCACAAGAGAGTCAAAGGTTATATCTTTAATATTTCCATTTGCTTGTAAAGACTCAAGATAATTGGAGTAAGTAGGATAGAGTGCCTTGAGAAAAGCAATAAGAGGGATATCTAGCTCAACCTTAGTGGATTTGATATCATGCACTATGGATTTTACTTCAGATGCAAGGGCAAGAGGATCATTATTTTTCAGTTCAAGAGTGAAGAGTTTAATCATGAGCTGAACAACTTCAAGTGCAGAATGTGAGTCATAGAGTTCTTTCAGCTTTTGTAAAGCTTCAAAGGCAGTTGAATATGATGAAATATGACGACTTGCTTCTTCATTTACAGATGCTGCGATTAATGCATAGGCTTTGTTGTTCTTGTTTTCCCAAATGACGAGCTCTTTGTCTGATGTAGGCTGCATAGGGTCTTTGTCTTCTTCTCCGACACACACTCCTTTCCACAACTCATCGTAGATGAGGGTGTGTTTTACCATCCGGGACCATTCAGGATAGTTCTCCTTGCCAGTGAGAACTATTCCTACCATAGAGATGATTGAATGCATTCTGTTAAAAAAATTACTTCTGCCCAAAAGAAAACTTCCTTAAGTTACAGCCTCATGCACTATATTTTCTTCATGGTAAAAAAACTGTGCAATACTACTATGGTTTGAATGATATATAAAACTTTTGAATGATATAAACTGCACAATACTTTGACTCAACTGCGCAACACTATACCACAAATGCTTTGATATATATAATGTTTTGAATGATGTATAAACTGCGCAATACTATTCGAACTCAACACTTATCCACGGGCATTCACATGGAATACCAAGACACAGCACTACCATTCACGTATCCACGGACATTCACACTCACATGGAATACCATGTCACAGTTACTATACCATAACCTTGTGGTCATGGGTTCGGGCCCCACGGTCTACAAAGCTGAGATCTACAAACCACAGACGACGCCAGAACCTGCAAGCGGACCTATCGACACTTGAATCCAAAAAAAAAAACTCCGATCCACTGCACTCGCACTCCTAGGGATAAAAGCCCACGAGGCTTAGAGACTAATCGGCGAGGAAAATACAGTCCAGGAGAGAATAGCAGAACTCCGTGCTGTTTATTCCACGAGGCTTCAAGAAGTGTATGAGAAATGGAACCTTATGGTCAGTGCAATTCGCAGCTCTGCAATCTCGGTTGGAG
Source organism: Pinus tabuliformis (assembly GCA_031772625.1). NCBI lineage: Eukaryota > Viridiplantae > Streptophyta > Pinopsida > Pinales > Pinaceae > Pinus > Pinus tabuliformis. The sequence goes on along the minus strand of CM062818.1, from coordinate 845,665,257 downwards.
AATTAGCAAGCGACCATAAACATTATTCCATGGACACCCGAGAAGAGCAGAGACTCTTCGATGAAAATACAGTCTATCAGGACTGCCATCTGCGATTCTCTCAAATAACAGTGGATCGCACACGCAATCAAAGGCCTCGGCCTCAGGGAAAATGACAGATTTTTTCCTCTGGTAGTGGCTTTCTTCGGACAACAAGAAAGACTTGCTTGAAAACGTTTACCTCGCAGGTGCGCAGGGTATGATGAGGCCAACGGTTTGAATGCTGGTGCGCAGGGTATGGTGAAGCCGACGGTTAGAACGCAGGTGATGTAGCGTAGGTTTTGTTTAGAAAATGGTAGCAGCATAGCAGTAGCATTCTTGACAGAGAATGTCAGAATCTGGCACCAACAGATATATGGGCAACGTATTGCAGGGAGCAGGCTTTGTATGGGGCAGAGTGCAGATCATGGCAGACAGACAGGACACTCAGTCAGACAAGGGAGTTACAAGGCTAAAGATAGGAGTTGGCTCTGATACCATGTCAGGCCAGGAGTAACTCCAGACTTGGCAGAAAAATTCAGAAAAACTGATTCGATTATTTCATTAGGTAGCTATTGTTATATACATGAATGTGACTGATCAGTTCATCTTCTTGATGACTGTTCACATTCCAAATTCACCCAATCACAGAGGATTAGGTGTCAACAATATTTCACATCTTGTGAACACCTCCATGTCTTTACATCTGCATACAAATGATTGACTAGATAACAAGCCAACAAAACATGCCTTTAAAACAATTGACCCTTCAAGTCAAGCATGTAGAAAAAGAATTCTAAATCTCTTTTTCAAAGATGAAACACTTCATCATCATCTTCATCTTGGAGACCAAATCAACTTTTCTCAAGTCAATAGTGCATTAACTGCATGTTTACAACAAAGTAATCAACCCTTCAAGTTAATCACACATACATGTTTAAATACAAGGAAATCATCAACATCCCTGTGTTCATGCACATCATTCTCATGCATGCATTTCATCCTTCAACTTTCACTTAAGTACATTGTACTTTCGAAGCTGAAATGAATATAATGTTGCAGCATTAAAGTCAGTCTCCTTCTCAACTTTTTCCATTCACCTTCTTGGTAAAAACATGCAACTTGCATTCCATTAACAAAGAAATGAAAATAGATGTGATACATTTCTTTTCACATCAAAATATATGCAATCTTAATTGGACAAGAACTCTAACCATTTCTTACCAATCCATTTCAAAGGTCCTTCCTTTGTCTGCACATCAATGGCAACATGTGAATCTTCCTGAAACACATCAATCATGGAATCTTTCTTTCCATTCCTGCCATTCTCTCTTTCCACCTTCTTCAAGTTTCGTGGAAGCATTGTTGGATTCAAAGTCCAACATTTTGCAGCAATATGTCCTTGCTTATGGCAGTCAATGCAACACATGTGCATCTTCTTGATAGCATGACTTGCCTTGTCCATGGACCTTTGGCTTCTTGCTTCCTTTCCTTCAAAATTTTCCTATATGTGGCCATTCTCTTCCAACATCCAGAAACATTATGGTTATCCAAACCACAAAAGGAACATGCAATTACTTTCCCATATTTATATGGAAATTTATCATGCTTAACATAATCAAAAGGAATATGATTAGAACCCAATTTATACCTTTCTCTTTCACCTTTATTGCCTTCATGAGGAGGTGAATTGAATGAAGAAGTAGCTCCCTTTGGAACACCATCAACCTCTTCAATGGTTTCAGAGTTTCCACAACTCTTTGGTTCAAGTGTATGCTTATGAACATCTTCATCCTAAAAATGATGTTTCAAGCTATTGCATTCCTCATGAATACAATCTTTACACTCTTGAGGTAGAAGACCTGAAATGAAACTCCTTCTTGGAACTGTTTCAATTGTCTTCATGGCAGCTTTGGAACTTTCTCCATAAGATTGTCCATAGCCAAGACCCAAATACTTAGGCCTTTCCTCAACCATTATTGGCTCAACAATACCCTGTGCATGTTTTCCCAAGCCTTTTCCTTCATAGCCCATTTTGGACATTAACTTGGAACCTATGCCTCTGGTATGTTTTTCAAAAGAACCAATATAAACATTCTTAGAGGAAATTGAAGACAAACTAGAATTATTTACCTCTTCTTCAAGATGATACTTGACTAAGGCTTCTTTGGCAACAAAGAGTTGTGTCTCCAACTCATGCATCCTTTTCATGTTCATATTTATAATATGAAGTTGCCTCTTCATTTCCTGCAATTTGTCAGAAAGCAACTACTTCTCTTCCTTCATGGAATTCAACTGCTCTCTAAGTATGATGCTCTTCCTTCCATCCTCATACATTTCTCTCACCATATCCATCATGGTGAACAAGTCTTGCTTCTTGTCTTCATCAAAGACTCTTGTGAAGAAAGAAGAATTTGAGGACTCACTTGTCGAAGTAGTCATTATCAGAATGAAAAAAAGAACTTCAAAAAAGATTAACAAAGAGCTTATTCAAGCAACCTTTTGCAACAAACCTCTTGTTCTTCAAGGATTGCCTTAAGGTCCTTTGGGATAAGAAGAATGCCTTCAACCCTTCTTCCTTCTTGTTCTCTCCTAGACTTAGCTAACAGTAGCTTTCCCTTCACCTTTGCAAACTCAAACAATAGTCAATTTACAAACAATCAAACAATTTGAATTCTTTCTATTGTTTGAACACCTTTCAAGTCAAACAAGCATATAGATTGCTCTGTCAATCAAACATCCCGATCTGATATCACTTGCATCATGATACAACCTGCTTCATGATACAACCTGCTTTGGTATAACTTACTCTGATATAACTAGCTCTGATTAACCTTCTTTGAAGGTGTGGTTAATCAACCTGATTCTCATATATAACTTAACACTGATATCACCTTCTTTGAAGGTGGGGTTAATCAACCTGATGCTCTGATATAACTTAACGCTGATATCACCTTCTTTGAAGGTGGGGCTAATCAACCTAAGCTCTAATACCACTTGATCTAAAATGGGGCACTAAAGGCTTCTTTGCTTATCAACAAGAACCTCTTCCACTCCAAAGCTTATATGTATTCCCCAAATCTATGCTTATGATTGATAATTTGCGGAAATAAGCACTTGAAATAGGTGCATGCTTGTGTTTGCCTTTAATTGTTTATGTGCTTTAAGTTCATTTTCTTAAACTGATATGAAATGCATATAACAGTAAATAAAGCAACAAATAAACAAACACATAAGAAAACAGTATAATATGGAGTTCACCTTGATATCTTGGGCTATATCTCCTTGAGCTCTAATCAACTCGACTAGGCTCTTTGGGATTATGGTAATCTTTCTTTTACAAGTTCCACACTCAACTCCATTGGTTTACAACTGAACCTGTGGGTTTAGAATACCATCTTATCCTGGGTTGTCCATACTCTGTACAGAGATCTAGGCTTCTCTGGACTAGATTCCTTCAATCAGCGCTCTGGGCTATCTTGAGCTCTTGGCTTGCACCAACTCCCATAGAATTCTTTTAGCTGTCTCTGGAATTCCTTCTTCTATCTTCAGCACACATCGGACATCAACAATAACTTAATCATTTGATCTCTTTTTTATTCTGAAACTTCATTACCGCTCCATGGCTCTTAGAAGTCTTTAGGATCTTCTGAACTCCATCTTAATGGATTCAGCGGTCCCCTACAGTCACCTCAACTATTGGAACCTTGAGAATGAATGCTGGCTCTATTCTCTACAACTGCCTTCAACCTCTAGCGGCCTCTGTGTCTGCTCTTAGCTATAGCTCTTGGCTATGGCTCTCATGAACTTCTGGGTTCACTTGACCTCCAAGCGACTCTCTATTCTGCACCAAGCAACTTTTACTCTGCAGACTGCCCTCCTGGCATATACTGAGCTTTCCAATGGATTCCTCAGCATTCAAACATCTCTCGGCTTCTCCGGGTTGCCTCTGCGCATTACTCTACCTGTTCCTCCCAGCTATCCTGCTCTCTGTGTTATTTGTGTTGTTATAACACATTAGCAACGTTCCAAAAACATGGAAGACCGATCATTTTCCCAAAGAATCCATTCCTCTCTATGCCATCATTCCTCTGCGGCTCTACGACTTCTTCTGCTCCATGTGGCTCTGTGTTTGGACCCTCTTGCTTTGTGGCTTTGCATCTTTGCACTTGGCCCTCTGGCTCTGCATGTTCTATAACGCTCCTATTACAAACACCCGCTTATAGCGTGGCAAGGAGAATGGGAGCCATTACAAAGAAAATACACAGGTGGCCTTTCTTCGGACAAATTCCCTGAAAACGGAACAAAATTCCAATACACAGAGATAATGCAAAAATACATTGAAAATCTGAAAATCCAGATTTCAAAATTTATAAAATCACATTTATAAACCCTATTAGGTCCGGGCTCTGATCGCATATTGCAATCGCAACAAGCAGGAGCTTCGGTTCATGGACTTAACATAATAGTGATGCGATATCCCGCCGTTGATCCTCCACCATCTGATCAAGCTCGCGATCCAACAGTCCAGATGCGATTGCATCATCGCTCATCACAAGTTGCAATGGCATGGTCCCTTTGTATTGTTGCGATCCTGATTGCCGATCGTTGTTCATGCTATTGGTGCATCACATATCGCAAGTCACAATGACCCTTGTATCGGGGATTCATCAATCGTCGATTGCTCTATCGGCACTATCTCTATCAGCCCATTGCATCAGTGTATTGCATCATCATATGTCACATGTAATGGCCCCCTTGGTATTTGTGCAACCCGATCGCCGATCGCCAGTATCACAATCGCTAATCACACTGCGTGGGTGCTAAAATCGTGTGAAGGGCTACCTCTGATGCAATATGTTAGAGGTCACAATCAAGGAGTCCTTCCGCCCCTGCTTAAGTCCTCCCTTTAACCCTTCTGATGCGATTTTTCCATAAAAAGCCTTAAGTCCACTTTTATAAGGAAATGCCTCCTTTTCAAGGGACATTGGGCCAAATTCTTTCTACAATAACTCCTTCATCCGAAGTCCATTTTAGCCCATTCAAATTATGTTAGATTTAGAATGAAGAGATCTATGTAAGGATACTATTTCCAAGAGCATCCTTTGACTTTCATTTTCCTCGGTGAGGAAGATTTTTGGACTTAGAAGTCTATTCCTAGATCCAGTTTGGATTAAATCAACACCAGCATGGTTGCCATCAAGTCTAAAGGGGGATATTGTTGGCATTATGATACAAGTGTTGTCCTTGATGGCAACTGTTACACTAAAAAATGTCACCATGGTTATTTACAGTTAGTATGGCTCTATCAACAGTCATGCTATCCTCTTAGGCAAGTCTTATACCTTTGCTCTCCATGTCAAACTCCAGAAAGAGAGAAAGTCTTTACAAATGTATTTATCTCTGGGTACGCAGGTTCTCTCAACCTTACCTGCGGGTATGCACCCAATGTTCACAAAAGCTGCGTCTTTGGACGCTCTGTATGTAAAGGGGCAGGTGCGTCCCCCTGTAAAGGTTAAAATGCGCAAGTTTCATCTTTAAAAAGTCACTTGTGGTCATTTCTAGAGCATTCTAGAAGGTTGTTCGACGTGTATTGAGCACCTCCAGATGGTTCATGCACTCCTACCAAAGAGGAACTTATCCCATCAATAAGGGAGCTATCCCATCCAAAGAGGGGATTATCCCATTGATGGTGGACCTGAATAACTTCCTCTTGAGCACTATAAATACAGGCATTGGGCCAGAAGGAGAGGAGGTTGGAAGCTATACATTTCTATGGGTAGATGCTGCTGGAATTAGGACTCCCATTTAGAAGCTTGTGAGGAGAGATTGCCATCTTTACTTGTTCTATTTGGAAGTGGGTGAGCTTTGTCAAAGTAAAGGAGAACTCTTGATGGACCCTGGGAGGGACTTGCACAACACCAAGGCTCAGGTTGTATTTGTTCCTTTTGTTACCTATTAATGCAAATGAGTCCATTCTTCTCAATAACTTGTTATTTATGAGTTGTTTCATGTACTCCTTGGTCTATGTGTTAAATATGTTTTATTCTATGAGATTATCAAGTGCTATTTAATCATTTGATTGTTAGTGGATGCAGGTTTCAAAGTGAAGGAGGAGCTCATCCGGATCAGCGGAGCTGGACTGCTACAACAGCGTTGGATTACAGGTCGGATCTAAACACTTGATTTCCCATATAGTAAATGCATGTTTAGAGAAGGATTGCTCTTGTTTGTCTTGTTTGTCACTAGAGAGTCTTAGACTCCTAGGGAGGTTGGTTGTGTCCGCACAATCGACTCTTTCCGCCTGACAAATTGGCGACTCCGCTGGGGACTCCATTGATGTGAAAGTCTTTTCCTTTGTATGAACTTTGCTCTGAGAAAATTGGTTTATTTTTCTGGTTTTTGGCTCTGTGACTTTGTTTTTGGGTGGGTTAGCTTAGGGTTAGATTCATTTTGGTTTTTCTTGAATTTTCCAGTAGGATGCACCCTCTGAGCATTGCACAGTGCGTCCCTAGACGCACTGTCACTGTGTGCACAGAGCGGGCCCGCACCTGTTCTAACGGGTTGCCTGCGTCCCCTGCTAAAATTTGAGAAAATTCCATTTTTTGCATTTTTTCTCTTAGATTTTGCTTTTTCTTAGTTTTTACTGCCCAGATTCATTAGTCTCTTGTCAAAGATCTTCACCTGAACTTGTTTCGATAGCATTGAGTGTTTTAGTGGTTTTCATAGAAGTTTAAGCCCTAGGGTTTGATTTTTGAGTAGGTCTTGTAGTGACTTTGGCGGTAGAAGTTGTCAAGCCTTAGATCTCTCTGGTTTTGTCAACATTCTTAGAAGTCAGACCTGTCATAAAGTCTACCTGTGTGAGCAACTTACCATTGAGTTGTCTCTTTGGCAAATTTCGAAGTGCTTGTTGATTGAGTATTGAATTCCATTTTACAAAAAGAACAAAAAGATTTGAGTTTTGTTTTGACTAGTCTTTTGATTCTGCATTAGCTGGTCCTTGATTTGATTTTGGTCAAGTAAAACAACCTAGAATCATCTTTGTAGGCTTTTGCCTCGTTAGGTTTGCTTAGAGTAATTTCCTTTTTGATTTGCTTGTGAGTCAAGTTTTCATAAATTTTATAGCTTTTGAGATTGATTTTCGTTACAATAGATTTATATGCTTTATTAAAAAGAGAAAATACAAAAACATCTCCTTTGAAAAGTTTTGCTTCAAGTAATTTTGAAAAGTTTTGAAAGAGAAAGAGTTTTTCGTGCACGTAAGGAGTGGCCATGTTTGTATGCTTGAAAAGATAAAGAGAATTGTTTCTTTGATTGTCTTTACTAAGAAAGTTGTTTTCTATAAAATTTGCATCTCTCAACTCTCTTAGTTAAGAATTTCATTGAAAAAAGGAAAAGTAGCGTAAATCATCTTTGGTGCATCTTTGTAGTGGTTTGAGTCGAGTCTACACACCATTGGTTTCACTTCCGCTACCTTTTGTCTTTAAAGAAAAACCATAAAATTAACGCTTAAAGTAAAATCGACGTAGTAACTTTTATTTACTAGGGCTCTGAAACACCAATTTAGATCAGGCTAGTGTCTTGGAGTAGGTGAGTAATTAACTCTCCAAGACAACAAAACCAAACAAGTAGCTTATCTTGTGATAGAATAAATCCAATTGTCTCATTTGTACTCTAGGAAAGCTCCTCTTAAAGGAGAAGCACGAGCTCGTGTCCGAACCAGTGAGGGGATCAATCCCCCCTCGTTGGGAACGACGCCAGACACGCACGTATTACAAACGGTAAACCTCGGATTAACCATTGTCGAGGAGCCAGGGGTCACTTGTCGGTAAACCTTGGATTATTGTCAAGGAGCCGGCAAGGGGATTGAGCTTGATACTCTACCCTTGCGTGCTGTCGGAGTTTAGACTGTTCCCCCAGGTGCATTTGTTGCAGTTGGTAACCTTAGTGACCATTATCTTTAGGATTCTACCGAGGTGACGGTGGAGGGAAGATCCCACTGTACCTGGAGCAGACGTCGGCTAGACTCACTTGGATTTTCTGGGGGGTTCACTTCACTCGAGACGGTTAAAGTGGAGGAACTTGGTCCAGTCTATTCATTAAGCAGGTTGCCGGGGTAACTGTTCCACCCGCCACTTCTGTACTGAATCCGGCGAGGTTGGATTTCATCACCAACTAGCGCTTTCGGTCTGGAAGGCTACTGTTTGTGCTTGGTTTGATGCCCTAGATTCTTTAGGCGTGTGATTCAAATTTGTTTGGTTCTTTAGAGACTTTAGGTGGTTTGATTTGAAATTTTACTTTGTTTTCGTGTGTAGTAGTTAAAAGTTTTTAGCTGTGGCGGAATTACCGAGACAGTCCCGTAGACTTCGGGGCCAGTCTCCTGAAGTTGTTTCTGTGGCCGAATTGTTGAGAAGATCCCGTAGACTTAGGGGTGAACCTCCTCGAGACGACCCCAGTAATCTAGAAGGTTTAAAGGTCCTTGTAACTCCTCCTAGTGGCAGTAGAGTAGGTTCACCTGAAGAAGGAGAATCTTCCTTGGTAGTCCATTCGGATTACCAAGGCTTAGAGACAGGTTATAATCCCGAAGCTGTTACAGTTTCTGAGCTTGTTGGTAGTTTTTCGTCTGCTAGTGATACAGGCGAAGAACCTGAAATATCTGAACCTGTTACTCCGACTTCTAGTGTTCCAGATTCACCGAGAATAGAACGAGTTATCACCGAAAATCTTCCTACTGGTTTGATTGCTATAGAAGAACTTGCTCCAGAGGAAGAAATAGGCGTCTCTAACCTTGAAGGTCAACTTACTATTGATCTAAGGGAGCGTGAATCTATCTTTTACAGTCCTCCTAGAAGTACTACTTGGTACCTTTCGTTAACCAATTATTTAGACAACTCAGGGGTAGGTTTTTCTACACCTCGTACTCCTTTTCCACCTGGAGGTATTTATACTCCTGTAAATATGTCTGGTCAGTCGTCCATGTTTACTCAAAGTCCTGAATCTTTCTTACACGACGGTCCTTCTGTTCCCACCGGGTATCAATCACTTTCTGGTACCTTTGCGGGGGCATCTCCTCAACCCGTTGATCATGGGTTATTAGCTGGAAACAGTGGTAATATACCATTGGGTGTAGGAGACATTTACATGATGTCAGGTTCAGTTCCCGTTTCCCAACCTCAAGGTGGCCAATTACCGCCTGGGGGGCAGCCTCAGTTAACGCCTGGGGGGCAACCTCAAGGTACACAAATCGTGTCTGGGGGGCAACCTCAAGGTCAGTATGCACCTATGGTGCAATACATGCCTCAAGGTCAACCCCAGCCTCAATATGTACCTCAGGGTCAACCTCAGTATCAATATCAACCTCAAGGATGGCAACCTCAAGGATGGCAACCCCAAGGGTATCAACCCCAAGGGTATCAACCTCAAGGGTACCAACCTCAAGGTCAAGGTCAACCCCAGTATCCGTATTTACCTCAAGGTTATCAACCTCAAGGTCAATACTCGAGTCAAGGTTATCAACCGCCTCAAGGTCAGTCATATGTTCCAAGTATGGGAACTGCACCTTACAATTATCAATCCTATCCTCAATCCGGTTATGGATCTCAGTATCCTCAACCTGTTACGGGTCAATACCCTGGAATGTTAGTGTGGGATCCATCACAGGGTCAACAGGTGTTGCAGACAAGTATGCAGTTGGTACCTCAAGCTGGACAACCCGTAGTTTCTGGTCCACCCCAGCAACCGCAACCTGTCCAGTCAAATGTTCAAACTTCTGTAACTTCGGTAGTTACTCAGCCGCCAATTGCACCTAGTACTCCATCTCAAACGGCTGCTGCAACTACCGCCACATCTACCATACTTACTTCTGGAGTATCGACAGCTCCGGTTTCTACTGTCTCTGTAACCACGCCTCAGACATCTTTACCGTTGTCTGGATCTACGATTCAAACCACAGTCCAGATGCCTATAGGTCAGCCTGGTATAAGTACGGTTGTCACTACTCAACCTCAATTTGTTCATCAACCGTACTAGGGACAGTACCAACCTGGGCAAGTTGTCCAACAACTGGTTTACCAGTATCAACCGTATCCTGGGTACACTTATCAACAACCTCAACAACCCCAGTACGGTCCGGTTAATCCTGGTTTTCCAGGAGGATATAATATCCCAAATGCGACTCCTGTTCCTAGTTATCCTGGATATCCTCCTCCTGGGAATGGTCTTGTGACCCAGAGTTTTAGAGATCCTAACCGGCAGTTACCGTTTATCGCAACTTTGGATTTACCAGACTTGACGCGCCTAACGAACGATCCAATTCAATATCTTCAGTTCTGGCCGCCAATGCCAAATAAGTTGCCCAGTGATATACCCAAGTTCGAAGGTAAGTCTGGAGAGGATCCGTCCAATCACGTGATGACTTACCACCTCTGGTGTGCTTCAAATTCTATCTCGGATGATTCGATCCGCTTACGTCTTTTCCAGCGTACACTCATTGGTCTCGCGGCCAAGTGGTACATTGAGTTACCACGGGCCTCTTTTTACAATTTCAGCCAGTTAGCTACCTCGTTCTTAACTCACTTTCAGTTGCCGGTCAGATACGATAACGACACGGAGTTATTAACTTCACTAAAACAATCGACGTCCACGTATATTTCTGATCACATTCATGAGTGGAGACGTCGAAGAAGGCTAGTGAAAGTTTTTATCCCCGACCAAATCTTAGCTGAATGGTTTGTTAAATCATTATTACCGAAGATTACTGAAGATGTAGCTAAGGCCGGAGTAGTTACTGAGGAGCAAGTCATTGCTCAGGCGCAATACCTTGACTTAGTTTACACTCAGTCGGGTACGTTACACGAGAAGATTCTGGATCTTCCAAAATCGAATCAAATCGCTGCTGCTCCTTCGGGATCTCATGCCGCTGATGGTATGATTGGTATCGTGAATACAAAGAGCAAGAAGAAGTCTTCCAAGGCTTCAACTACTCCAATTATCACTTTGCCTGATTCTCCGACAGGAGAGTCTTCTCCTGAACTTACCGCCGATATTCACGCTGTAGAGTCATCTACGGCCAAATCAAAAAATGGTGGAAAGAAGAAAGGAAAGAAGAAGGCTAAAGCAGACAAGGCTCCGAAGGAGAAAACAGAAAAGTCGGAAACCAATGACGAAAAGCGCAAACCTCGATATCCTTGTCTTATTTGTGAAGAGGATCATTTTACGAGAGATTGCCCTCATCGGGCCGAGGTTGTGAAAATAGTCAAAGGTTCTCCCACTCCTGCTGTGTTAAAAAATCCATTTCCGAAGCAGGAGAATAAGATGATAGGTTCTTCCTCGAATGCCAGTGAAGAACCCATTTTGATGATGTCTCATGTGAGGATTGCGACTCGATCGCAAGATTATGGTAGTAAGAATCCTGTTGATGGTAAGGAAGCAGAATCTTCTCACTCTAACCCATCAACCTCAGCTCCTGGTTCCGATCCACTACAGATCGAGAAACCTAACCCGGACTTAGTAATTAAACCGCCCGCCAAGGGTGTACTTCGAAGGTCTGCTTTCAATCCACATGCGAGAGCAGCCCAGAATTACAACATTGTTGAGGACTTAGCTGTTTCACCCTCAGCAATGTCGGTGTTAGAAGTGCTGCAATCATGCCCAGCACAACGAAAATTACTTTTGTCGGCTATCGGAGCTGTTGATGTTCAGGACCCGAACCTGATAATCTTCGATCTAGAAAATAGTACACCACGTCTCCCCCATCAAATGGCTTTCCAAATTCCAGTGATAGTAAAAAACAGGCCTATTCATCGGACTGTGATTGATGAGGGAGCTTCTACGTGTATTATGTCGATTCAATGTTGGAGATCTCTTGGTTCTCCTTCGTTGAACCAATCCCCCACCATCCTTAAGGCCTTTGATGGCCGTGGGTTCCGTCCGTTTGGTATTCTACAGGAATTGCCTATAGGGGTAGAAGGTAAAACCGTTAGTCTGGATGTGGAGGTGGTTGATGCCCCTCTAGACTACAACCTTCTTTTGGGTCGAAGTTGGTCATATGCTATGACAGCGGTCGTTTCATCGGTCTTCAGAGTAATTAAGTTTCCATATAACGGTAAGATCGTGACTATTGATCAGCTGACATACTTTTCATCCGACCCAGCCTCTTCAGAGAGTATCCAGCATGTCGGTAAGACGACAATCCCTTATAGGGACGTTGGCGTAGGTTTAGTTAAAGATTCCGGTTTACTGGGAACTTTTCCTTTCCCTCCAATCAACGCAGACCCTTCATTTGCAACAATTCATATGATTACATCAGAAAACATTATTTATGATGATCCTTGGATTATCCCATCTGAAACTGAGATAGACTCATTCGGTGATGCTATGCCTTTGAGTCCATATGAAATTGCTTATGAAGCTTTCATGTCTTTTACCGACTCACGTTCAACCCAAATCGACCAAATGAATGTGGTCAGTGAAGAATCATTTTTCACCTCAACCTTAGAATGGATAGCGTTTCCCGAAGTCGTGTCATCTGACGAGAAACTTCGCGAAATCCTAAGTGTAGACGATCTACCGTGGGAAGATCTCCATCACAGATCTTCGTTTTTACCTAAGGATGATGCTTCTGAAAATGATTTTTCATCTATCTTTACCGCTGAATATGTCAAAGATGCTTAGAATCCAACGAAACATTCTGATTCAGAGTTGAATTTAGGGAATATCTCTCGCACTATTCCCATTGATATTTCAGTGAAGCCCGGAATTGAGGAGAACATTCATATAGGTGCCGCATGTACAGAAGATGAAATCCAAACTTACAAGGCCCTATTCCAAGAATTCCGCGATGTGTTTGCCTGGTCTTACGAGGAAATGCCGGGAATCGATCCTGCCATTGTTGTTCATGAAATAAAGACCTACCCGGACGCTAAACCCGTCCGGCAACGGTTGCGTCAGATTCACCCTCGAAAAGCGGCTGCGATTAAAGCAGAAGTCGAAAAGCTGTTGAAAGCAGGTTTCATTTATCCGATCCCGTTAACGGATTGGGTATCGAATATTGTTCCGGTCAACAAGAAACAAGGAACAATAAGAATCTGTATCGATTATAGGGATATAAATCGAGCTTGTCCAAAAGACAACTATCCTACGCCTTATATCGATCAAATTATTGATGATTGTGCTGGAAGTGAAATGTTTTCCTTTATGGATGGTTTTTCGGGCTATAATCAAATCAATATTCTACCTGCCGACCAACCAAAAACGGCATTCATTTGTCCATGGGGGACATTTGCTTATTGCAAATTACCTTTTGGGCTTAAGAATGCCGGAGCCACTTTTCAATGGGCGATGTCTTATGCATTTCATGACATCAAGCACATTGTGCAACCGTATCTCGATGATTTGCCTGCTCATTCTTTACATCGAGCTGATCACCTTGTCCACTTACGAGCAATCTTTATGAGGTGTAGGCATTATCGAATTCGGTTGAATCCCCACAAGTGTGTTTTCTGTATAGAGACGGGTCGATTGCTGGGATTTGTTGTTTCAAAAGCCGGCATTCGCGTCGATCCCTCGAAGGTCGAAGCTATCATCAAATTGCCTCCTCCTTCGAGTTTGCGCCAACTCCAAAGTTTGCAAGGGAAAGCGAACTTTTTACGCCGATTCATCCCAAACTACGCCGAGGTCACTAAAGGTTTTACACGGTTGTTGAAACAGAACGCACAATTCTTTTGGGACGAGATTGCCCAACAATCTTTTGATGCACTTAAACACGCGTTGACCCATGCACCGTTGTTGCATCCTCCCAACTACAACCAGGACTACTTCTTATACCTCGCAGCTTCGCATTCCACCATTGGAATGGTGTTAGTTCAAGAAGATGAATTCGGAGCGGAACATGTGATATATTATCTAAGTAGGACCTTAAATCCCACTGAGCTAAAATATTCGCATGTGGAGAAATTGGCCCTGGCAGCCGTTCAAGCTGTCCAGCGTTTTCGTCACTACATTCTTCTCCGTAAAACTACAGTTATTTTGGATTGCAACCCTATGATTTATATTTTGACAAAACAACTGCTAGGGGGCAAGTACTCTAAATGGATCGTTATCCTGCAAGAGTTCGACTTGGAGTTCGAGAAGTCCAAGTCTAAGAAATCCTTAGTTTTTGCGGAATTGATGTGTGATTTCCCATGTGCTGACACAGAGACTGTGGCAGAGGAGTCCATTGCGGACGAATCTTTGTTTCTTATCAGTACTTTAGATCCGTGGTACGGAGATATAATCATCTATCTCCAAACCCAAACCTTTCGGCCTGAAGCTTCAAAGGCGGAACGTCGAAAAATTCGGTTTCAATCCCAGCAATACAAAATTATTGGAGATACACTTTATCGCCGGGGGGCAGACTTAGTTTTTCGACGTTGTTTAACTCACGAAGAGGCTGAGAGGGTTTTGAATGATTGTCACTCTGGAGCATGTGGGGGTCATATGTCTGGGTATGCCACAGCTCAGAAGGTGTTGCGCGCTGGCTATTTCTGGCCGTCTATGTTTAAAGATTGTATCATTGCAGTCCGGAAGTGCCACAACTGTCAAGTGTTTGATCGCAAGATGCGCGCACCACCTGCTCCTCTCCACCCTATAATTGCCGTTGGTCCATTCGCCAAATGGGGTATCGACTTTATTACTTGTAACCCTCACTCGGCCGGGGGGCATGCGTATATCATCCTCGCGGTTGATTATTTTACTAAATGGGCCGAGGCGATGCCTACATTCGACGCAAGCGGCAAAACAGCTGCAATTTTCGTATTCAATCATATTATAACTAGGTTTGGTGTCCCACAAGCAATCATTACTGACCATGGGAGCCATTTTCGAAACATCATGATGACTGAGCTTACAAGCCAGCTTGGTTTGCGCCACGATAGCTCTACTCCTTATTATCCGCAAGCCAACGGTTTGGTTGAGTCTATCAACAAAGTTCTAGTTATCATGATCCGACGAACCATTGGTATTCATCGGTCGAATTGGCACAACATGTTATTTTCAGCGCTATGGGCATACCGAACCTCAGTGAAAACTTCAACAGGGTTCACTCCTTTCCAGCTAGTTTATGGCTTGGAAGCTGTGTTACCCATTGAATGCGAAATCCCATCACTTCAAATGGCTGTCGAATTACTTCCAGCTACTTCCGAAGAGGAGAAACGTTTATTATACTTAGCTAAATTAGATGAGACTCGACGTGACGCTGCATTGGCAATCGAGACTCATGCGAAACGAATGAAAGCTCAGTATGATAGAAATGTGACCCCTCGAAGTTTTTCGGAGGGAGACCTAGTGCTATTATATGATCAAGCTAACGATAAGCTAGGTGCTGGAAAATTCGTTCCTATGTGGCATGGACCCTACATTGTAAAGCGAAAGCTAGCAAAAGGGGCTTATGAGCTGGTAGATTTTGATGGGGACTCTTTGGGTAAACCCAGAAATGGACTTTACCTAAAGAGGTATTATGCTTAAATGATGGGTATGGAGAATTTTTAGTTAGGTTAGATTTTCTTTCTAGCTAGCATGTTTGTTAGTTTAGTTAGTGTGCTTAGCTTAGAGAGTGTGTTTTTCGTCGTTATTCTGGCTTATCTTGGTTTTACTCTTGATATTGCAGATGTCGACGCCTCTCCAAACATACATTGGATTTGCTGATGGTGCTTGTCGTAGTACACGGAATATCTCTTCCGCAACTTGGGTTATCTATTCGCCCTCTGACGAGTTAGTTTCTATGCATGGGGTAAGCCTCGGTCAAACAACGAACAACATTGCAGAATACAGTGCAGTGGTTGAATTATTATCCGAATCTATTTCATTTGGAATTCGACGTTTGATAGTGAGGTTAGATTCTGAACTTGTTGTATTACAGCTTAATAGAGTATATGCCATTAGAAATCCTGTGTTATTAAGGTTGTTTTTGAGAGTGCGTCTCTTGGAACGTGAATTTGATTACATTGAATATCAGCATATTCCAAGGTCTTTAAATACATTAGCAGATGCAATTGCTTCTCGAATGTTGGACAGACATTTACGATAATCATGCAAGTAAATTTAAAAACATTTCATCACATATGTTAAACAAGATAAGCCGGTAATAGTGATATATATATAGATAGGAGTGTGTCAAAAAATATACATCGTCTTTGATCAAAGGTTGAAAAACACCTTATGATCGGCAAAAATGATAAGTACAAAAAGCCAAAATGTCATATGTGTCTACAAAAAGTGACTAGCCAATCACTGGTGGTGCTCCCTATACGACACCACTGCACGGGCTACCTTACACAAGAACCTCCTAAATGGTCCAGGGACTGCGACTACATAGCGCTGAAGTCTGATAGGAATATCATCTATGGTAGTCTCAGGTATATCCACCGTCAGACGCTCTAGATCCTGCTCCAACTTAGCTAGTGACTCTGCAGTCGCGTCCTGTGGGGCCGGTACCGGTGCAACTGGATGTCTCCTCTCAAAAGGCCGGACGTTGGCTGGGCGCTGTGGACCAACATCTGCATTTTGAAAATTTTTACTATCAGTTTTGAGACGATATATATAAAAAACAAAAAAATATATAATTTGAAAACTTGTGAAAAATAAAGTACCTCTGTTGTCCCATTGTTCTCCCTGTGGAAGAACCATGTCCGGATCACCTCGAAAATCTACTCCGGCATACGGAAAGTCCTGGATCAAAAAAACCTGGTCCTCTAACCAGTGAAAATAACTATCAGAGAATCGAACAATCGCCGTGCCCTCGTCAGGATGCCGGGCCATCACCATAACCCATCGTATCAGCTTTGGCTCCCGAGGACCCAAGATATCAACAGTGAGTTGCTGAGGGATCAGCATCGGAACTCTCTCTAAGGCAAAGCTCACAACTAGAGGCCCATATCCAAAGGTCTTCAGTTGTCCGTTCTTTGCCCTAGTCAGTTGGCTCTTCATGTTAGCCGACACAGCATCACACCAGTTGAAAATGGTGCCTTGGTAACAGTCAATCGCCATCCGCATTTGGGACCCGGTGGCAATATGTAAACCGGCTGCGCCGCAAATTCTGGTAACCGTGAAAGCTATAACCTTCAGTTCACGCAGAGAGATGTGTTTGATTTCTACGCCTTTCGCATGGTGTGCACCAATCTGCCCGGAGACTAGCAAGGGATTGGCCACCCGGCCTAGTCCCGGCTAGATTGAGTTGCTCACCTCTATTTGGAAAGCCAGTGAGAAAGTATATGTCAGAGGGCTCTATCTTGAGCTGGTGCCCTCCTATGTAAAAGCATTGCTCATGAACGTTCCATCTCTCAACTAGCCATTCCAAGAATCTCACCTGAGCCCTCATGCCAGGTATGGCCCAGTATTTATATAGTCCGCATGCTTTTAGGGCATCAATGGAAGGTTGATGTTCAATTGCGGCTAAATCAACGTCCTCATGCTCTCTTTCTCTCCAATCCAACATGGTGAGTGCCCTACACACCAAGAAACAGAGATTAGAATTGATTTGGGAAATTTTAAATGGTTGTTTGTGGAGTTTGGGGTTTCAAATTCCGCCTTTCGCGGGGGACGCACCCCGCGTTTAGAACACAGAGCGTCGGGACGCAGCTGGCTTGAAGGTGGGCTGCGTCCCCCGACCTTTTTCCTGTACAGGAAAAAGTCGGGGGACGCAGGTCACCCTAAGGGCACCTGCGTACCCCGCAGAGCGCACTTTGAAACCCAAAACCCCCCAAAAATCAAAACTAAAACCTAAAACAAACTTTTTATCGGATGAAATTGAAGAGGAGGATGTTGTGAAATACCTGGAAGAGACGACGTTCGATTCTGACGGTCGGATTTTCCGCAGCGACCACGGGAAGTTTCTTGTCAAAAGCCCTTTTTTCAACCTCAACAGTAAAATGGTAAAAATGACATGGTAAAAAGTCTTTTTATAGGTTTTTTGGATGAATTTGTTCATTTTTCACCATGGAAGGATATTTTTCGATGTATTTTTGCCTATCTTAAACATGTATGAGTAATGTGTCGTTTTTATGCAGGACAAAGGGATTTAGAGGGAAAATTGTCATTTTTCACGAACCAAAATATCAGAGTCATCTTTTAAGCCCTTTTCTGACTCCTAAAAAATGAAAAGATTGCCGAGCGTTTCTTTTACACTAGTTAAAACAGAATTAAAAGACGGTCCCCTTATAGCTCTTTTCTGACTGTAAAATCAGGAAAAGATTTCCGGGTTTTTGTCGTTTCAAACTCGATACGGAAATAAAACGACGTGTCCTTGATCGCTTTTTACTTTTCAGGTCAGTGGCACTAATTATGAAAGTACTCCTTGGTCGCAAGATCAAGCGGTTCCCCCAGGTATTATTTTATACTTTTTCGGGCTTGAGGGACACAAATCTACGAAAAAGTTCAACTTGGAGTCTTCTTAAGTTTTCCAGACTCTCTAAAATTGAAAAACGCCGAGTTTCTCCTATGTTGGGCTCATTAAACATTTCACAGTAAAGGACCTGTTCAATTACAAACAGGAACGAACCACTCCTTCCTAGGGTTCGAATCAAAACTAGGTTGGACTCATCTGAAGGATGAGCTTATAATCAAGCATATGTTATCCTCCTCAAGCTTGTTAAAAATAAAGAGGTACTTGCCAGAAATGGTGGGGGAAAAGAGAGAAGAATGAGCCTATTTGTTATCTTTTGTCTCAGAAGAAACTTTATTACCACTCTTGAACACGACACTTTTCATTCACCTGGGTTGGGAAATCTTTTACCTCACAGTTGATCAAACCACTTTGAAAGTCTTTAGCCGGGTTCCGGGGATTAACTTTGAGTTATTCATCACCAAGCCATCTGTCGTGTCGTTATGTGTTCAAGAGGTCTGCAAGCAAAACTTTCATCTGCAAAATACTTGTCATCCATTTGACCATCCCTGAGTCAGTCCTTACAACAACATTTCTTCAACTTGAACAATGATTTCGTGTTGCGGGCTTGCCTGCAACGGGTCGCTTTCTATCGACATCAGCACATTATCTAGAGAGATGACTTAGAAATCGTCAGTACATTGAAGTCTGCATGCATCAATGGCAGGTTTCTCGCCTTTGACGTCAGTTTACATCATTGACTTTCGATCGAAGGATTCCGTGAAATGTTCGACATCAACTCATTCATTCACATCTCATGGATTGTACTGAGTACTTTGAGAACCATTGACATTACTGGTGGTCTCTCTCACACTTGTTAACAGTTTACATCATCGACTGGTAATCAAGTGGTTTCTACCATGTTCGACACCAACTCATTTATTCGCATGGCTAGAATCGTACCAATTCGGGAAGTAGAAATGAAGACCCTGGATCTAGTTTCCACCATCCAGGCTGCGAGGAGTTTTGTATTCATTATCTAAGTAGACTAATCATAAGCAGATGGCTGCACCCATACTGTGTCTACAAAAGTCTATGATTATGATGTACTGCAAGATCATTCCTGTATCAGAGTAGTTAGTCTGTTAGTTAAAGTTTTAATCTGAGTATGGGAATGCCTACCTCAGTGATGATATAATCTTATACATGTATTTTGTGTTGAAAATTACAGGTTCTGACCAGGCCCTCCACGAGATAATCCTTGAAATGATAAAGCGCTTCACCCTTCCTAGATAATACAAAACCCTAATCTATTACAGGCTTCGCACTTTAGGGGGCAATCTGTTACACTAAAAAATGTCACCATGGTTATTTACAGTTAGTATGGCTCTATCAACAGTCATGCTATCCTCTTAGGCAAGTCTTATACCTCTGCTCTCCATGTCAAACTCCAGAAAGAGAGAAAGTCTTTACAAATGTATTTATCTCTGGGTACGCAGGTTCTCTCAACCTTACCTGCGGGTACGCACCCAATGTTCACAAAAGCTGCGTCTTTGGACGCTCTGTATGTAAAGGGGCAGGTGCGTCCCCCTGTAAAGGTTAAAATGCGCAAGTTTCATCTTTAAAAAGTCACTTGTGGTCATTTCTAGAGCATTCTAGAAGGTTGTTCGACGTGTATTGAGCGCCTCCAGATGGTTCATGCACTCCTACCAAAGAGGAACTTATCCCATCAATAAGGGAGCTATCCCATCCAAAGAGGGGATTATCCCATTGATGGTGGACCTGAATAACTTCCTCTTGAGCACTATAAATACAGGCATTGGGCCAGAAGGAGAGGAGGTTGGAAGCTATACATTTCTATGGGTAGATGCTGTTGGAATTAGGACTCCCATTTAGAAGCTTGTGAGGAGAGATTGCCATCTTTGCTTGTTCTATTTGGAAGTGGGTGAGCTTTGTCAAAGTAAAGGAGAACTCTTGATGGACCCTGGGAGGGACTTGCACAACACCAAGGCTCAGGTTGTATTTGTTCCTTTTGTTACCTAATAATGCAAATGAGTCCATTCTTCTCAATAACTTGTTATTTATGAGTTTTTTCATGTACACCTTGGTCTATGTGTTAAATATGTTTTATTCTATGAGATTATCAAGTGCTATTTAATCGTTTGATTGTTAGTGGATGCAGGTTTCAAAGTGAAGGAGGAGCTCATCCGGATCAGCGGAGCTGGACTGCTACAACAGCGTTGGATTATAGGTCGGATCTAAACACTTGATTTCCCATATAGTAAATGCATGTTTAGAGAAGGATTGCTCTTGTTTGTCACTAGAGAGTCTTAGACTCCTAGGGAGGTTGGTTGTGTCCGCACAATCGACTCTTTCCGCCTGACAGCAACTCACTCATAGGTCAATTTAGTTTTGATGAAAGGCAACCCACAGTGTAACAAGTCCATTCAGATGTAACAGGGCATTGGTACAAAAGAACAGGAAGATGGAAATAAAGTCTACTAATCAGAATGAAGAAGTTGAAGGTAAAGTATGGTGAAAAGCAATTTAAGATGTATATGCAAGTCCACTTAGTCAAAAAAACGTATACATGTTGGTTCACAGAACAAAAAGAGCGTATACATATACACACACTTTCACAAGAAGAAAAGCACATATATGTTGTAAAATAAAGTAAATTCAAGAGGATATAATACTAGGGGTCAATACCATGGTATTAGCCCATAATATTGAGCGGAGTAATGACTATTTGATCCCGTCCAAGAATACCACATGTCCTAAGTGGTTTTGGTCTGAGGTATTGAGAATGGCCTAAAACTATATAAGGAGGAGAAGGTCATAAGGCCAGGGTGTGCAAGTGAAAGGAGTATATTTTTATGTTGCAAGGGCTATGTTTGTGATTTGATCTGAAATATTTGTGCACCTTGAATTCAATGTTGGATCAAGATCATGAGACCTGAAATGACTTATCATTGAATGATCTGGTATTGGTTGGACTAGATTTGATTATGTACACCTATTTTATTCTTTAAATGTCATGATCTAGGTTTGTCTGGCGTCTGGAATAACAGCGAAGTTATGAGTTAATATTTGTAGATCTATATGCTGGTTGGTCTCGGTAAAAGCGCGTGTACATGCTAGTTCTGCTCTTCCAAGTAGCATATACAAAGGAAAATCCTATTCTTCAGATCTGACCGGTCTATCTAATCAGTTCTTTTGTTTTACTACTATCTGTCAATGAATTCTTCTTAGATCTGAATGTAAAACTGAATGCATAAGGAGTTTGATATCTGATTAATTGATTATATAAGTGAGAAGGGTGATCTCTACTACTGCCTGTGTAAAGATCTGTAAATTGACAGTAGATGTTCAGTATATTGCTGGTTGGTACAGACTTGATTAAGAAGTTTTATGTTTTAGTAGTTTTGAAGGTATACACAGGTTTGATTAAAGGAAGTAGCGTATACACATAGGTTGGGTTCAGTAAAGTAGTGTATACATTTTGACGCATGATTTTTGAGGTTGCAGCTGGTTTTGAATGATAATGCAGGTTTATAGGTTTAGCACAGTGTTCTGGTGATAGTGATCTGACTGTTCATATTAACTGATTATTGGTTGATGTAGTTTGAAAGTTTTGATGGGTCCAATATGAAAATTTGATGAAATGAGGCCTTCATGTGTATTTTTTTTGTGCCAGGAGCATCCAATCTGAAAATTTATGAAACATGGTCCTTGGAAGAAGAGAGAAGATCATAGCCTTCTGTAGGCCGGTGCCTACGTACTAGTAAACACTTTGGCTAGTACAAGAGCTAGGGGGTTGCAGCTCCCTTCCTGTAGAAGCTGGAAAATGAGAGAAGGTTGTAGCCTTCTGTAGGTGGGTGCCTGCGCACTGGTTTGAGTCTACACCAGTACAAGATTGTAAATAGATTATCTTAATATTAAAAGAAGACAGAGAGGACAACAACATGTGGTTTTTCTCCCGCATTAGGTTTCCACCTTAAATCTTGGTGTTCATGTGTGTTTCTTATGTGTGATGCTTTATTTTGTTTTTACTGCACTATTTAATAAGTTACTGATACACTGGTTAAAGATCAACACATGATAAATTGACTAAATCACAAGTTCTTTGGGTATACGTTGGTCTCTCTAATCACAGTAGCATGTACACGCTAGTTCACTTCACAAAAGTAGTGTATATAAATCTATTTGGGACATGAAAAATTATTGATCTGATAATATTGATTCACACCCCCCCCCCCAGTATTATTTCCAACAGTGGAATCCTTTCTCAGTTGTGTTGGTTGCCTTAGCATATTGATAAGCACCCCACCTCAAGCTTTGAAATCTAACACGGGGGTGACAGTTGTAAGTAAGTCTTGGCTGAAATTGCATATGCTTGGGTGGAGAGTTATAATCTTAGACTCAGTTTCCCAAAACAATTCTAGATAAGTATTTTGGTGTGTTTACATTGTTAGTGAATGTACATACATATATATAATTATTTTCCCTTCCGGTTGAAGTTCTGTATGCAAATGTGTTGAGTGTGGTTTATACTCTTACTAATACATGCACGATTAGCATATTGTTACTATTGACTCTATGCATTGGAATAACTTGTACTAGTATGGGCCCTTAAGGTTATGGTCATAAATGTGGAAGTTTTTTTTGCTTCAGGATTGAGGTTTTGATTACTTCAAGTCCCTTATGGGTAGATACCCTAGTTTTGGGTTGTCATTTGGCATTAACATAAATGTTTCAATCTAAATAGTAATATGTTGTATGGTGCATGAGGCATGAGTTCTTGAGATTGTATGGCTTGATATCATGTTTATATTCATCTATATTGTGCATGAATTATTTGTCAAATCCTTCAAGACTAGGAGTTTGGGTTTGTGTGTTGCCTCGATGTTGGAACATTTGGATAGTTTCTACTTGATCGGTCAATCATAGCTAGGCTGACTAACTTGGTGGAGGCCTTGTTTGTGGGAGACCATTCACGTGTACTTTCTAATATGCAAGTTTCCTAGAGATCTTTCACTAGTGTTGTATTCTTTTTTCCCATGTTGGTATTGCTTTTATATGTGCATATAGCCATTTGCAAGATTGTAGTATGCCCTGGGTTATATCTTGGTGTGTGGCAGGAGTTTTGGAACCCCTTTTAGAGTCACTAAGTGGATGAAAAAGGGTACCTGACTACCATAAGCATAGCTCATACCTAGAATTCATGTCCATAACAAGGGGATGGTCCACTACACAGAAAATTCCTTCTAGCGAAGGTTATAGCAGAGGTTTTTAATGTTATAAAATTGGAAAAAATTGTTAAAAAACGACACTACAACATCCATTTGTAGTAGCAAATGTTTTAGAAGATCTGATAACGGAACTTCATCACAACAAAAAAATCTAAGTAAGCGGAGGTTTTAGTGGATGTTTTCTTAGCAGCGCGCTTAGTGGAAAAAATGCACTGGTGCACTACTATTATAAAAGCACTAGTTCTGTAAATTTAAATAAAAGTAACAGGACTAGAAAAAAATGTTTGGAGCACTAGTGCGTTAAAATCATAAAAGAATTGGTGCTTTAATAATAAAAATGCACCGACTCATACAATCTATTATACCATGCATGGAGGCGTTGAATATAAAAAACATTGATGCGTGAAAATTAAACCACCCAGGTGCTTATATCTTCCAAAAATGCCCCAAGCAGTACTTTTTAGGAAGGGCATCAGGGAAGGTAAAAAAATCTTACAGCCTCGGTGATTTTATCTTCTCCAACACACTAGGTAGTTGCGTATAACAATGCATCGATGCTAATGAGTTGTATTAGCAACACTATTACTTCAAAAGTATAATGCCTTGGTGCTTATGTGTTTGCAAAAGCCCCGATGTTTTACTTTTCACAAAAGGAACCAGGGAAAGAAAAAAAATCTTGCAGTACCAGTGCTTTTACGTAACCTAATGCACTGGTGTGTTAAAGGTAATGATCCCTTGGTGTGTTAAAGGAAAATCACACAAGTGCATGAAATGTATATCTTCCCCTGGTGCATATTTATTTTACAAATGCATCGGGATACCATCTTTTATTATCGTAAATATCATCGTTGGAAAACTCGTATTCGAAGCGGTGCACATTAATATACGATATCTTGGTATCCATTTTCTCTTTTTTCGAAACATCGACCTGTGACAATGAAATTATTGTTATTTTTAAAAAAATTTATTCATAAAAAAATTGACATATATCTTATAACAATATTCATATAAATTAAATTTTGATTAGTGAATTTATATATGATGTTTGGATTAATTTGTTATATTATTATATTTTGCATCTCTTCAATATAATATTTAATCATCCATATATTTGATCAATGATGTAACATTTCACAGCAAAATTGGACAACACAATAGAATAAACTAAAATGTATTTTATTATATATGAATAAGAGGCTCATTTTCATACAAAATGGGATAGTTATTAGTAACCTCTTGTCTTTCAATTGAGACACTATGTCTATTACATTAAAAAAAATGTTTAATTTTCATATGCAATTATTTCAAAAAATACAACAACTTGCATTGATGTCCAAATAGATTATCATTCTTCATTGGAATTGTTGTCAGTGATCGAGCTACTTCCATGACTTGGGTTATTTGGATGAATGTTTTGTTGCGTGCATTTATTATTTTCATCTTCTTCAAGTTCCATCTACAAACATAAAAATAAAGTGTAATGAGTGTATCTACATTGGTGAGAATAATGGAAATTGAAATAAATAATATACATCAATGTAAAATGAGAAGAAGTGTACCATAGTAAGAAGTGAGTCCTGAATTATACACATTCTTTCAAAACCAAATTCCATGCCTTCTTTCAACAACTCTTTTGTTGGTGTAGTTCCATACTTTTTTTCCTGCAAGTTTTATACCCCCTACTAAATCATAGATTTAATATAAAAGAATTTTTTGTTTTATTAATTATAAAATATGAGAAGTAAAACAACATAGATACCTACAGATTCGAAAATTCATTTTTGATATGCTAATATGTAATCACAACCCATATCTAACCCAATGTCAATCAATTCTTCTAATGGATCTTCTTTGTATGTTAGCACCTATTTGAAGACATCCAAGGATGGTTTTGTAAAACAACTTAAAGTATACAAAAATGAGAGCTTAATTTGTTATAAGGAAATATTAACAATTACTCACAAACATTGGTATCAACCCTCTTCCTTGTTGTCTTATTTTGTGTGTTTAATGAATTCTATTTTGTTTTCATTTTGGCAAGAAAATACTTGAAAATTAATATTTAATGCTAAATTATTTGTTTATATGTACTGAATATAAAAAATCAATAATTACATACTTTTGAAGCACATTGTTTTTGAGATGGCTCCTCCTGTGATGGAATTATGCCCATTTCTGTGACCATCTCCGTGTAGACTTTTTTGGACATTCCTACTCACATGTTTCAGATATCAGTTCATTGATGCTTTGGGATTTTCATAATCTTCCTAAAATAAGTAATAAACTATTTTTATATTGATATATAAAAATTAAATATAACAAAATCGATATTAATAAATGAATGCTTTGTACTAATATATACATATAATTCTATACATGTATTTTAATTAAGAATATTACTTTTTGAAAGTGTTTTGGCAATTGCAAGTGTGATAGGTCTCATTGACTATTTCTTTGGAAATGCTTCCTGTAATTTAAATATAACTTGTCTCTTTGAATCATTGGATTTATTTCTTTATTGTAAGTGGAAAATATGTCTATGTGTTTGTTCCACTATGTCCCTCATATTTTTGTAAAAGTCCTCCCCGGCCCCCCTCCCCGCTTTCATTAATCTCCAACACCACTCTAGATGAGCTAAGGACCAATTCATTGTCATTTACATATTCTATAATTTTTGTTTTCTTAGAACGTCATTATTTTCCTTTGTTGTTGGTCCTTATATAAAAATTAAACATATGTGAATTAATAGATTGTTTGAAATGTGTTATGTAATATTCTTAAGTATATTATTAATGATAATTAAAACAAAAAACTCATATTGAATAGTATTTTCTCGTTCACCTTATTCGTCCTTATGTAATTTTTCTATCAAAATTTTACACTCTTCTGCACTTAGATAAGAAATGATCTGATCGAGCTTCCTCATTTTGTGGCTCTAAATGACACACACTAAACAATACGAATTAGTTAAACTTACATATAGTTCAAACATATTAATTTTGTAAAGAATTTACAAAGAACTTGCCCTTTCTGCTTTTTTGGATGTGCTATCAATGTGCTTATCAATATTTTTGTTACTTGACAATGTATTAGACATTTTTTTATGAATATACAACTTGTACCATTCATACAAAATCCATTAAATATTTTTTATAAATAAATCACGTATTTGTTTTCCAAAACAATGTATGGTAACCAGTGCAGTTATGTGCATAAACACACTAGTGTGTTTAATTTAGTAAATGCACTAGGGTGTTTAATTGTGGACCATCGACAATGATTTTTTTAAATAAGTTTAAATTATGATGTTGCAATATGTAATGATAAAAACACCACCATCACAGTAAAATGAAAACATAAAAAATTAAATACAAGGATTTTGGACTTAACGAGGCTATTTGGAAGAGGTGCATTGGTGCATTATATTACACAAGGTGCACCGATAAACAAAATCCATTTGAAAAACAAACAAACAGTGCTGACAAGATTTGGATCTAGTTCAATAAGTGATCCCCCATCTTTACATGTCAAACACCTTATATATAGTAACACAAACTCATTAAATTTTAAATACCTAAAATGAAAATCCCTGATTGTGAAGCGGTAGAGGAAGTTAAACCTTAAGTTGAAATTTTGTAGTCACATAAGAAATAAGAAGCAAGGGTTTAAGGTAAGTATTGATTTTTTTTGTTTTTTAATTTGAATTAAACAAATAGGAATAAAGATTGAGAGTTTGTAGATTTCTATGGCAATATTTTTGAGAATTTTGATTTGAAACGTAGACTGAAAAATGGAGACTGTGGACAATTTGCTGAAAACATAGGTTGAAAAATTGTGACTGTGGATAATTCGAATAAAAAATCTCAGGAATAGAGATTGTAAAAAAAACTTACTAGTAAAATCAATAATAAAATTTAAAAATTTTACTATCCAGGGTTTTGAATGAATCACCATACCTTTCAAATTCTAATCTTCTGAGTAGTTCTAATGTTTCAAAGAATCATGCTACTCCACAGTGCTCCCAATATGCCTCTCTTGCAAATCTCTGCCTTGAAATTTTGGGAAAAATAATGAAATGGTGAATAACTTCTTCCTATGTATAGGACTTTATGAAATTATATTTTGGAAAATAAATTACCATTCATTTTTCAATTTGAAAAAAAAAATTGTGCCCTTTTTTTTTTTTTTTCAGTTTTTTGAAAGATCAATGTGTTTCATAATAAAAAACACCAGTGCGTTTAAGAGTAATGTGCACCGATTAAGATAAATTATTAGTGTGTTTATTTTTTTTTTAGTGCAGTAATATGATAGAATTCCTTTTTTATTTTTGAAATCCCAAAAACTGACATGGTTATTATTTTAACACATTGTTGCAGTTATTATTTTAACACAATTGTGTAGTTATTATTTAAACACATCAGTGCATTTATTTTTACAAGAGCACTGATACGCTTTAAAATTTATTTGAATTTTTATTTTCACATAAAATGGTATATTCATCTCAATTATCCTTTAGGATGCATCCACATGAGTTACAGTGGTTCATAGTATACATTTTTTGCTTAAAGTTGCCTTATTCTTGAAAATTGTTTGAAAACTATATTGAAATTCAGATTGTGGTTATATGGTTCTTGAAATTAATTTTAGGTATGTACACAAAAAGTTACTGTTGATTTTGCTCAAATGTAGGGACAAAATCTCATAATGTGAAATGGCCAATTCTTCAAATTCCATCTCCTTCCATATTTCTCAAAGTCCTTCATGGAATTCTCCCTTTCTATCTCTAGTAAGTTCATATTTTATTTATATTTTGATTTTTTAATTTATATTTTTTTCCATGTCAATTTGAATAAAAATGTATCCAAATTTGTAGGATCTTGATTTAGAATGGAGTTTATATGCATAAAATATTCCACCATTTTAAAAATGTCAGAAGCTCTTATCAAGAGAAGTATACCACAACGAGTTGGTAGATGAAAATGTATACTTTCTTTACCCTGCCAATTGTAACATGTCATCTTACAGCCACAATCCTGGGTTAGAGATGGTAATAATTGTTTGGTATAATGTAATTTAATAAACCAATTGCATTGTGCTTACTAATATCATTGATGTATTAATGTTCAATATTTTTTGAAATTAGGATTCTAGTGATGATAAGAGACACACCTACCATCTTCCAGTGCACCCCACTACAATTTCAAATTGAGAAAAGGCTACATTAAGAGAAAAACTCAAAGAGGAAGCATACCAATGATGCTTGAATCAACTTCTTATTCAATTCCCACAACGTCCATTTTCACCAATTAGGAATGAATACAACAATAGTAGTTCTCCATTACAAGATGGCAATGGAGGCAATCAAATATAGGTTGGTATGGATGATTACTTACAAGATATGACTGTCATGGCGACAATGTTGTTAGATGCATTCTAGAACGATGAGCTAGGGGATGATGCTCATATCACTGATACCTTTTTAAAAAGCCTGAAATATGCTTCCACCACCCCTCTCTTTGGACCTGGCGTCTAGTCAAATTCTACCCAGATGGGGACAACAATGTTATTACACAACTTGAAAGAAAATTTTGCATGTCGAATGCGTGTTGCTAAATAATATTTAGGTAATTGACCATGATAAAGTCCCTTATATTTTGAGAAATATTGTCACACAGTCAACATTAAAAATGGTTGATTTTATGACCATTAAATATTAACATTATACATTAATATTTCCCACCAACTGTGGGTTATTCAAAGATAAGGTTTTTCCGAGTGATAATGCCTTGCCCGGTAGCTGTGAAGAGTCAAATAAATTATTGAAAATGTTGGGTGTTGAGTACATATCATAGCATGCATGTCTGAATGATTGTATTCTATATAGAGGAGGACATGCATAAAAAAAATATATGTCTGAAATGTGGGCATGATAGGCACCATAAATTAAAAAAAAAAGTTAATCACATGGTCCTCCTAATAATATATTGAGGCACATTCCTATAATCCCAAGTATTCAAAGGCTCTTTTGTTGCAAATAATTAGCTATGTTGCAGGGATGGCATGCCTCACACAAAAGTGAGTCTGGAGTTATGCGAATCCAAACATATTCAATAGCCAGGAAGCATATAGGGGATACATGGCCTGATAAATTCATGGATGAAGTACAAGTCTATGACTCAACATAGCCATGGATGGTGTCAACCTATATTCCATCCAAGATACCAACTATTATGTTTGGCATATAGTAGTGATCAACAACAATATCCCCCTTGGTTTTCCCTGAAGAATGAACATCTTATGTTGGATCTCATAGTCCCTGGTAGAAGACAAGTGAAGAATATGGATATCTACTTACAACCATTGAGAGATGAATTGTAGGAATTATGGAAAGGGATACATGTCTATGATGTATCAAGAACCATCATAACATAGAGAATTTTTACGTTGTATGGCCTAAGTTCTTACACCATACGTCATTATCCGACTTAAGAGTTTGCTCTAGTAAATTCCGTGTTTTTTTTTTTCTCGGTAAATACTAATATCTATTAACTAAAAATAAAAATATTTTTACAAGTAATCGAGGCTTCAGAAGAAACATGAGGCCTCTGTACACAGCAAGTTCGCCTCAGAATGGAAGGATTCTGAGCGTAGGTGCTACAGAAAACTACATAATAGTAAAACATGGCAATGAAGGACCAGTAGATAAGAGGAGTGTGCAAGATGGCATAGAAGTTAATAGCTACTGCGGGTTTGTCTGTAAAAACATTGCCCCTACTCTGGAGCTGATCGAAAACTTCAAGCTGACAGAAATGCGCCATGTGTGTTATCAATGAAACCTGGAAACATATGTCTGCTTGACCGACAAAGACAAAAGGAGCCAGCGCAGAGCCGCGTGGCCTTAGTCTTCATTGCCCCGGCCAGAGGTCTGCTCTTCTGCTGGATCGTTACCATGAAAGTTTGAATCAGGTAGACTAAAAATGCGTCGATACCACCAGCTCCATCGCACTGCTGATCAGCCAGTATACTGAGGGTGAAGGTCTGGGTAGCCCCTCTGCTTTGGGGGATTCACTTCCTCCTGATATTTGTCTTTCTGCATGAGATTGTCGAGCTCCAGGAGTTGAGAGTCAGTGGCTAGGCTAGAAATTGGGCCAACATGAATTTGTAATCCGCATTCAACTCCTATATTAGCAAGAAAGTCTGCGACTTTGTTTCCATCCCTACGAGTGTGCAACAGAGTGACAGCTCTATGGGTGGAAAGCCAGCGTTCAATAGTGAGAAGTCTGTTGGCCAGTCTCCAACTGTTACAGACCTTGCATGAGGGGGAACCTTGAAGGATTCTGGTAACCATATTGATAATAATTTGGGAATCACCCTCTACAATTAGAGGAAAGAAAACTCTGCCTTGTGCTATTAGTAACCCTTGCCAGAGACCCTCCAGCTCCGCTGAGTTGTTGGTCTCCCATCCTTTAGAGCCAAGGAAGGCTAAAAGAGGATCTCCTTTGTGATTTCTGAATAGCCCTCCAAAGCCTGAATTTCCTGGGTTCCCTTTTGATGCGCCGTCAAAATTTAGCTTATACATATGGATGGGAGGAGATTGGCTTCTTGGAAGTTTTGCTTCTTTGGGCAACTGATCGAGCTTCCATTTGAAATTCCAGTTAGCCCATATTGATTGTTCTTGGGGAATAGATGGGAAGTCCTCCTGGTACCATGTTTTGAGAGAGAGAGTTTCTTCTATATTTTGGCAGATTATGTTCCATATGTCTTCCAACTGTCTGTGATGGTCCTTGAATAGTCTGTTGTTTCTTTCCTTCCAAATGGCCCACATGATGAAACCTGGAATAAGCTTCCAAAGGAGATTTAAGATTTTACTTTGATAAGGGTTATGGGCCCAGCTGTGGACTGTAGCAATAATGTCTCCATTGATTCTTCCTTCCTTTTGACAGTGAAAACTGACCTTTTCCCAGAGCATTCGAG
The DNA here is from genome assembly GCA_031772625.1 of Pinus tabuliformis. Taxonomy (NCBI): domain Eukaryota; kingdom Viridiplantae; phylum Streptophyta; class Pinopsida; order Pinales; family Pinaceae; genus Pinus; species Pinus tabuliformis. The sequence goes on along the minus strand of CM062818.1, from coordinate 845,633,658 downwards.
CTAGCGGTCAGGATTGCAGGAGATGCTTTGTAGTTTCCTCCTCTTGTTTGCAGTTCGGGCATATGGAGGGGCCTTGAAAGCTTCTTTTCCTTAAGTTCTCCCATGTCAATATTTTGTTGTGACATAGGATCCAAAGAAATGTGGAGATTTTCGGCCATAATGAGGGGTCCCATATTTTGCGCCAAAGAGGATCTAGCAGCATATGCTCTTTGATCATGATATTGTAGGCCTCTCTTGTAGAAAAAGAGCCTTTTTCTTCATAACCCCACCTTAGAATATCTTTATCCTCAGAATATTGAATTCTTCTTTTTGTTAATTCTATTTCCAGGGTTTGTTGGGCATGTGCCTGTCCATGCCTTAAAATTTGATCTGCTTTTAACCATTCCCTGTAGTCATTGTTCGGAGAATGTTTCCAAAAGTTTTTGACTACCTCCTGAGATTGTAATTCCTTCTCCATATGAGGATGAGGCGGGATTTGGTCCTTTAGATTAGGTAGCTGCTGCCACGAATCTCCCCAGAATCTTGTCGTGCTACCATTTTTCACCTCCCAGAAGTTATGCTACTGTATGAGGATCTTATGCTGCTGGGCCGAGTTCCACATAATTGATCCCGTGGTAACCTCTGTTAGTCTGATCCGTTCCTCTATTGGACAATTCCTGGCATATTTCGCTGTCCAAAGAGATGCCCATGGTGTAAATGGCTCAGCTAGCCATCTCCACCAAATTCGAGCTCCCATCACTTGATTGCTCTGAGAGGGATCCCTCAAACCTATTCCACCTCCTTTCTTTGGTAAGCATGCAGTCTCCCATTTGACCAGAGCCCACTTTCGCTTATGGCCGTTACTGCCCCAGAGAAAAGATCTTTGAAGAAGGATGAGTTCTTTGAGAACCCATTTGGGGGCAGCTAATAATGAGAATAGGTATAACGGCATGACTTGTAGAATAGCTTTTATAAGAACAAGCCTGCTGGCCATATTGAGAGATCGGTGAGTCCAAGAGGATAGCCGCGCTTCCAGGTTTTCTAGAAGGATTTTCCATGAAGAGTTCTTGGGGGCCGAGGCTATCATGGGAGCACCAAGGTAGGTGGAGGGAAGTTTAGCTGAGGTGAATCCCAAAATGCGGATAATTGCAGATTGTGTGGGAGCAGGAGTGTGAAAGAAATAAATTTGCGATTTGGACTTGTTGATGGAGGCGTTGGAGGCATCAGAGAAATCAGAAAGGAGAGTTTTGAGTTGACGCGCTTCTTGGACCGAGGGATGCCCATAAAGCATGTTATCGTCAACGAACTGCTGGTGTGTGAAGGCATGGGAATTGTGAAATGAAAGGCCTTTGAGTAGCTGGGAATGCTGAGCAGATTTGATGCTTCGGCCTAGACCCTCAGCCATTATGACAAACAAAAATGGGGAGAGGGGATCACCTTGCCGGATTCCACGAGAAGGATGAAAGGTAGCAGATGGTATGCCATTGATTAATATGGAAAAGAAAGAGGAAGAAATAAGGCTCATGATCCATCTAATCCAGGGGGCAGCAAAACCAAAAGCAGTTAAAACTTTTTCAATATACATCCAACTTAGGCTATCAAACGCTTTTGAGAGGTCTAATTTGAGCAGCATACCTGGCTTTTTAGTGGTTCTCAGAGAATGAATTATTTCATGAGTTAGGATAATGCCGTCAGTAATCTGCCTTCCCTCCACATAACCCGATTTCTCTGTCGAGATAATGATAGGGAGTAACAGTTTGAGACGGGATGCTATGACTTTAGACACAATCTTATAGATTATATTGCAGAGAGCGATCAGTCGATATTTGTCAGGAGTGTTGGGCAGATCGACCTTGGGAATCAGAGCTATGAATGTTGCATTCATCCCTGGAAACATCCAACGAAGAGAACGTGACTCCTCAACCACCTGCCAGACTTCCGTTTTGATCAGTTCCCAGAAGCTATGGAAGAAGTTTGATGTAAACCCATCCAGTCCTGGAGCTTTACCGGCTTTTAGATGTCGAACTGCCTGTTCCACTTCTTGTAGGTTTACTAGTTTGAGAAGCAGTTGGTTGTGTTCATCAGTGATGAGTTTAGGAATGTTCCTGGTAATTTTCTCTATTGCTTGTGATCTGTCTCCATTTGGCTCCCGGTGCATTTGCTGAAAGTAATTTAATAGAGCGCCTTCAATTTCCTCATGCTTTTCCACTTTGATCCCCTGCTCATTTTGAACATGAGTAATATTTTTATGCATTCTACGTTGTATGGCTGTGTTGTGGAAGAATTTTGTGTTTTTCTCACCATCTCTAAGCCATCTGACTCTTGATTTCTGCCTCCAAAGCGTTTCTTCTTGCCTAGCCCTTTCTGCCAGTTGCAACTCAAGAGTTCTCTCCTGTTCTGACAATTCCTCTGAACGTCCCTCTTCAATGATCCTTTGTTGTAGCTGCTTCATTTCTGATTCGATCGTGCTTTTGCCCTGGAAGATGTTACCAAAGGATGTGTGATTCCAGTGCTTGATTTTACCCTTTAGATTCTTAAGCCTTTGTTTGAATTGGAACATTTTTGACCCTGGAGGTGGGGAGAAATTGTTCCATTCAGAGATGATAAGATTTTGGAATTCTGGATGGGACATCCAAAAAGCTTCAAATGAAAGGGCCTGCGAATCTTATTTCGAGGATGTGACCATTGAAGTGAAATGGGCCAATGATCAGAGCCTGAGAGTGGCAAAATAGATGGAGAGAAGTCCCCTCCGATATGGATAGCGTTGTCCGATAGTAAGAACTGATCTAGTTTTGAGGCTATCTGCTGATTCCCTGCTCTTCTGTTATTCCATGTAAACACTCCATTATTGAAAGGTAGATCTATGAGCCAGTTAGCCTGAATGAAATCCTTTAGAGGGAATCCTTCCTCACTACCTCTGCATCGACCTCCTTTTTTTTCCTCCAATCTTGTAATCATATTGAAATCTCCACCGGAGATCCATAACGGATGCTGCCTGTTTTGGTTGAGAACAGAGAGGGAATTGAGGATTTCAGCTTTGAGAGATGCTTCTTGAGGAAAATAAAAATAGTAATGAGCCCATGTAGGTTTGTCCCAGTAATGTGAAAAGATGCTTGGAGGAAGTTCATATGAGCATGAATATCGCTGAGATTGAGATCTCTTGGGTCCCAGAGAATCGCCAGACCTCCAGATGCTCCATCAGCATCCACAGCGGCATTGAAACATCCTGGCCAAATTTTCGCAGCAAATCTGTCTAAAACATTAGAAGTACATTTGGTTTCTTGCAAGAACAAAACTTGAGGATTTTCTTGCCTTATCATTTTTCTGAGAATTTGTATCTTCCTTGGGCCATTGAGCCCTCTTATATTCCAGGAGATTAACTTCATTGAGACGGGTTGTTTTCAGATCTGTAGTACTTGGTTAGCTTGGAATACCTACCGGATTCCCCTAATATGTGTCCAATCCTGATTGTTCTCTGTAAATCAGTCTTCCTTCCTCTCTTTTTGATGTCCTTGGCAATGAATCTTCCATCCCAGGGTCCTCCAGTTTGTATTCCCAGTGATTTTTTCCGTTGCGCCCTTGATAGAACGTGTTCCAGATTTTCAAGTTGCCCCATAGGAATGTCATCGAAATTATTTGTTGTGCAAGCCTTTTCTAAACTTGGAATGTCCAAGTCCCCTATATCTATAGCCTCTGTTTCTTCCTCCATATATTGTGGATAGTGCGATTCTTCATTAAGGTCCGCTTCTGGACTCACCTGCAATTGGGGGTTCTCCATCTGCCTTGTTTGGGATGTCCCTATCGGTTCCTTTTGCTTATCGGAGGTGGATGCTTCCTTGATTATAGAGTGTTCCTGATTCTTAAAGGCTACCACCTCTTTCGACTGTCTATCTTTCGCTGCTCCTGGATCTGAAGGAGAGGGCGAATCCATATTGATATCAGTGTGATTAGCTAAGATTCAGAAGTTGTTGCTTGTTGAGGGCCCTGATGGGTTGGATTGTCACATCTTATTCTTTGAGGCTTGCTTCTTGTGAGATTTTCGGCGATTTGCTACCTTGGTAAAACCATCTGCCTCACAGGCATCCGATCCAGAAGGAGAGGGCTTTTGAGTTAATGGGCAGTCTCTAAAAAGATGTCCCAGGGCATGACACCTGCGGCATCTGAAAGGAACATGCTCATAATCAATCGGTTGAGTCCATTCAATATCTTCATGAGAGATACTTACCGCATCTGGGAGAGCTCGATTGAGATTCATGTATACGCAGATCCGAGCAAATGAGGTATATCTGTAAGTTTTTGTTTCTTGTGCGATCTTTACAAATTCTCCTAGAGCATTTCCCAGCGCTTGTAATGAATCTTCCTCCCAGTATTCCACCGGCAGCGAGTACAGTCGGATCCACACCGGAGCCCAGCTCAGATCCACCTTGTCCGGGTCGAAACGCTCCATCCATCCTCTGAGAAATAGTCCAACAGCGTTGAAGAAGTAAGGGCCTCCCTCCAGCACCCTGTTTCTATCCTCCGGACAGTTGAATATTGCAGTGAAGAATCCTTTGGGTCCTAGCTGCAAAGTTATGTGTCCCTTGGGATGCCATTTTGCATTTATCCAGCCTCTTAGCGCCTTCTCAGTTGGCCATAGGCCAATAAACCTTCCTATCAGAGCGTGGTCCTTCATATACTGTATTTTTGCGTTGATTCGATGAGCAGGAAGTTCTACTTTTGGATGCTCAGCTGCAACTGGTTTGCATGTTGTTGAACGGACTTCTGGCGGTGTGATATCTTGCTTTGTTCGTTGAGAGTTCAGATCTGCATTCTCTACTTGGTTTACTGTTTCAATGCCTTCCGCAAGTTGTTGCTGCCCTTTGTCGTTTTGTGGGGGAGGCGCATCGCCCTCCCCCCTTGGGGGCTCCATTGAAAAGAGAACTGTAACGCGCAGGGTTGAACATTCATGAGCTTGTCAGAAATAGCAAGCGATCCTTTGTCTGGCGCAGTTTGCCGTTTCAGCAAGAGTTGAAACCCTAGAACTCACTGCGCAGAGCCATCGGCCTCAACATCATAAATAATAAGCAAGATATTATGAGAAGATAGAAATAGTGATCAATTCCGTGTTTATTGATTTTGTTATACGTAACAATATTGTTTCACATATTTATTTAATTTGTTCCAATTGTTTTGATTTTCATGATCGCTAACGTTCCCTGTATATAATAATTTTGAAAGTCTTGAAACAAAAGGGTATCATGGATGTAAATTTTTTGGACCTTCTCTTAAGGCTAGGTGGTCCAACCACCTACGAAATACAATGTATGACTGCTCTAGGGCATTCCTCCCATAATAACACCCTTACAGAAGAGTAACATCTACTTTCAATGGTAAACCAGGGAGAACCAAAAGGCCTTCAATAATGACAGTAATTGAATGGCTTAGAGAATATGAGAGAGAGAAGGAGAAGGAGATTACACAAATGTTTGATTCAAATGGGGAGCCTAAGTTTGACGATCCATAATTTTTTGACACCTATATTGAGAAATTTCCCATTGGGATGAAAAGGAAATCTATCTTTTATGAGCTCCCATATTGGGAGCATCTTAATATTTCCCACTTACTAGATCCTATGCATATATTTAAAAATGTTTCATTTTATTTATGGAGGCACATATCATCGAAGACACATTAGCTATTAGGAGAGATCTTATTTCTTTGGAAACTAAAAAGAAACACAGGCAAAGACAAGAAAGTAGAGAAGAGGGTGGTCCCTCCTGGATTTTCAAAGAAGGTGGCGTCCCATGGATTTTAAAGAAATATGATATTTCTTTGGCAAAAGAAAGTTATAATTGGTGTGGGGGTGCCTTCTTCATGTGGATCTTCACTACAAAACTACTTCATTATGGAAGACCATTTGTTGGGGTTGAAATCACATGAGCATTTGAACCTTCTAAGAGAATCTATGTCAAAAACATGATTTTATTATTTGTTATTATTTTCATGCGATGGGATAAAATATAATTACATTTTGTATGTGTTTACTTTGCAGTGTTATTATCATTTGCTTATGTGTGGGTGTGTGAACCATGACTTCCCTTAAGACATACAATGTGCCATATCTAAATTATCTGCATTTGTATGTTCGATCAAATCAAAGGAGATGCATATGGCTAGTATTCCATGGTGGAATCAAGAGATAACCGATATTGTTTGTATGTTTGAGAAGGAATTGTCGACGAGTTTCATGGACTTGCAGGTTCATCTTCTAATTCACCTAGTAGATGAGGTTGAATTAGTTGGGGGTGGTTTCATTAGGGAATTTTTGAGGTCTAAAATGGGCCTCCTAAGGAAATTATAAAATAATAGTGGAAATAATAAAATAAGATTAGATTACATCATCAAATTTTAGAGGGAGAAAAGGCAAAACTATTGTTTCAACTTATTGCCCTATGGGTTTACTCAAATTTCGAGTGGAAACACTCATTGGATGCATAATTTGATTCCTCATCCAAGTAGTACCCATGTTTCATACTTTCAATGGACCCTACTTCACGAAAAATGAGAAATACATGAAAAAACATGATTGCAATCACGTTTTTCATGTATTTCTTACTTTTCATCTAGCAGGGTCCATCGAAAGTATGCAACATGGGTACTCCTTGAATGAGGAATTAAATTTTTCATCCAACGAGTACTGCCTCTTGAAATTTGAGTAAACCCTTATGGAGGTAAGTTGAAAATACGAGTTGAAAAAGTAGTTTTATTATTTTATTTTTTTTAATCTTTTTACTTTTTTACTTCAAAAATGGTGAATCATCCCCCATGGTTGACATCATCATCTTGAATCCTATTGGTTCTTATAAAAAAAAATGATTGTACATTTTTCTTAGGAGGCCCATTTTAGACCTCAAAATTCCCCTAATGCTTGTCGTTGGATGTTCTTATTAGATAGGTACATGAAGAAATTGAAAGGTTTTGTTCGACAAAGGGAAAAAATTGAGGGGTCTACGGAAGATGGGTACATATCGTATGAGTCTTTCTATTATTCCAGTGAGTACATCAAGCAAATCAAAAACACATTGGGTGCAATGATTTGGGATGATGAAAGGGATGAAGACAAAAGATAAGGGAAGATTCTTGAAATGAATGGAAAAAGGCACGTGATAAAGAGTAATTGACTTATTTTTTGTCAAATTTCCACATAGTAACTATTCACATTGAACTTCATAATGTATATTTTGATCTCATACATACTATATATGTTAGTTTTTCATTAGTGAATTCAAAAATTGAAGCCATCAACAAATTCATTATTTACAATTCGGAAGCGACACAACCGTGGGTTGCATTGTATGAACATAAGAAGAAGAAATGGGATAATGATGGGAGAGAATCAAACAATTGAATGGTAGAAGTGTGCCTTATCTTGATCATTTAAAATAAAATATGCCAAAGATATACCCCAAGAGTTGGGTTGTTGACCAAGTCAGAGAGAAATATGATGCATCTGGTCGTTATCCGCATGTTGAAGAGGATGTGCTAAACATAGGGATTAGGTACAACAACTTGCTAATAATTTATTTCTGTACATTTTTAAATTAATACACCTTTGAATTGGAACATCTATATTTTATATTTTAATTATGTTTGGATTATTAGAAAAAAGACACTGTGATTTTTTCACTTTTTTATAGGAGTATTTGTTCCCATCTATGTGGGCATATGAACATGATTTTTGCATGGACGATGTTGATGATGGATGCATGACACAAGGCTATGGAGTGGAAGTCGAGTTCAACCAATCTAGTTGTGTTAGCCACCACGATCAAAACCTAATAGAGATGATGTTAGGTTATGTCAGAAATATACAAGAGATCATTTAAGTGGACTTCTCTTCATTCCAATGTGCTTTTTTAGGTCCAAGTGGTGGGACACCTTTAATCATAATGATGTAAAGGAAGATCGCGATAGTGGGTTGATATCTATCAACTCTAGAAAGATGTGGCATGAAGCTAGGGAGCATTATGTTTTCCCAAAATACTACAACTAGGTGTTTTTTTACCCAGATGTGTTGGATAAGGATTGGTGGTTCGATTAAGACACGACCCTAGCTCAAAACATATTTTAAGGACAACAATGTTATCATTCCAAGCGAGGAAGATAATTAGGGTGATGACAATGGAGAGTGATTGTACTTGTGTTATTTAATCATTTCTACTATTGTTGTATGCTTTTGTTTTCTTCATTTTGCTAATTATATTATTTTTTGTTCTTCTTCTTGGCACTTTAAATAATTGGAAAGATTAACAATTGTTTTTACCCTTAAACGTAAGTATTTCCAACTGCGTAATTTATAATTTAAAAAATAACATTTTAACATATTTATTTAATTCTAAGTTTCTGATAAGTTTAATTTGGATTTTGTGATAATTTGGTTTTCAACTTATCTATTTTCTACTTTACATAGTTTTATCATTTCTTTTGGAAATATTTAAATTATAACCCCAATGTTGACTAAAACCACAATTAATGAAGTAATTTAAAATTTTGATAACAATCAACTTATGAAATAATGACAAAAAAAACAAATATAGGAAGATTTGCATCCATTAAATTTTAGGGCCAATAGAATGCTTATGATTGGAGATCATAACTTTTTTATAATAACAATTTTTAGGGTAGAAGAGTCTATTCAAAAAATTAAATAGTACAATGGAAAATAACATTTATTCATATGTAATTGTTTTTTGAAAAAGAATTTAGTTAGAATGAATATGTATGAACTATCTATACAATAGAAAAATATTTATGGTAATTTTACAATTATAGTTTCAACCATATTAAACTTTGTAATTTATAAAAATATCTTTGTATTTTTAATTTAAAGTCATTCTGCATGTAATTTCATATATAAAATTTTGATATAAGTTCACCAATATATAATCTATAATAAATATATATCCTTTCATAAAAACAAACAACATGATGATAACCATCTAACAAACATAAACATAATCTAAATTACACATTCAAATTCACTAACATCATCTAATTATATACACCGCTAACACATAATAACATCATTAGCTAGCACACAAGTCTAATAACTTAACACGGCATCATCATCGTGATCACATATAACAATATCCCATGCTAATTATATTGTTTTATATTCGTCTTGTTGGCATTTTATATAATTTGTAAGATATTAAATTTAAATTGGTAAGAGTTTTTATAAATATTAAATTTAAATTGCTTGAAACTCTCATAACTTTAGTGATAAATTAAATTTTATTAAAATAAAAAAATTTAAGTTATATTAAATCTAAATTAATTATAAAAAAATATGACTGAAGTTTTTTAAATTTAAGAATAGATTGAGTTTTATAAAATAACTTAAAAGATTATTTTTATATTTTTTAAATAAATATTATTAATAATAGTTTATTGATTGCATTTTCTTATTTATTAATTTAAACATTAGAAATTTAAAAATAATTGTAATTAAAATTTAAAAATACATATTAATTTAAAATTGTATTTTAAATAAAAATTATATATATATATATATATATATATATATATATATATATGCTTCATTCATAATTATTATTAATAAATAAAATCTAATTTATTAAATATATAAAATCAAATTAATTGTAATGTTATTTTTATAATCCAATATTTTAAACAATTTTTTTTAATTATAGTTAATTTTATAGACTAATCAGTTATATATTTTAATTTTATTTTAAATATTTTGAATTTTGTATTTAATGATAATATGTTGCAATATACGTTTTGAAAATTAATTGCAAAGATTAATTAGATATTGTCTAAGTATTGTATTATAAGCATAGGTTGCAACTTTCTGATTTCTACGCTTGACTATGACTAGAATGGTAGTTTTGTTTAGAGGTTTGTACAATTTAATTGTGTGTAAAATTGATTTTGTTTTATAGTTACTATTTTTTAGACATGTTTACATGTTGCTCGCAACCCTTCTTTGAATAATAATTTAGTTAGAATGAATATGTATGAACTATCTATACAGTAGAAAAATATTTATGGTGATTTTGCAATTATAGTTTCAACCATATTAAACTTTTTAATTTCATATATAAAATTTCGATATAAGTTCACCAATACATAATTTATAATAAACATAATTTCATAAAAATAAACATCATGATGATACCATCTAACAAACATAAACATCATCTAAAATACACATTCAAATTCGCTAACATAATCTAATTATATACACCTCTAGCACATATAAATGTCATTAATTGGCAAACAAATCTAATAATCTAACAAGGCATCATCATCGTGATGACATCTAACAAAACAAAAGTATTGTCTACTATCCTCACCACACACATCCTCAAATATATACATCTCATGTCAAATAAATGCTATAACATACACATCTATCTACAAGCACATTAAATGAACACATTTAAAATGAGCTAACAATATACACATCAACACCAACATATAATTAAGTACATCTATATTCACATCTGCTTCCAGTAGGGAGGAGGCATGTCCCCAATGAATGTGCCAATATCTACAAAATATATAGTACACAACAATAATTAGACAATTTCATTAAACAATTTAATAAAACAAGCTAAAGAACAAGTTAGAATAAATCTTGTTATAATTAATTAAGACAATAAAATGAAACTAGAATAATTTAAAGAAAACACTCATATTACCTTCTCATCTGTTGGGTCATTCTATGTGAAGAGGATGTTTTTCCAATCCATCCCCGGATAAGGACATGACATCATGACTAACATATGGACAAATACTTTGGCTGGCCCTCTTGAGCATCATCTCGTGCCACATGTGCATTTGTACCTCAGTGATTAGCCTAGGAGGGCGACGATCAAAAGTAGGCCTCGTCTTTGGAAACCTCTCAAAAAATAAACAAAACAACTGTAAATCAAAAGGAAGTTCAAACTCCCATGTATCATAGCACAACATCTAGCTAAAACTATACAAAATAACTGCAAAAAAATGAAAAACCATTTGATACATCGTAGCCTCTACACCAAAGAATCAACATAAAATGAAAGAGGGAAACTAATGTGCTTCCCTTCACTAGTGTAGTGTGCAACGATACTCATTAATAGTGAGAGGCAACTAACCTCCTATGTACCAAAAGAAGCGATCTATAGTTGTCCACTAGACACTTGAAAATTTTCTAGGGAAAGTACGTGATCCCTAACATATCTTTGAGAGTAGATAAGATATCTCTCTACTGCAACACCATGGGGGACATCAAGGAATTGGGAAAAATCCTCCCCTCTCCTAGATAGGCTAGTGATAAAATAAAGGTTATCATGAGGGGGCTCATACCACATGTTGGGACCAACATAGAAATCCTATTGGTGGGCATCCCACCGACAGATCAGTTGTGCCAAAAACTCAAAGTGCCCCTTCAGGGATGCAGCCTCCTCATAGTATGCAAGGAGGCCTACATTCCTCAAGAGGCCTTGGGTCATTGTGGTAATAGGGCTAGGGTATAAATCCCTCTCCATCTCCTGCGCCTCCTAGTCTTGTACCATATTATACTGGTCAACCCTATAATCCTGATGATGTTTCTCCTATCTCCGTTGATGTCTCTACATGATTTACATATAAAATACATCAGACTCATACATAAAACATAATATTTTTTACTGAATGAAAAATGTGTTTATAAATATAGACATCTAACTTTCAATTAACAAAAAAAATCAACCCTAGTGCACTAAAAAACAAGAACGCACCATATACATTGTGCCAAAAAAATGAATGCACCAAAAATGTTGTGTACATCGACTTGACGCACTATTTTGGTTTGTATACATATATAACATTAGTTATTTTTATTTTTCATTGTGGTGCGTCGACATAAAATTTCGCACTAGTGCATTAAATTTATGTCAACGAACCGCATTAGAAAGTTTAGGTTACCAAACGCACCAAGATATATATTTTTAATATTTTGTGGTGCGTTTGGTAAAATTAAATGCTTCGGGAAGTTACTTTTTTCTAGATGCACCACTGCAAAATTATAAATCTTAAAGTGGTGTGTTGCGGAACTTCATGGCTCGGTGCGTTTCCATTTACTAAACACACCAAATGATATTAAAAAAATGTGGTGTGTTATTGTTACCCACCGATTTACGGTGCACCCGTAAATTTACAAGGTGCACCACAAATGATGTGAATCAGAGCGCTTGAAAGCACCACACAATATATATATATATATATATATATATATATATATATATATATATAGATATATATATATATATATATACCTAATTTTCAATTCTACTCCGCTAAAAATTTAAGTTAGTGAGAAACATAGACATTACCTAGACATTTTCTCATTGAGGAGGCATGGTTGCCATGTAAATGAAAAAACAAATTTGACCACCATTTGACAAAATTCGAAAGGCACACAGTGAGCAACGGACGAAAGGATGGCAAGCAAGGGAAGCACTGATGGCAAGGTGCTCCACAGAGGAAAAATTAGCACCGATGCTTGAGAGCTCTACAATACTGTAAATGGTAAAAAATAATTTTATGACTGGCAAGCTTTTTTTGTTTGACCCTGTTTCGGTGTGCTCGAAGTTGATGCACTGGTGCAGATTATTTATGAAGAACACTATGTTACTTTAAATAAAAAACCCTATCATGGTGCATGTTGGGTGCAGTATAGGGCTTATAAATGTACCAACATTTAATTTGTCAATCCAGAAAGTTTGTGAACTTCGAGACGCAACACTGGAAATGCCATAGAAAGCCCCTGACAACCTGCAAAATAAATGCTAGTCTATCTTGCGTATTAATCTCATCAATAAATGAAATCCTGCACTAAAGGGAATTCAAGAAAACATCAATCCACACAATTAAATCATGCGGGAAATAAAAGGCAATTAACAATGCGAAAGGAAATTCTAATTACAAGTGAACAGAAGGAAAACTGAACTAGAAATCAAGCAGTGTCAGCATAATAACAAAAAGACTGTAAATGCTAGAATAAATTCAAAAGCAATTCAAAACCATTTTGCTTGCACTAATTCTACCTGCACTAATTCTGTGTAAGGTTAACTTGAAAGCATCGTCAAGTAAATATGCTACATAAATAACTTATGAAAGAAATTAAATTAATGTAAATCTCTCGCCTTCCTTGCCCTGAAAATAAATCTTGCAAACTCTCCAGAAGTTTAATGGAAAGTAAATGACACAATTTACTTTCATTAATATTGGCTCTGCGACATCCAAATAATATATGGTTTTTGTAAGAAGAGTTTTAAATGGTTCTGTTGGTGCCTCAAAACCACACCCACTCACATCGTTTTCATATTATAGAGTATAAATCAATCACATCTCATCAACGCATAAGCATATCTTGCCAATAAGAACAACTGGAGAAATATCCCAAGCGTAAGAACAAATAGGAATAATTTCTTAATGCAGCAAATCAATGAAGTTTAAAGCTAAAGGGAAAATGTTGTAGCAATTTAAATAACGTTAACTTGAAGAAGGAAAAGAGACGTGAAACAGTTAAGTCTTTCGCATGACAAATAATAATTCAGATGCTATTTAATCTAAAAGATGAGAGCAGTGTCAAGCTAGTCTGGTGGCCAACCCAGCCAACTCGCACCCTCTTTGAGTGCCTAGTTCACACAGAAATTGAAGTCATTAGATGAAATAGATAATTAAATAGAACATCTTGGGAAATTACTTCAATTGATTACTGAAAATAGTGTTTGGCCAACCCAGCCAACTCGCACCCTCTTTGAGTGCCTAGTTCACACAGAAATTGAAGTCATTAGATGCAATAGATAATTAAATAGAACATCTTGGGAAATTACTTCAATTGATTACTGAAAATAGTGTTACATTATGCAGACATCACTCAACTCTAGCAAGACCAGAGGAGCGATCTAGAGCTGATGAATTGTGTGAGGCTACATTGGGACAACTCCTCTTCTGTTCTGCACCTTCCTCTCCCATGCATTGTTCCTAGCTGGATCACTGTCTAATTCATTAATTGACTGACTAATTGTTCTTTCTCCCAGTAATCTATTATATAGCATTCAATTATATTTTGGACTTTTAATTAGCCGATTAGAATAGAGGAAGCAGATCTCAACAATTTTCCATAAATAAAATTAGTTTACAACTAAATGTCAAAACAAGGATGATTCTGGCGAATCGTTCCTCTTTTCCTAGAACAGTGTTGTTGCTGGACTCCACGTAGGATGGGTACTACTGTATCATAACCACGTGGCATAGATGAGGGCAAAGAATTACGTTGACTCTAGCATTGATGTGGTTGTGGTCATTTGCTTCAGGCGTTCTCCACATCCTGTCAGTGAAGAACAATCCTTGAGGTCCACAACGAACACCTCCTCATCTATTCCTTTTCCCTCCTTGAGAGCTTAGAAAGCATCTCGTATCTGGTTCCCACTCCTTGACAATGGTCAGAGAAATCTAATATCTCTCTTACAGTCATCTTACCATGATGCAGATCATTTTGACTAATGTATGTCGATTTTCTTTGAGGTACGAATTCATTCATTTCATTCCCATTATAGGTCACTTTACCAGATACTTTGAGATCAGAGCCGAGCTTCCCAACAAGAGCCAACAACAAAGTTGTCTTTCTAGAGCTTGGAGGTCCAAGAAGCAGAGCCGTTTTAGAAGGTTTTATTATGCGACTGATATCGTGGAGTATTTTCTTTGTTGGAGCAAGGCCAATGGAGCCGAGGATACTCTTGAAAGTATTGACTGTAAAGTTGAACAGAGTTGGCAGAGCTTTATTTCCAACATAAACATCTGCATCAAAGCTCAACAAACTGCACAGAAACATGCAATGCAGAGGATCACAACTCATTGGTTGATGAGACCATTCCGCATTTTTCCAAATCCATGGGCTTCTTGATAATCTCAAAATACTTGTCAATTCCAAGCCAAACCTTTGAACTCACTGGCTTGTTGAAAGGCCAACTACTGGGATGGTTCATTAGAGATTGTGATAGACAAGCACACATTATTCTTATGGAGGGACTAAATGTTTTGATACCATATGTGCCATAGCAAGCCAAGGAACAAAATCATATAAGTCAACAGCTGATACAATTCAAAATACCACTGCCTTCATGAACAGAGCATAAGACCAGGTTTGAGTTCAGCATAGTGCAGGAAGCTACTGTAACTAGTGCAGGAATCCCAATGCATGGCATAGGTAGGTAAGTGCAATGGTGCAGGCATGTGAATGCACTAGTGCAGGCACGTCCCAAAGTATAATAAATGAGTTTTAATCCTGCAACATACAAGCCTTAATTAAACTCTTATTAATGCCATTTTAATCCTATTAAAACAAAGAAGTAACAAATACTCTTCAAAAATACTCATTTAGCCAATCGAAAGCATGAGAGAAATAAATAAAAAATAAGACAAAATGGAGACCCAACATCCCCCCATGCTGACCATCTTGCATGTCCTCATGCAAGGAAATATGGTACTGTCACTTCCTCGCAAAAAAAAGAATTAGAAACATTTGTAGGCATTCAAAATGATGTTCCTATAATTTTGTGTGATCACACTTCCTGCGCTAGTTAAAGCTAGCTCTAAAAACAGAGTGCCTTCTGGACTCTTTATTTGCTTAAACTGATTTCAAGAAAACCTAAAATGAAAACTGCTGTAAAAACTAAATTGCACGGATGGTATTATTACTTGGATAAAATAGCTAACTTTCAAAATTTCCAAAAGAATATCTCACAGGCATCCTTGATCAAAAGTTACACTTTAAAATCCTCATTGTAAATGTGAGTGACATGATTTAAAAGCATGGTGTTAAAAATAGACATAGTAATATCTTCCCATAGTGACCATTTTACCATTACCCCTATATAGTTGAAGCTCCTCTCTCCCGGGCATAGTGAATTACCTGCACTAAGGGTCCCCAAGCCCATAAAAAATATTCCAAAAAGATAGAACTCCAAGGTATAACAATAGAAGGATTTTAAAGCCATTCTCAAAGAGATTGATAGTGAGTTCACGAAAAGAAAAAACAACCAAGTAAATTATAGTGTGGATTCAAATTTAATACCATAGGCATGGCCCTACTGCCAATAGGTGTCTATAGCCTCGACAGGGGTACCAGTTAACCTTATGAAATTCTTTTGTCCCACCTATTAGATATAGATTTAGAGTCATTTAAGAATTTGTTACTTTTTTCTCTTTTTAGAAGTTAATTGAAGGCTGATATCTTGGCTTGGTAACCAGCTATTGACAGTGCCATTCACGAGAACTAACAAGAATGAACAAGCCGGCTCGCGATGAGACCTCTTGTCTTCCAATTTTTCAACTAAAAGGCATTACCCTGGCTTGGTGACCAGTGCAGTAATGTCATTCTCCTTAGGACCCATGATCTAGTAGGTCAACTCGTAATGAGACCTCTTACACCTCAATTAATTCGTTTATGTTTTTTCTTTTTTAAATCTGATTATGATTAGCCTCAGATGGGTTACTTAATAGGTGGGGAAGCAAATATACTCCTTAAGAGTGCAGGATGGCATGAAAAGTTTTTAATTACTATTCTTTACCGGTTGGTCATGCTACCCTAAGAACTTATTTAAAAAACATCTCAAATAATGACCAAAAATATTCCTTGAGTTGATCATGTCAGGGTTCTTTATGAAAGCTTATTAGAGTTTTGTAGGCATGGTCCACCATAGGAGGTTTTTCATTGGTCCCTTCGAAGAGGAATTTGAAAAGATTTTCTGGATGATAGTTTGTTAGAATAGGAAAAAGTATTACATGTAACTTAAAACAATATCCTTGACTGACATGTTGATCAACAATCAAAGTCACTTTAAAATATGAGGTATTAAGTGTAAATTTCTTCTGACAAGTCTTACCATGAGAGTGCATGATAATAGAAATTTCAAAAGTTTTTGCTTTTAGGAAATCACAAGCTCATGAGTGTTGTTATGCATTTTTATTCATCATTCTACTATTATCCTACCCTATTTTTAAAGAAAGAAATGCCACCTTTAAGTGAAGGCATACTTCGAATGAAGCCATGTGCATAACAAAATACTAAATATACTCACACTCAAGTTTAAAATGCACACTTTAACGCATATTGAAGTATGAGAAACCAACTTACTTACTTGATATGGTACTGAGAGTTTTTGAATGATGAGGGAATGGGGTGTACTAACAATTGTTTGCAACCAGGATTCAGTAGGAAACATTCATGGTTCTCCAACTTGTATAGGTCTTTCACACCTTGAAGATTTCTCTCTTTAGATTGACAAGGATGGTTAAGGGAAACTCTAGGGTTTTCTTCTTTTTGAACTTCAACAACAGTCTTCAAACAAGTTCCAATCATGGATTGCTTCTCTAATGGTTTATGGATTAAAGTTTCTTCCTGAGGTAAATGTTGTGTGGTAATAGGGGAAGTTTCTAGATTCACTCCTCTCGCCTCTCTAAAATATTTGACATTAACTTTGATAGGGGTGTGAGTAGGAAAAATAGGTGTTTTAAATTGATGTGCAACTTGATTGTTGAAATTAGGGTTTGGTTGCACAAATGGTTGGGACCATAGAGAGGGATAACATGGTGGTACATTGGATGGGAGCTAAAACTGTTGTGGCTCAGGTAATGGAATTTTCATGGGGAAGTTTCCTAGACAAGAGGCTTCAAACCATCCTTGAGGCTACGGGAATATCTGGCTCCAAGGAGAGGGCCATTGTGGGAATATGGTGGGATATTGAATAAGAGGAGGATTATACTTCTGCCATGGAACTGTGGGGTTGTAGATGTGTTGAGGAACCTGTTGGAGACAATAAATATTACTCCAAGTATTAAATGATGATGAGTTTTGAGTTATACCTGGAGGTCAATTTATTTCCTTACTTGATTCCTTAAATACTTGTTGAATCCTCGACAGTGATGGGAAATAATTTGTTGAATGATCCTCCTTACACTTCTTCTATTCTTCCTGCAAATCATCCAATTGTAAATTGTAAATAATTTCTTAATGCAGCAAATCAATGAAGCTTAAAGCTGAAGGGAAAACACTGCAACAATTTAAATAACGTTAACTTCAAGAAGGAAAAGAGACTTGAAACAGTTAAGTCTTTCACACGACAAATAATAATTTAGATGTTATTTAATCTAAAAGATGAGAGCAGTGTCAAGCTAGTCTGGTGGCCAACCCAGCTAACTCGCACCCTCTTTGAGTGCCTGGTTCACATAGAAATCAAAGTCATTACATGCAATAGATAATTAAATAGAACATGCTGGGAGATTGCTTCAATTGATTATTGAAAACAGTGTTACATTATGCAGACATCACTCAACTCTAGCAAGACCAGAGGAGCGATCCACAACTGATGAATTGCGTGAGGCTACATTGGGACAACTCCTCTTCCCTTCTGCGCCTTCCTCTCCCACGCACTATTCCTAGCTGGATCGTTGTCTAATTCATTAATTGACTGACTAATCATTCTTGCTCCTAGCAATCTCTTATATAGCATTAAATTATAATTTGGGCTTTTAATTAGCCGATTAGAATAGAGGAAGCAGATCTCAACAATTTTCCATAAATAAAATTAGTTTACAACTGAATGTCGAAACAAGGATGATTCTGGCGAATCGTTCCTCTTTTCCTAGAACGGTGTTGTTGTTGGACTCCACGTAGGATGGGTGCTACGCTGTATCATAACCACGTGGCATAGATGAGGGCAGAGCATTGCGTTGACTCCAACGTTGATGTGGCTGTGGTCATTTGCTTCAGGCATTCTCCACATCCTGTCGGTGAAGAGAAATCCTTGAGGTCCACAACAAACACCTCCTCATCTATTCCTTTTCCCTCCTTGAGAGCTTAGAAAGCATCTCGTATCTGGTTCCCACTCCTTGACAATAGCCAGAGAAATATAATGTCTCTCTGACAGTCATCTCGCCATGATGCAAATCATTTTGACTAATGTATGTCGATGTTCTTTGAGGTACGAATTCGTTCATTTCATTCCCATTATAGGTCACTTTACCAGATACTTTGAGATCAGAGCCGAGCTTCCCAACAAGAGCCAACAACAAAGTTGTCTTTCCAGAGCTTGGAGGTCCAAGAAGTAGAGTCATTCTAGAAGGTTTTATTATGCCACTGATATCGTGGAGTATTTTCTTTGTTGGAGCAAGGCCAATGGAGCCAAGGATACTCTCGAAAGTATTGACTGTAAAGTTGAACAGAGTTGGTAGAGATTTATTTCCAACATAAACATCTGCATCAAAGCTCAGAAAACAGCATAGAAACACGCAATGCAGAGGATCACAACTCATTGGTTGATGAGACCGTTCCGCATTTTTCCAAATCCATGGGCTTCTTGATAATCTCAAAATACTTGTCAATTCCAAGCCAAACCTCTGAACTCACTAGCTTGCTCAAAGGCCAACTGCTGGGATGATTCACTAGAGATCGTGATAGACAAGCACACATTATTCTTATGGAGGGAATAAATTTTTTGACACCATATGCATCATAGCAAGCCAAGAAACAAAATCATATAAGTCAACAACTGATACAATTCAAAATACCACTGCCTTCATGAACATAGAATACGACTAGGTATGCGTTTAGCATAGTGCAGGAAGATACTATAACTAGTGCGGGAATCCCAATGCATGGTGCAGGCAGGTAAGTGCAATGGTGTAGGCATGTGAATGCACTGGTGGAGGCACATCCCAAAGTATAATAAACAAGTTTTAATCATGCAACATACAAGCCTGAATTAAACTCTTATTAATGCCATTTTAATCCTATTAAAACAAAGAAGTAACAAATACCCTTCGAAAATACTCATTTAGCCAATCGGCAACATGAGAGAAATACATAAAAAATAAGACAAAACAGAGACCCAATAGTGCACCAAGTTATGTACTCATTGGGGCATTTCAAAATAGTAATAATACTAGTGCTTCATGAGAGTATAGCCCTTAAATGGTGAAAATGAATTTTACGACCGATATTTTTAAAATTTAACCTTTATCTAATGTTATCAAGAAGTATATGGACCGGTGCTTCAATTTCACCTATTGCACCGCTATTTTTAAACTAAAAACCCTACAATGGTGCATCATGTTATATATGCATCGAGGCATTCAGAAAAGGTCCTAACACCAGGGCTTTGTGGGAGTATAGCACCAAAATGGTGAAAATGAATTTTATGATCAACATTTTTTTAAATTTAACACTAATCTAGTGTTATCGAGTAGTATACACACCAGTGCTCTAGAGTTACTTAGCACATCATTATTTTTTATTTTTTAAAAAATAACCCTTGAAATGTGCACTATTTTCTATTATGCACCGTGATGTATAGTTTTATTAACAACACTAGTTCTTATTATATGAGTAGTGCACCGATGTTTTTAAAATTAAAAGCCTTGTCTCGATGCACCATGTGTTTACAAACTAAGGCTTTCATAAAAAGGGAAAGCACTGGTGCTTTATGTGAGAAGAGCACTGAAATGGTGAAAATGAATTGTATGACTAGATTTTTTTTTAAATTTAACCCTTGTCCAATGCTATCAAATATTATATGCACCAGTGTGCCTTATATACGTATCCCACCATTGTTTTTATTTGTACAAAACCTTGCAATAGTGCACCATTTTCTATTAAGCATCAAGTCCTTCAGTTCAATTAACGACATCGATGCATATAATATAAGAAGTGCACCATCATTTTTAAATTAAAAACCACACAAAAGTGCACCATATTGTTTATGCATCGAGGTGTTCATATTGTTGTTTTTCCACAATCCTGGTGTCTAGGATAGAATCTTAAATCACTGACGCTACCAAACCATGAATCACAACAAAGCTACTTTGCACAATGGAATATAAACAATAGTAAATATACTAGTGCACAAAATATGCACAAATTTTTACACAATTGTGTACAATAACCCAACTTTGTTATATTAATCCAACTGGATAATACAACAGTCTAGGAATCTCGTACCAAGGATAATGGCCCTCAAATATCCCCTAGTACAAGAATACAAAATTGGGGCTTGGTGGCAGTCCATCGACAACCAATCTTCCCTCAACAAGATACTCTTACCATCTAGTTGATATAGTCAACTCTCTCAGTTTCTCTTATCGTACCCTGTACCTTCCCGGTCCATCGAATCCCGATCTATAATGCCTGCCTCTATCAATGATCAAAGTCCATCTGGCCACTGAATCATGATTTCCAATCTCCTCACTAGTTGATCGTTCATCCATCAATGCATCAACACATCTGTTTGGTCAGTTTTACTACTTCCACAACCATTAATTATCAACCAAGGTAAGTCTTTTTATTTCAAAGGTGTATGCACTATCTGTGTTGATACATGTAACAACCAGGTGAAACAGAAAAGAAAAGATGTCGTTGAACACGCTTGTATGGATTAAAATACTCTTGCAGAATGGAAATTCAAATTGTAGAAATCAAAAATCACAGTGCAGGAATGAAATACACTCATCATGGAAAGAATCCACACTTCATAAAAGCTTTAGAATAAATATTGGCATGCCATACACTATCAAGAATTAAATAACAAAATTAATTAACCTGTGCAATGACACATACAATAAATTTGAAAGTAGAAGTGTATCTATCCCACACTGAACATGTAAAATGATAATAAGAAATCCACACTTAACACATAAAATAAATAACTATTCTACCAACACTACGATCCCTGCTAAAGAGGAGGGCCCTTCCTCCCTAGCAGGGTGTAGGAAGAAAATGGAAACTTAGTTAAAAACTCAACATAAGAATTTATGTAACATCACCAGATATACTTTGTATTAAGAATGGTTGAAGAGTACAAAAATCAAAATACCTTTGTCTTGTTGTCTATCTCCATATCCTTACATGAGACTAAGCTCTCTTTATAAAGCCTTTTATAGAGTCTCGAAATTGGAAAAACAAATCATTCATGAGAATTTGCGATTCTTTTTCTCATTATGCTAACATAAGTAATTTAAAGAGATATAAATTGTTACAAGTTGTTTAAATAAATATCATTGTGGTTACACCACTCCTATCTAGACACACAATTATAACTGCCCGAGTTTGCATTACTTTATACATGTTTTTGATAGTCGTCTTTGAAAGTAACAACTACGGTCTTGACAATGCATGGTGTAACAATAGCTTCATGGTGTAACAACAAAAGATGACAATCTAGGCTATAATAGCAACTTGAACCATGTAGTAGCAAGGAATAACATCAATCATTCATCCATGGCAATCAATAGCTATGGTAATACCTAAAAGAAAAACATTCTGGATAACTCTTCCAAAGACACCCTAGTTAGTCATCCCAAAGAAAGCATCATTTCATTCAATATTTGGTAGAAAACAACATAATAATACGTCAAAGAAAATATTTCTTTTTTATGAGAGGGAGTGCCATTAGGCTAAGGAGGGCTAAGGAGATTGTAGGTTCAAATCAGGAAAATGGGCCAAAAATGGGGAAAATGATGCTTGAAATATCCTTAAATATTGCACCCAACATCTCCCCCCAACTGAAGCCACTGCATGTCCTCATGTAGATTCTTTGGAATCTTCAGGGTCCTTGGCTATTGTGACACTAGCATATTATTGATGCAGTCTTGTGAAATCATAAGTGCTAATAGTGTCTTCATCATCTTTCCTCTACCCCTAAGTAGACACAAGCTGGTGTGTCCGCTCATCATGTCTATTTAGGTGGAAGTGAGGCTGATATTTTTTAATTGGAAGCCAAATCAAAGGAAACTTGAATCTGAGCCCCATCCAAAAATCTCCCATCATTTTAACAATTCACACATATTTTGGGACTCGAGTAACAACAATTATGAAATTGGGGTATCCAAAGGGATCCCATATTTGTAATGTCTCACTGCAAGCTTCCCACCATTTCACGCTCCCAACCAATGCCTAAGTTTTCAGTTTTTCATGGATATGAAAAATAAAATCCAACAATCCTTCTCCTATAGAGGGATATTTGTTCTATAATGCCAGGGTTACTAAGAAATTTCTTAAATTCATGCCTCATAGTAGTGGCCATGCCCAGTCCTGATCTTACCATTAAGGTTGCCTTCTTTTCATTAATAACTGATGATTGTGTGGCAAGGTGTCAGTCAATTTGATCCCTCATAAAATATATGAAGGCCCGAAGCTGCAAATCTTCAACATAAGGAGCGATATTTACACCCATCTATAAACTAGAATGCTCAACAGATATATTATGAAAAGAGAATTCGCATAGAAAATTCTACTCATCAAAACCACATGTGTGAAATACCTCCAGAAAGGTTTTAGTGGAATTACTCTTGTAGGGTTTGTTCTCATAAATAACTTTCAATTGGAAAAAATAATTTTTTTCCCACAAGAAGATTGAATAGGATGGAGATGGTGACCTGCAACCTAAAAGGGTCAAGGCTAACTCATAAATTTGACCTTTCTCCTTAGTCAGTCTCACAACCTCTTGTTGAAGTTATTGTCTCTGCTTTTCTTTTTCTGTTTTAACCTTCCTTGTTTCCCACTTTACCCATTCTTCTGTCAGTTTTTCTTCAACCCATTGATCTTTGAGGTTATGAATAACCTTTCGATGTTCTTCTAAAGAGATCACTCTTTTTCGTGGAAAGCGCCATTTGTTTCCAATTTTGCAGTTCTGATATCAATGTTTTTTGAGGTTATGAATAACCTTCTGATGTTCTTATAAAGAGATCACTATTTTTCAGGGAAAGTGCCATTCGTTTCCAACTTTACAGTTTTGATATCATTTTTTTTTATCGCCACCTTGAATCAGGGTCTTGTGTAGTTTCATGTGCGATAACAGTTGAGGGTGTAACAAAATCCTATGTTTTGAATCTTCTTCCACAGTTGCTAAGTCTTGTGTAACAACAGCTTCCTTGATAGGTTCTTATGGAGCAACTCTCAATTCATCTTCCCCAAAAACCTTTGTCTCAATTGTTGGTTCATGTGTAATAGAAAAATCGTTGACAAGTTCTTATATGTTAGTTTCTAGGTCGAAACTCATTGGGTGCTCCATTTTAGTTGTTGGTTCTTATGTAACAACAACATCGTCAACGGGTTCTTGTGTGTCAGCCTCCCATGGTTCTCTTTGGGTTCCTTCAGATATAGTGTCTGCAACGCAGATCTTCTACCCTGTTGTTGCCAAACCTTCTGCACATGCTATACATATAGGTCCCTGGGTGGTTTCTAATCCTATATTTTCAACTTCCTCGGCTAATGTATCAAGACTCAGAACCTTCATTTTCAATTTTCTTCCCCCTAATTGTTGCTTTAATTTCTTTTCTTTTTTTCTTCTTCTAATTTCTGAATTTTCAGCAGCAGAGTTTGGGTTTCATCCTTATAGGGTGAGGAAGCATATTCTTGTTTAGTCTGGCTCCTCTTCTTTTTCTTCTCCTTTTACTCTTCTTGCTCACCTGACCTCATCTTGGACAAAGGTGAGGGTTCTGGATTCTCCCTTGATGGAAAGGGTTCTGATTTCTTCTTTGGCGGTGAGGGTTCTAATTCTTCTTTGGTGGTGAGGGAGCTAGTTTCTTCTTTGGTGGCGAGGGTGTTGGTTTCTTCTTTGGTGGTGAAGGTGCTGGTTGAGTGAAAAACTTAACCCTTCTCTTTAGTGTTCTTCCACCCATCAGTCTCTCAAGTGTCCTTTTCTTGATTCTAACTCTCGAAGACTGTCCCTACTCCTTAACTATGTCAGCTTCCCCTGGAGAATTTGTGGGAGTTTCATCTTGTTCTTGTCATGGGCCTTATGTGTTTTCACGAAAAAAAAATTCCCAACTTCTTCCTTTGTGCTCTAGATCATCCATCATGATTAGCTTTATAAGTCAGTGGTTGGTAATGTATCTCTCTGGATGAGAGGCTACCTTTACCGCTACAACCATATGTCTCAAATTTTCTAAGAGGAAATAGGGGAGATTGACCAATTTCCCATGCCAAAGATGGCTCAATAACGAAAAATGATAGTTGAAGGCTATCTTCAAGCACCCCTCACATTTAATGTACTTAATGATAAACAAGGAAACATCACTCCATGGCTGAGGAAGGGAAAGGAGGTCGATTCCTCTTCCTTTATTAACCAATTGTTCTTCCTCCTATAAAAATTCATCTTTAAGACCAGGGTCATTAACTTTCCAGTTGAACCATCTCTTCCCCTCGGCTCGAAGTGTTGTTACTTTGGAAATTACTTCTTCTGTGACCTCCAGTCTTATGCCTTTAACCTTTGTTTGATTCCTGTTTAAATTTCAAGAAAATTCTAGGGAAACATTTTCATCAAACCCCCAGAGTTGCTTGAAAAATTCAATCCACCCTACTTTCCTGAAGATTTGATGGCTTCGAGGCATTTCTCCAAAGCTTAAGTGGAATCTAGTTCATGTTTTACCGTTTCTCCCCCCATCCTTCACTATTTCCAACCTCACACTAATTTCTGCAACTAGTCACTTGTGAATTTTTGCCTACTTACCATCATAATTCCTGAAGAATGTGCAGTGAGGGTGCAGAGCTTATGTCGGGGGAGATATTAGGGCAAAAAGAAATGGTATTAAATCAGAAAGTTACACAACGCGGGGTCTAAAGTCATCATTAATTCGAAGGGTATCAAAATTTGACTTAGATATGATTTGAATTAATGAGGTGATCAATCATATAGACTGGTAATGATTAATAGATAATGTCACTTTAATCGAGTTATGTTAGGGATCCCAAAAATGATTTGTCAACCCCCAACTTAAATGAAAAGGTTGTCCTTGTCCACCAAAACAAAGTGACGTATTAACTGTTTATGATTTCCAAATAAGGAGAAAAAGAATATTCCTTTTTCAAATGACTTACTAGAGGGTGATTTCACTGATGTCGATGGCAAAGTACTAGTGATGGTAATTACTGACACGGATAGATGCAACTAGTTTTCTATAATAATTATCTTCATTAGACCGACTGATATAGATGTAACAACAAAATAATTCCTCCATGTAGGTTGAATAATGTTTGCAACAATACTTTATTACAATAACATATTCTTTTGCGGCATTACAATTCTGTGCCTACCAAATAATTCTAAATACAATAAAATGAAAAAAAAACTTGTAACAAGCATGTTGTTACATTTGTATCATAAATATCATGTTGTTACAGAGCTAATAAAAAAGGAAAAATGTGTGTCAGCTGCCACAAAGTGGTTTTCAACTAGCACAATTATCTACATGTGCCCCATAAGAGGCTTTCACATGTAGATTTATTTATTTATTATTATTATTATTTCTATTATTTTATTATTTTATATATTTTTTCTTTTTTATTATATATTTTTAGTGTCTCAACTGCCAAAAAAAGTTTGTTTTCAGCTACTACACTTATTGGATTTCAATAATTTGACAACACAGGAGAATTTTCCCTTACTGCCATAACTTGGAGATCAGATCCTGTGACAATGTTGACAAATGAATCCTTCGAGGTAGCTTTTTGATATAACCAAAAATGATTCCCATTGGCAAACAATGGCACCTTCGCATTGTCTATGGTAACTAATCTCACATTCCCATTTTCAAATACTATGTCTACCTCGTAAGGACCTAGCCATCTGGTACAGAGCTTCCCTTTGAAGTCTTTGAATTGTGAATCATATAGTAGAGCCTGATCGCCTTTCTGAAACATCTTATTTTTTATAAACTTGTCATGCCACTTAGCCCTATATTGCTGGATGATGCATGCTTGTTGAATGTCATCTAGTCTCTTCTCATCAAGTTCATTTAGCTTATTTAATCGATGTTTCTGAGCTGTAGTCAAATCCAAGTTCACTTCCAATGTTCTTCTGAGTGTTTTTACTTTAAAATCAATGGGAAATAATGGGTTTTTACCATACACCAATTTGTATGGTGAAAATCTAGTAGTATTTCTCCATGTAGTTCTATATGCCTATAGTGCTTTTGGAAGTTTATCCACTTAGTTCCTCTAGTGGCTAGCTACAATCTTAGTGAAAATTCCTTCTATAACCTTATTAGTGATCTCTACTTGACCATTTTCCTGAGGATGATATGGTGAAGTAATTTTGTGGCAAATCTTAAATTTTTCAACCAAATTTCAGATCAAATGAGATGTGAACTATAGTCCTCCATCTGTCACTATTTATGGAGGTACTCCAAAGAGAACAAAAATGTCTTCAAATAAAAAGTTTGAAACAACTTGTTTAGTTTCCCTAGTTATTGCCTTTGCTTCAAACCATTTTGTGATATAGTTTGTATAGACTAGAATATAGGATTCCTGCTGAGATGAAGGATTAATTGGTCCTACAAAGTCTAAAGCCCACTTCTCAAATGGTTCCAAAAATTCTTGAAGCTATAATGAAATTTCATCTGACCAAAGAGATTGACCCATTCTCTAACAACTGTCACATCCCTTTACAAATTTATTTTCATCCTAGAATATGGTGGGCCAATAATATCCAATCAAAATCACTTTATACCCCGTCCTTTTGTCAGCAAAGTGTCCTCCACAAGGTTCCTCGTGGCAGGATTTGAGGATATCAAAAATCTCATCCTCTCTCACATAATGCCTGATCTGATGATCTAGCCCTATGTAATAAAGGTATCCATCTACCCAAGAATATCTTCCACTCTACTAAACAATCTTCTTCCTTTCTCTTGAGGACAGATGTTGTGGAAATCTCCCTGTAGCAAGATAGTTAGCTATGTCTACATACCACAGTGAGTGAGTTGAAATAGAAGAAAGATATTCATCTGGAAAGGAATCTTCAACGGGCATGCCATCATTATTAACAGTCAAGCTAGAAAGAAAATCAACCACTACATTATCTTTTCTAGGCTTATCTAAAATTGTTATATCAAATTGTTGTAACAGTAGCAACCAACTTGTAACCCTGCCATCAATGACATGTTTATTCATTAAGAAATGAATGGCAGAGTGGTCAGCATGCACAAATATTTGATAACCTGTGATGTAATGCCTAAATTTATTAATAACATGTACTACTACAAGAAACTCTATTTCTATAACTGTGTAATTTAATTTTGTTAGATTCAGAATCTTGCTAGTGTAGTAGATGGCATATGGATTCTTGTCTTCAAGTTGATCTAGCACAACTCCTATAGCAGCATCAGATGCATCAATTACTAAATGGAATGGAAGATACCAATTTAATCCTTGCGAAATAGGAGCTACTGATACACACTGCTTTAATTCTCCAAAGGCTTGTTCACATTTCCCTGTCTAGACAAATTCCACATGCTTAGTAAGCAGAGAATTTAATGGGGATGCAATCTTTGAAAATTTTTCTATAAATCTTCTGTGATACCCCGCATGTCCCAAAAAACTACGTACCTCTTTTTGTGTTTTGGGAGATGGAATTTTCACAATTATTTCTATCTTAGTAGGGTCTACCTTTATTCCTTCAACAAAGACAGAATGCCCAAGCACAATTCCTTCATTCATCATCATGTGTAATTTTTCAGTGCTTAAAGAAAGATTAGTTTTCTCACATTGCTCTAATACTTTTTCGAGATTAGCTAATGCTTGTTCGAAATCATCACCCTAAGGTGTAAATTCATCCATGAATACTTCGAAATGGTCATTTATAAAACCTAGAAATATTACCAATATTGCCCTCTGGAAGGTTGTTGGTGCATTACATAGTCCAAAAGGGAGAACTTTATATGAAAAATTCCCCCAAGGGAAAGTAAAGGTGCTTTTATCTTGATCCTCAGGAGCAATTTCTATCTGATTATAACCACTAAACCCATCTAGAAATGAAAATAATTTCTTTCCAGATAAGGTGTCAATTAATTGATCTATAAATGGCAAAGGGAAATGGTCCTCTTGAGTGGCTTTGTTAAGCTCTCTATAATCCACACAGATCCTCCATTTTCCATTCTTTTTAGGAACAATGACAAGTGGAGGCACCCATTGGTTGCCAGAGATGGGATAAATGAAGTTGGCATTTAGAATTTTTTGCAATTCTTCTTTTACTACTTCTTTAAGTGTTAGGTTCATATGTCGCTATGGATGCCTAACTGGAGTGCAATCTCCCTTTAAGTAGATGTGGTGGGTGCATAGATTAGGGTGAATGTCTTTCATGTCTATGTAATCCCATGCAAATGCCTTTTTATGTTTCTGTAACAGTTATAACAACATCTTGTTCTATTTGGGAATCAAATTAGGATTAATATTATAAAAATTTCATGGCTCTATTTCAACTGGGTTGTATTTGAGATTAGGGGCAGTTTTCATATGCTCTAGACTCCAGTCTTCCATGGTATATTCTACCCCTGAATCATTAATAGAAGCAACAATAAGGGAATTACTGATAAATCCATTGATAATATCATCCTCTATTTCATTCTTAAAATATTGGGCTTTTCCAAGAGTGAGGAGTGGCTAGGAATAATCTGATTCAGGTTCAAATTCATCCCATAAGGGATTTTCCAAATCCTTACTTGGTTTTGCAGGGGGGTAAAGGCTAAGGTTCTTTGTGGCTTTTCTATCTGAAATCATCATGTAGCCTGACCTAAAACCAATAAATTCATCTGTATTGGCCAACCAAGGCCTTCCTAATATCAAGGGATGCCCCCCAGGTTTGATTTGGTTTGCAAAATAAGAATTTTTTTTGGATACTTCTAGGAATCCACTTTGATCACTACGTCCTCTACCATTCCTTCAGGTTTAACATGTGACCTATTTTCCAGTTCTAGTATTGTAGGTGTTTGTCTAAGCCCATGTAATCCTAAAGTGGTGAAGACCTCCTTGGTCATTACATTGATTCTCGCCCCTAAATCAATTAATGTATTTGAAATAGGCTCATCAATCTAAACAATGACTGTAGGATTCCCTTTATCATTATATTTATTCAAAACAGGCTGACCAAACATTAATTCTAACAATTTTCCCATCACATGGATGGTAATAGGGTCTTTGGGCTTCCTTCTAGGTTTCTTAACACATAGGTCTCTTACTGTTTTCACATACATGGGGACATATTTAATGGCTTGAAGAAAGCGAATCCTTATGTGAAAAATCCTTAACTCCTTGAGAAAGTCTGATTTGAGTTGTGGAATCATCCCAGCTTTAGCTAGTCTTTGTGGATACAGGGGATCCTTGGTTACCATAACAGTTGCATTAAATGTCATAGGTGTATCATCATTTTTCAAATTTTTTGTTACAAGTGTAACAGTCTCATCGAGATCCATAGTATCTTCCCTTCGTGATTCACATTCCTCTTCAGTACTAATAGGGGAGGTCTTTAGATTTACTACTTTTCCTGATCGAAGGTGAATCTCATTACATCCAATAGGAGTGATGTAGTAAGTCTAGAAAGAAGTGGGGGCTTCTATATTCTAGGTTGCCTTATTATTTAGGTTAGGGTTAGACTGTATAGGTAGATGGGGTCATATGGGAGGAGTAGTAGAAGATGAGAATAGAGGTGGAAATTGCAATTATTGTTGTATTGGTAATCCAGGAGGGACTGAACCTAAAGAGTTTCCCCTCCAATTCTGAGGCCAAGAATATGGCTGAGATGGAGGATACTGAAAAGGTGGAGAAGGAGACCATTGGTTCCACAGTGAAGGAAATTGAGCTGGAGGAGGAGTGGAATACTGCCATGGAAATTGTTGAGCATTATATACATTATTCCAATCATTAAAAGAAAAATATTGAGATATACCTAGTAGTCATGGTTTCCAAGGCTTCCTGGACCCAATAAGGTAAGAAGACTGAATCTCCTCGCTTGATTCCTTGAGTGTTGCTTTCATTTTGGGAAGCTCTGGATAGTAGCCTATTGAATGCTCTACGTCACAAGTATTGCATAAGTTGATGCTGTTGACTCGACAATCCTTCAAGGAATGTTTCTCTTTACATTTTTAGCATAACACAACCAAAGATTTGTCATCTTCATCGTGTGCCTCTTTCACTTGTGTTTTCATCAATTAGGGAGATAAGGTATTGAGAAGATCAGTCTTAAGATTTTTGAACAGATTTATGATCTCGGCTCAGGTCACACCTCCATTTGCAGATTTATGTATTCTAACAAAGGCATCCCATGCCATACTTCTCCCCCGTGACGATCCTCGTGAACACCTTAAGCATCGTTTTACTATCTCATCAAATGGCTCCTGGGATATATCTCCTTTTCCCAACATGTTCAACATGTCAAGGCAATCATCTCTCATTCCTCATATAAATATTATCTTCAAAATTTCTAAATCTGGATTGCTATGTTTGGATCTTCTTACATTATAATGGAATCGTTCCACATAATCTTCTAAGTTTTCTTCTTCCTTTTGTCTCATTCTGAATATCTCCTCTCTTAAGTCTTTGGTCTGACAATAGTCTTACTATTTTTCCAAAAACGTAGTTTTCATACCTCCCCATGTATGGATAGTGGCAGAATCTAGTCCCATAAACCATCTTCATGTTGCTCCTTTTAGAGTGGCAGGGAATAGTTTTAGCATCTGAGCATCTGAAGTATAATCATAACTCCTACATATAACATAGAACTAAAACAAGAAAGTATCAGGATCTTCTACAGTCAGTCCTTGGAAAGATGGAAGGGCCTATAGAGAGATATATTTCATGGGAGCCTCTCCCCTTATATCACTTATTGGAAATTCAAAAGTGGTGATAGTGGCATCTGTTATATCATTTTTATTGTTGTTGTTTTTGTCTCCCATTGAAAATTCTCTTGATTCTTGTTCTTGAGAGTACCCTTCTAAAGATTTCTCGGGCGAATGCTCTGTGGATAAGGATTCATGCGATAATTGTTCAAATTATTCTGGGGCTGGATGTTTTACTACACTCCCTAAGTCTAGGTATTGGAAAGTGAAAGAATGTTCTTCTGGTTCTTGATGTTTCCCACTGGTTTCCCTATGTTATTCTAATCTAAAATCCTAGCCACTAGTTTCTCCTTGTTCTTGATTTGAGTCTATAGATTTTGGAGTTTGTAGGATAGTTTGAGGAAAATGGGTTCCTAAAATAGAGGAACTAGATACTCTTGATTTTGATGGAGAAGTAGCAACTTTCAGTGGGACTATTTTTCTTACGTCCTTATGTGGATTTGACTGCTCTCTCTGCTTTTGAGATCAAGTCTTGGATAAAAAAAATATGTCCCTTGATCAATGCTTTTCTTGTTCTTTTTATGATTAGTTTTACCTGTAGATTTATTAGAGTTCCCGTGTTATGTTTCTTCTTCACTCATGCATTCTACACATGGACCCTATGTGTAATTATTTTTACAGCATAAGTGCCTCAATTACCATAGTGGTGATCTCGCTCAAGTGTGTTAGAGTGATGCGTAGGTTCTTACATCTCGTCTTACCACCCAACGCATGTAAAAATAAAGAAAATCTATCAAAATGAGATCCAAAGAAAAATTTACACACCCTAAGTGTTCTAACTATTACTGTGGTAAGCCTGCTAAGGTGTGTTAGAGTGATGCACAAGTTCTTACCTCTCGTCTTACCACCCAACGCCTGTAAAATTAGAAACACTCTAGCAAAAGAATTCAAATGAAAGTGTTGGATAACTCTATTAATTGACATCCTTCCCTGACAATGGCACCATAATGTTTGGTCAATTTTAATACTTCCACAACCATCAATTATCGACCGAGGTAAGTCTTTTTATTTCAAAGGTGTCTACACTATCTAAGTTGATACATGTAACAGTCAAGTGAAATAGAAAAGAAAATATGTCGTTGAACACGCTTGTAGAAATTAAATTACTCTTGTAGAATGGAAATTCAACTTGCAGAAATAAAAAAACACACTGCAAGAATGAAATACACTCGTCAAGGAAAGAATCCACACTTCATAAAAGCTTCAAAATAAATATTGGCGTGCCATTTACTATCAAGAATTAAATAACATATAATTAATTAACTTGTGTAACGACACATACAGTAAATCTGAAAGTAGAAGTATATCTATCCCACACTGAACATGTAAAACAATAATAAAAAATCCAAACATAACACATAAAATAAATAACTATTCTACCAACATTGTGATCCCTGCTAAAGAGGAGAGCCGTTCCTCCCTAGTAGGGTGCAGGAAAAAAATGTACACTTAGTTAAAACCTCAACATAAGAATATCTATAACATCACCAAATATACTTTGTATTAAGAATGGTTGAAGAGTACACAAATCAGAATATCAATATTTATGTCCTGTTGTCTGTCTCCATATCCTTACATGAGACTAAGCTCTCTTTATAAAGCCTTTTACAGAGTACCGAAATTGGAAAAACAAATCAGTCATGAGAATCTGCGATTCTCATTATGATTATGCTAAAAGAAGTAATTTAAAAAGATATAAATTGTTACAAGTTGTTTAAATAAAGATCATTTTTGTTACACCAATCATGTCTAGACACACAATTATAATTGCCCAGGTTTTCATTACTTTACATGGACTTTTGATAACTATCTCTGACAGTAACATCTATGGTCTTGACAACGCGCATTGTAACAACAACTTCATGATGTAACAACAAAAGATGACAATATAGGGTGTAACAACAACTTGAATCGTGTAGCAGCAAGGAATAAAATCAGTCATTCATCTATCGCCATCAATAGCTATGGAAGCACCTGAAAGAAAAAAATTCCAAAGAACTCTTCCAAAGTCACCCTAGTTAGTCATCCCAAAGAAAGCATTGTTTCATTTAATATTTGGCAGAAAACAACATAATAATACATCAAAGAGAATATTTCTTCTTTATCAGAGGGAGTGACTGTAGACTAGGGAGATTGCAGGTTCAAATTAGGGAAAATAGCCAAAAATGGGGAAAGGATGCCTAAAATATCCTTAAATATTGAATCGAACAACATCGAGACTCCTGTCGAGTTGTTCACAACTCCATTTATGAACAAATCTCAATATGCCCACTACTACGCCTTGGCTACTCAGGGATTTCAACCCACTATGGTCTTCCTTTGTTGCTCTAATGAAGACAAACATAGGGCACAGAGGGCTACCACCTATCACTACAAGATTTCCATCTCCCATAATGAACATGGGCTAGGAGGATTTCCCATCATCTACTATAGATGTCCTTCTCCACACACATGTCCAGGGCTACACAAACTGCTCCTGGTTGATCAGACCCATGAGCTCAAAAAATGCCACTCTAGAAATCACCTAGGTTCATGGAGATGGTGAAAATTAGGCTCCAACTTAGACATTATCACGCTATCCTCCAACAGACCATAAATTCCCAATCCACTATCTGCTCTCACGCTGCCCTCCAATAGACCATGAGTGACCAATACTTGTTGTAGCATCTCCTCCTGGTTAAGGCATCCAACCACCTAGGAAACCCTTCCTCTTGGCTTCAAACAAACTTCCAAAGTGTCCTCTCCTAAGACACCATCCACTGGCATCAATTCAACCTTAACACATCAATACAATATAATACATAGCCATGTGCAGATTTTGCATCACCTGACTGCAATCTGTTACAGGCTCAACCCTCACTCACACTACTTGCACTCGCATTGCCTGCAGTCGTGTTCCTACACTCGTGTGTTCCCACACTCATGCATTCGTGCACTAGTGCATTTGTGTACTCTCATGTTCCTGCACTCACACATTCCTGCACTCACGTTTCCTTTCTTGATGTGTAGACTATGAAATAAGCTTCTTGGATGTGTTAAATGAATTTCCTCCTTATTATATTTATACATAATACAGAGGCTCCATAAAATCACATGTGTGTGCTTGAAAAATTGTCACAAGGTCTCTAAACGCCCAACCGACCTTGACCAAACCCACATATTGACTTCAAAAATTAATATCTTCATTTCCACAGCTCAAATTTTGATGATTTTTGTTACATCTGGTTCATCTCGACATCCTCTATCATCTCCATCCATCACATGTAGAAATATCCTCATGGTTTTGGCCACAACATTGATGGGTACAAAACCCCAAGCTTGGGTTTCAAGCCCACAAGGCCTTTTTGGAGCTCCTTCCTCCAAATCCTCGATCCTAAAGGCTTGGAGTACCTCCCAAGCTACAAAACTAAACACTCCTTCTTAGTGAGGGAGGTACTTCCAAGACTAGGAATTCTCCATCAATACCGACAACACTAGCCCATCTAGCATCCATCACTACAACATACCCTATAGAATGATGGCGACAACCTCGGTTGTGCCTCTGCCTCATCACATCTGAACCTAAAGATCCAAACCTTAATAGGGTTACTGCCTCTTAGGCTAGACTTCCTTTGAGCCTACGTAATCTCCACTAGCTCACTCCTGCAAGCACTCATCCTTCTGGATCAAATACCACTCGTGAAAATCCCTCCAATCTCAGACATGCAACATCATGATTTGATGAAGACTCTAGCCTACTAATATCTAGTCCATCACATGAAGCAATCTCGATCATGTTGATCTCATCCATGCCAAAGAAATCCTAGAGTTGTTCCAACCATGCATGATAAATCAATGGAAGTCCATGATAAACAATCTACCATACAACAAACTGTTGTTCACTAGGCTCACCACCAATTCACCAGAACTCCCAGCCAATATCACTACCAATCCAGTCAAGACCACATCTCCATGTCTTTAGCTAAACCATCTGCTCCACGATCTTGACGCCCACAACTCCCTCTGAGTTGCTTCGTTGTGCACACTCTGATTCATTTTCCCTCAAAGTAGCTCAGATACTCTCTGATACCAATTTTTTCTTCCACAATCCTGGTGTCTAGGATAGAATATTAAATCATTGACACTACTAAACCAAGAATCACAACAAAGCTACTTTGGACAACAAAATATAAACAACAGTAAATCTACTGGTGCACAAAATATACACAATTTTTTCAAAATTTTGTATAATAACCCAACTTCTTTATATTAATCCAAATGAATAATACAACAGTTTAGGACTCCCATACCAAGGATAATGGCCCTCAAATATCCTGTAGTAAAAAAATAAAAAACTAGGGCTTGGTGTCATTCCGTCAACAACCAAGCTACCCTATACAAGATACTTTGATCATTTGGATGATGTAGCTCACTATCTCATATCCTCTCAGGCTTACCCAGTACCTGCCCAATCCTTCTACTCCCGATCTACAGCACCTAACTCTATCAATGATCCAAGTCCATCTGGCCACTAAATCTCAACTTTCAATCTGCTCAATAGTTGATCATTCATCCATCAATTCATCAACATATCGAGACTCCTATCCAGTTTTTCACAGCTCCACTTGTGAATAAATCTAAATATGCCCACTATTGCTGCTGAGCTACTCAAGGACTCCAACCCATTATGGTATTTCTTTGATGCTCTAATGAAGACCAACATATTACATGGAGGGTAGCCACCTATCACTACAATATTTCCATCTCCCATAATGAAAAAAGGCTAGGAGGACTTCCAATCATCTGCTGTAGATGTCCTTCTCCACACACAAGTCTAGGGCTGCACAAACTACTCTTGGTTGATCAGACCCGTGAGCTCAATAACTTCCACTCTAGCAACCACCTAAGTCCAGGAATATGGTGCACACCGGGCTCCAACTTGGACACTATCATGTTGTCCTCCAATAGACCATAAATTCCCAATCCACTATTCACACTTGGCCCACTCTCACGCTGCCCTCCAATAGACCACGAGTGACCAATCCTTGTTGTAGCATCTACTCTTGGTTAGGGCATCCAACCACCTAGGAAACCCTTTCTCTTGGCTACCAAAAAACTTCCAAATTTTCCTATCTTAGGACACCATCCATTAGCATCAATTAAACCTTAAAACATCAATAAAATACATACCTAGCCTTGCGCAGTTTCTGCGTCACCCTGGTGCAGTCTATTACATGGTCAACCCTCACTCGCACTACATGCACTCGCACTGCCTCCACTCGTGCTACCTACACTCGTGCTACCTACTCGTGTTCCTGCACTTGTGTGTTCCTCCAATTGCATTCCTATGGTAGCATATTCCTACACTAACATGATCCTGCAGTCGCGCATTGCTGCACTCACGTGTTCCTGCACTTGCATCTTCCTACACTTGTGCTACATTTCTTCATGTGTAGACTATGAAAGATGCTTCTTGAATGTGTTAAATGATTGTCCTCCACCTTATATTTTTAAACAATCAAGTTCTCCATCAAATCACATGTGTGGTCTTGACAACTTGTCACAAGGTCTCTGAACACCTAGCCGATCTTGACCAAACCCACATATTGACTTCAAAAATTAATATATTCATTTCTACAACTCAGATTTCAATGATTTTTGTTATGTCGGGTTCGTCGCAGAATCCTCTATCATCTCCATCCATCACATGTAGAAATATCCTCATGGTTTCTTCCCAAAAATCGATGGGTATAAAACCCCAAGCTTGGGTTTCAAGCCCACAAGGCTGTTTGTGGAGCTCCTACCTCCAAACCCTCGATCCTCAAGGTTTGGAGTACCTCCCAACCTACAAAAATCAACACATATATGGTTTTAGCACCGGCGCATCATGAGAGTACAGTTCTAGACTAGGTAAAATGAATTTTACGATTGACATTTTTTAAAATTTAACCCTTTTCTGGTGTTATCAAGTAGTATACGCACTAGTGCACATTATGTACTTAATGCACCCTTTTCTTTTATTTTTTATAAAAATTAACTCTGCCACAATGCACCATAAGTTATTAATCACTAGTGTCTATAATTATATAACACAATGATGCATTCGTATATTATAGATGAATCATTAAAAAGCATCTACTGAAACATCAGCCCACCTAACTCCACTAGTGACCTCTGCTACAAACATATTTTTGGACTATTTTTATAGGGGCTTCCACAAAAACCTCCACTAGAGGGTATTTTCCTTGTAGTGTTCGTATGCCTATGGTATGGTTAGCCACATGAATACTTACACAATGTTGGTATGTTGGCAAGAAGGAAGGGGGATCCTTGTTGAGCCCCAAACTTCCATCTTTCCTACACACCTTTCTAGACTTTTTTCCATTTACCTGGACCTCCTAAGCTGTCAATATCATTGCATATTAGTTTAAAAGAGCATATAAAATGGTTTCCTAACTATGTTTTGTGTCTGCTATTTGAATTAGATTTTTGCTCATTGAGCTGCGGAATCTTGTCACTTTTCGCAGCCAGTTCAACTTTCTGCAGCCTTTTTTTTAAAGGCTATATTGCAGGTGTCTTCAGGCAAATTGAGCCACATGGTCAAGTTGGAAATGACGTAGACATGGACTGAGTCCTATTGGCTCAGTCGAATTCACCAAAGAAGGCTGTGGTCAAAGATAGTCAAGCGGTGGTCAACCTAAGAGTCCTACAGTGACAGAACTTTGTTTTTCACCACGTGAAGACTTGCGTGGCTGTTCCTAAATCTCAGGAGAGATATCAACACCTGTGGACTGCTCCATAAAGAGAATCCAACAGCCACCCTCCATAGATTTAATCTTCACAGCAGCCATAATGCTAGATTCCTGGACGTGGTTGTTCACGTGTCTTTTATCAGTGCAGATTTTAGGAAATTAGTTATGTCATCCTCTGTTATAAATAATGCGTTCTCATACGCATAATAGCTAGCTTTTGTAATGTAATTTTGACTGTTAATGAGCCCACTGTGCCGTGACATTATTTCTGTGTTATGACTGCATTTTGAATACATGAGAAGACTCTGTTTATAAGCTCAATTCGTGGTTGATAGTTGATTGCCCGAGGTTGTGCAGAGGGCCCCTGTACACACTGAGGTTTTGTTTATTGCTGTATAGTTTCCTGCTTTATTTCTTTACGTTCCTTATGCCATAATCATTCACTTGTATATATTGCACTTCTTATGGTATTAACGTTGATTGTTGTCCATAGTTTTTTTTATGCTTTATAACGCTGTTAACTGATCAGTGTCTTTGTTTCAGATTACAATAGGCAACCCAGGCATTTGCACATAGTTTACAATGACTAATGACATGGAATTATTCTTGTCCTTGTGCTGATTTATTTTTCTTAGTTCTTAGTTCCAGCACTGTTTTATTTATTTCAGTTTTGCTCATTTACTTTTCTACAAGATAGATATTAAATTTCTCATGTCATTTTCAGTTACCTCCGAAAGCCATAGCGAGACTAATGGTGAGGGATTGAAGTATGAGTGTGTAGTTTGATATTAGCTTATTTTTCTACAAGTTAATTATTGAATTGCTCATGTCATTTTCAGTTACCTCCGAAAGCCATAGCGAGACTAATGGTGAGGGATTGAAGTATGAGTGTGTAGTTTGATGTTAGTTTATTTTTCTGCAAGTTAGTTATTGAATCTCTCATGTCATTTTCAGTTACCTCCGAAAGCCATAGCGAGACTAATGGTGAGGGACTGAAGTATGAGTGTGTAGTTTGATACTAGTTTTATTTTCTGCAAATTAGATATCAGATTTCTCAAGTTGTTTATGACTACCTCTGAAAGCCAGAGCGAGACGAATGGTGAGGGGTCAGAATATGAGTTGATGTAATTTGATCTTAGCTTTATTTTGCTTGCAATTTTTTGATTTCTTTGAGTTCAGTTTCTTTCGTATTTAGACAACAGTAAGGATACTGGGTTTCATGATCAATAGTTCATTGTTCGTTTAATTAGAATAGTGGCATATTTTAATTCTCTTTTAGGAATTAATTTCATCATTGCATGTTTTAAAACCTTTTTGCAAGTTTGAAGTTTTGGAAATCATTTTAAAGGACATCATTGCCTTGAACATTTTTATCCATACTTGTCTTTTAGAATTGCCATCTCACATTAGGGAATCAACGAAGATAAACCCAAAAACAAACTAAAAATCAAAAACAACAAAAAGTAAGAAATAGGTTATCTTGCACATATAGTGCACCGCACTTCAACAGTTTACGACTCCCAGATTGACAATTAATATAACAATTTAGGACACTCTAAATTCACCAAACATTTTGGTGCCATTGTCGGGGAAGTGTAACTAGGTAGCCAATTTCTTAAAAAAAAAAACAGAAAAATTTCAAGGAAGGTAAAAATTGATAACTTCTCAAAGTATGCTCTCCTCTTGCACCTAGTGATCTAGAGGATCAGAAAAGAGAGTTATTGGTTCAATAATTTCTTGAGTATGCTCTCTTCTTGTACCTAATGTGACCTGGAAGATCAGAAAGAGAATTATTAGCCTGACTTGAAGAAAAATAAAAAAAAAATGACATGCATAGAGCAAGAGATTCTAGGGGAAGGTTTATAGCTAGGGCCAAGAGTTCGATTTTTACAACTCCATCTACTTCA
This sequence comes from Pinus tabuliformis, assembly GCA_031772625.1. Taxonomy (NCBI): domain Eukaryota; kingdom Viridiplantae; phylum Streptophyta; class Pinopsida; order Pinales; family Pinaceae; genus Pinus; species Pinus tabuliformis. The sequence goes on along the minus strand of CM062818.1, from coordinate 845,593,346 downwards.
AGGCATAGACAAGATACACCTCCATCATCTCCAACTCACACTCCCAGCCTTAGGATTCCTGGAATTCAAGGGGTAGCAGCCGAATTAGGAGACTCTCCCACACTATCCACCGAATCTGACTTAGGAAAAGAACCTTTCCTTACTTCTACAGGAGAACAGATTGTAATCAAAGAAGTAGAATCACCTGAAGAAGAAGAGGGAGAAATTCCTCCTCATTTTCCATTAGTAGAAGAACCAGAGGACTCTGAAATCTCTGAGGAAACTATCATGACAGAGGAAGTAGTAAACGGGTTTGGAGGAGGAGGTAGAGGTAAAAATGGGGAAAATAGGGGTGGAGATAACTCATTTGGATTTCCTATAGTTGATGAGGAATCTCGTAGAACAATGAAAAACATCTCACCATCTGTCCTCCCAAAATTTTATGTGTTGCGAAGTGAGGATCCTGAAACATTTCTATTTGAGTTTGAAGTTGTGTTCCAAACTTATGATTATATGGAAGACTCTCAAAAACTAAAATTGTTTCCTTCAACATTGAAGGGAGCTGCTTTGAAATGGTTCATGGGATTAGTCACTCAATCTATTAGGACTTTGAATGATATGAAACAAACATTTTGGATAGATACCTGGACTATTGCATGCCCACCAACCATAAGGATGAGGTATTCAAAATGGTGCAAAAAGAAGATGAAAACTTGGAGGATTTACTTGAAAGATTTCAATGCAACTTGAAAAGAGCAAAAATGAGTAACTTAGATGAGGAGACCTTGAAATCCCTTATATTAAAAGCCATTAGAGATGAATGGATATATACTTTAAACATGTTGGGAAAGGGAGATATTTCTCAACTTCCACTTCATGACATAGTAGAACTATGTGTCCATCTCTCCAGGGGAAAATATAAGGAAAAGGGCCTAGAGATCCTTCCCTCATTAGAGCAAACAAATCTGCAACTGGGTCAGTAAGTAGGATAGAGATTGGAAATATGCTTGATGAGTTCAAAACCGATATTTTAGGAGCCTTAGTGAGCAACTAGACACCCTTAAAATACAAAACAAGAAGAAAGAAGAAGCTGAAGCTTTGGCCATATTTTGTCCAAAATGTAGGAAGAAACATGCACTAAGGGAATGCCCCTTGGATGCAAAAGTTGTAGAAACATGTATGATTTGCTCAGAAAGCCATGAGACCAAGGATTGTCCCTCAATTCCTGGGCTCAAAGTTGTCTTTCAAGAAGATCCAAATTCAATAGAGTCTCTCTGTTTTGTTTCAAGGAGACCTTGGCAGGGGCAACAAAATCAAGGGTTTAACAATCCCATGAACTTTCAACCCCCACCAAATTGGAATCCTTGGCAACAACCTTGGTCCCAACCACAAAATCCATTTCAATCATGGGTACAAGGTATGCAAAATCCTTATGGGAGATTTTCTCAATTTTCTCAATATCCTCCATCTTTTCAAAATCAACAAGCTCCACAACTTCCAAATCAAAATCCACAACTTTCATTGCCATTTCCACAACAACAACAACCTTCTCAACAAAATCCAAATTCTCAACGCTTGCTTCCATTCCAACAAAAGACAAATCAACTACCTTCCCAGCCATTGCCAAATCCCAATAATAAAAATCCACAAAATGATTACATGGTAGAAGGACAACAATTTCCTACCTATATGATTGTTCCTCTCAATGATGTACAACTCAGATCTGGTAGAGTTTTAGAAAAGCCTTCTATAGATGCTCAAAAGCAAAGTATTTCTGAGGAAGATTCTCTTGAAGCCAATAAAGGTTCTGAAGCATCTCTTCAAAACCCAAACACTCAAAAAGAAAAAGGAAAAGATTCAACCCCCACAACTCCTATAGTTGAGCAACCTGTATCTTCATCCACACCTCCTTTCCCTGAAAGATTACAAATTGACAAAGGAGTGGAAAAACAAATCTTGTTTCCTGACTATGATTTCCTAGATGAATTAAAGAATGTTTGTATCAAGATTCCCTTGCTACAAGCCATTAGAGAGATTCCTATTCTAGCAAAAACAATAAAGGAGTTGAGTCTCAAAAGACCAGGAAGGAAACCAAGAGATACAAGAAGAATTCACCTGGTAGGAAAAATTGCAGAAATCATGATGGGAAAAATTACCATGCAGAAGTATGTAGATCCTGGTAGTCCAATTGTCAAGACACATATAAATGCGGTAGAAATTCCAAATACTCTGATTGACTTAGGGGCTGCTATCAACATTATGAGTAGACAAACTATGGAACAACTAAAACTTCCTAATCTTCTTTTTACACCTACTTTACTGCAACTTGCAGTTCGATCAATTATCAAACTAGATGGTGTATTAGAAGATATTTTGGTCTCCTTAGATTCTTGGGAATATCCAGTAGATTTCATGATTTTGACTTCCAAGAGTAATTTAGGAGGGCACCCACTCATCTTAGGAAGACCTTGGCTAGCCACAGTTGATGCTTTCATTAGTTGTAGATCTGGAGATATGTACATTTCTGATGGTAGTTCAACAAAGAAATTCAATTTGTATCCTACAGCAAAAGCAATTATAGAAGTAGGAGATAATGAATGGGTCGATGATGAGGACACTATACAACCTGTCTTTACCACTTCTGAAATCAGTGAAGATAGTCAAATTCTGAACACATTAGAAATTTTGAAACATCTTCAGAATCTGACCACACACAATTTTTGTTAGATTCTGGCATTGAGTATCTATCATCTAGACAAATGCCTCTTTACTCTATGGAAGAGTTCGGTAGTTCCGCCATTGAGATTTTTCCAGGTAAAACATTGAACATCAATAAAAATTTGGAAAAGTCACAACAGGAAGAGCTAACCAAAATCTTGCAAAAACATTCTACTACATTTGCATGGGAGTATACTGATATGAAAGGTATTGACCCTAAGACTTGCATTCATCACATCTACATTGAGGAAAACAGTAGACCAATCAGACAACCTCAAAGAAGGATGAATCAAAACCTTAGGGAGATAGTGAAAGAAGAGCTCCAAAAACTACTCAATGTAAACTTCATTTATCCAATTTCAGATAGCCGATGGGTTTCTCATTTGGTTATAGTACCTAAAAAAATGGTAAATGGAGAGTATGCATTGATTACAGGGAATTGAATAAAGCAACTTTGAAGGATCACTTTCCTTTGCCCTTTATCGATCAGGTATTAGATACACTAGCAGGAAAAAAGTACTTTTCATTCTTGGATAGTTTTAGTGGCTATAATCAAATTCAGGTAGCACCTGAAGATCAAGATAAGACCACATTTACCTTTCCATGGGGAACTTTTGCTTACCGAGTGCTTCCTTTTGGATTATGTAATGCACCCGCAACATTCCAAAGAGAAGTACTAGGAATATTTTCTGATCTAATCCATGATTGTGTAGAGGTTTATATGGATGATTTTACAGTTTATGGTAATACATTTGAAGAGGCATTAGAGAATTTGGAAAAAGTCCTTATAAGATGTAAAGAAACAAACCTTTCATTGAGTCATGAAAAATGCTTTATGATGTTTACTAAAGGTATTGTTTTGGGACATCACATTTCAGGGGATGGGATTAAAGTTGATAGATCAAAAGTTGAAGTCATCTCCAAGTTGCCTATTCCAAATTGTCAAAAAGATGTTAGAAGTTTTCTGGGATTTACTGGGTACTATAGAATATTTATAGAGAACTTCACCAAAATAGCATCTCCACTCTTCAAATTTCTTACAAAAGACTGTGAATTCAAATGGGATCCTGATTGTCAATCAGCATTTGAAACTTTGAAAAAAAGAATATCTGAAGCACCCATCTTGAGAGGGCCAAATTGGAAACTTCCTTTCCATATTTCTACAGATGCTTCAGATACAGCTCTAGGGGCTGTGTTGGGTCAAAAGGATTTAGTTCCTTATGGCATTTACTATACCAGTAAAAATTTGACTCCCACTGAGTTGAACTATACTGTGACTGAAAAAGAGTTCTTAGCTGTTGTTCATGCAATCAATAAGTTTAGACATTATATAACAGGCTATGAAACTTTTGTCCATACTGATCATTTAGCGATTAGATATCTAATGAACAAACTGTTACTAATGGCAGAGTTACAAGATGGCTCTTACTTTTACAGGAATTCAATATTACTGTGTTGGATAGACCAGGGAAACAAAACACAGTAGCTGATTTCTTGTCTAGGATCCAAAATACTAAAGAAGATTCTCCTGTAGAGGATAAGTTTCCTGATGAATATTTATTTGCAGTAACTACTAAGACTCCTTGGTATGCGATATTGCTAACTATTTGGTTACAGGGAAACTACCTCCACATCTATTTCCTAGTGAAAAAAGAAAGATTATTCAGGAGAGTTCAAAATATTCATGGATTTTTAACGAATTGTTTAAAACAGGGCCAGATCTTGTGATCAGAAGATGTGTTAGGGAAGATGAAATTCCTGACATCCTCAAGGCATGTCATGATGAACCATGCGGCGGACACTTTGCTGACAAAAGGACAACCTATAAAATCCTCTCTTTAGGATATCATTGGCCTTCCCTCTTCAAAGATACAAAAGAATATGTCAAAAGGTGTGACAGTTGCCAAAGAGTAGGGAAACCGACTCTTTCAAATGAAATTCCATTGCAACCAAAGGTACTCATCGAACCCTTTGAAAAATGGGCTTTAGATTTCATTGTACCTATTAATCCACCATCTAAACAAAAGAAGTATATATTGGTATGTACTGATTATGTCACTAAATGGGTAGAAGCCAAAGCATTACTTTCTACTACTGAAAATTCAGTTGTTAGCTTTCTTTATGAGGATATTTTTACTCGTTTTGGTGTTCCAAGAGAAATTGTGATAGATCAGGAAGTCAATTCACATCCAACATGGTGGAGAAACTGATGGAAGAATACAAAATCAAGCACAGAAAATCTACTCCTTACCATCCGCAAGCAAATGGCCAAGTGGAGTCTACAAACAAAGTTATTGGAAGCATCATCACCAAAACTGTTCATCTACACATAAGAGATTGGGCAGAAAGGCTTTCTGAAGCCTTATGGGCCTACAGAACTACATGGAGGAATATAACAGGACATTCTCCCTATGAACTTGTTTATGGGAAAGAAGTCCTGCTCCCCATTGAGTTCCAAGTCAAAACTTTCAAGGTGGCAGTTTAGTTGGGGATGGATCTATCAGAAGCCCAAAAGCACAGAATGGAGCAGTTGAATGAGCTAGATGAGATCAGACAAGAAGCAATCCTAAGAACTGATCTAGTTCAGTATCAAAGAGCTAAGCGGCATGAAAAATACATCAAAGAGAAAAAGTTTCAAGAGGGATATTGGGCATTACTATTTGATTCCAAGTTTAAAGACTTCAAAGGTAAATTTCAGACTCATTGGCTTGGGCCATATGAGATTGACAAAGTCTTTAGCAATGGAGCGGTAAGAATCAAGACCATTGATGAATTTCAAACTCCTCTTATTGTGAATGGCCACAGATTGAAGATTTATCATAAGCCACTCTCAAAAGAGGAATTTGTCAAAATGTTTCAAGATAGTTCTGCAATAAGGCTGGTGAAGAAGAATCCTTCTTCTCCACCAGCCTAGCCTTTGTTCCTTTTTGTTAAAAAAATAAATAAATAAATAAATAAAAATAAAAAATAAATTTGTATAAGCCTGAAAACCAATCACTGATTGGCAGTCTTATACAGAAAATATAGAGTGAAAATCAGGGACACTTGACACCCTATATTTTCCAAAAAAAAAAAAAAATCTCTTTCTATCCCATTTTCATTTCACTTCACCTCATTTTCATTCCACTCCATTTCATCTTCATTTCACTCCACTCCATTTCATCCCACTCCATTTCATCCATTTCATTTCATTTCATCAATAAAAGTTTCTTTCATGACCATTTTCACTCAGACTGTTATCATCTATCCATCTTCATTCAGTCAAGTGGTTGCTATATCAGTTTCCATAGCTAGAATAAGTTTCCGCAGCCAGAAGTAGTTTCCGCAGCCACCACTCTGTTTTTCAAATTGAAAGTCAAGATGTTAGTTCAATAATCATGAAATCAAAATGCAGGTATGACCGAGGACATATTATGAGGACATGGAGCACCTAAAGGCATCAATAAGGAGCAGTTGATCATGGACAAACAAATGGCAAAAATCCAATGTATGAGAAAAAAAAATTAATTCAAATACCAATCAAAGCACATTTTTGCATAGTTATTAAACCATAAGCTCCACTATATGCAATGATTGCCATGACATCTCCATAACCATTCCACGACATTCCTCCACAAACCATGCATTTAATTTCCAAACGGTCTTATGATTAGCCTTCGGATTTCATTTGTGTTGGCTGCATTTTAACACTCCACCTGTAATCATGACGTGGTCGATTTGACTATAGCTCTTCTCAGCTGCATAAAATCCGCAGCCATTTCATAAACGTGTTCATATCTACTCTGCGGCCACCCAATTTAAAATTCTGTCGAATGTACTTTATTCCTCCTACTATTCTATTGACATCACGGATGTATTTCCACCTTGTTCACATAAGCCTTCACCCCATCTCACGAATTCATTTCCACTGTCTGTCCTCTGTTTTTCCGCTCACAGTCACTGTTTTTTTTCCATAGACTCTGTTCACTCCCATAACTAGCCATCTCACTTCCACTAAACCCTCCTCAAGCAGACAAGTTTTAAGAACAGAAGGAAGAATGGGTTGGTTGTTGAGGGCAGAACCAGAAGGGCCCAAGTTTTTAGAAGGATACCCGCAAGTAAAAGACATACTGAAGAAGGCCAAATAGCTACAGTTTATTCAAAAGTTCAAAGGCTACAACAAGGAGATTACCAAGGCCTTTGCAAGGTCTTTTAATGGCCAGGTGGTGGAAATTGGGGACCTTAAGTTTACAATCACTGAGGCATCCATAGCAGCTGCTACAGAACTTCCCCAGGAAGGTGAACGCTGGTTCAAGAACAAGAGCTTCGACGAGCAGGCTTGGAGAGTCATGCTATGCAACCCAGGTATGGACGTAACTATATTCAAAAAGGGAATTCTGTCCATGCTTTAAAAGAGGAGTGGACCAGCTTACTGTTAATCATTCAAAAGTTCATTACTTGTGAAGGCCGTTTTGGGGCAATGTACATGTATCATACTCAGTTATTTATGAACTTTTTAGAGAACCAAACCCTCAATTTGCCCTACTTTTTATTGTTGAGCTTGAAAAAGATGTGCACAACAGTCCAAAAGAATATAGAAGACATAGAACCTCATTTGTATCATCATGGGCTTGTGAGAATTCTAATTAAGAACCAATTGAAGAAAAATAGGGACACCTGGGAACGGTTTTTGGTGAGGAACTACTTTCAAGAGCCACCCGAGGTACCTGAGAGCAGTAAAGCAAAAAGGAGTAGGAGGAAAGAGACAAGTGTAGTAATTGAAGACCCTCCTATTAGCAAAACCAAAGAAGTTGATCAAGAAGAGAGGCTGGAAAGAACCAAGGATAGAAACCAAAGAAAATCAAAAAGAAAACGAGACATAGAAGCTGTATCTCAAACTGTAGAGCCTTCTCAAAAAGAAGATCAACAAACATTTTCTGAAAGGTTGGCTTATCTTAAAGAACAAGCGGCTATAGCCAAGAAGAAACGAAAAGGAAAACAGAGTATGGGTATGAAGGAAGATACTAGTCCACAGCATGTGAGAAGAAGCTCTAGGCTTAAGGAGAAATTAAAAATAGTAAAAACCAAAGGTCCCCACTTTATTGATTTGGGGGAGGAAATCCTAGAAAATCCTCCAACAACCTCTCCTGACCATAGCCCACATCATGTTTCCATTTCACAACTAGATGTTGACATGAGTCCTTCTCGGCCAGAGTTTGAAATCAGTCCCTCTCAACAGAATTTTGGGGTCAGCTCAAGGAAGGCTACACCCGATGTGGACCCAAATCAGCAGGAGATGTACGATTATATAGAATCCTTAGAGAAGACAGCTGCAGGTCCAAGCACGTCATCCACTCAGCCTCACACAGCACAAGAAGCTCTAGTCCAATCCTTGAAACAAGAAGTCTTTGAATTGGAGGTTTTAAATAGACATATTAAAAATGAAAATGAAGCATTAAAGGAGCAAAGTAGATTGGACAAGATCATTCATGACAACACTATGTTACATCTGGGACTGTGGCAGAAAAAGAACAGGAAATTAAAGAAAAAGTGCAGGAAGTTGAGTAGGGAATTGATCAGTCTCAAATTCAGATGTTTGATGAGGAAGCCCAGGATGGTAGTAGTACCAAGGAAGAGGAGAAGAGGACTGGATGTACTGGCAGAAGCTTCAGATCACATGGACTAAAGGGAGGATGATCAAAATTTTGGTTGCATGGGGACATGCAACACCTTCATAGTGGGGGTATTTTGAGCCCCAAACTTGCATCTTTCCTACACACCTTTCTAGACTTTTTTCCATTTACCTAGACCTCCTAAGCTGTCAATATCATTGCATATTAGTTTAAAAGAGCATATAAAATGGTTTCCTAACTATGTTTTGTGTCTGTTGTTTGAATTAGATTTTTTCTCATTGAGCTGCGGAATCTTGTTACTTTCCACAACCAGTTCAATTTTCCGTAGCCTTTGTTAAAGGCTATATTGCAGGTGTCTTCAGGAAAATCGAGCCACATGGGCAAGTTGGAAATGACGTGGATATGGACCGAGTCCTATTGGCTCATTCGAATTCACCAAAGAAGGCCGTGGTCAAAGATAGTCAAGCGGTGGTCAACCTAAGAGTCCTACGGTGACAGAACTCTGCTTTTCACCACGTGAAGACTTGTGTGGCCATTCCTAAATCTTAGGAGACATATCAACACCTGTGGACTGCTCCATAAAGCGAATCCAACAACCACCCTCCATAGATTTAATATTCACGGCAGCCATAATGCTAGATTCCTGGACATGGTTGCTCATGTGTCTTTTATTAGCGCAGATTTTAGGAAATTAGTTATGTCATCCTCTGTTATAAATAATGTGTTCTCATACGCATAATAGATAGCTTTTGTAATGTAATTTTGACTGTTAATGAGCCCACTGTGCCGTGACATTATTTTTGTGTTATGACTGCATTTTGAATACATGAGAAGACTCTGTTTATAAGCTCAATTCGTGGTTGATAGTTGATTGCTCGAGGTTGTGCAGAGGGCCCCTGTACACACCAAGGTTTTGTTTATTGCTATATAGTTTCCTGCTTTATTTCTTTATGTTCCTTATGCCATAATCATTCACTTGTATATATTGCACTTCTTATGGTATTAACGTTGATTGTTGTCCATAGTTTTTTTTATGCTTTATAATGTTGTTAACTGATCAGTGTCTTTGTTTCAGATTACAGTAGGCAGCCCGGGAATTTGCACATAGTTTTACAATGACTAATGACATGGAATTATTCTTGTCCTTCTGCTGATTTATTTTTCTTAGTTCTTAGTTCCAGCACTGTTTTATTTATTTCAGTTTTGCTCATTTACTTTTCTGCAAGATAGATATTAAATTTCTCATGTCATTTTCAGTTACCTCCGAAAGCCATAGCGAGACTAATGGTGAGGGATTGAAGTATGAGTGTGTAGTTTGATATTAGTTTATTTTTCTACAAGTTAGTTATTAAATTTCTCATGTCATTTTCAGTTACCTCCGAAAGCCATAGCGAGACTAATGGTGAGGGATTGAAGTATGAGTGTGTAGTTTGATGTTAGTTTATTTTTCTGCAAGTTAGTTATTGAATTGCTCATGTCATTTTCAGTTACCTCCAAAAGCCATAGCGAGACTAATGGTGAGGGATTGAAGTATGAGTGTGTAGTTTGATACTAGTTTTATTTTCTGCAAATTAGATATCAGATTGCTCAAGTTGTTTATGATTACCTCCGAAAGCCAGAGCGAGACGAATGGTGAGGGGTTAGAATATGAGTTGATGTAATTTGATATTAGCTTTACTTTGCTTGCAATTTTTGGATTTCTTTGAGTTCAATTTCTTTTGTATTTAGACAGCAGTAAGGATACTGGGTTTCATGATCAATAGTTCACTGTTCGTTTAATTAGAATAGTGGCATATTTTCATTCTCTTTTAGGAATTAATTTCATCATTGCATGTTTTAAAACCTTTTTGCGAGTTTGAAGTTTTGGAAATCATTTTAAAGGACATCATTGCCTTGAATATTTTTATCCATACTTGTCTTTTAGAATTGCCACCTCACATTAGGGAATCAACGAAGATAAACCCAAAAACAAACTAAAAATCAAAAACGACAAAAAGTAAGAAATAGGTTATCTTGCACATATAATGTGCCGCACTTCAACAGTTTACGACTCCCAGATTGACAATTAATATAGCAATTTAGGACACTCTAAATTGACCAAACAATCCTCATCCTTTTTCATAGAATGCCAATATTCTTACTACCCTTTCGGCACCATATGTCATTCACGGACCAAGTGGGGGAAACTTAGTTTAAATATCAGGAGGGATAGCACCTGTATGTGCTTTACAAAACTCCAATATTGAGGACCAAATACTATAATAAGTCTAAGTGGTTATAGAACCACCAAGGTTGAGTTGTCATTATGCGACCCATACTGGGTTGAGAAACTACTACTATCGCGATGGCAAAGGCTAGTGCGAACACAATAAGGTTTCCTTACAAATGAAATGTATCATATCGCAAAGGAAAATAAAGTAAGGGAGGAGCCTTTATAGTGGTTTTTTTTTCATTAGCTCCTTTCCCTTTAGCCCTCATGACCTAAGACATGACCGAGTCCTTGTGGACAAGGTTGGGGTTGGGGCCCATTCTATTGTGCCAAATAAGGAATTTTAGATAAAGGATGACCATTGACTTGAAAGATGGTTAGTAGTCAGGGTCAGGAATGGTGCGACAAGATGGTTGTTTGGATTCACTTAGAGTTGGGGTCAGACCCCATGTAACTATTTCATATCACATGGGTTTGGGGTCAATCCCATGCAATTTGCATGGTCGTATAAGGTCGGGGTCAATCCAATGCACTCCAAGCGATAATGATTACCAATATTCCAGGTTGACCTTTGACCAAAACTTGTGTATTTGGCTCGTAAACCAAATTTCGCCTTAGCAAGAGTTCAAGCGGGATAAGTGGGATATATATATCTGTGAGCCAGTGTACAATGCAAAGTTATGGATCCTACCCACGAATGGGTAGAAGCAAATAGAATACTTCCAAGTGGCATAGGAATGTCGGCTAAGGAGGCCATGCATGTGTCACGTGGTAGGTTGATGATGTGGCATCATCAGGCCAGCTGGAACATCAAAGGTTCATAGTTTTCAACGTTGAAGTCACACTGAAGTAAAATTTATATCACTAGAATAATCTTGACGTAGAGAGTGAAACAGTGATGTCTAATTGAGGTTTTAAGCTAGATGAAAGATCAAATTTTTTTGACCCCATTTCCATAATGAGACTCTGGGTTTTGGTTCAACATAGTAACCACCTCCTCTTAACTTATGTTTTTTTGTGGATTAGGAGGGGGGGTGTTATAGAGTGGTATTAGAACATCTAGGTTCAACACTTAGACTGGACAGGGTCTATCATGGGCGATTAATAACAAAATTCCCGCAAAGGGGTTTCATAATGATTTTTATATATTCAAGTAAATATATGTTTAGGTGTTAAAAGTCAGTTTATCATTGTTTGACTACACCTATGATCAATAGAGCTACCTTGTTGATTCATTGATAATAATGTGTTGACACGAATTTTCGGTTATAGTTAGTTCACCATAACAACTCTACAAAGCAAGATCATGGGCGTAATTTCTTGTTGATTATTTATTTACTATGTGATAACAATTATGTGTGATTGATAACATATCACAAGCAATAGAAGATAGTGAAAGACATGAAAATGAGGACTGAAATGGTTCAATATAGTTCTAATAAGTCATTGCATGGAAATAAAGAGTCTCGTACAAATGAAGTAGAAATATTAGTTGGTCAAGGGGGAGGGGATAACTCTCCATATTGGATGGCTACCTTGTGGATCCTAAGGGCCAAAATAAGGAGCTGTAAGTAGATAATGAGAGATTGGTACGGGCTTAGGAAAATAAAGCTGAGGTAAATGCAATTATACTCCAGAACCTTTAAGACTTGCACAGGCAGAGGCAAGTCTTGTCACTATCATAGAGATACGCAGAGCCCTTTGGGAAAAAAGGAAAAAACAAATGGGGAATATGGTATCAAGTCCAAGAAGAGGCATATAAGGGAAAGTGAAGACATTGTGAGGGGAATGCACCACTAAGTACCCTAGAGGAAATAGCGAGCACTCATGGACACCATGCTGGTGGACATTCTAGTGCTACTTCTAGGATATATCATCGTCAATCCATCGTCACCATCAATTAAATAAGGAAAAGGACCATATCCTAGAGGAATTTAAGAAATCCAATTCACCCACATTCGATGGAGAGATGAAAAAATCAGAAGAGGCAGAATCTTGGTTTCTTGGGATGAAAAAATTCTTCATAATTCATAGCTATTCAAAAAACATGAAAGAAACGCCAACAATATATAGCCTAAAAGTAAAAGATGACATATGGTGGGAAGACTTGAATAATGTCAAGGAATTACTGAAGAGAGATTGAATTGGAATGAATTTGAAAGGATCTTCAGAGAAAAATATTTATCAGACAGTTACTATGACAGCAAGGCGAAAGAGTTTTATGAACTCAAATTGGGGCAAATGATAGATGAAAAGAAGTTCACCAAGTGTTAGTATGAAAATTCTTAGCAAGTGTACTAAAAATACTTCACTTAATTCACCAGTGACAAGTGACCCTAACAACAAGATGTGGCTGCTTATTATGCTTTAGATTTGCAAGAAAAGTGATAAACCCTACATGAAAACATTTGATGCAAGCCCAAAACATATAGCAATAGTAAAGAGAAGTTTAATAACCCAATAGAAGACTTTAAATGAATTATTATTTTATTGAAACACCTGGTGAAGAAGATTTACAACATGGGTTTGTGAATCTACCTCCATGGGATGGGTCCTTTTGATTTCCTTGTGCTTCAACAATATTTTTCTTCTCTCTCAAATATGTAGAAAACCCAAAAGCAAAATGGAACTCAAGTGGGAGCTCAAATGTTGTGAGATGATAATGTTGATGATGAAAATTGAATGGAAAAACATTTTATTTATAACAAATTATTGAGCTAAATTAGGAATTGGAAAATAATAAAATATTATTGACCGAATCAAGATCTAGCCATTAGGATTACTTTATTATATTTTTTGGAGAGAGAAAAGATATTAAAAATGGTCAAATTCCTTTATTTAGAAAGTGGTTGAAGTAATTAACAAATAAAAATGATTTATGAATTACTTTATGAGGATTACAAAAATGTGAATTTGAAATAATTATTAAATAATGGTTTAAAAATTATTTCAAAAATAAGAATAAAGAATAATAAATATATAGTGATTTATTTAATTATTCCAAGGTGATTTAGTCAAATGTGTTGAAAAATAATTATCAAATAATGATTTAATAATTGTTCCTAGAGAAAATTAAATAAATAGGGATATATTCAGTTATTCTCATGGGGATTTTTAATTTTAATCAGAAATAATTTAATAAAAATGGTTTACTAAATTATTTCCTATGGCGAAAGTTAATTTACTATGGTAAAATTAATTCTACATGGTGTATTTTGATCTGCCTAGTATGAAATGGCTAGATGATCATTTTTTGGGTGATAATAGATTTTCCCCCAACATAAGAGTGCTAGTAGAAAATTGTATGACTGAAATATGGTGTACGTTACATTTCCACGAGACACGAAAGGGGAGTCAAAGAGAGAGCCAAAGAAAGAGAGAGATTAAGAAAGGAAAGGAAGGACTGAGAAATGGAGGGTTCGAGACCTACTAAATTGATATAAGTCTTCTTTTATTTTGGAGTACATGATCTAAAATGAGATGAGGGAGGCATTGTTGGCTTGATGGGCCTTGACCCAAGTTCAGTGTTAGTCAGCCAAGCAAATCCATACACTACTGGCCCTTTCGGCATCAGCCCGTGGAGTGCGGACCAAAGTCTCACCCGAAGCAATATGCGAGGATGCAGGAACTAAGTTTCCACACTCGAAGATGGTCGTGTTGTCAGTCTGTACTTCTTATCCTGCCTTCATTCAATCGATAAGCCTTTAAGGCTTATCGATGTCCCTTCTCTTCCATCCTTCAGTACCTCCACTAAGGTACTCGACTGATCTTCGCGCAGCCCTAACCTAATGTCTAGGCACTTACGTGCCTCTGTGACTGCGTTATTATATAAGTTCCTAAGTTATCTTAAGTTTTACCTAATCTACCATGCATTTACAATTACCTTCACGTAATCCTTTACTCTTGCTTGCGTTCAATTAACAAATATAATCAAATACATTTGTGCATCAAAGAAGAATTATAATGTAAAACCAGATCATAACATAATATAATCAGATGCATTAAACAGAGACAAAATACATAGTGATTGTAGAATAATTCTCTTTATTGATATCTCAGTTCAATATAGTCTCTATCTTCCCTGTGCACACAGCTGCAGGGGTCCGCGCACTCAGATGCGGACTTCCACCCTAGGCCTCTACGCACTCAGCTGTAGAGCCTCTACCTACACTAAGACTCGAAAACACTTAGAACTTCTTACCCAAAATCATTCTTACCATCCCTCCTCTTCTTAGACTCTTCTAAGAATCCCTTTTTATACAATCCCATGGTTCGCGGACCATGGGTAGATCTTTACAGCCGACATGATACTTCATAAAACAAGGGCAGACAACCCTTTAACCTTTTTGCACTCTGCAACCATAAAATGTGAAGACTTTACATCTTTATTACAAAATTTGGGCCTTCTGCCCCAAAACATGGGATTTTAGCCCCAAAACTGGCTCTTGGGGGAACCCATTCCTAATAGGCCCCCAACACAAACATGGTGACTCACCCTCAAGTCACTCTGCAAGCCTGGAGATCTTGGTGTGAAGACCCTCTAGCTCGACATGTACGACTTCTACCTCTGCAGTGCACTGCGTGATCGCCTGCCTTATTTCCTTGACCAACTACTCTTTTGTTGGCCCTGCACTGTCAACCTGAAGCTTCTATTGAGTCTCCTGTGGATTAGCCATCTTGCCTTTAGTGGATGCTATGACCAAGTAGGCCTCGTCCAACCAAGGCTTCAAGCATGCCTTCAACACTGCCTCTTTGTTCTGAGCTACATCTACCTTCTCCTTCAATGCCTTGGCCTCTTGCATCTTTGTGAGTCTCTGTGTGAGGACAACAGTACGCGTTGTCCCTTTTACCTCATCATAGCACTGCTGCAGCTCTCACGCCTCCAAGTTGATTATCACCATGATCTTCGTAGGGTTTACCATCAATCCTTGGGTGCACACCACATGCCCTAGAAGGATCCCAAAAGGGACATAAAACATAAACTTCTTCATATTGAATGTGATATGGTACCTTAGAAATGTATCTAACATTAAGAACAGACTTGCCACATGATACTTAACCAATCCAAACACCGTCCAATCGTCAAGTACATTTCCAGAACTTATGAATGAAGTCTTTGAATGCTGCAATGCCTACACATGAAAAGATTGTTGGTGCATTCTTCAGCCAAAAAGGCATTACAATATATTGAAAACATCCCCATTTCATCACAAAGGTCATTTTTCTTCTATCTTCAGGCACGATTTTGATTTGATGATACCCAGAGAACCCATCAATGAACGAGTATGCTTCTTGGCTGCCTACATTATCCAGGACTTCATCAGTGAATGGGGTCGGGAAGGGGTCATGCACGCAAGCATCATTAAGCTTTTGGATATCCACACATATCCTTATTTCTTCTTTCTGTTTCTTTTCTTGAACCACTATCGTGCTTACCTAATCAGACTCTTATACTAGTTCGATAATTCCTAACGCGAGCATCTTATCCAACTCAGCGCAAACCCTTTCCTTATACTTAGGATTAAGGCGGTAAGGTCTTTATTTTATAGGCTTCGCGTCTGGTTTCAGGGTGATCTTCATGACGCCCAGGTTTCCTATTATCCCTTTTAAATCAGAAAAAATTTGTGGGGGGACAAATCCTAATATTCGTGGAGGAGCTCAGTGACCTTGTCTACTATCGCATCATCCCAATAGTCCCCAGTTTTTTCAAATTTTGGTTCTACCTCTGTGCCAATGTTGACCTACCTGGTTTTTAGTGGTGCAGTTATGTCAGGATCCTTTATCTGTGGACCTTCAACCTCGTGGTGACCTTCAGTTTCCGGAATATTAACTTTTCAGGGATCCTCATCTTCTTCTTCAATGGTTATGTTATATCATTCTAGTGCATGACTCAACTGGGTAGTCCAATCAAGTTGGATCAGGTCCAAAGGATCTTGTTGTATCCTAAAGATCATTTCTTTAACCTTTTGTAGCACTGCGTTAATACAATAAAACCCATCATCAAAGCTGAACGTCATTAAAAATCCCCGGCGCAAGATGTCTCATTCCTCCATGCCATGGCAGAGCTCAGTTTCCAAGTACCAATTCATTTGTATGACGCCCAGGGTATGACAAAACTGATGCACCCATTTAGGCTGGGGCTCTGCATTATAAGCCTTATTCCATTTATCCAAGTGATCACAAAGGTCATCTCGTCCATCATACTTATCTGTCATCCACACTTTTGGCTGCCCAAAACGTATTCTCATCATCCTCCTATAGTCGCACCAATCACTAAAACTATCCTTGTGCATACCCCACCATCTTGCAGGCGTAGCGTGCAGTACCCAGTCCAAGGACTAAAAGCGATGTTTCTCTGGTACCTCTCTTTCAAATGCATCCAAAAAGAAATCGACATTAGTTATCCCATCATAATGAGGTAGATTCCTGACTTCGAATGACAGATAGCTTAGCGATTTGGTCATCATATTACAACACAACATCAAGACTTCATGCAGCTGGTTCTGCCAATGCTCCAATTCTTCATTCGAATCTGACGTGCAGGAGCTTTCGTGATCCCATGCAATGTGTCTATCCACTATCGGATTCACCCAATTCTATTCTTGCACCATTATCTTATAAATCTGGTCCAAATCATCATCACTTCTGTAATCTCGGACTGGTTTTGTATAGCACGGTCCCTCCGCAGGATCCAGTGGCACCACTACATGGAGAGACTTGTTTTCAAATATCATCTTCCGCTTCTTCGGGTTGATTACCCCATTCATTTCAGTGGCCCAATCAATTCCAAGGAGTGCAGGGTAGGGATTTCTATCATCCACAATCTCTATTACATCAAAATCTACCAGCACGCTTTCACCCTCAATGTCAACTGTCACCCCTTGCAGCCTCCCCATTGGGATAACTTTTTGTTGATTTTCCATCCTTAATTGTATCAGAGACCACTGGAGCGTAGGCCTTCCCATTCTCTCCCAGGTCTATTTTGGAAAAACATTCGCGTCAGACCCCAGTCCAGGATAACTTGGTCCATCTCGTATTCCCTATCTTCGCAGAGAGTATCATCTCCCCCTCAGTCCTTGCCTTGTGCTTGCCAAGCTTCCTGACCATGAACAGTTCACTAGTAGTGCTATCCTTACCAGCGCACTGATTGATCAATTCCTGCAGACCCTTCACAGCCTTACTGTCACGGAGCAACTTCATGCAGGTCTCCAAGAACGTGGTAAGCATGGACGGGTCCATTTCTTCAACTGGTTTCTCCCGACTTCCAGAGGTAGAGGCCTCCACGAAGCTTTTCTTTACTTCCATAAAATTTTCTTTTGCGTGCTCGAAATCAAATCCAATCTCCTTCTCTGGTGCTTTGTAGACCCATACACCTTTTGTAGGTCGCTTTCCTTTATCCTCCCCAGTCGTGGTTCTGCTCAGAAACATAATGTTTATCTTGGGATCTTCCTTGCGAGGCTCAGCCCTCATCATCTGAAGGTTCTGCATCAATTGCAAAGGATGCAGCCCCTTTTCACGAATCTTAGCCAACAATATTGGGCAATCCTTAGTCGCATGGTCAAATTGAGTACAGTAATGGCATGAAAATCGAGCCGGATTTAGATAGTCCCTCGTGTAGTGTCCTAGGCCTCTGCAATTGTAACAAATTAGTTGTCCTCAACCTCTCCTAGGCCCTCCTCCAGCTCGGCCTCAGTTGCGCCCCTGATATTCACCTCGTGTTCCCCAATGCCTTGGTCTAGAGGCTATGTTTTTGTTTGCATTTTGTATGCAAGTGTCCTATCCATCATCAATTCATAACTTCGAAAATTGTGCTTGTCATGGCCTACTGATTGATAGAAATTGCAGAACAATTGTTGTGGTGTTTGTACAAATTTCTGTAGCAAATAGAAATTATCAATCATGTGTTTCTCTTCAATCATGTGTTAACCTTCAAGATAGTTTTCTATCCTTAAAATTTTCCCTACATCAGACTTAGGCCTACTAAATTCTTTTTCAGTGCGGTCTGGATCTCTGCCAGCATAGCTACCTGGTTGTCATTAGAGTAATTGATGTACTAGGTTAGTGCACAATCCTGCAAAGCACTAACCAACGTCGACTTCTTCATGTGATCATTCACAACACCCTGAGCTTCCCATACAACTTTTATGACAAACCAAAATTGGTCTAAGTCCTCATTCCCTATGCCCTTGAATACATGTAGTTTTACGGAGTTCGCCATATTGAATAGTGGAGGTGGCAGTGGTGTGGGTGATGGGGTGATCGGTGGAGGCAAGGATGGAGGTGATGTGGATGGATGTGATGAGGGTGGAGGTAGTGTAGGTATTCGTGGGAACCCTCGTCTTATTAAGTGACTAGTGCTCAGGGGAGAAATCTGTGGTGTCCCTTCGTCATCACTTAAAGGGAGTCCGATCAGTGGGCTATACTCAGGACCTTTTCTTCCTCCATCCCTGAAAGGTTTTCTGCTTCACGTAGCTCCAAACATCAAGGTAATCGCATAACCCGCTGTTCACACAAGAGCATCTTAATCCAAGTATTCAGTGATTTTAAATACTTACCTCATGATCCTTTGAAGAAGTGGCGCTCTGCTTCACTATAACTGATAGAGGTATCGACTACGAACTCGGTCACAAATCCTCCTATGATGCGGTCGAGCCAATGGTCAACAGTGCACATGATCTTATCTTCAGAAGCTTCTAACCTCGTTACTGGCTCTGGTGTCCAAACAATCGGTTTGTCAAGCCTCCACCTTCCTTGACTGTCTGCCAACTTCCCAATCCACTCATATAACTCAAACAGGAAGGAACATAAGAAGATTTCATGTATTTCTGTGTACAGGTATTTGTCCAACCACTGTTCTTTCGTCAATCGCAGGTTCTTGTTTTCTTGCGCCATGAATTCATGGATATTTCTATCCAACCAGGTTTCAATTTCTTTCTTAGTTGGATTCCAATGATATGACATCACACATCTCTCATGCAGATCCTGGTCCTAGCAACAAAACCATTTGTTGGCTTCATGGAATCCTTTACTCTTGCTTGCGTTCAATGAACAGATATAATCAAATACATTTGCACATCAAATAAGAATTATAATGTAAACCCAGATCATAACATAATATAATCAGATGCATTAAATAGAGAGAAAATACACAGTGATTTTAGAATAATTCTCTTTATTGATATCTCAGTTCAGTATAGTCTCTAACTTCCCCGTGCACACAGATGTAGGGGTCCATGAATTTAGCTACAGACTTCCACCCTAGGCCTCCATTCACTTAGCTGCAGAGCCTCTACCTATGCTAAGACTCGAGAACACTTAGAACTTCTTACCCAAAATCCTTCTTACCATCCCTCCTCCTCTTAGACTCTTCTAAGAATCCCTTTTTATACAATCCGATAGTCCGAGGACCATGGTTAGATCTTTACAGCTGACATGATACTTCACAAAACAAGGGCGGACAACCCTTTGACCCTTTTGCACTCCGTGACCACAAAATGTAGAAAATTTAAATATTTATTACAAAATTTAGGCCTTCTGCCCCAAAACATGGGCGTTTAGCCCCAAAACTGGCTCTTGGGGGAATCGTTCCCAACAGGGATACCCATACCCGCTGAGATACCTGAGTACAAATAATAATGGTGCACTCAAAAATTTTTGTCCGAGAAACAAAGTGCATGATTCATGATGCATGCTATGCTGGCATTGATGGGCTAGAAAGTGATACAATGATATAATGATTCCCATATACATAATATGCCTAAAAAAACATAGGCTAGGAATTAATACAATAATATTTATTGTACATGATACATAATTTCCCTCAAGTTGACATGGAGAGGGGGAATCACAACCAAATAATCCTTGTTGAACAGGAAATGGATTTGAAGATGTGAATGGATCATCTAACTAAGGCATGGATGTTGTGGGCATTGCAAGCAGTGGGAGCTGAGCCAGTCAAATCTATGGAACTACATATAAGGTTTTATCATAATTTTTTGTCATCCAGACATGTGGGGGGCTACCTGAAGGGCCATCCCCTCATGAGGTTTTAAGCATCTCAAAAACACCTGGGAAATGTTGGTACAATATGCTGGATCACCAAACCATCAAGTGTACAATTCTTGATCATGCAATAATGAGTTGGAGTTAAGCATGCGAGTAACAACCAAGTCAAATGGAAATGATGATTACCTTTTCTTGATCTAAAGCGTAGAATTATTATGAAATTTGGAACCAAGTTACACCACCCTCTAGACCACTCTCCTAGAAAAAATGTGCAAAAGTCGACAAAAGAGGGCCCACCAATGGTGAGGCAATGAGGATTCCTCAACAAGGGAATGAGGATCATAGTAATGTGAGTGATGGATTGGCAGCAGGGATGTTGATTTAAGGATACAATATGAGAAGAAGACTAACAAATTCCCTTGTTAGAGCATGATATGCATGGTTGAAATGACATCGATTGACTCGATTCTAGAGGGGATGGTCAATTACTCAAAAGGAGGATTTTCAATGATGGAGCAGTATAGTTGGAGGCCAAATATGAGCATAATGGGATGAATGCAATACAAATATGGATGATATAATTTAACAAGACTCAAGGGGACTCATAAAAGATTTAATGGATGCAAGGGTGACTAACCTCTGATGCTCTGAATAAGGGTGACTCAATGATGCTGCCATATGGGTAGTTCCAAAGGGGACCATAACAACATGAGTAAAAAATGGTTACTCATAACAAAAATCAACACATGAGTCAACCAATGAAAAGGTAAAGTGGTACTAGAGTATAGGTGGCTCATACAAAGAAATTCGATTTTAATAGGCAACAAAGTGAGACCTCATGGAAAAAATGGCTTCCTGGTGAAGTGTCAAATTACCAAAAAAAAAATAGACCGATTATAGAATTCAGTGAGACCTTTCCAATGGTTGTAATGGTTCATCAAACTGAACTGCAGTTTGGTTGCAATGGGCGATGAAAAAACTATGGTTTTTCCTATAAAAGGGCCTCTTGCCCCCAAATCCAATTCATTTGCATAATGAGTTGTTGGATAATTTGGAGGGGAGGAGAAGGACCTAAACCCTTGCAAGCTCATAATGGAAAAACCGACCATTGGAATTAGAATTTGCAACTTTTAGGTAGGTGGCCTTACTTATCTAAATATGGCCTTAATGCTTCTTGGAAAAATGATTCCTGCTGAAGAATAAAGGTAAGAAAGGAATAAAGGAATGAACTACTAGAGAAGGTCTAGGATCATCCCCACCCACCAAGTGAAACATGGGGACTAGGTTGTAAGTGTGGTATCAAATAGAGTAGAATAGTTGAAGATATGGTATCAAGAATCTATGATATGTGATGTATATGTGGCTCTCCGGAGAGACTGGTAAGAAAAACTATCCAAGGAATGAAAGGATAATTGACCATGCTTAGATTGTTGGGGTCTAGGTTGAGACTTATGTTGATCAAGTGAGAAGGTGGCCAAGGGTGTCATCATGCCCCAAAGCATGATATATTTCCCACCAACATATGATGATGGAGGGGAATTATCAAGTATGCAAACGTGGGAACGATGCCCCTACCTGGACAAGTTTGTGGAGTGTCATTGTGTTCCAAGTGCTAAAATAAGGGATTCAAGCACTTGGCCTTACCAACATGAGATCCTCCAAAGGATGACACGGAGATGTAGAGGCATACGTTCCCCCCAATTTTGGATGGATGGATGCAACATGCTATGGACATGTTGAATGCATTTAGAATAGTGGACTCCAAACACATTTTGATGATGTGGTTTGCCATCTTTTATTTTATGGATGCATTCTTGTGGGAATAATGGATAAAGGTTGTAGTAAGAGAAAGTAAATGGTGGATTACCAATCTCATTTGGAACTACATATATGTATCAAATGGACTAAATTTTTGGGTTCGCAAACATGGTGTGACTATACCAAAGAGTGGCTTCGGATATAATGAACTGATGCTCACCTAGACAACATGGTGATTGTACACCAACAATTTCTAAGGAACCAAGTTGTGAATGTAAGATGGAGGAATGATTAAGTAGATCATCCCTAGAGTAATCTAGAGTGGTATGGGACTCTAGAATTTCTTCGACATGGGGAAGAATGACAGGACTAGAATCAACACTACCAGATCTGATAAGAGGGTTGGGAAGAATTGCTTCTCCTGGACTCTTGAACATGGATGCTCCCTTGCCCAAACATTGTGTTGCAATATAATGGCCTTAAAGTGCATGTGGTTTAATTCATGGGTTCTAAGTAAGGGGTTTTGGAAACAATCATCGTCATGGGAGACATGGTTTGCATGCACATTGTCAAAAAGGTTGGATGGATGACTAGTAGATGTGAAATCTACGATGTTGAGACTGAAGTGTTTACTGAAGAGGGTTCGATGGAACACAATAGGAAATTGCAAGAGTGTCCCAATAGATCGATCCCATGGATGATGAAAGGTAGAGAATAGTGGCGAATTATCTGTCATCTCGACATCAGGAGGTAGAATCACAATGGTGGGTTGGGAAACCTCCTATGTTGGAAAAGTAGTGGGACTAAAACCCACAAGTAGAAGAGAAGTGGAATCACTACGAGTGACATATAAATCATGAACCACTTGAAGTGTATCACAAAAATATTTGAGATGGGGACAGTGATGGGAATAATGGCCATAGTCATCACACAAAGCACAAGGTTCATTTGTGTGTAAGAATTTGTTCTTTTTGGTGGACTTAGGTAAGGTGACATGGACCTAAATAATGTTAGAGTCTAGGAAAATTTCAGAGACCACACTCTTAATATGAGGGAGCTTGGGACAATTATTGGTGGCATTCCCAAAAACATCACACAAAGTGCATGGAGGAGCAGGTGTTGGCGGTTTAGGAGGAGAGGGAGTTGCTTGTGGTGTCTTGTCTTTAGGTCCATTTTTTTGTCCTTTTACCCCTCACCACATTTTTTCGCAATAGGATTGGCTTCTTGTTGAGGTTATTTTGGAACTAAAGCAAAGGAAAGGTAGGAACAACAGGGTGAACTAGGGTAAAATATGTGTAAGGTTTGAGTTGATTAGGAGGATTATTTGTGGGAGGATCAATGTACCATACTGGGATCCTCAAGTTAATGTTAGGTAGACTCAACATAGTCAGAACATGGGTAGAAAATACTCTTGGTGGCAGGAATAAGAAAGTGTTGACAGTGTTGGAAATCTATCAACCAAGGGGGTCTGCGAGATGTGAAGTCCCAATTATACCTCACACCATTTGGAATAGGAGCCGCATCCACAGTATTGACCTAGTTTCCATATATTATAATATATTTACCTTGGCTTTATCTTTCAACAAGAGAGATAAGCGTGTAAGTGCCTTTGAAAAAATCAAGTAAGTGTGCTTGGTGGATGTTCGGTTGCAAGTGTATCAAGGTTCTTCTACTATAAAGGAAGGATAAGTGAGCCTCTTAAGAGGTAAGTAGTAGTACCACCTTAGTAGAGGTGCACACAAGAAAGATATATTCGTCCAACATCCAGTAGAATAGTCCACAAAGATGTGACAGGAATTGTAACCATTACTGCACATTCTCAATATGATAAGCACTAAAATAACCAAAATAGTTCAACTACTTTAGTACAAGTGAAAACAAGCATGAATCATAAACATTCACAGAACAATATTACAAATATTCACAATCCATGCATGAAAACATCTTGGCTATTAGGCTTCAAGTATTAAGTAAAAGTCCCAAGACACGTGTATACAACGAACACCACTGGCTGCAATAGTGGAGTGTTGAGCCACTACTTGCTCCCTAAAAGAACCATCTTGTCTCTCTGATGCCTTGCGAGAGAAGCTAAGGTGAAAATCTCTTTACTTATATAATTAGGGTGTATATATAACCAATGGGGTGATGCTTCACCAGACTCTTTGACTACCCTCATGACTATTTGACTTCTTATGACTTTTTGACTTTACATGACTCTTCATATTTTGTACATATCCTTTGTACTTCCACTTTACAATACATTTTTGAAAATTAATTTAAATAATTCATAAAAGTGATGTGGCATATGGTGACTCATGACATGACATGACATGACATGAAACTGATTACATGGACTACATGATGAGATGGCAATGTCAAGTCACATTTTTCTACTAATTTCTTTGTGTATTCTTGAAAGATGGCACATGTTCCTCTTCTTCTTTCTCCTCCTTATGACACGAAGATAAGGAGTCTTCAATGTGATCTTGATCTTCCATCTTATGTTATAATCCAGTGTTACTTTGTCTTATTTCCTGATGATCATCTTATCTCCTCAAATCCTTAGGTGTATTCTATCATGTCCTCCTTCTCCATCTCCTTATTCATCATCTTTCCATAGCATTATAGAGTAATTGCATCTCCAATCTACTCATGACAAGATGCCATCAGTCTGATAAACCCCGAGTCTAAGATGTTGCATGATGATCCACTACTTGAGCTGGAACCGGGTGGTAGGCTGAGGGAGAGGCTTAGTGACTGCACAATTGTGTTGCTTAGGTAGTCAAGAGTTGAGCTTGTGCCTTGATACTATGCAATACATAGTTTAGGTTTGGAATAAGAAAAAATGTTGCGCAATTGGGGAGATTAGGGAGCCAGGATAAGGGCTTGAGCACTAATTTTTCTCACTACATAATTCTGGAAGGCAGAGGAGGCCAAGTGATTGTGTAGTTTCACATTTCAAGAGCTCGGAGTTGAGGCTTGAGCCTTGTGATTGTGCAATGAGTAATAATGACTAGGAAGGAGGGAGAAATTGCATAATTTTTGGGGTCAGAAGTTGAGCTTGAGCAGTGCCAAAAGACAAGGTTGCATATTGAGGGTTGAGACTATGTGATGCACAGTTCAGGAGGGTTGGATGAGGCTAGTTTGTTCAGTTAGGAAGTTTTCCAAATTTGGCTAAGTGTGGGATCTGTGCAACTGATGTGAACAGTGAGAAGACTTTATTGGGATCACGCACTTAGAACACTTAATGACACAACATAGATCATCAAGAACACAAGAGAAACATACTTCCCTTAGTGTGACATCTTTGCAACAACTTATGACAAGTGCAACACCAAAGAACACTTTGCGACGACCATGACACACTTGTACGATAATTTCAAAAACTTTGGGAATGAGTGCAATACATGTTTACATGGTAAGTAAAAATCATTAAAGCAAATATTTCCCCTTGAAAAACACCAAAAATATCTTTCTTGCATTATGCAACACTCTAGTGCCAAAAGATGGAATTTACTATATGAAGAGAAAAGGGTGAACAACATTTTGCGATACATGAACAATAGTTAAAGTGAAACATGTCAAAGTGAAGATAACATGAAAACGACACTGGTTAAAGTGAAGGTGCACAAAAGTGACAGTTTGAAAAACTCACTAGAGTAGAAGTACAAACACAGCCAAAAGTGATGAACTATCAACAACAGTTCGCAATAACTATTGACATGGGTTGAACATTGCACAAGCATTGTCTTGATGGACTGTGCTATGCTTGTTCAAGCTTGCGTAAAAGAATGTGCTCATGAAATTGTTGCAAACTGAGCATGTGTGAGAAAGTGACTTTGAATGATCAAGAAGTGACCATAGAATGACTGATCTCAAGATCCACAGTAGGCTCCAAAATTTGAGTGTAGGTAAAATTTTGGAGGGTGTTTGTAATAGTGACAACACTTAGTGAAACACTGGTAGAACTCCAACTTCTCTTCCTTTGTCAATTCATTCATGCAGGGTCTAGTTCTTCAAGGAGTATTGAATCATCGTTCATATCACCATGGCTTCCCCACTTACCCCATGCATAAACATAATCCCCTTCATTCCTTTACTTGTTCAAACACAAACATAAGTTCAACAATTACACAATGTTTCAAATCAGGAAAGGGTAATGAAGTTCATGAGATTTATATTTTCACAGTGTATTTTTCATCTATGGTGTTTCTCTGCTTCCATCAAGCTTGGACAGTAACCTGACTGAGTCACTTCAGGGACACAAACATTACAACACTGCTAGTAGGCCTAGATAGTACCCCGACAAAGTTTCTTGCTTCACCTCTCTGCGCAGGAATCATTTCTCTTATTTTGTCTTTATTTATTTATTTTATGTAGGAATGTGCATTGACACTTATTTATTTCATGGGTGGAAGAGGGATCCCAACTTATTGAGAGTATAAGAGGTTGTCCCTTTAGAGAATCATATATAGGCCCTTTGATATTGATCTTCTCGTTTATATTTTCCCCTTATCCTTCTCTACTTGATTGGATCATCCTGAGAACATCAAAACATAAATACCCGAGTGTAGGCATGAGGTTTCCAGAATAGACATGGAGATCATGGTTCGACACAAGGCTTTTCTTACACAAGGATCATATTTTTCGTCAGAACATCATCGACCAAAAGGTGTAACCAAGAAAAGGAAGAAGGATAAAGAGTTAGAAAAATGTTTCAGTGTCACAAAGTCCTTTTATATTTTCCACGTTGTCTTTTGAGTCCAAATAGGACACCCTTCATGCAAAGTCTCATTAAAGAAAACACAAAATATGAAACAAAACAAGGAAACAAAAGTAGGAGGAAAAGACAAAAGGAGGAAAACCGAAAAGAGGATGCAAGACAAAAGATAGAAAACACAAGAGAAACTATAGAAAATGAGTGCTGTATGAATGTGAAAATGAAACTATCATGCAAGTAAACCTACTCCTAACCAAAGCAACTAGAAGGTTAGGGTCAAGTATAATGAAATTTATAATGAAGCCACCGTATTTGTTCCCGTCCTGCAATCACAAAGATATGATTGATTAAAAATGATATAAGGTTGTGTGCAATTGAAAATATAAGAGCTTGAATAATTTTCACAAGAAATTGAATATCTTGCATGTCAGTAGAAAGATATGTCATAGCCACTACCTCTAACCAAATTTTGTTCTTACCTTTTCGATGAAAACCATAATGACATAAATCTCAAAAACTTCTTGTGAATGTATATTCATTTGTGTTGCACTTCTTACCAAGCACAGGGAAAAATCGAAACTTGTTATTTGTGATGGAGCTTTCCAAATAAGATCTCTCCAACCATTCAATGATTGGATTGTAAAATTCAAAACAATCCTCTTTAAAACCTTGAAATCCTTAAAGAAGTGAATATTCAATTAAAGGCATGATATAAAGATGAGAATCTTGCAAGGGGAAATGAATCTGATCATATTCATAGGGCTTGTTAAAAAAGTGAGGACCTGACATAACCATCAATGAACGATGAATTGCCTCAACTACTTGACAAGTACCCGAATAGTGAGACGTTAAACCAAAAGGATCAAATAATGCAGGACAAATGTCATCAAATTTGTTGATGTGAAAATCGTAAATTAAATGGAATTCATCATGATCAGATGGGACAATTAAAGCATCAAATTCCCAATTAGTAGTTAGAAGAGATAAATATATTTGAAAATCTCTGCCAATTCTTTGACCAATAGAACCAACTTCCTCGTGTGTCAAATGTGACAAACCATTTTCCTGAACTGGTGACAAAATATACAAGCATCATAATCATAAAAATAATTTCAAAGTAATGTCAGCACAATGAAGAATAATTTGATTCACACAATAACTTATGCATTCATTAGCACTTAGGAGGATTGCAAGTGTGATGAAGAACAATATTCGTGATATAAAATTCACAAGAAAAACCAGGAGTTGACTATTCTGAAATGAATTTGATAGGCATGATTTCTTCAACCAAAGATGATTTTCGAAATGATTAACTTCACAGTTCCATGATTCTATGAGAGATACACATTCTTAACCCGAGTTTGATACAAGAGATTTGCATGAAGATAAATAAACTAAGGAATATTCACGAACCTGATTAGAAAAAAATATTGAAAGATCGAAAGGCTACATCTGAAATACCAAACATGTTTCAAGGAGAAATATTCATCAAGTGAAACCATGCAAAGAGAAAGATTTCACAAGGGAAACCAAATTTGACTTAGTTTGGGGACCTTACTAGAGTTGTAAGATCCTAACATAACCATCAACGGAAGTTCAAGTGCCTTGACACCCTTACCAGTCCCGGAACTTCCAAGGATTGTAAAATCACATTTTTAAGATTGAACCAGATCGTGCATGGTGTGAGGATAACTACTACAATTTATTTCAATGGGATCACTAATAACCAATTGGAAACCATCTCTATCCCTGATTTGAATGAATTTTATAACTTCGAAAACCAGATTACTCAAGTAAAATTGTTGGAAATAATACTGAGAGGGGGGCGGGGGGTGAATCAGTATTAGCAAATCAATAACTTTGTCTTTTCATAGTCAGATTCATATACGCTACTTCAGTTAAGGGAACCCGCGTGTACACGCAACTGTGTTTAATGCAACTAGTGTATATCCAGCAAACCTATGATTCAGTTAATTCATCATATGTTGATATTTAATCAGTGCATTAGAACTTCATTAACCATGTAAATAGTAACCAGGTGTAGTAAAAATAGAACATATCATCACACATAAGAAACACACATGAACACCATGATATAAGGTGGAAACCCAATGCAGGACAAAAACCACTTGTTATCGTCTTCCTTTAATATAAGAAAAACATGTTTACAATCTTGTACTAGCACATACTCATAACAGTACACAGGCACCCACCTGTAGAAGGCTACAACCCTCTCTCATTCTCCAGCTGCTACTAGAAGGGAGCTACAACCCCCTAGCTCTTGTACTAGCTGATATGTTTACTAGTATAGGTGCCGGCATACTGAAGGCTACAACCTTCACTCGTTTTCTAGCTGCTACTGGAAGGGAGCTCCAACCCCCTGGCTCTTGTACTGGCTGATATGTTTACCAGTACGTAGGCACTGGCCTACAGAAGGCTACGACCTTCTCTCTTCCTCCAGGGACCACATTTCATAAATTTTCAGACTGGATACACCTGGATCACAACACCATAATATGAAGGCCACATTTCATCCAATTTTCATACTGGACCCATCAACAACATTGAAGCACAAAATCAATCACCACTACAATACAACCATCAACTACACCTGCATCATCAATCTCTAAATCACCCAATACTAAATCACTGAAACACAGTCACTAGAACACAGAGCAGAACACAGAACTCTGCAACTACAACCAGATCCAACTGCAACTTCAAATATCATACTTCATACTGTATACGCTACTCTGATGAGCCAAACCAACGTGTATACACGCTTTTACCAAAGCAAACCCACGTACATATCTGCAAATATTTACTCATAACTTTGCAGCTATTCCAAACATCAATCATACCCAGATCATAACATTTATACAATAAAACATGCATCAATAATTTAGATCTAGTCTATCCATGATCAAACCACATAATGATAATACATTCCAAGCCTTATGATCCTAATCCATCATTCATCATCATCCACATAGGTGCATCCTTGGTTCAGATCAAGCAAATCACAAACCCATAACCAGCATACTGGATCTCCCACTTCATCAGATATTCAATCCTTGCACACTTTCACTTTAGCCTAATGATCTTCTTCTCTTTATATAGATTTAGGCCTCTCTTAATACCATGGTCCAAAACAATGTAGGACCAATACCTTGGACCCAATACTTGGGGTCAATACCTCAGATCAAATACCATGGACTAATACCAAAATACCATGGTCCAAATACCACGGATTAAAACTTAGTTTTCCAACATGTACAGGCCTTTCCTTCTGTGAAAGTGCATGTGTACGTTATACGCGCCATTGTATATAGTGAACCTGCGTGTATACGCAACTTGGTATATAGTGAACCTGTGTATACCTTTTCGTATACACGACTTTGTGTACAATGAACCTATGTGTATACGCGGCTTGGTCAATGGTGAACCTGCGTATACCTTTCCTCTTCATTCTTTGTTGTTTACCTGCTATATTGTGATATTTCATCTGAGAAATTTTCCATCAAGGACAACACCTATGTCATACCTGTATCATAATGCCAACAAAAATAATCTTCTGATCGCAAATCCGAAGATGAATGAATCGAGGAAATTTCTTGAGCAAGCTTATTTGAATAATTATTTTTATACAAAACAAGAGATGATGAGGGATGGAAAGGATACTCGATGCTTTGATTGTTTTCTCTTTCATCATGGACATCCTCACCACCTTGTTCCAATTGAGAAGTTAACTCATCGGATGAATAACTTGAAGAGCATGGAGTGTCTCCATCGCAAGTAGATGCATCACAAACAATAGGGCACAAGGGATAGTGAGATAAAGAGGAAGTTATGATAGAAACATCTTCTTTGATTGAATCATATTCTATATCTAAATTGAAATATTCATGAGAAATTGAAAGATCAGTTGATGCACTTGGGCATTCGTAATCGTCTACATCAATAGAGTCATCATCATCGAAATGATTGTTTCCCAAGGCTACAGATTGATTCGAAGAAAAACAACCCAAGAATGGAAATGCATCATCTTGAAATGGGAGACTTTGAAAAAGGGGAGAGAGATCAAAAGTCTCTTCGCTTTCCTCCTCCTCTACTAGTGTAATGTGACTTCCTTTTATCTAATCGCAAATTGAACTAGCAACTCAAAAATCAAGAGAGCATGAAGAGCTAGTTAGTGGAGCGGATTGATCAAGCAGATCATGATACACAGAGTGATGACATGTAGATAATAGAGGATGACAAATGTCCCTTGAAGGAGTAAGACTTTCAATGGAACCATATTCGAGATCGATGTTAAGAGTGCTAATGTCATCTTGAGGAATGAAAGGATTAGCCTTCACCCTAGGCTCCATGAGCCACTTCGGGGTTTCTTTCATTAGATATAAATCATGAGAAGTGGAAGGAGGATGAATAGATGGATTAGGAATTTGATTTGTGGATTTCCGAACTTTATTATCATCGCAAGGAGGTACCCACATCAAGACTGGAAAAGGAGGAGGACAAGGAATAAAAGTAATAGTAGGTTCCTCGTCTGAAATTTGAGGTGTCTCATGGTTTACAAGAGTAAGGGAAGTAAAAGCATCATGGGGTTTAGATTCATTGTGCAAAGAGATATGAACCAAATTCTTAAACTTATGTTTAACGAAATCCCAATCCATTTCTTCTCCCAAAAGTTCATAACAAAGGTGAAGGAATCAATTGTAAAAATCCTCAACTGATTCATTAGGCTTCATTATTAGTTTATTAATTCTTTTAATAACATTGTGATAATCATACATGTCAAATTCTTTATGAAGTTACTTTTCAAGTTGGTCAAATGAATGGGTAGAAGCAACGGGTAATGTATGACACCATCGATTAACTTAACCTTCAAATGTCAGGGTGAGTAATCTAGCCATGAAATCCTTGCAATGTATTCCATTAGAAAGGGAAAAATGGACAACTTGAAACAGATGTTCACGAAGATTTAATTCACCCTTGCCATCAAAATTGAACTGGGACAGGTTATGGAAAACTTCCATAGGGATGGTAAGATTAGGATCTTTATAAAAAAATCTCAAGATTATGATTTGGGGAAGAACCATTTTGAATAATAGATTCAAAGAAGACTCAATGGGCACAACCTGTCGTTTGGACCTCCTTCTAGAGCCATTTGTTGATGGTGTTGGAAATTTTTCAACCAAGGAGGTCTCCTTGATGTGAAGTCCCAATTATAGCTCACACAATTTGGAATGGGAGCCCCATTCGAAGTATTCACATGATTTCCATACATTCTTAGAGATTTTCCTTGGATTTAGTTGTTAGCAAGAGAGAGAAGCATGTATGTGCCTTTGTGAAAAGAAATTAAATGTGCCTGATGGATGTTTAATTGCAGGTGTATCAAGGTTCTTATACTGTAGAGGGAGGAGAAGTGGGCCTCTTAAGAGAGAGGTAATAATACCACCCTGTTAAAGGAGCACATAAGCAAGATATATCCATCTAACATCTAGTGGAATAGTCCACAAAGATGCAACATGAATTGCAACCATTACAACACAATCTCAATATGATAAGCACTAAAATAACTGAAATAGTTCAACTACTTTAGTATAGGTGAAAACAAACATGAATCGTAAACATTCATAGAACAATCTTACAAATATTCACAATCCATGCATGAAAACGTGTTGGCCATCAGGCTTCGAGTATTAAGTAAAATTCCCAAGACATATGTATACAACAAACACCACTATCTCCAATAGTGGAGCGTTGGAGCCACTACTTGCTCCCCAAAAGAATGAGCTTGTCTCTCTGATGCCTTGAGGTAGGAGTGTAGAATTTCCTGCAAATTCTCTACAAATCTACCTCTGAGATATATGTAGAAAATCTGACTATAGATTAACTCGATAATGCAATATACCAAAGCAAAATATTGTAATCTACTTCTACTATCAAACTTGTGGAAGCTTAAAGATAGAGCAAGAATCGAGCTGAACACATATAACCGGAAGAAGAATAATCAATGCACATGAAACACAGAAAATACTCAGGGGAAAGCCTCAACTAAAAACCCCACTATCTGTATTATCATACAAGGTGAAATACAGCAGAATTATACAAAGCCTTAGCTCTCATAGCTAGCCAACTCTCAGTACAATCCTCCTAGATTCTCATAGGCAAACAAAGCTTCTCACAAGCCTTCTCGTTTGTCCTCCAAGCCTCCTATTTCCTTGTGCAGTTTCTCCTAGGTGATCCTCCTGTTACCAAGTGTAACACTGATCTCTCACACTGATCTCACACCCTATAAAACTGTGCAATCCTCAAGGAACCTTATTCCTTCTACATGGATGAGTTTCCTTTATAGGAAAACTCATGCAACTGATAGTAACTTGTCCTTGACATTTAGCTCAAATGGGTTTTTCTCAGAACAGACATGCATGAGTTTCTGATGAGGAAATCTTTAGTTATCTGGAGTACACTAGTTGAGTGCATGCATGCATCAACTGACTGATAACTCACAATTAGTTCCTCAAATAGTTTGTAACTAATTTAACTGGACTTAACTCAGTAAACTTAGCTAACTAATTACAACTCAAATATAACTCAATCTTATCTCCTTAATTAAGGGATAATATCCTTAATTTAAGGGATAATTGTTGCATGACTTCAGAAAGACTTCTAACTTGAATTTCTCCAACTAATTAACTCAAGATGAATTAATTAATTATTTTTCAAGTAGCTAGTGAGACTTAATTCGAATTTTAATTCAAGAACAAATTAAAATTCGAATATTCTAGATTCTATTTTTTATCATTTCTTGTTGCTATTTTCAACAAGGAGCCAAGGTGAAAATTACTTTTCTTATACAATGAGGGTGTATATATAATCAATGGGATGATACTTCACCTCCCTTGTGACTCTTTGAATACCCTCATGATTGTTTGAATTCTTATGAATTTTTTACTTTACATGGCTCTTCATATTCAATACATGTCCTTTGGACTTCCACTTTACAATACATTTTTGAAAAGGAATTTACATAATCCACAAAAGTGATGTGGCATATGTTACTCATGACATGACATGACATGAAACTAATGGCATGGAAGGCATGATGACAAGGAAATTTCAAGTCACATTTTGTTGATGCTTTCTTTGTGTTTTCTTGAAAAGATGGTGCATGTTCTTCTTCTTCCTCATTCTTATGGATTGAATATAATGAGTCTTCAATATGGTCTTGATCTTCCATATTCTGTTATAATCCAGTGTTCCTTCATCTTATTTCCTGATGATCATATTATCTCCTCAGCTCCTTAGGTGTCTTCTAGCATGTCCTCCTTTCCTATCTCCTTCTTCATCATCTTTCCATAGCATGATAGAGTACCTGCATTTGCAATCTACTCATGACAAGATGACATCAGTCTGATAAACCTCTAGTCTAAGATGTTGCATGATGATCCATTGAATGAGATGGAACCGGGTGACAGGCTAAGGGAGAGGTTCAATGACTGCACAATTATATAGCTTAGGTAGTTAAGGGTTGAGCTCGAGCCTTGAGATTGCACAATGTGCAATTCAGGCTTGGGCTAAGAAAAAATATTGCATAGCTAGAGAGCTCAGGGAGCCAGGTTGATGGCTTGAGCATTGATTTTTCTCACTGTCCAATTCTGGAAGGCAGATGAGGCCAAGTGATTTCACATTTGAGCATTTAAAGAGCTTAGGGTTGACTTTTGAGTCTTTTGATTGCACAATGCACACTACTACCTAGGAAGGAGAGAGAAATTATGCAATTTTTGGGGTGAAAGACTGATATTGAGCACTGTGATTGCATAGTGCACAACCTTGGAAGGCATGAACTATTCATTGCATAGTGCCAAGAGGTGGGGTTGCAGCTTGATGGCTGATACCATGCAATGCACAATTCAGGATGGTTGTATGAGGCTAGGTTGTATGGTCGGGAAGTTTTCCAAATTTGACTAATTGTGGGATCTGTACTACTGATGTGAATAGTGACAAGACGTTATTGTGATCACACACTTATAAACTTGAAAAAAAAAATAGATCATCCACAACACATGAGCAACATACTTCCCTTAGTGAAACATCTTTGTGACAACTTATGATAAGTGCGACACCAAAGATACACTTTGCGATGATCGTGACGACACTTGTACATCAGTGCTTGAAACCTTGGGAATGAGTGCGATAGATATTTACATGGTAAGTACAACTCATTAACACAAATATTACCCCTTAAAACTTAGAAAAACTAGATTTCGTGCATTTTGTGACACTCCACATGCCAAAAGACGAAATTTACCATATGAATAGAAAAGGGAGAATGACACTTGTGATATGCGGACGACAATGAAAGTGAAGCCTATCAGAGTGAAAATAACATTAAAATGACACTAATTAAAGTGAAATAAAGAAAAAGAGACAGTCAAAAGCATGAAAACGACACTCATGAAAGTGAAGGTGCACAAAAGAGACAATTTGAAGAACTCACTTGAATAGAAGTACAAGCGTAGCCAAAAGTGAGGGATTGTCAATAACAGTGCACATTGACTATCAGCATGGGTTGAACATTGCACAGACAATGCCTTAATGGACAATGTTATGCTTGTTTAAGCTTGTGTAAAGGATTGTGCTCATGAAATTATTGTAAACTAAGCATGTGTGAGAAAGTGACTTCAATTGATCAAGAAGTGAAAAAATAAGCATGTGTGAGAAAGTGACTTTATTTGATCAAGAAGTGACCATGGAACGATCGATCGCTAGATCCATAGTAGGCTCCAAAATTCAAGTGTAGGTAAAATTTTGGAGGGTGTTTGTCATAGCAATAATAGAAAGGTATCTGACTTGAGGGGTAATGACCTAGGGGAACTGCTCCTATATTTTTTAGACCTAGGGGAATGGTTCTAGGCTGAAAAGGATCAAGAGAGATACCGACAGAAGGAAATGGGCCTAAAGGAGTTGCACCTGAAGGTTGAGTTGAGTTGGGAGCAGGGGGTTACAAAAGGGTTGGATGCTATGAATGCATACCATGTCACTTGTTGGTGACCCATGACACTTGGAGCATGCAAACGCTGGACGTGCTAGACTTAGAAGGGGTAGGTGGTGGGACATAATAATCCCCAAGAAGCATGGAATATTTATAAACTCCAAGAGACACATCAACAAAGGTAGGGAAAGATTGATTTCCAATCATATATGAAATAGTGGTCTAAGGAGAGGCTTGAGACTAAGGGTCATAGTAATTCAACTAATCGATAGTGATGATCTTTCCATTGTGAGCAAAACACATCTTGTGAAAGATAGTGGATGAGACAACAGAAATGGAATAGGTGTAGCTACGAACCAAGAGGATGTTTCAATCTAATGAGGCATCAATGAATTTGATATCAGTTGCGACTATCTTTCCAGCAATGGTGATGGTATAATTGCGATATAAACTGAGGGGCTATGAGGGATGACCATCGCAAACACGAAGAGTGATAATGGATGGAGATAGGATAGGGCAACCAAGTTTCTTGCAAACACTGGCAGACATCACATAGGTGGAGGTGTATTCATCTATGATGCATCGCTGGACCATGGAGTTATTTACAGAGACTAGTATTTGAAAGGAAACTGATGAAGGAAAGGGGGGATGTTTTTCTTTTTTAATGTCAAATAAAATCAGATGATCGTTAGAGGGATCCACAATTCAGATAGTACAACTTTATGTTGGAATGGGAACATATGGAGGACATCCAGCATTGATATTGCAGTAGGAGACTATTCCAAGTCATCTACTATGCTATAGGTATGGGATGCTTTAGAAGAACTAACATTTTGACGTAATAGAACTTTGGGATCTTAGGGGAACCTTGAGTTTAGATAGAGGAATCTATAAGGTGTTGTTTGGTGATGATATAGGATTAGTGGAAATTTTGGGTTGGGACTCAGTTGTTAAATTCACAGGAGGCTTGTCGTATTGGTGCAATCGAGTCTATAGGTTGACTTGTTCAGTGTTTACCTCTTTATAATTCATCATGAGGATTTGGTAATTGTTATTGCTGGATTGTGAAGGTTGGGGGGTACATTACCTTATGCAGGTTGGGAAATTGCATATCTTTTATGGGGAAAAGGATTTATAAGCACAATTGGTTGTGA
Organism: Pinus tabuliformis; assembly: GCA_031772625.1. Lineage (NCBI taxonomy): Eukaryota > Viridiplantae > Streptophyta > Pinopsida > Pinales > Pinaceae > Pinus > Pinus tabuliformis. The sequence goes on along the minus strand of CM062818.1, from coordinate 845,556,190 downwards.
TTAAGTAGGAGGGGTAGGAGGTGGAAGACCGAGCTGAGGTTATATAGAAGCAACTTCTTGAGCTTCCCATGCTTAACATATTTGAGGTAAAAGGGGACATTCATGAGCATAATGGATGAATACACCACAACATGCACAATTTTTGTTCGTTCAAAGATCCTTGTTTTTCTTGGGTTGTCCACCCTATTGTTGGGTTGCGAGAATAGGCTAGTTACCCTTAGGGGCATTAGGTGGTGGACCTTGGTTACCTTGATTACCTTGATATGGTTGGTTTCACTTACCCTTCCCCTTATTCATTCTCTTTCAGTTAGGGGGATTGGTTGCACTATGTTGAGCATACACTTGACCTTGAGGAGGTGGTTGCTATTGTGGCATAGGTGGAGGATTCATGGGAGGTTGAGGTGGTTGGCTCATAGGGGATGGAGCATTGTGAAATGAATAAGGATAGAAAGGACTCACGAGAATGTTGGGATAACCTGGTGGAGCAACAACTTTCCCTGGCATCGACTAATGTGGAGGGGAATGTGCATATGACGTGCATGTGCCTTGGTAAGCATTGACATGTGAAGGATCAAGAGGAGGATAAGTGTAAGTGGAATTGGTTCCCCCTTGGGTTTGAGGATATGGTTGAGGTTGAGGGAATTAGATAGATATAACGATACCATCAACGAGGTGAGATGCCCCCAGTGCATTAGCAACACTAGGTTAAGGCAAATCGGGAAGGATAGTATAAACATAACTTGACTGGGAATATATTAAGTCATATTTCAAATCTATATAGAGCACTTTCTCCTAAGACTGAGGGAAGTGATAGGTGACATCCTTACCTATGTGGGCCAAAAGTGTTATAAGAAACCAATCCATATAAATACAGTCTTCAAATTCAGGGGCCCTACACAAGCTCCTCCTTTTGCACCATTCTTGAACATGGTCAGATAGGCAGGTGGTAGAAGTTTGATTAAAAGAGGTCAAGGGTTCGATATTGATGTCATATCGAAGAGGTAACTGGAAGTATGATAGAAATTCTTTGGCAAGAGTTTTGAAGGTAGAATGGGAGGCATGCGTTTGGTTGACATACCACTTGGAAGCTTCTCCAATAAGGGTGCATTGGAAAAGTTGAAGATGAATGGAGTCTTCAATGATGGAATCAAATGAACAACACATATGAAAAGAGCAAACATGATTTTTGGGGTCTTCTCCAGGATTACCTTCGAACTTGGGGATGTCAGAAGGAAGTTTGGTAGGCATAGCAAGACAATTTGGGTCATGGAGAAGAGGATCGTTGATGAGTTGGCTGAAATCAGGAAGGCTCAAGCTAGGCATATAAGGTAGAAATTGAATATTAGTGACATGTTGTAGCAGTTATAACCACCCTCTGAATTTTTTCCTTCACTTCGTTTTGGAGCCTCCCTCCTCGAAATATTAGTAGCCATCTTGTACTACTCAGGTACCTATGTTTCATTTGATTTTATCTTTCACTTAAAATCTTATGTTCACTTACTTGCTCTGTCGACTAACCACAAGTTGACCCAGTAGCTTGGTTCACATCTCGTCTTTGTGCTACCGGGGAAAACTATGAAATCCTAGAGGGCAACCTCCTTTCACTTAGGAATTGCGCAGAGCAAGTCAGTAGCCTTGCTCTGGAAAATTGCATAGAGAAGGCAACCCAATTTTGCTCTGGAAAATTGCAGAAACAATCCCGACAGTGAGCTGAGGCTTAGAACTGCATTGAACTAGCAGGAAACCAAAACTTCTCTAGGAAATTGTGTAGAAATTGAGAGATAGTCGAAGCCACTCAGCCTAGAAGCAGCGCAGAAACTTCCCTTCAGTGGCGTATCTGTTGCATGTGCCGATAAGTTTTCTGGTTCCCTCTAGAATAACACAATTCTTCCTTGCATGCATGGAAACTTTTCCTGAAAAAGAAAAAAGCAAAAAAGCATCCCTAGATTTTAGGGAACTATTTTTAGCACTAGGAGTTACATGCAAAGTTTATTTTAGAAACTTCCTGCCAAGTGTCACTTTTTCCTAGATTTGTGGCATGTGCATCATAAAGCCTAAATCTAACAAAGTTATTTAATGGACACCCCAAAGCTCATTCTTCACATCCAATCTTGGAGTTGTGGCATTATCAAGGAATCTAGGAACCTTCAACATAGTCGACACAACTTTTTCAGTTAAGTTTTGATTTTCATGTCTTTTACTGCTTTTACTATCGCTTTTCATTTCTTGGCTTGTATGAGTGTTTTTTTCCTTGTTTTAATGAATGATTACTGGCGTTTCAATGTATTTTAACTTGTAGAAGTGTTATTTCAAGTTTTTCATTGCATTTCCTTAGTGTCACATGCATAACCATGTTTCTGCACTGACATTCACCGTTACGACGACTCCCTTCATGAGCTTCATTGTTGTTCCATTTGACTGATTTCTACACTTTCTTGGATTACGTGCATGTTTGTTCACTCAGATCTAGAACGTCATTTCACACTCATTCAATCCTTTTATTTTCAAGTTACCCTTGGGAAAATCTGGTTTGCCTTAGCCCAGATCTTGCTTCTCCTGCCATGCACTGTGCATCCCCGGAAGTCAAGGCTCTACCTTGCCTCCAGGAATTGCGCAGAGGTTGCCTCACACTACCCACAACTATCCTCTGTGCAATCTTGGGAGATAGTGCCTAGTCCTGCCCACTAGGACTATGCAATGCGCAATTACAACCAGAAATCCACCTAGACTGAATTGTGCATTACGCAGTTCCAGTCCATAGTTAGCCTCTCTAGATTGTTCTCTATGTACTTTTAGTCATCAATAGGCCTCACTGGCAGTTGGGACTACACAATGTATAGTTCCAACTAACAATCTCCTAGCCTCTCAGTGTTAATGATCTGCAATATTGCCCAACGGTCACTTAGTTTGTTGCATGATTGATTTCTGAGTTGCTTTATGTGTTCAGTTAACAGTGGCTTGCCGTGAGTGTATTCTTTATCTCCAGGTAGAATAGGTGTTCAACATCTTCTTAGTAGTATAGGTAACATGGCCTCCAAGAGAGTTGGATCAAAGGACAGAGTTGAAAGTAGTACTGGCGATGTGGTTGAACAAGTGTCTGTGAGATTTCCCATTTATGAAGACACACATCTATTCATTGAGAAAGACATCAATATCACATGGTAAGACATCAACACTATATTTGTAGGCAAATTTGAGGAGAATCTGGAGGACCGTCATGTCTATGTTAACATTCATAAGTCAGGATTGTACAAGGTTACATGCAGGTATCCCACCTTCCCATGCACAGACGTGATCCACTAGGTTGTCTCACACACTGATCCTAAGACAATGATACTGAGCAGTGTCAGTGGAGCAAATCTTTCTACCTTTAGGGTGGAAGATTATTAATAGATGTATCATTTACCAGAGCCGGTGAACATGATGGATGCACCATTCTACACTCCCAACAACAACGCGAACACATGAGACATCTTAAAACATTGGGTAAGGGAGCCATAAAAATTTAGGATGGTACCCAACCAAATATACAAGAAAAATACACTCAAGAAGTCTTATCAACCCTTAGTCGTATTTTCATGTCGCTTGTATGGCCAAGAGAGTATGGAGAGCTTCCTGCAGAGTTGGGTTGTTATGTTGGATTAGCTTGCAAGTGAAAGAAAGCCTTTCAACCAGTCCTATACGTTGGCTCTTCAGCTAAAAGTGCATGTATCGAATTCCTGAAGTCCACCCAAGGATCAACAAGCAAGATTCTTTATGTCTGCCTACCTTCTCGATGCAATATGTGCCCGTCAATATTTTCCTAGCATGAGTTTGGCATGGACACCTTCAGATAATGTCGTGAACATATATTGCAAGTTTCTCTTAGAGTGAAACTACCGAGAAGTCTGACATGAAGGAAATCCTTTCAATTGGTCTGACATGTTAGCTCTTCAACTAAAAGTGCATGTATCAAATTCTTGGAGTCCACCCAAGGATCAACAAGCAAGATCATTCATGTCTGCCTACCTGCTCGATGTAATATGTTCCCATCAACAGTTTCCTGACATGAGGTGGGCATGGACACCTTTAGAGAATGTTGTGAACATATATTGCAAGTTGCTCTCAGAGTGCATCTACCGAGGCTTCATGGCTAGGCTATCTGATCACTTCACTGCCCCTCTGTACATGGTGATCTTTGAACAAGATCTGCAGTGCATGTCTCAGGCAGCAATGGAGCCATTAATGGAAATTGTAGATTGGTATGCCTCACCCGATGGCACCTTCATCAGGATGTATAGTGTGGAGAAGGAACCACATTTGTTGCCAAAGTTAGCCAAGGACAAGTTGGTCATGCAAGAGGTTTCATACCACATCTCGACATGGTTATCAGCTGGAGTGCATAGGAAAAAGAAGGCACCATGGCCTATGCTTCCTTTGTGAATTGGGTTGTAAGCGATCCGGAGTTTGAAAGGCGATGCCAAAGTTAATGACTTCAAGAAGTTTAAGTTCAACACCAATAGTTTCAATCCATACTATCTAGATGGCTTATAAAAGGACCATTGTACGAGAGTGTACTATCCTTGGATCCACAGGGCATTTCATTGGCCAGAGGAAGTAGAGTGGCTAGCACCACTCAAGGTAGTGGCAACATAGGGAAAAAAAAAACAACAGCAGTAAGCAACAAACCTGCGCAAGACAAAGGCAAGAGGAATATTTCCGAATGCACAGAGGCAGAGAAAAACTACATGTTTAATGAAGATCCAATTGTTGAGAGAGTATCTTTGGAGATAGAAGCAAAGAGGTGACAATGCGACAAGAGAGAAGTGCAAAAAATAAGAGATAAGAAAAGAGTGGAAGAGACGGAGAGGAAGTTGCAAGAAGTAGAGGAGAACCTCAAAGAAGAACAAGAGTTGCACAAAGAGAGAAGGAAGCGCAGTAAGAAATGAAATAAGAACAAGAACAAAAGGAAGTGTATGATGCTCATACATCATAAATTACACCGATATAGATTGAAGACTCAGATCCACCAGAAGCAGATGATTAATAGGGTGAGCATTCACAGGACCATGAACTTTCTCAACAGGATTAACTGATAGTAGAACTGATGGACAAAGAGATGGTACAACCCAAACAGGATCAAGACACTAACCTAATGCCAAAAGCAATTGAATTCACCCCACAGGCTTCACCAACTCGAATAACAAAGTAAGTCCCAAGTGAATAAGGGGATACCATTCTCCTTGAAGATGATCCAGGAACAGATGTGTACAACATAGCCTTTAATGAGTCACAACACAAAGTTGTACAGGCACACAGAGCACACATCCTAGATGAGCATGCATCACCTGCGCACTCTAAAGAATAGGTGATTGTGTCAGATGTACGAATACATCCAGTTGCCTTAGCCAATTATATGAAGGCTTATGTCAAAGCCACAAGTCAAGTGTGAAGTTTTTGAGAGTATAAAATGAGCACATGCCTAAGGAATTGTAAGCAGTTAGGCAGAGAGAGGAACAATCAATAGGATCCGCCAGAGTAGAGATGAAGAAAGTGATACTTGCTAAAGTATCAACTCTTGAGACAGTCATGCAGAGACTATATGACATGTTCATCACCGTGCACAAGGCAGTTGTCCATCTACATGGTCATCAGCACCGCTGCATCAAGATAGTGCGCACACTCACAAACATACATCTCATTGTTGATCATGTATATACATGGACAATGAGGTACAAGGGATCCCCACTTCACTTGCACAATATGATGAAGTCACAGGTAGAGTTGGACAAAGAATGCATCCAGAGTCTAATCCAGAACTAGGAGTAAATCCCGCTGCTCATCACCAATGTTGAGGCTTCATACACACAGTTGGTTAGGAATTTGGATGTCGTGGTGAGAAAGCAAAACACCCCATCAATTGGAACACTCACCGAAGCTAAAGAGAAGAACCAAATCCGATTGGAGCTAGAAAGGTAATTTGATCAGTTGATGCACATGGCCACCAATGCAAATTTGCAAATCAACGCAAAGAACATGCATAGATATGTTGTTGGTTCAACCATGCTCAGGACTAAGATTTGCATGTTACAGGATGGGTTGGACAGAGGTTCCAAATCAATATACCTAGAGGTGATGGAGGAAAGAGTTTGTTTCTGTTGGAAATACTGAGAGGGGGGTGAATCAGTATTTCTTTTTCCCACTATTGTTTTACTAGTTAAAACATATATGTTCAGAACACAAAATGAACAGCAGGAATAAATGCTTTTATTAATATAATTGTGCAGTAAAATAAATACAATAGATAGATGGTCACAATTGGTTGCCAAGCTCCAACTTGGACTTTGGTGAGGCTCCAACCTCCAGAGCACCAACTCTACTTTGCCAAGACACCAATCTTGGACTTAGGAGCACCAACTCCCAAGGACTTCAATCCTATTCAATTCTGAGCCTCCAACCTCTTTGGTATACACTGGTGTGCTGCTGCACTCTTTTCAGCTTCCACTGCTTCTGCTGCCTCCTTTGCTTTTGCTGCCCCCTTTGCTTCTGCTTCTTCCACTATCTCATATTCAGGTTATCCCATATCCCAACCATGCATAAGTTCTCTGTTTTTGCTGCTTTTATATGCTCCATGCCTCTGTCCCTTCATTTCCTCTTTCTCACTGGCTCTTTGACTTCCTTTTCGTCACAGGCTCTTCGGCTTCCTTACTTTACATTTCCACTGTCTCATCGTTTGCTTCTTCAGCTTCCCACTTTTGCTTTCGTCTGTCTATCAAACGTTCCAATATTCACAGGACACGTACAAGAGGAAGAGAGGCCGCATACACAGAGAATACTTATTACAAGTTATACCTGTAACAACGTTCCTTTTATCCATAATTATTTTGACAAACACAGGGCTTTATAGTGTTTACGGAGGCTTTCATTTGGAGAGACTATACCATCAGGGCGAGCCCACACATCATGTTACCACCGGCATCATTCTGTCTATCGACACTGTCATCATATGCATTATGGCCCTTCAAACCGCGCGCAAGGCAAATATGAATTACACAGGAAATATGAGCAAAAACAGGTGAAAAAGGCTAAAGGACGGACTTCAAGAGTTATTCACCCGCAACTATAATGTATCGGGTCCGCCTTGTAATCGCAATTGGCGCTTTCATGTGGCAGGGTCTTAATGTGATTGTGATGGATGCAAAAATGCATTGAACCATAATTTAATCCCGCATCGGGTCCATGCCCATATCGCAATCGGCGTTTTGAAGTGGGAGGCTTTTATAAACTGTGCGATGGAGGCGATGTATTATAAAGTCCCTTTAAAATTCCCATCAGGTCCGCCACCTCATATCGCAATCGGAGGATTGGGATGGACGGCCCTATATACATTGTGACATACTGCGGATGCAACATTATTATAAACCATATTTGAAATGCCATCAGGTCCATTTCAATTGGGTCGATATGTCATCGGGTTACTTAGCCGAAACCCCGATGCCGATATGCCGAAACACATATATGCGATATTGTTATGTGATATGCCGTCGGGTCCATATGATATCGCAATCGGAGGATTGGGCGGTGGCACAAGGCTGAACCCCCGATTAGCGATGCGCCGATATATGCCGAGATATATATTAATACTTATGTAATTGGGATATATCCGCCGAAAGGGGAAAATGCATACATCCTATTGCTTATTGAATAAAGCATATTTATATGGGTTTTATCGCACCCAAATAACTCTCGATAATATTAATGCATGCATATATGGGTTTTAATAAGCCCAATACCTCCCGATAAGCTGTGTATGCTCTTGTAGGTTCTTCGTGGGCATGTATTACATGTAGCACTCCTCCAATATGGCTCCTCTTGCTCTGATATCCTCCGTTTTCTCCTCTTCTTTGGCATATATATATGGCTCCATCTGCTCTTTTGATGGCTCTGTGTGCTCTGTTAGATCCTCTCATCTCCATTTGCTCCTGTTTGCTCCTCTTCTTTGGCATATGTATGGCATATATATATTCTCTGTTCTGCTTGCTTTGTTTGCTCCTGTAGCTCCGCTAACTCTATCTGCTCCATTTGCTCCTCTAGTGGCTTCATGCTCTGTTAGCTCCTCCGATGGCTCCGATATGCTCTGTCTCCTCCTCTTGAATATTGCCATATTGACATCAATGACAATCTGTGTCCAACAATCTCCCCCTTTGTTATTGATGGCAATATTCTTCTGCCTTCTCCCCCTTTGACATCAATGGCAAAGGAATGCATACAAACTCCCCCTGTCAAGCTATCCCCCCCGTCCTACTGCATCTTTATGAATAAACTTGAGTGATGACAAAGAAATAACCCCCATTTTTTGTCGCAGGTGTTCGAATGCTTCCCGAGGAAGAGGTTTAGTGAAAATATCAGCTATCTTCTCCTTAGTACTTATATATTCCAGAGCGATGTTTTGTTCAGCTAATTGCTCACGGAGGAAATGATACTTGATTGGTATATGTTTGGTTCTTGAGTGCATCACTGGATTTTTATTGAGACTGATAGCACTAGTGTTGTCACAATAAACAGTAATTGGTTGATCTGTACATATGTTGACATCCTTTAGTGCTTCCTTCATCCATAGTATCTGAGTGCAACAGTCTGCTGCAGCAATATACTCGGCTTCGGTTGTGGATAATGATATGGATGATTATTTTTTGCTGAGCCAGGATACCAAACAGTCTCCTAGGAAGAATCCATTTCCACTAGTACTTTTCTGATCATCTATATTTCTAGCCCAATCAGCATCGGTGTATGCAGTTACAGTCAGTGTTGAGCTCCTTGGGTACCAAAGACCGAAATCTGAAGTTCCCTTCAGATATCTGAGGATTCTTTTTACGGCTAATAAATATGATTGTTTGGGAGCTGATTGAAATCTTCCCACCATTCCTACTGCTTGCATTATGTCTGGTCGTGTAGCTGTTAAGTATAGGAGGGCTCCAATCATTGACCTGTAATGAGTTGCATCTACTAGAGGGGAGTCATCATCTTTTCTCAGTTTGCATTTTGTGGTCATGGGAGTGCTCATGGGTGCACAGTCCTCCATTCCATATTTTTTGAGCATGTCTTTTAGATATTTGGCTTGAGATATACACAATCCTGCTCTGGTTTGAGATACTTGAAGTCCAAGGAAGTGGGACAGTTCTCCTATCATTGACATCTCAAATTCTTTTGCCATGCTTTGAGAAAATTCATGGCTCATTTCATCATTATTACTAGCAAAAATCAGATCATCGACATAAACAAGAGCAACTAGTAACTTACCTTGATCTATCTTTATGTATAGATTGCTTCCAGCCACTCCATTTTTGAAGCCTTGTTGTTGGAGATAGTTATCCAGTCTTGCATACCAAGCTCTAGGAGCTTGTTTCAACCCATACAAAGCCTTTTTCAACTTACAGACTAGGTCCTTTCCTGCTGTCAGATCAAAACCTTCTGGCTGCTCCATGTAGACTTCCTCCTTGAGTTCCCCATTTAGAAATGCTGATTTCATGTCCATTTGATAGATTTTGAATCCTTTCGAGCAAGCAAATGCTAAGAACATCCTGATAGCTTCCATACGGGCCACTGGTGCAAATGTCTCTTCAAAGTCAACTCCTTCAATTTGTGAATAGCCTTTGCAGACAAGTCTTGCCTTGTTTCTGATAACCTGTCCTTCCTCATTCATTTTATTTTTGAACACCCATTTGGTTCCTACAATGTTTTTGTCCTTTGGATGAGGTACCAGTTCCCATGTCTTTTTCTTCTCAATTTGGGACATTTCTTCTTCCATTGCTTTTACCCAATGAGGATCCTTGCTTGCTTCTGTGAATGTTTCTAGTTCTATCATAGATAGGAGGGCAACGGCTTTTCTCTTGGGTGAGGTTGTTATCCTTCTTATAGTTTGCACACCTTCATCTCTATTGCCAATGATCTGTTCTTCAGGATGGTATCTTTCTACATACTTCATCTTTGAAGGAGTATGAGATGGTTCTCTTTCCTCTTCTTCTTCTTCATCATCTATCTCTTATTCTTTAGGTTCTTCTTCTTCAATGAGAAAGTCATCTTCCTGTTCTTCAATTTCCTTTTCTAGAAGATCTTCATCAACCTTTACATCGATGCTTTCCACTATTTTCTTCAGTCGAAAATTGTAGCACTTGTAAGCCTTGCTCCGTGGAGAGTATCCAAGAAATATCCCCTCATCAACCCGAGAATCAAATTTTCCAGATGAACCATCATTTATTTTTATGAAGCACTTGCTTCCAAATATTTTGAAGTACTTCACCGAAGCAGGTCTCCCTTTCCATAGCTCATAAGGAGTTTTGTCACAATTTGGTCTTAATTGAGTCTAATTCAGTGTATAGACAACTGTCCCTACTGCTTCCTTCCAGAATTTACGTTGTAGGTCTGCTGCTAACAACATGGTTCTTGCCATTTCTTGGATAGTTCGGTTTCGTCTTTCAACTACTCCATTTTGCTGAGGTGTTCTGGCAGCCGAGAATTCCCTTTTAATTCCATGAATATTGCAGAACTCACTGAACTCGTTTGATGTGAATTATCCTCCTCTGTCTGTTCTGAGACACTTAATTTTTTAATCTTTTTCGTTTTCTATAAGGGCTTTTAGATTCTTAAAACACTCAAAAGTTTCAGATTTATACTTTATGAAATATATCCACATCATTCTAGTATAATCATCAACAAATAACACAAAGTACCTTTCTCCTTGGAGTGCTTGATTTCTAGTTGGCCCACACACATCAGCATGGATGATCTCCAAGGGCTTTGATGTACAGTGTTCCTTTGTCTTGTGGCTAGTTCTGGTCTGTTTTCCATGTTGACATGGACCACACACTGCTTGCTTTGGTTTGGACAACCTTGGGATGTCTTGAACAACTTTGATCTTGCTGATATTGACCAGATTTTCGAAGCTGGTATGTCCAAGTCTCTTGTGCCACAGCCAACTCTCATCTGCCTGACTCAAGTAGCATTTGCTTTCCTGAATCTTGTTCAGAACGTAAATATTGTCTGGTGTTCTCACTCCTTTTACCACAAGTTTCCCTGAGGCAGAGTTCCTTATTTCACAGTCTTTGGTGCTGAAAAAAACCTTATGTCCTTGATCACAAATTTGGCTGACACTCAGAAGGTTGTGTTTGAGTCCGTCAACCAGCAAAGCATCTTGAGCTTTTCCTTTTCCATTGATCAGAGTAACTGTTCCTCTTCCTGCAATTTTACCAGTTCCGCTTCCAAAGGACACATTCCCTTCCTTTTTGCTCAGTGAGATAAATTTCCTTCTGTCTCCTGTCATGTGTCTGGAGCACCCACTATCCACAAACCACTGGTTTCCATTATTTTGTGCAAATAGATCCAGGCCGCATTTGTCCATTGCAGAGATCTTGCTACTCGTCTTTCTTCCTTTGAGTGGGCAGTTTTGTTCATAGTGTCCATTATTGTAGCAAAAGAGAAAGTCATATCAAATTTAGTCAAGGGATCGAATGAATTGAAGGTTTTGATTTGTCCCTGTCTTTTGGGAGCATATGAGTTGATTACTCAGTCCTTTTGCATTGTCTTTTCACTTTTGCGAGCCATACAGTGTCTAGCTTGGTGACCGAAGTTTTTATAGTGAAAACAGTGTCCAAGAAATATGGTTTTGAAGCAACCACGGTTTAATTCGTTTTCCTTTCTGAGAATTACTCCTCCCTCATCCTTTGGATTTTTTATGGGCCCTTGGTGGAGTACAGGTTTGTATTTGCTGTAGTGTCCATGATTCGACTCCACATTCTTCTTTGGAGTAACTCTTTCTTTATTCTTGGAATCTGGGATGCAATTTTGATAAGATACTTCTTCATCTTTTGGGTTGCAGGAAAGTGCATCGGCATAGCTTTTCACACCATTCTTAGTGCTTGAGGATTCTCCATTGAAACCTATTCCAGACTTATCATGTTGAGGTTTTTGATTTTTCAGAATAGTATCAAGTATTTGAGAGCTTTTACAGCCCTTTTTAATTCGCTCCAACTCCTTTCTCAGAGATACTACTTCGGCCTCACGTTCTTCACAAGTCTCTTCTTTTTCCTTAAGCTTTGTTTCCGAGAGATCCTCTCTCCTTCTTATTTCCTCGTTTTCCACTTTGAGAGAGATAATTTTGTTCCGTAGTTTCTCGTTCTCTTCAATGGAACTTATTAACAGCTCATCCACATTTCCTTCTGGCCCCGAGTCATCATCATTTGTGAGTGCCATGAATAATGCTTCTTGGCTTTCATCATGATCGCTTTCCTCATCTGATTTCTTTTTGATGACCATAAACTCATCCTCATCAGACTCACCTTGCTTGGAGAGAAGGTTTTTCTTATTGAACCCTTTCTTTTTGTATGTCATTCTTTTAGAATTTCTTTCATCATCACTGTCATGTTTATGAGGACATTTTGCTGCATAATGACCTATTTTACCACATTTAAAATAGATAAGAGGATACTTGCCTTTAAGCTTAGATCCTCTCTTTAGCTTTCGTACATATTGAGCCAATTCGGATTCCACATCTGACTCATCACTACAGTCATTCCTTTCTTTCCCTTTCTTTGACTTTGAGGCCTTGAATGCTGCATCTTTGGAGCTGGGTCCACCTTTCCTCATTTCATAGGCAGTGAGAATTCCATGGAGTTCATCCATTTTGAGGGTGTCAAGATCCTCTGATTCTTGTATAGCACTTATTTTGGAGTCAAATCTGTCTGGAAGAGACCTTAATACCTTCTGTACAGTAGTACTTTCTTCAACTTTTTCGTCCAATCCTTTCAGGGAATTTACCACTTCAGCTACTCGGAGGAGGTATGCTGCAATGTCTTCTTCCTCTTCCATCTTCAAACTTTCAAATTGTCTTCTGTGAGTTTGAATCTTTTCTTTTTTGACTTTTGAGTCTCCATCGTACAAGCCGACTAGCTTCTCCCACATTTCTCTGGCAGAGTTACAGTGCATGATTTTTGTAAACTCGGAATCAGTGATTCCACTAGTGATAGAGTTCATGGCTTTTGCATTTGCAATGTAGGCTTTCCTCTCGTCTTGGTCTGTTGGAAGAGTGGAAGTCGCTCGGTATTCAGTTTGACAAAAATGCCAGACTTCAGGTCCAAGGGACATTAAATAGTAAGTCATTCTTTTCTTCCAAAACCCAAAGTTAGTGCCATCGAACAGAGGAGGTTTTCCTGATGCTTCATGATTTCTCATCATGGTTGCTGATCCTTCTTCAAGCTGTTAGGCTAGAATGAAGAAGCCCGCTCTGATACCAATTGTTGGAAATACTGAGAGGGGGGTGAATCAGTATTTCTTTTTCCCACTATTGTTTTACTAGTTAAAACATATATGTTCAGAACACAAAATGAACAGCAGGAATAAATGCTTTTATTAATATAACTGTGCAGTAAAATAAATACAATAAATAGATGGTCACAATTGGTTGCCAAGCTCCAACTTGGACTTTGGTGAGGCTCCAACCTCCAGAGCACCAACTCTACTTTGCCAAGACACCAATCTTGGACTTAGGAGCACCAACTCCCAAGGACTTCAATCCTGTTCAATTCTGAGGCTCCAACCTCTTTGGTATACACTGGTGTGCTGCTGCACTCTTTTCAGCTTCCACTGCTTCTGCTGCCCCCTTTGCTTCTGCTTCTTCCACTATCTCATACTCAGGTTATCCCATATCCCAACCACGCATAAGTTCTCTGTTTTTGCTGCTTTTATATGCTCCATGCCTCTGTCCCTTCATTTCCTCTTTCTCACTGGCTCTTTGACTTCCTTTTCGTCACAGGCTCTTCGGCTTCCTTACTTTACATTTCCTCTGTCTCATCGTTTGCTTCTTCAGCTTCCCACTTTCGCTTTCATCTGTCTATCGAACGTTCCAATATTCACAGGACACGTACAAGAGGAAGAGAGGCCGCATACACAGAGAATACTTATTACAAGTTATACCTGTAACAACGTTCCTTTTATCCATAATTATTTTGACAAACACAGGGCTTTACAGTGTTTACGGAGGCTTTCATTTGGAGAGACTATACCATCAGGGCGAGCCCACACATCATGTTACCACCGGCATCATTCTGTCTATCGAAACCGTTATCATATGCATTCTGGCCCTTCAAACCGCGCGCAAGGCAAATATGAATTACACAGGAAATATGAGCAAAAACAAGTGAAAAAGGCTAAAGGATGGATTTCAAGAGTTATTCACCGGCAGCTATAATGTATCAGGTTTTCCTTGTAATCGCAATCGGCGCTTTCATGTGGCAGGGTCTTAATGTGATTGTGATGGATGCAAAAATGCATTGAACCATAATTTAATCCCGCATCGGGTCCATGCCTATATCGCAATCGGCATTTTGATGTGGGAGGCTTTTATAAACTGTGCGATGGAGGCGATGTATTATAAAGTCCCTTTAAAATTCCCATCAGGTCTGCCACCTCGTATCGCAATCGGAGGATTGGGATGGATGGCCCTATATACATTGCGACATACTGCGGATGCGACATTATTATAAACCATATTTGAAATGCCATCGGGTCCATTTCAATCGGGTCGATATGTCATCGGGTTACTTAGCCGAAACCCCGATGCCGATATGCCGAAACACATATATGCGATATTGTTATGCGATATGCCGTCGGGTCCATATGATATCGCAATCAGAGGATTGGGTGGTGGCACAAGGCTGAACCCCCGATTAGCGATGCGCCGATATATGCCGAGATATATATTAATACTTATGTAATTGGGATATATCCGCCGAAAGGGGAAAATGCATACATCCTATTGCTTATTGAATAAAGCATATGTATATGGGTTTTATCGCACCCAAATAACTCCCGATAATATTAATGCATGCATATATGGGTTTTAATAAGCCCGATACCTCCCGATAAGCTGTGTATGCTCTTGTAGGTTCTTCGTGGGCATGTATTACATGTAGCACTCCTCCAATATGGCTCCTCTTGCTCTGATATCCTCCGTTTGCTCCTCTTCTTTGGCATATATATATGGCTCCATCTGCTCTTCTGATGGCTCTGTGTGCTCTGTTAGCTCCTCTCGTCTCCATCTGCTCCTGTTTGCTCCTCTTCTTTGGCATATGTATGGCATATATATATGCTCTGTTCTGCTTGCTTTGTTTCCTCCTGTAGCTCCGCTAACTCTATCTACTCCATTTGCTCCTCTAGTGGCTTCATGCTCTGTTAGCTCCTCCGATGGCTCCGATATGCTCTGTCTCCTCCTCTTGAATATTGCCATATTGACATCAATGACAATCTGTGTCCAACAGTTTCTAGAAAGACATCATCAAATAGTACACAGACACCATTGCACAATACCAAGCTTGGCATCAGTTCATCATAGAAGATCATATAAAATATTTTGATGAGTTGGTCTTTCCATAGTTGTCTGAGTCTTAGTGTTGTCTTATCTAGTTGACTCAAGCCTATTTTTGTCCCACATGGGTATATGTGGAAATTGTATTATTATTGTGAACATGATGTAAATTGAAATTCCAAGTGTCATTCGAAGAATGCAAGCAATCATATGTAATGTAAAGAGTTATATGTAATGAATTTGAAGAGTCATGAAGGTAGTCCAGGAGTCACAAAGGGGAATGTCAAGGGACACCCCATCCTCTTGTATAAATAAAAACCTCATAACTCATAGTAGAGGCTTTTGGGAGCCAAACTTTTGCTAGGAATTTCTTAGAAAAGGCTTGGAGAGTATTGTGATGAGCCTTGGTTTCTCCACAATGCAAATTGAGTACATCTCTTTGAAAAAGTAGGGGATGTTAACTGTAATGTTCCACTATTGGGGCTAGTTGTTGTCATGGTTGTATGTATGAATGGATCTTTCACTTTTATATAATATAATAGAGTCAACACATCTTCATGCATATGTTGTTATTGTAGTTTGGCTATTCTAGTTACTTTAGCAATATATGTTGTTTATCTTACGCATTTGTGTATGAACTATTTTGTATACGATTGTATGAATCTTTTTGAATTCATGTTTCTGGTTTAACCCATCGCATTGGATTGCCGACTATTTTTCTTTCCAACTTGTGATGTCACTCAGCTCATGTGTTCCTTTTAGGCTGTGTACTATTACAGGCTTCTTGGGAATACACTTTATTTCCCCCTTCATGTGTTAGAACCTCCCCATGCATCTCTCTTGAATCACCGCAAGGTCACACACTTACTTCCAACAAAGATATCTTGCTTATCTCTGCATTCTACCGCAGTTAAGGCACTATTGTACTATCCACTATTGGGACTCCTACTCCTAATGGTCTGAGGTCTAGTTAGAAATTCTTACCTGGGAGATCCCCTAATATGTTGGTGGGTCCAGCACCGTCAACATTTTTGGCACTAGAATGAGGGCCAGATGACAAGTTGAATCCTCAAAGTCTATTTTGAATCTCTGCACATCTTTCATGACTAACATTACAATTCAACATCCGACATGTCTGTCTCATAAATGTGATTTTGAAGTATCGAAGGATGTCTTCAATGACTTGTCATGTAACTTGTATGATGGTGAAGGCGGAGCAGCCTTTCTTATACATGGAGTTGCCTTCATGGGTTTCTGTGAAAGATATGGAATCCATAAGGATCACATTGCTTACTCACTGTTTGCATTCACATTTCAAGGGCACACATTGCTATGTTATTTCACATTTCCCACAACATCTATTCATTCCTTTGATCAATTGATCAGAGAGTTGGCATGTGCTTTCTATTGATACAATCATAGAGAACTCAATAAAAAAAATCTGAAATTACAGGAAGAACCTGATGAATTCATTGAGAAATTTCATAAATGCTTTCGTAATCTTGCATTTCAAATTCCTAAAGATGAAATTGATTGGAAATTTCTCGATGAAATATTTAATTATCTTATTCATATATCTCAAAATATGTATATCTTAGAATCATTCGAAACCCTCCCAGCTACCTCAGTGTTAGAGCTGCCAAATCTCATATGGATAAGGTTGTTGTCATAAGTGACCCTTCATCTTCTTCTCATCAAAATCTCTCACTCCATAGTACGAGGTGGGAGAAGTTGTGAACCCATCTATTGAACTGTCACATCCTCCCACCCCACATGCTCTAGATATCTACACAGATTTGGCCTGCAAGCCTGTTGGTTGTCACGATGTCTCATTTTCTTAACCTCCGTCCTCTGGCTATGTTGATCCTCCAGATTGTACTATGTTATGTTCTCCCGTTCTATACTCCACATCTATTGTTCACAAGGATCAAGTTCTTGACCGAGTTGGTGTTGAGAAGCCAACCTGTGTTGTCATTTATGATGAGTATGTGTGGGAATTTGAAGAAGAATCTGTGGTGAAGGATGACCCCCTTCTGTCTGCACCTCATCTACTTTTCCTTAACATCTTTTTTTATTCTGCCATTTTTAATTTGTCTTGTGAAAATCCATCCCCAGATGTTTTTACTTCCAATCATTCACATAACTTATCAGATGTTAGTTTGTCATTGCATTGTGGAGAGGACAAATCTTTCTTTCCAAATCCTCCCAATATATCATCTTTTCTTTCCAGAAATGCAGAGGTTGAACATTCTTGTTTCTCATCAACCCCTTTATATGATTTTTCATATCATGAGGATGTCAATGAACATATCAAGTTTCCTAATTATGGCTATCATGATATATTTACTCCATTCGATCATGATGTTGCTTCATTTGTTGTTGATCTTTCTAAGCCGCCACTCTTTGATTATATACCTATTGATAAAGTGGAAACCCTGCAATTTGTTGAGGTGCTTCAGCTTGAGCTGATGGTTATGTCAGGTCCTCGCTACCTTGAGGTTGATTCCACTTCAGATCATAAATTTGTTGAAATATCCAAGAACCCTCATCCCTCTCCTCTTTACATTGAAGATCAATCTAGTTCACATATTTCACATCCTCCACCTGAATCACACGATCCCATTGCTCATGTATTGGAGGAATCATATACAACAAGCACTCTTGTGAAACATAATTTGTCTTCCTTTTTTATGCTTTCTCATTTTCCACAATCAAAAGAGTGTACATGCATATCATCTGTGCACCGTGTGTTGCATCACCATGATAATATGTCCACATAATTCTTATATTGTGATTTTACTCGTCTCTTTTCTATGGACACTTTTAAACTTGGAGTGTGTTGGTCTTCACTATTTTATCTTTCTTGTTTTTTTGTTTACATGCTTATCTTTCTTGTTAAGAAGGCCTTCACCAACATGGGTCAACCAATGCATCGGTTGCTGCATTGGAAATATCACTTTATGTGAGTGGGCCCATGCGTTGTTTAGTTTAGGAGTAGGAGTAGTGTTTTATTTTGTTTTTCTTTGTTTTCATGTTTTCTTTGCTTTCTTGTTTGCGTTACTTGCTTGCTTTCTTACTTGGTTTTCTTTCTTTTACTTCTTCTCTTTTCTTGTTTGTTTTTTTCCTTGTTATGCACCTGTTGTAGTTTTTTTGGAGCACAAGTTTACCAAAAAACACGCCCTTAGTAGTGGATCGTTACCTGCAAAGAATCATAGTCAAAATTGGTGTTGTTAGTGGAAAGAATTAAATAAACACAACATTGTGAATAGTGGAAACAATGCATGCATAAACATAAACTTAAACAAAAAGGTTCATGAAAAAAACAATGCTCAAATGGAGTAAACATATCAATAATATATGGAAAAATCTCCCTTTATTGATTGTTGGTGGTAGAGGTTGAATACAATCAGAATACTAAAACACTTGAAGAGAATTCTTTGAGCTAGGGAGTTCAAAAATCCCAAGCAAGGGGGTTTCCTTTCCTCAATCTCTTTGCAAGTTTCTCCTCTCTCTCAAAGAAGTGTGAAGACTCTCCAAGGGGTGGATTCCTCTTCACTCAATAAGGTGTTGGGTTGCTTAGAAGAAATTTGGCCAACATGCTAGTGCTCTTCACTTCGTTGGTTTCAACAATGAAATGGTGGTTTTCTTTCAAGAAATTTGGCTAGCATAACAATGTATCTTGTTTTGGCTCTCCCATGGCTTGTTTATATAGATTTTTTTGAACCCCTCTTCCCTCTCTTGGTACATGTATGATAAAGAGTAGGACAAGAGGATTCCATTGAGGGTTGCACTTCTCTAAGGCGACTCGAATTCAGTTGTACTAGGCCAATCTCATATCAAGAAATCAGCTCCAAGTGTGTAGAGTGGTCTCGGACTATTGAGTCGCCTTTTCTACAGCTGTGTGGCTTTTTGACGATATGTCGTGCATGCACATTTATTGAAGAAATATATGCATGGCCTTAATTGATTTCCTTTATAAAATTTGGACCTTAGGAGAACCTTTGATTTTTGAATTTTATAATGTATTCGGTTGGAAAAATGTCCACCTATGCCTTCTGCTGTACATTTTTATTGTCTTCTAGACTGTACTAGTAGGTGTATGATTTTCCAGTGTTAATAATTGCTCCCTAATGTATGAGTTTAGGAGAACACAAATAGCCAAAATACATCATGTTTTCATTTCCTTTGGAGAGTCTGATTAACTTTTTGAGAGAGAGGATAGCTTGTTTCGGAGATGAGTAGAGAAAAACCCCTTGACTGAGTATGAAAGGTACTCATTCTCTGGTGAAAAAACTACAATAATGGTGTGTCCATACAAGGTAGGCATGTCCCATGCTTGTTATTATGGTTAATCAGAACTTATTACAATTGGACAATAATTGATTTGTGTCCAGTCAACTTAATGGTTGTTGACGTGCTGATAGCTGATGATGAAAATTGATGACGCCCTCAGGGGCACTTTCTGGTCAAATATGCGAAATATTGTTTTCCTATGCATATCTTGGTGAAGCACTTTGCTGATGGGTGTTGTGGTATGCACAGGTATTTGGCGGCAGGTACCTCCCCTACATCATAATATAAGCACTGTTAGATGAGGTGTTTAGTGAAACGGGGGTCTTCGACTATGTCAATGAGCTGCAACAGTAACCAAGTACAACACCACCTTGACATGAATGATTGAGTTGATGTCTAATGTCAAGGGGACCGATGAAATCACTGGAAAATAATGGTTTCCAATGTGCCATCCAAGGATATCCATATTAAGGGAGGGAGTATCCAAGTTACTACCTCTTTCCTGGAAATACATTTGTTTAAGTCAACAGGAAAGGGGTGTCATCCGCCCGACATGGTGAGTTGGAAAATCAATGTGAGATATGAACATATTGTAATAACTTGGGTCAAATAGTCATGATAGCGAGGGCTATTAATATTGGCAGATACAGATAGCTATTCTAAGGTCAGAGCTCGAGATGCAAATAGCGGTGATCAAAAACATGATTTCTGGTGATCTTGGAGTCAGTAAGATTTCCAAGATGGGTGTAAGTGATTTTTGATGGATGTGAAAATTTGGGGTGATTTTTTGATGAGTTGTGACCAAAGGTAATTAGAGACTATAGGCGAGAGAGGGCCATGAATTGTAAAAAACAAAGTGGATGGGAGATTTTTTTTTTTTTTGAAAAATCTTTGTACACTTGCTAAAAGAATAGGGGTTGTTTTGGATGTACAACCACGGAGATGGGCGCCCCCTGCTGATATTAACCTATGTGAAGGTGTAATGTATCTACTGAGGGTGGGGGTCCATTGGTTGGTCTCTGTGTCAGGTGGGTGGGTGAATTGGTACAAATGCGCTATGTGATGTGGATGAAAGATATGCCAAATGTAGGACACAGAGGTGCATCTGTTAGTATTTGTGAGGGGGCCCAAGAAAACGGGGTGAATGCGTAATGAATGTAGCATAATGAGGGTAAATTTTTAGATATTTATGTGAGATGGTTCCTGGGCGAAAGTGAGTGGTCATGGCTCGTTTGTGTGAAGAAGGATCAACAATACTGAAGGGAGCCATGGGGGCGGGTTTTTCTATCGACCGGCATGAATTATTATCATGTGAAAGTGTGAGATGGTGATAAACATGGTTGAGATGCTGGAACTTATGGTACATTTCGAAGAAATGATTTCAGGATATGAAATCTTTTTTTAGGGGGGAGTCTATCATGCTGATTGGAGAATGATAGATGCTTTCTTTTCACTTGTCGAGGTGTTGGTTGAAGCTGTCCATCTGTGATATTCACGCAATGGATATAACCAAAACTCGAATTGAAAGTATCATTCAATAAATACATATGAAATGAATGTTATGGACTTAGAGAGATGGAGAAGTACCTGACATGTGCAGTAGACCTATAAAATGACTTTTTGTGTTTATGGGAACAAAAGGTTCCATGATGAAGATGTTGTAGGATTGATCTTTGCATCTATTTCGGTTTTATCAATGAAGATCCCAGGCTTTGTAATGTTCCCAAAGAGATGGAAAAAAGCGCGATAGATAGGGCCATGGGGCCCAAATATCAATCATTTGCATTGTTGAGTTGTGGAGGTCAAAGAGATTTCCTGGAGCATTTCTTGTCATTGTGGTCAGCTTGTGCAACCGGGATTCACACCATCAGAGACAGGTAAGAGCTTGAGCCCTAACCTCTATGATTTTTAGTTTGTTAGGTTAGGTAGGTCATATAGGGGTCCCCTGTATGGATTTTTGGGTCAAGTTTGAGGACCACATGGGCGACTCTGCTTGAACCGCACGGTCTTTGCGCATAACTAGAGTTATGCGCGAAGACCCCACGTGACAGGGATACTCAGGTGCGCGTTGTGTGCATCTGAGTTATGGGTTTGTGCGACAAGCCCTGCTAGGGTTCGTCACAACTTTACCAAGAGTTTGCACACTATGCACGCACCTGTATGGGATATAGGTGCATGCACTGTGCTCTGTTCTGAAGAACAGGTGCACACACCATGCCCCTATTTAGGAAACAGGTGCGCGCACCATGCGCCTATTTAGGAAACAGGTGCACCCACCGTGTGCCTATTTAGGAAACAAGAGCGCAGTGGGGGAAAAACTGGTTTTTCCCCCGCGATTTTGATTTTTTGAATACTTGAGGGGTTCTCCTTTCTAACTTGTGGCATCCCTGGTGGTAGGATGATCTGGAGAGAGAGAGAGAATGGAATCCTCTCTAGAATGTTGTGTCGTAGGATGCTGGTGTGAGGCAATACTAGTGCAGTGGAGGTTGCTGAAGTTTCTTCAGAACTCATTGATGAGGTCACAGGACAAGTTCTTTTGATATCTAGTTAGTTGTTGGGATGCGGATCACCAAGTCATGGTTATCCGCCATATAGACCTCCTGATACTAGCGGAGGTTGACATTTACTTTGTTACTAGTTTGATTTCACGAGGGGAGGTGCTTCCTTATCCCCTTCCAAGAGAGGATACTAGCATGAGGGTTTGGGCTGATGGGCGCTACGGTCAAGACCCTATTTTAGATGGCTGCATCAAGATCATAGCTGTGAAACATATAGACGAGCGAGCAGAGTTGGCTATGATATTTAGACTTGTGGGGTCGGCATCCCCCAATCGGTGCTTAAGGTCACATATTAGTTTTGCAGTGAATTTAGGTGGGGGAATTCTTTGACTGGGCTCGACTAGCATGGTAGGGGATAGTGTCACATCTTACCTAGGTTTAAAAATTTTCGCTGAAGAGTTTTGGTTATGGGAGTGTGCTTTGCAGCATGCTCTATAAGAGGGTGGTCATGCTTCGCCCTATTCTTACAGTACCAAACGGTCCTCCTCGGGAGCCTCACATGTGTCGTCGGGGACGGGCGATGTCATGGGAGGGTGAAGGAGAGGTGGTTCGGTGCTAGATTGATGTGGTACAACATTGGTTCAAGTCCAAGCCCTAGCTAATATTGGACTACCCGTACCATGGGGTTGATTTCTGGGGAGATTCGAAGATGGGGCTCCCTCTAGTTGTTGCCTGGGGACGATCAGGTATATGTTTGTTAATTTTTCATTTGTACAGATATGTGTTTTTTCATGTGTTTATGATTTAAGATGATATTGACATTATGCTTTTTCACTTGCAGATGCGGGGCCGCGAGGACGTCCACTAGCCTTTCTGGTTAGCCATGATTCGAGACATATGGGAGTTGCAAGGGATGTGCCTGTTCCTTAGAGACCCTAGGTACCGAGGCCGATGGATGCTCCTTGGGGTGGCTTAGATCAACTGACTCAGTGGCATTGACTAGAGATTGGTGGGCCCTCCAGATAAGGGGATATGGATACAGAGAGACTGGTCATGCAAGCTGAGGAGGTTGATGCGCGACGAGATGTTGCAGAAGCAGAGTTACAATGGTACCATGACTCCTAGGGACAAGCGTAGACCTTGATCTGATCTAAATTTAAATATAAAAGCAACAAATTATAGATATAACCATACATACAAAGATGCAGTAGAAATAACACTTCATTTCATTAATATCAAATATTAAAATATGCTTACAAACAGAGCATAAATAAGACTAACTCGAGTGATGGTAGCTTATTATGAGAAGCAATGTGGCAGCTACATGCCTCTGAACTATTTTACAATGAGGCTCAAATGCCTATTTATTATTGAGAAATAATGGAAAACTTTAAACATCCAAAAACCTAACCCTAGGAGATGAAGCACCAAGCTGTGGGCCCCATTTGGGTAAATTGGTACATCAACTTCCTGGGGTCATAACTTTAGCATACGATCTCTGTTTGATGTGAAAAATACCTTGCTAGAAATGTGCAAACCCATGTTGGTCCTAATTTTCCCAAAAAAACATCATTTAGGGCCTCAAAACAGCTCCAGAAGTTCAGGACCCAAAAAACTGCCAAAAATAGTAAATTATGCTACAAATAAGGAAACTGAAAAACTGAAAGAAACAATGGTGGGGGTACAAGTGGAATAGGTGAGTGGCCACCAATATCCACCTAGATCATTCCTACCCCCTTAGGAAGCAATGGCTCCCATTGCGTTGAGTTCCTCCATGAGATGAAGAAAATTTTGCTAAACATGGTCCCTAGTGAGCCACTTACCTTGGTGAAGGAGTTGTCCTCCTTTGACAACTCTATATAGTTGGATCCTTTGTTGTCGGGTCTTCTTGATTTGCATGCCCATGATCTGATCAGTTGTGGCTTGTTCCATGCAATTTGGTTTTAACTCTATAGGTGTGAGCTATTCTGCAATGTATGATGTGTCTAGCAATGGTGGGAAGTATGGTCGAAGGCGGTCCACATTGAACACGTGGTGCATGCCAAGGAATGGGGGAATGATGAGATCAAATGCATTGTCTCCCACAACCTTGGTAATTTTGTAAGGACCATATCGAAGTGGTCTAAGTTTCCGATAGGCTCTGGTAAGGCGTTCCTTTTGCAAAAGTAACCAGACTTTGTTGACCACCTGAAACTTGTGTGGCACTCGATTTTGATCATGTAAATGCTTGTACTTGGTATTTTATTTCTCCAAAATGTCTTGGACCTACTAGCGGATATGTTGGATGTGATCAATGATTTTTTTGCCTTATCGGCTTCGGACTGGACATGAACTGAATCTTCTTGAGTAGCTGCAAACGATATAACCATATCAATGGGACATAGTGGCTGGAATCCCAAGCCCACCTGAAAAGGGTTGTGGCCAATCGAGCTATGGAAAGCCCGGTTATAGTTGTGTTAGACATAGGGGAGGCTCTCATCCCATGTGCGCGGATTATTTGAGTTGTACATGTGCAAAATGTGTACGTTCATCCTATTGACGACCTTTGTCTGGCCATTAGTTTTGGGATGGAATGTTGTGGACTTCGTGAGCTTGGTGTCCAGCATCGACCACAGACTAGAACAAAATGTACTAAGGAACTTACTGTCTTGAATTGAGATGATAAACTGTGGGATCCAAAAGTGTACACACACTCATTCAAAGAAGATTTTAGCAGTGGCTTCTGTTGTTATATTCTTCTTGTAGGTCGTCATAATGGCCATGTTCAAGAATCTGTCAATGACATGTAATCCATGGAGATGGATTCCCAAGGTCGACTAGGGGTGGGATATTTCTAGACTGTGTGTGAAAGTTTCTCACCGTGATATGCCACTGGATGCCCCTATTGAGTAAGGACTGCCCCAATAGCATAGTCAAAGGCATCCATCTCGATCTCAAATGGTTGTTGTAATTTTGGTAATGTGAGCACTGGTGCAGAGAAGAGGTGATGTTTCAACCCTATGAATGCCTTTTGTTGAGATTCAGACAAAAATAATTTTTCTTTCACTCCTCCCTTAGTGACTTGACTCAAGGGCTAACTGATATGTGAGAATCCCAACACAAACCTACGGTAGAAATTTGCAAGACCTAGAGAGTTGTAGAGCTCTATCAAAGTAGTTGGGGCTAGCCAATCCCGAATGACATGGATCTTGGTTGGATCCACATGCACCCCTTGTTCATCAATAATGTATCCAGAATATTGAACCTGGGTCATGCAAAAAGTGCATTTCTCCAAATTGGCACACAACTTGTGTTTCCACAGTGTTTGGAGAACCTGTCGGATGTGGTGGAGGTGCTCTTCCCAACTCTAGCTGAAGATCAGGATGTCATCCAAGTATACCACTACAAATGAGTTGATGAATCCCCACAATATGTCATCCATCAGCCTCATGAAGGTTGCGGGAGAATTCATCAACCTGAAAGGCATAACCAACCATTTGAAAAGGCCCTCCTTGCCTTTGAAGGTAGTCTTCCACATATCGAATGGTTCTATTAGTACCTGGTGATATCCAGACTTCAAGACGATCTTGCTAAAATATTTTCCCCCTTGAGTTGATCAAGAATGTCATCAATCCGTGGGATCGGGTACCTATTCCGAATAGTGATCTTGTTCAGCGCCCGATAGTCAATACAAAGTCTCCAAGTCCCATCCTTCTTCTGTACCAACAAGATCGGGCTCCCATAGGGTGATGAACTCAGCCAGATGTGACCTTTATACAACAACTATTGAATCTGCCTCTTGATTTCATCATTCTACAGAACATAGCACCGATAAACTGATCCATTGAGAAATGACACACCTGGGGTCAGATCGATGGAGTGCTTGACCTGGCAGCGCAGAGGCACCCCTACAGGGGAGGTGAATATGTCCTAATACTCCTCCATGACCTTGTCCATATGTTTTTGTTATGTGGAGGGCCCTATCTGGAGGTCATGACCACCATATTCTTCTTTCCCTGAGGGCGTATCATCAGGAAAACAAAATTCCAAGTTTTGGAAATGAGCTTACTACATCGTTTTGTAGTAACCAAATAGATGGTGATAGGCAGTGCTACCTCCGGTATCCTGTAAAACTTATTTCCCAAAGTAACAATAATAGCGCAAGGCCTTGACTCATACACAGCATGTCACTTCCACAAGTATGGTTGGCCTAATAATACATCACAAACATCAAGGGGAGAAACATCATATAATTCCTCATCCGTGAAGGGCTGGATCTTGTATGCAAGTTGGCACTGTTGGCTCATGCAAAGATCCCTTCCTTGGTGAAGCCACCTGATGGTGTACGATTATGGGTGTGATGTGGTTGGTAAGCCTAGCCATTTCACAACCTCTACCGAAATGAGATTCTTTTGGCTCCCACTATTGACAACGAATTATAGCGGGGAATCCTTTACCCACATCTGGGAGTGGAAGAGGCACTCCTCCTCCTTTGGATCTTCAGATTCCCCCTTCTTGATATTCATGGTGGAAACAGTGGCGTTGTGCTCTACATCGATAATCTTCTTCCCTTTGTCATTCCCCTTGTTGGGTTCTGACTCAAAGTCAAAACATGCATCTGATTCCAAAACCTTCAGCTCGGCCACCGTGACTTTTTGGCCCGACACTCACTTGTGTTATGAGTGGAGCTCTTGTGGAACTCACACCACTTTCTTGTGTCCTTCTTCGGCTTCGCGGTGTTGTTCTTTTCTTATGGCTTTGGCAAGTTGTCCTGGGTCGCCCTGCCTTGCCTTTGTCCTTTTTTCTGCAGTGTGGGGGCACCTTTCCCTTACTTCGGATTCACAGATCCAAAGTCTCACTTCTTCTGTTTAAACTTTTGCTCGATCTTGATGGCGTATTGGTATGTCGTGTTGAGCGAGGAGATGTTCAGGAACTCCATCTCATCCTGGATGTACCTTTATAGGCATCTTCAGTACTTGAGTACCAAATGTTTCTCAAAATCCTTGATACCCAACTTCGTACGAAGGGTATGAAAAACATTTGTAAACTCCGACACATCTTGGTCCCTTCCCTATTGTAGCATTGTCCACTTTATGTATTTATCCTCATAACTCCTAACAGGGTAGTAATGCTCCTTGATGGCATCCTGGAATGAATTGCAAGTGGGTGCAGATGAAAACAGTGAGGTCATACTTTCATCCTTTTGCTCACAATAGGTTTCCCACCAGTCCTTCACGTGGGGGGTAGGTTTGAGAAGAGAAAAATTAATCTTTTCTCGGCTGGAAAAATCATGAACAGAAAAATATCCTTCTAGTAGATCTAACCATTTATCTATGATGTCTCCATCTATTTAGCCCTCAAATATGGGAATGTCAAAGTTTACTTGTACCTTAAAAGGAGTGGAGCCTCCAGAGTGGCTGTTGGATGTGGATGCATCGTCGATGGGCAACCATTAAAGGATCTGGGCAAAGTTATCCATCATCACATTCCTTTGTTTCTCGAGGGCCTCCTCGAGCAATATTTTGATAGGATATCCTACCCCCTTATCTTTCTTTTCTTCCCCCATGGGTAGTCATCAAGGTTTGCGAGGCTGATCTTGCAAAGGTTCAACTATATCGAGCCCTAACTCGTTATATCCCAACCTTGTTGGGGACATGCAAATAAAAGTAGAGAAAGAGAAGACTGCTCTAATACTAGTAATCTAGATTTAAATAGGAACACAAAAAATTACAGATATAACCATAAATACAAAGATGTAGTAGAAATAACACTTCATTTCATTAATATCAAATACTGAAATATGCTTACAAACAGAGTGGAAATAAGACTAGCTCGGGCAATGGTAGCTTATCTTTGAGAAGAGATGTGGCGGATACATGCCTCTGAAATGTGTTATAATGAGGCTAAATGGCCTATTTATTATTGAGAAACAATGGAAAACTCTAAACATCCAAAAACCTAACCCTAGAAGATGAAGCGCCAAACTATGGGCCCCGTTTGGGTAAATTGGTACATCAACTTCTTGGGGTTATAACTTTGGCATACGATCTCCATTTGACATGCACAATACCTTGTTAGAAATATCTATCTGAGGAATACAACTGTTGAATCACCAACATTAGGCAATGACCCATGTTGGTCCCGTTGTTCCCAAAAAACGTCATTTAGGGCCTCAAAATGGTTCTGGAAGTTCAGGACCCGAAAAATTGCTAAACATAGTGAATTGTGCTACAAATAAGGAAACTGAAAAACTGAAAGAAACAATGGTGGGGGTCCAAGTGGAATAGATGGGTGGCCACTAATATCCACCTGCATAATGATCAGATGTGTGCTCTTTGAGGGCCTCAAAACGGCTCCGGAAGTTCAGGACCCAAAAAACTGCTAAACATAGTAAATTGTGCTACAAATAAAGAAATTGAAAAAATGAAAGAAATAATGGTGGGGGTCCAAGTGGAATAGGTGGGTGGCCACTAGTATCCACCTAGATCATGATTAGATGTGTGCTCTTTGAGGGATGGGATCACCTTCCAGAGGTTGTGGTTGAGATGACGATGTCCCAGGAGCGGAAGCATTAGGTGACTTTGTACCATATTTCTATGGAGATGGCTACAACTAGTCCCATCTTGGCTCCTAATGTGAAAATGGTGCCACCAGGGCCCTAGGGAGACTGGTTATGTATCTTTTTTTTTGGTCGAGATGATATATGCACCAAAGAAAGCAACCATTTATGAGGATGCTCCCCTGTATTTTTTGGTCACTTGTCCTTCCTGGTCGTCGGTCAGTGATTTTTGTACTCATATATATTTTTCGATGTATATATGAGGCTATTTTTGGTGGCTCTCATGATGTGATATATGCATCCATACTTCTTGGTGTATTTCTGCGTTTGTGTTTCTAGATGTATCTTTTGTTGATGTTTTTATATATCTTGATGGTTATATATGTGTGATGCATGCCAATCTAGGATTTGATTAGCGATGCGATCAGTTATATGATTTTTATCTATGGGTATATTTGTAAATGTGATTTGATCAAAATGTCTAGCTAACCTTTGTGCATGCAGATACTTGAGAAAAATGCATGGATCATAGACTTGGAATGTCCTAATTAACTGGGATACTACAAGCCGGGAATCAAGGAATACATGCAGGTGACGAATACCTAGGTGGTGGTCATCGACTAAGAGGCCTATGATGACATCATATTTTTCTTGATTCTTGGTGGCTAACTCAATAAAAATTCCATTAAAGAGTGAGGTGCTTGGTCAGGAGAGTATATGGCCCATGCCGCAGTAGGGAGATTTTGCGACCATCGAGATGCATCGTTAGTGAACCCATGATTATAAGCTAGAGAAAGATCCATCCTTTTACATGAGATGAGAGAGTGATTTTTAGAATACATGTATGATGAGGTGATCATCGTAAACAATGTCATTGTACATACATGCTTACTTTAACATTTTATGGATGAATTTTTTTGAGGTAGAGACCATTAACGGGATGTTTTAGGCAAGTCCCGTCGGGCTTTGATAGTATGTATGCCCCCTTGTTGAGACAATGTTTGATGATGTATGGGCCTTTCCAAAGGGTTTCAAACTTCCGTTGTGATATGTACATGGTTTCTCTGAATTGGTTTGGAGCTAACCACATAGATTGTATGAGAGGCAGTGCTACTCATGGCATGGGATGTTGAGGCCTTGTTTTCATTGTGTGAAAGGATATCTTGTGGAGGTATCCATCTCTGGGGAGAAGTCTTGTTATTGTGAGATATGATATCTTATGGAGGTATCCATCTCTAGGGTGAGGTATTGTTATGGCGAGACTGGATATCTTGTGGAGGTATCCATCTTTGGGGCGAGGTTTTGTTATGGTGTGGCCTATTCATGTGGGTTGGTTTTAGTGCTTCTCTTGTTGCATGGAACTATGTAAGGTATTGACAATTCCTTTTGTGGTGGAATTGAGAGCATATGCGATAATAACACAGCATAATGTTTTCTTCGTTTGAGAGGTTCTTATAGGGGATCTAGGCTACTAAGTGGAATATATCATTGAATATACTCAGATCGCGGCATTTATTGATCAAATGATTAGGTTTGTTGCATAATGCACATGTAATGGGAGAATTTATTTTCTAGGTGGTTTTTTATTTCTTTTGGCCTGGTCTAGCCTAGCAATGGTGACGGGAGGTGAAACGGAGGAAGCCTAGCCACCTTTCTTCCTCGAACAGACATAGGACATCTATGGGTCCTTCTTCGCCGGGTGGGGGAGTGGGTTTTGTAGATTCCGTATCTGAGTCCAGTAGATAGGGATTTTCCATTACGAAGTTACATATGAAATTCATTGTTTTGCAGAATTTAGGAAGGTGGGGGCACCTCCTTTTGTGATGGTTCTCCTCACATATATTGCATATATGGTATTGGTGCCTAGACCTCTTTCTTTGGTCCTCCTAGGTTTTAGGGAGGACTTGGTGGCATGTCCATAATTCTAGGCACCAGTCTACCGGATGGATAGGGTCATCACATATAGCACATGGTAAAGTAGAGGGGTGGAAATATGGCTTATTCCACCTTTGTGTGTTGTAGGAAAGTGCGGAGCTATATGATGCCTCTTCCTCTATGTAGAAGATGTTTTGGCATTTATCATTCAGTGGAGGTGGGGTTGGTGCTATGGGCTCATTGTTGTTGGTTTAGATGAGACCTTTTAGTGTATTTTGGAATTCAGGGATATTCAAACAATGATGAGTGTATTGTACATATTTATTGCATATGGCGCACACATGGTTGGTGCATACTTCCTTGTTATGCAAGGGTATGACTTTCGCTCCTTTTGTGGAGCTGGGGTTATTGATGTTTCGGAGGCATTCATGATCATTTTTAACTAATCTATTTCAGGGCAATATGAGTTGGGTGCCAAAATTCCTCACATAACTCTCAGGGTTGTACGAGTTTGGAGGAGTTGGAAGTTTCTCCTTTTTTACTATTTTGTTTCACTTTTTTGGTGGCTCCAATTGCGGTAGGTGTTAGATGGTTTTGAGTAGGGGTGTTCCTCTGAAATGGAGGTATAGGGAATCTCCCTTCTTGCATGTGTCCTGACTCAACTGACACAGTCATGGGTATTGGGTACCAAACTAGTATTGTGAGAGTCATATTTGGTAGCGTGAGGGTTGCCATGTCTTGGTGTGAGATGAACCCAAGTGTGGGGCATAAGAAGGGGGTTTGCATTATTGTGGTGGGTAAAGGCATGACTTTTTCCGTTGCAAGTGGTGAGGTTTTTGGAACTGATATCCATGCTTGGGTGGCATTTGATGAAGTCATCATGAAAAATGGTGCTCTAGTATTTGGGACAAGCTCTTGTATTACCGGAGGATCTCCTAGGAATGTTCCTTGGAGGTTTGATAGCTTAAAATAGCCTGGGCTGAGCTCATTGTAAGTAGCGACCACCTCTTGGGATACTAAGGGCAACACACCAACTGGTGTGGGTGAAGTTATCTTCTCGTAGTACGTGAGTTGATCAATGGTAATGACCTTCCCATCATGGGGGAACATCATGATGCTGAACACCAATGATGTGAATGCGAGAATTTCTTACATATAGATTCGACCTATTAGGATGATGTAATCCAACTAGGCGTCGAGTACTTCAATGTCTATTAACATAGTTTTTCCAACCAACTTAACTAGAATGCTAGGGTATAGACCGACAAGAGAAGAAGGGCGTTCGTCATATTCTTTGAGCATTATGTCAGAAGGCTTAAGTTCAGGGGATCCTAATTTTTTCCAAACGGATTTGGACATGATGCATGTGGAAGCCCCTTCGTCAATGATGCAATGATGGATATTGATATTATGGACTGAGACAAGGATTTGGAAAGCGATGGTTGAGGGTAGTTGTGGAGTAGCTTTATCCAAGTCAAAGACCATGAGGTAGGAATCAAATGAGTCGATTTCTCCTAAAGCAAAAAGTAGGGCTTTCCGCTGGGTTGGGCATGTTTGCAGGACTTCAAGCGCTGACATAGATTATGGTGATTGAGATAAGTCATCGACTATGTTGTAACTATGGGAAACTTTTAAATTGGTCCATGCACGGTGTAAAGGTCATTTAACCATTTTTGGAATTACATGTATGGGAGGTTGTGTAATGGTCAATATTCCAGTAGGTATGGTCATATCTGAGGTGGAAGAATTGGGATCTGGGGCAGTCTCATAAGTTCGATTCCTCATTTGTGAGAGGATGCCCTCTCCTGTCATGAAGGTATCATGGTTAGGAGTATTGTTGAGGCTTCCTCCAGATGGGTGAGTTTGGGATGTTTGATATTGTGTGTTAACAATTCCCTGATGGGGGAAGGGTACCTGCATGACTGCATTTAGTTGGCCACCTTTCCCCCTACTGTCTTGTATCCTTTTTAAATCAGGAAGTTGAGGACAGTGATGGGTATAATGGTCGTATTCCCTATAGATAGTGCATGCATGATTAGTCCAGAGACTAGTGTTCTTGACCTATTTCTATGATTTATTATTGGTCATACAATAGTTTTGGTTCCAGTTGGGGTTATCTCTTCTCGGTGCCCTTGGGGGTTGCTGTTGATTTCTATCTCCCCACTTGAGCTCTCCCTTTGGCTTATTTTTTGGTTTTTTCCTAGCACCATTAGAAGGATTAACCAAATTCGATTTTTCTTCTAATTGATGTGGTGAAGCAAGAGATGGTTGCACTAGATTTACCCGTGCATTATTTTTCTTTGGCAAGATATTCTGTTGCGGTGTTGAGAAAGGAGAATATTGGTTCTCCTATCCCTAGTTAACATACTGGCTTGGGGGAGTAAACGTTTTATCCGTACTCTAGGAGGAGTATTGATTTCCCTATGGGGGATGATACGAACCTCCTTGGGGGGGATGGTGTTTGTTAACCCTATTGCCTATATTCTACATAGGTGTGGGTTGATCATTATAATACCCTGTACTTTGTAATGGTGGTGTTGCATCATAAGATGGCCCATTAACTGGATGTGAAGGGTATTAGAAACTATTGTTGTGATGTCTTTGAGATAGGGCCCTAATTAGTACGTCAACAGTATTGGATGCACATGCTATTTCTTGATAAGATTGTAGGAACAGGGCATCTGGAAATACGTGGTAAATGTACCCAAACTAGTTGTAGATCAGCTCCAGTTTTTGGGCTTTACTGATGGCTTCTTCCTCACTTTGCAGGAATTTTTTAGCTACGTCTTTTGAGATTTAGAGGTGAGGTATCTCAAGAAAATGTCCAAGAGAACTTTATCTTCAAATTTAGTTTTGCACAAGTTGTGATGTTTTTTCCATTCATGAATATGGTCCGAGATGTGCATAGGTTGTGTTTGTTTAAAGTTGGTTAGAGGTTCTAACCTTGAATCATGGCGGAATGGGAGTTGGAAGAAATTAAGGAACGAATTAGCTAATGAGTTAAAGGTTTCATGAGACGCAAAGGGTTGGTCTATATACCACTTCATGGTGGGCCCTTTTAGGGTGCGTTGAAATAGCTATAATCTAATAGTATCTTCTATGATACTGTTAGATGAACACCACAGGTGAAACTTCATGACGTGGTTCCTTGGTTCCTCGCCCTTCTTTCCCTAAAATTTTGGAATATTCGAAGGGATCTTTGTGGGAATATCTAGACAATTTTATCCATGTTTGATCAGGTCATTTTTAATCTTTCTTAAATTGAGGAGATTTAATGAAGCTAAAAATGGGATATGTGCATTATGTTCCATCGCAAAATGATTATGGATAGCTATATGCAATGGATTCCTCTATGGGGATGTCATAGGAGGATTACCCTAATGGGTATATCGAGGATTGTCTAGAGGAGAAGTGTGTGCACTCCCAAAGGGGGTAGCATGTGGGGATCCTTCAGGAGTGGTGAAGAATGTACCTTGCCGATGAGGAGTTCTAAAAAAAAATTCACCAATAAAGGAAGATACAATAATGGTGGCTGAGTGACATCCTCTCTGCCTAAATAATGGGTCCTGGTACACCTCTCGAAAATGGGGGGAGGTTTAAAAAATTCCTAGCTCAATGGGGAGCCACGGGGTCCCCTATGGTATCGATTTAGATTGTGCACTACTTTTGGTTTGGTGACGAAAGGAGATAAATATCAATGCAATTGGATCACATACATAAAGCAAAGAGAAAACATAAATGGTTTATTTTCCTTTAATTTAAACAATGTGACCAAGCAAAAAATGGTTTTTATTTGTTGTGTATGATAAAGAGTCCTATGAAGACCTAATCTTCATGTCCACTCTCAAAGTACATGGGCCTTTCAGAGATAACCTTTGATGGTTCCTAGGGTAATGTCATGAAAGAACTGGCGATGCCTTCTAGCGGCCAAGGAATCAACCAAGGTAATGGTAATGAGGGTCACGTGCTGCCTACACTATCACCTATAGGGAAGGATGCTCTAGATCTGGTCACTAAGTACCTTTGTCCCACATGATAATTCGAGTCTTTAGCTTCTTGCTAATCGGTTACCAGTAAGTACTAAGCACTAGATGGATCAGTTAGCCCCAAAGAGTACCGCACGCACTAGGCCTAAGCTGAACCCCCTGTGAATCAAGTCTCTACCATGCTCGGGTTTTCTTTTCCGTGTAATGGTTGAAGGATTTTTAAGCTCCCTAGAATGTCAACAGCTATGTTTCAATGGTGAATCATGGCCATAGCAGATTATGGGATGCGTACCCCCGATGGTCCTAACCTGAACTATAATTTTTTTGGTGGCCCCTGTGGAGAAATTTAATTTTTTCAAGTTATGGTTGTTTTTAAAGAGGCTTAATTCACTTATGGGGTGACTTTGTAAGCCAAAATAGACTAAGTAACCAAATATAAAATATATGGATGATCTTTGAGTACAAAGTGTATGGAGGCTTATTGTGATGCAAGTGAGCATACAAAGTGTGATAATATTTGGATATGCGATGATCCTTTTCAATATCCTGCTAATTACACTAGTTGTTGGTTGTTCCTTGCATGGAGAAAGAAATTTGTTTGCGGATTATGGGCCACTTACTTTTTCCTATTAAATTATGTGGATTTTAATAAGGGAGATGGAAATTCAAATATTTTATAGAAGGTTTTCATATGCAATCCCAGGTTCATCTAGGAGATGCAAGGGAAGCAGGGATTACTCATTTTCTCTACTAACATTTGCTCCTAGTCCCAAAACAAATTCTTGGGTTAGTAGTAAGATTCGTGCATAATGGGCCACTTACTTGCTTCACTAATTAAGCTAATATGATTTGTGGAAAATTAAGCGAAATAGTTTGAAAACATATTTGGATTATGGCCACTTACTTTCCTCCCTAATTAAGCTATGTGGATATTTGTTGCAAATAAATAAAAAATAAATAAATATCTAATTTATTGATGAGTTAGGGTACATCCAAGAAACCAGGGGTACTCAATAGAAAAAATAGAATGCAGAGGTGAAGGCAATTTACTAGAGGCTATAAATCACCTGAGAAAATTGAAAAATACAAGAATTTTTTTAATTGTTTTTCTATCTGTCACACGTGTTTGGTAGAAACAAACATGTGCTTCATGGTTTTTGCAAAAACAAATGAGCGCTTCACGTATTTCAAAGAAAAAAACACATGGGTGAGAAAATTATGAAAATTCTTCACTTCCACGGGCTCAGAACATATCCTAGGGGAATTTGAAAAATCTAGGGAGGTGAGGAGCGCCTTGAAGGATTTTTGTGAAGAAAGAAGGTCCTACAAACAATCTCTAGAGTAATGAAAAGAGATCAGTATGGTTGCCATTCATGTAGTAGTGTTTTTGGAGTGCAAGTGTACCAAAAGACACCTCCTTAGTAGTGGATTGTTACCTACAAAGGATCACATTCAAAATTGGTGTTGTTAGTGGACGAACTTAAATAAACACAACATTGTAAATAGTGGAAACAATGCATGCATAAACATAAACTTAAACAAAGAGGTGCATGAATAAAACAATGCTCAAACGGAGCAAACACATCAATAATATATGGAAAAATCTCCCTTTATTGATTGCTGGTGGTAGAGGTTGAATACAATCAGAATACTAAAACACTTGAAGGTAATTCCTTGAGCTAGGGAGCTCAAAAATCCTTAGCAAGGGAGTTTCCTTTCCTTAATCTCTTTGCAAGTTTCTCCTTTCTCTCAAAAAAGTGTGAAAACTCTCCAAATAGTGGATTCCTCTTCACTCACTAAGATGTTGAGTTGCTTAGAAGCAATTTGGCCAACATGCTAGTGCTCTTCACCTCCTTGGTTTCAACAATGAAATGGTGGTTTGCTTACAAGAAATTTGGTCAGCATAAAAATCGATCTTCATTTGGCTCTCCCATGGCCTATTTATATAGAGTTTTTTGAATCCCTCTTCCCTCTCTTGACACATGTATGATAAAGACACATGAGTAGGACAAGAGTATTCCATTAAGGGTTTCACTTCTTCAAGGAGACTCAAATTTGGTTGTACTAGGCTGATATCATATCAAGAAATCAGCTCGAAGTGTGTAGAGTGGTCCCAAACTGTTGATTCACATTTTCTCCAACCACGTGACTATTTGAGGATATTCCATATGCACATATTTATCGAAGAAATACACACGCAGTCTTAATTGATTTCCTTTATAAACTTTGGACCTTATGAGAACCTTTGATTTTTGAATCTTTACAATGTATTCAGCTAGAAAAACGTCCACTTATGCCTTCCACTGGAGATTTTTAATGTCTTCTAGATTGTACTAGCAAGTGTACAGTTTTCTGGTGTTAATAGCAAACATAGGTTTAGTTTTGCATGAAACTGTATGTGGCTCTTGAGACAACCAAGGTGAAGTAAAATAGGACTTGTAAAACTACCAACAATTGGTTATTTGTTGTCCTCTCCCTTTATGAAGAGCTTGTTTTCTTCAGTCAATGATATACTAATGGAAAATATGTTATGTTCAGAGAGAGTCATGGTGAAAACACAATGCTTGCACTTTTAACTAGAACCGCCTACTCTAGCCGATTTTTCTATATTCGGTTAACCCTTGTCAGCTCAATCAAGTAGAGTAAGGTGAGGGGGAAAACCTTAACAAGTATGTCAAAGGTATATATAACATACTTCTTTGAAGGGAAAAACTCTTATGCTCTTAATAAGTCGGGATCCCTCTTCCGCCTCATGAAAAATAAATAAGTGCCTATGCACAGTTCTTTGAGAATGAAAAAATAAAAAACAAATCAAGCGAAAGAAGAGAAAGGATTCCTATGCAAAGAGGTGATGAAAGTAACTCTGCCAAGGTACTGACCAGGCTCACTGGCAGCAGAGCGATGCTTGTGTGCATGCATGACTCCGTTGGGGTACTATCCAGGCCTACTCACATCAAAGCAACACCAGGGATGAAACTAAGACTCTTAACATTTATATTACTTTTGCGCTGATATACACCTTTTTCGAGTAAGCTTTGCTTTTCATGTATTTTGCTTCTTTTTCTATCGCTTTTGATTTCTTGGTTTGTGTGAGTGTTTTTTTCCTTCTTTTATTGAATGACTACTAGAGTTTCAATGTATTTTAACTTCCAGAAGTGTTTTTTCAAGTTTTTCACTTCATTTCCTTAGTGTTGCATGCATAAAACTTGTTTATGCACTAACAGTCCTTGTTGTGGTGACTCTATTCATGAGCTTCGTTGTTGTTCCGTTTGACTGATTTTTTCACTTTCTTGGATTGCATGCATGTCCATTCACTTATATCTACACCATATTTTCACACTCATTCAGTCCTTCTTGTGTTCAGGCTTCCCTTGGGAAGATTTGGGTCTCCTTAGCCCAGATCTTGCTTCTCCTGGCATGCACTATGCATCCCCGGAAGTCAAGTCTTTGCCTTTCATATAGGAATTGTGTAGATTTTTCCTGACACTAGCCCCAAACTATGCTTTGCGCAATCCTGGGAGACAGTGCCTAGTGCTTCCCACTAGGACTATGTAATGTGTAGTTCCATCCAACAACCCATCTAGACTAAATTGTGCATTGCGTAGTTCCAATCCACAGTCATCCTCTCTAGGTTGCACTCTTCGCAGTTCCAATCAGCAGCAGGCCTCACTAGTAGTTGGGACTATGCAATGCATAGTTCCAGCTGACAGTATCCCAACCTCTCAGAGTCAATCCTGCACAATCTTGCCCAACAGTCACCCAGTTTATTGCATGATTGATTCCCGAGTTGATTTATGTGTTCAGCTGATAGTGGCTTGTCATGAGTGTCTTCTCTATCTCCACGTACAACAGGTGTTGAGAAACTTCTTAGTAGTATAGGTAACATGGCCTCCAAGAGAGTTGGATCAAAGGACATAGTTGAAAGTAGTACTCGCAATGTGGTTGAACAGTTGTTTATGAGCTTCTCCGTTTATGGAGACACACATTTTTTCTTTGATAAAGACATCAAGATCACATGGCAAGACATCAACACTATATTCATAGGCAATTTTGAGGAGAATCTAGAGGACCGACTGTTATAGACATTTTTGGGCACTACAACCCCAAGCATGAAATGTCCATAAACCAAGGTCTCATAAGTCCCTAAAAGTGTTGTTCTAACCCCTAAGGGAACAAGGTCGACTGATTACAGCTTCTCCCAGAATTTCTCCATGAAAAACTGCTCAGAACTGGTCAAAACAGGATCATTTCAGCTGCTCCATAGGCAAAGTGCGTTGCATCTCACCTAAATACACTATGTGGGTGCGTTTCATTTCAAAAATCCCTTCTATGGGGTGTGATGAGCGAGAAGTGACAAATGGCAGTGTCATTCTGCGAGGTGAAGAGGCATGGAAACTTCCAGAAACTTCTCCTGTGACACTTGCCTCTCTGAATTCGACCAAGGATGAGTAAGCGATCATCAATCTCCAAGTGGAAGCAAGAACTATCAGAGGGAAGACACTAATCAAATCACAAGCTGACTCATCTCCCTTATAGATATCTATATATGGATCCCTCATCCTAGAGATCCGGAGGCTGGAATTTTGCATATTGTAAGGAATTGTTGTTGGTTTCTTGAGACAACATCGGATTGTTGGGTGATCTAAGATTTCTATGAGGTGAAGAGGGGCTTCCTTGCTGAGGGGATGATGCTGGGTCAAAACAACTGGTTGTAACTCCCTTGGCTCTTTCTTGTTTATCAATAAAAACTATTCAAGTTTTCCTCCATACTCTTGTGTCATTTATGTTTTCTGCATTTGTATGGTCAATTTACATCTGATCCTAGATTTTTTATGATTATAGATCCATGTTCTTGTATAGTGCTATGCTACTGTGATCTTACAGGTACTTTGTGAAGTTGGGCGTGCAAGGGAACAAGTAGCGAAAGACTATCAAGAGAGAGAGGAATCGAACTAGGAGATTAGCGCAAGACAGAGGTTGGTATTCTTTGTTCTTCTCTCATCTATAATTCATAAAGTAAAAAAGAAAGTAGCTTTACTTTGTTTGTTTCTAAGGTAGCTATCACACCTTAGTGGGATAAGCAGTTCTGTGTAGACACTTTTCCCTGTAACAAAATGGCGACTCTGATAGGGACGAATTAGTTTGTTTGTTTATCTTCCTTGTTGTCTATTTTATAAACTTACAGATGGAGCCTGAAGTCGAGCCAAGTAGCTTTCGAACTGCATTTGCTATGCAAATGCAAAGTAGATAAATGCCGCTTCAGTCAATCTCCAGGATTTGTTTACAAATTAAACAACTGATTTACAAACTCTCTGATTTCCCCTTGTGATAGCTCTTAGATCCTCCTTAGATCTACCCCTGATTGTTGCATTACTGATTACCATTTTCTCGGCCAAAACCCATGAACTGAACTGCAAATTGTGACCTGAAACCCAAGCAAAGTCTCATCTCTGGCCCAGCACAGGTACTGTTCTGTGAATCTGAAATTCAGCGCACTTCCCAAGTGTAGTAGGTGCGCTGCATTTCAAATTCCCTGTGTTACAGGTGCGCTGATCAGACTAGGCATTGTTCAGTTTTGGTTTCTGTGATTCATTCTTTCCAGTTCTATTCATGAATTTTGCTGCCTGTGATCAGTATATCTCTGTTTGAAACCCGTTTTCCTTGTTGTTATTTCGCCTCCTTTTGACAAAAGAACTGTAAATGTTTTTGTGTATTTGTTGAGTCATTTTCAGTTCTCCTTTGCAAAAATTAACGTAATCGTACTGTCGTCCTTTGATTTGAAAGTGTCGCAAGTGTCGTTTTCAGTCATAGGAAAGAGTTTGGATGCTGTAGATAGTTGATTATCCTGTTACTATTGTATTTGATCTGAATTTGTAATTTTTCAAGTGTCGAAAGCAAGTATTCATTTCCAAATCGTAAAATGTTGTGATTGTCTCCATTTTTGATTTCTAAAAGAAACTTGTTGGTAATTGTCGCTTGAAAAGTAATTCAGATTTGTGCATTAGCTTTCTTTTTCCATTCACATACTAAGAAAGCCGAAAACAAATACATGCATGTGCATTTGCATTTAGACTGTTTGATTGGTTTGATTTAGGAAAGTGCATTTAGAGTGTGCTCTTTACTCTTTGTGAAAGAATATTGTCTCTCTTTCCTTAGTAGCTAGGATTTTCATTGCAAAAAGAAGATAAAAGACTGTTTATCATCTTAGATTGCATTTTAGGAATTATACATCTACATCTCGCGGTGAACCTGAAAGGCAAACTTCATAAACAAGATCAACTATAAAATAAATTCAATGAATCTAACAATGCTTTGGAACCTAACGCACAACATTTAGAAGTCTAGGCTAGAGACGTATTCCGGCATTGTAAAGCCTGGTAACTGTTGTTCTCACTGATGGTTGGGTGATTCCTCCACTTTCAGACGATAAGTGCCAGTACGGACTTGTGCTCCCATGTACCATCGAGTATATTTTGGGAGACCACAATAGGCTTAATCCTTTATCCATAGGAAGCTGTGTCTGCCGCCCTAGCGATCGCAATGCATTGAACACAACATTTGGGAAGATTGACTGTCGTACCGTAAAAATTATTCTGTAGTTTTGCGATTGGTTTGGTAATCCCTCTACCTAGATTTCCAGAGCAGTCCCTTTCGTTCCTTTTAAGACTCCTTAACGGAAAAGGTCCATCTGAGCACTTGTCACTTCAGGCTCATTAAAAATCGAAGGTGACTAGAGTCATCTTTTGTTTTTTCTCGACTCTTAAAAATTGAAAAAACAAGTTGTGTCAAAGCGTATAAAATTTATTTTAAATGGAATAATCATCACCCTTTCCTACGTTGATCTTGGGTTAGAAAATGGAACCCACCAACCAAGGAATTCCCCTTGGAGGAAATCCTAGTCCCTTCTCCTCTTGGGGAGATGTTGGTGCACCCCATATGGCCACATTGTCGCTTCCAGGATTGAAAATCGGCTTGCCCATATGGCTCTTCTCAACCTATGTCGTTCAGAACACCGCAATTCCTGAACAATCGAGTCAGCAACTAGACGAATCCAGAGTTACCCACCAACCTTCTACTTCCTCCAATTCTTCCTCTCCTCCTTCTTCTTTGCTTGATGGGTTGGTAAAGCCAAAAATCAAGTACCTGAGAAGAAGAAGGAAAAGAAGAAGAAAGAGAAGAAGAAGAAGGAGCCAAAAGCGAAAGGGGGCAACCAAGCTTCGTCTAGCGAAAATCCACACACTGCACCGACCAGGCCTAAATCGCCATGTGTCATTTGCAAAGGATACCACTATCATAGAGATTTTCCTTGCATCCCTCAGATCTTAA
The DNA here is from genome assembly GCA_031772625.1 of Pinus tabuliformis. Lineage (NCBI taxonomy): Eukaryota > Viridiplantae > Streptophyta > Pinopsida > Pinales > Pinaceae > Pinus > Pinus tabuliformis. Next base: position 845,514,337 of record CM062818.1, on the reverse strand, counting down.
GGGACTGGTCTCCTCATTTGCACAACCCGGTGTCGTCAACCTCTGATGATCATGTTGAAAGCACACCATCGACTAGTGAAAGTGAAGCCCCAGGACAAAAAGGAAAATATAGATTTCGTTGTAAAATGTGCGAAGGCGACCATGTCGTCCACCGTTGTCCCTTCTTAAACGAGGCTAAAAGAGTTTTGGACGATCGTCCGGTTTCACCATTACGACTTCCTCCTAGATATAAAAAACTCTTGCCGAGTCCGTCACTAGTTGAAAAGCCGGCTGACCCGCCTAGGTGGTCGGCCGAAGCATCTATCATTGAAGACAAACCATCTGAACCCATACCAGACGAAAGTCAAAAGGTCAAGGTGGCAGTTGACCTGGTCTTGCCTTCAGAAGTTCCATCTTCAGATGATACAATCACAGAAAAGAATAAGGATGACACCATCAAAATTCTTTTCGTAAGCACAGACTCCGATGAAAATGGTGGAAATTTACCTGTTCCTTTACCGTAGGAAGGAAGTTCATCAGAGTCGTACCCGGCTGTCTATTTGGTCCCACCTCCAAGCAACCTAGTTGTCTCCTTCGACTGGAATCAACTAGGCAGACCCCGTTTACCGGCTAGTGTACCATTCCGAATTATTGCTCAAGTATATAGAATGGTTATGGCTGGTACCATCATAGATGAAGGGGCTTCCGTGAGTATCCTTTCCTCGACTACTTGGAAAGTGCTTGTTTCGCCATCGCTTTTTCCTGAGATGAGAAATCTAACAGGCTTTGACAAAGGAACCAGTCGACTGTTAGGGATCCTTCCCAATGTGCCCATAACATTGAGAGGGAAAACCGTTCACATGAACGTAATGGTAGTTCAAGGACCCCTGGATTATAATCTAATCCTTGGACGAGACTATATTTATTGCATGGGATCCATTGTCTCATCACTCTTTAGAGTAATGTGTTTTCTGCACGAAGGAAGAGTGGTCAAGCTCGTAGAACAGCTTTCATTTCCCGGATCACACAGAGAAAATAGTCATATGCCATCCCTGAATGGTCTTTTCACACAAGGAATGTCTCATCAATCCCCAGTCCGTCCACCTAATGAGCGCGAGTGATTCGGGGGACATGACTGAAACCCAGGGGGCATGCACCCTGGTCTGCTTCGGCAGGAAAACTTCGGGTATAGGGTAGGTTTCCGCGAGAGATATATGACTAGTCTGTACTCCCGTCCGTGATTGGAAGAGGGAGTTATTCTGGAACAAGATTCTCTTGTCAAAGTTATGTGAGTGGAGTAGCCTCCTCCACTCACCTTTGTCTATTTCGGTAGACATCGCCGAAGAAGTGTTTTGTTTGCACTGTGAATAGAACAATCTTTGGTAACCTGAAAGAGGTAAACCTTTCCTGATAAAACAAATGTTTTGTTGGTGGTTTGAAAGGTGACCTTGAAACTTTATTTTATACCTGGGGGCATGCAAACCTTTTGGCATGCAAGCGAAGAGCGACTATTTATTTTTTTAATTTGTAGGTCCTCTAACCCTTTAAACTCGTAGGATTGGTCGTTTCCTAACTTGAATAAAGAAAGGATGTGGGGAAAAACTCTAAAAATTGCCATTTTAAATGGGACATTCTTATTATACGACTGGATTAATCGAGCAGTTTTAGTGCATAGTTCAAGCTTGTTAAAAAATAAACATAAGCCATGAGCAAATGTTTCCCCCCGCGTTTAAGCTCATTAAAAAATGAACTATTTCCCGGTAAATAACCATCGTGAATGTAGTACTTCAACCTTTAAAAGCCTTGGCCATGTTCTCATCATCACCTCCACTCTGTATTGGCCGATCATTCACCTCCATTTGATTGTTTACCCCTTTTTGAGGAACAGCTATGAAGAGTGATCTCACTAGCCATCCTTGTAACACTGCCGTGATTGGAACATTCCAAACCTTACCTAGAATCAGCTGCTACCCAATTTTATCACTCGTTCCTCAAAAGACGAGTCTCCTTTAAGCTCTTTTCAACTGACTCATAAAATATGAAAAGATTGCCGAGCCATTGGCCTCTCCAGCTCGTTAAAGGGACCGGAAGTGCTATCCCTCCTCTAAATTTTAATCTTTTTGGACCTGAGGGATTATTACACAAAAAGATCGAGCGCTTGTTTTGTTCGGCTCGTTAAAAGTATTGAAAATTCATCCCTTCTGTATTGTTTTATACTTTTTTCGGACTTAAGGGATTAGATGACGAGAAAGGAATTTTGGAGTTTCCTTTACGTTCCTTTTCAGACTCTCTAAAATTGAAAAGGACCGAGTTATCTTTGTCATTAAACTCGTTAAAACTTAATAGCGACAAACCTGTCCATAGCAGACAAGAACGAGTTTCACTATCGCTAGGCTCATTAAAACATAGCGATGGGTTTGCCCGAAGGGAAAATTATAGAACAAGCATATGTTATCCTCCTAAAGCTTGACAAAAATAAAGAGGTACTGGTCAGCAATGACTGGGGAAAATTGGGAAGAAAACTTGAAGAAACTTTGTTGGTAGCAAGTCGCTCTTGAACATGACACTTTCACTCCGCATCCAAGTCGGGTTGGGTTGTTTCATTCATCAGTCACATCACCATGGTCCCATCACACCATCCACATTTGGGGTAATGCTACCAATCCATCATGTCAGTGTCGCCGATATGTTCAAGAGAAGTCATTCAGGAATTCACCTGTGTCTCACCCACTACAATACATTTACACTCCATTCTTTCATGACCGCCACCCTGAACCATATGTCATCAGATTGTTTTCACCTCCATTAAAATCATTTGCTCCGTTCCGTGTCATTGATGTGGGATTCATTAAGGCCCTCCTGTGACAGATCGCTTCTTGTCGACATCAGCTCATTATCCAAGAAGTCGATCTAGGAACACCCCATTCAGTACTTTGAAGCTTGCATGCCTCAATGGCAAGTTTCTCACTTCCGGCGATAGGTTTACATCAATGGCCTTTGATCGAAAGATTTTGCGTGGTGTTCGACACCAAGTCCTTTATTCACACCACGTGAATTGTACTGCATTACCTTGAGGGTTATTATCATTATCGTTGATTCCTCTCGCACCTATTAACAGCTTACATCATTGGCTGGTAATCAGGCGATGCCTTTCCATGTTCGACTCCAGAACATCTCTCACATGGATAGACTTGTACTTCGAGTGAAGATCGAACGAGATTGAAGACCCCGAATCTAGTTTCATCCATCCGGGCTGCGATATATATTCAGGGAAATAAAGACATCAAATGTACATCATTGCTGCACAGATAATCATCCAATCAAAGGGATGATGACTCTACCAGAATCATCAGTCTACACTCAGACGATTGTCTGTCCTATGTACATGAAAATGAATTTATAAAGCTGAGCATGGGAATACCCGCCTCAGCTAGATCATGAAAATATTATGAAGATAATGTATTGTATTGTATCTTATTACAGGTCTCCTCCTAGCTTGAAAGAACTTCGGATCCTCATAATAAAGCATTTCACCCGACATCAAAAGATTAACGACCTCATGCTTTAGGGGGCAACTGTTATAGACATTTTTGGGCACTACAACCCCAAGCATGAAATTTCCATAAACCAAGGGCTCCTAAGTCCCTAAAAGTGTTGTTCTAACCCCTAAAGGAACAAGGTCAACTGATTATAGCCTCTCCCAGAAGTTCTCCATGAAAAACTGCTCAGAACTGGTCAAAACAGGATCACTTCAGCTACTCCATAGGAAAAGTGCGTTGCATATCACCTAAATACACTGTGTGGGTGCGTTGAATTTTAAAAATCCCTTCTATGGGGTGAGATGAGCGAGAAGTGACAAATGGTAGTGTCGTTCCGCGAGGTGGAGAGGCATGGAAACTTCCAGAAACTTCTCCTGTGACACTTGCCTCTCTGAATTCGACCAAGGATGAGTAAGAGATCATCAATCTCCAAGTGGAAGCAAGAACTATCAGAGGGAAGACACTAATCAAATCACAAGCTGACTCATCTCCCTTACAGATATCTATATATGGATCCCTCATCCCAGAGATCCGGAGGCTGGAATTTTGCATATTGTCGGCTAGGCCAAGAAAAGCAGAAAAAATCAGTCATACAGTGCTTGACCTAATTTGATAGCTAGAAGAAGACCTGCTGTAAAAGCAAGACAACAACCTATCAAAATTTTAAGCTCTTCCATATCTTCATTCCCTCCCCAATGAGTTTGATTAAATGCGTTACATGGATTAGTCCATTTATTTCTCTCCAATATCAAATTTTATTATCTAGATATTGAAGGGTTCTCTATCTATTTAGGGTTCTCTATCTATTTTATGTATTATTGTAAAGATATCAGTTGCTCAAGGCCATAGGTTCCTGATCGAAACTACACCAATGGGTAGGAGTCCAAAGAAGACAAAATAGAAGAAAAGTGATTGATCCCGACAACATTTTATTCATACATTCAGTCGATGGAGGGTGAAAGAAAACCAAATGGATCTAGAAGTTATTGCGCAGCTCACTGTTCTGACTCTGATGGTTGTATCGGGCCCTTTAGTTATTGTTTTATCAGCAATTCGCAAAGGTAATCTATAATTACAATGAGCCATCTCCGGCGATGGCTCATTTTAATGATGGAAACAAGGAAATGATTGATATAAACTTTCAATAGAGGTTGATTGATAACTCCTCATCTTCCTATTGGTTGGACAAAAGATCGATCCATATGTTACAATCAGATCGTGGCGGGTATAGTTTAGTGGTAAAAGTGTGATTCGTTACATTATCAACTCGAATAGTTGAAGGATCTTTTACATGGATCTTTGATCCATCTAAAGCTCTATTTACAGATAGGTTCAAAACCTTCCCTATGAATACCCAGGAATAGCATACCTTCTCGTAATCTGGGTCTGAAATGATGAAAGATAAACACATTTTTGGTTCCAAGATAGCGACACAGAATGTTTGAAAGGTTAGATAAATTACAGATCTATGGGGAAGATATTTTTTCATCGTGACTAAACCTTCAACTTATGGATGGAAGGACCCCAGGTTGAAGCCGAATAGCTATAGAACTATGACTTTGGTTTACTTGGGTTATCGGCATTTCGTTCGAGCTCGGTGGAATTTGTTCTCCTAGGGATCAGAATCAGTAGAAATAGGGAACGAAGTAACTAGAAAGATTTGTGATTATTTTAAACTTTTCAAATTTATCTTTCTATCAGGATCATCTAGAAAGTGAGTAAGTATTCTACGATTTTGGGCCCTTCACTAAAAAAAAGAGAATAAACTGACGTAGATGCCATGGGTACGATAATAAGGTTTTTTTTTAGAAAAAAAAAAGAGGAGAAAGAAAGGAATTTTCAATTCCTTTCAAAAAGATTTGATATAAATACTCCGCTTCTTCCCTCATACCGCTCTCTATCTCCCATGAAGGAGCCGAATGACATTAAATTCTCATGTTCGGTTCTGAATTAGAGACATCGAATAATAAATGTCGACTATAACCCCTAGCCTTCCAAGCTAACGATGCGGGTTCGATTCCCGCTACCCGCTAACAGATATCTACCTATTCTATATCTATCTAGATAGATATAGAATAGGTAGATATAAAGTGATTAAGTATATAACATAATCTCACGATTCACTCGAAATCAATTAATGTGAAATAGATTCCATTCTTTTCCTATCCTATAACCTCAGTGTGAATAAAAAGGTAGATCGGGACAATGTATGCCAAAGGGAATTCAAATAAAAAAAAGGGAAGAGAAAAAAAAGAGCGTCCATCGTCTAATGGATAGGACAGAGGTCTTCTAAACCTTCGGTATAGGTTCAAATCCTATTGGACGTAATACTCTTCAATTGTTATAAATTGTTGTGCAATGTATTGGATTGGAATGGAACAAATTCTTTAGTTCTTTTTACTGTTCTGAATAATTCCACCAAATGATCAAATATTCATTTTTTTTCTTGAAGTAAAAAAAGTTCAGTATGTTCCTTAAGAGCCTCTTCCAGAAGGGCTTTCGCTTCTTCTGTAAATGTACCAGTAGAACGTATAATTTCTCCGAACTGAGGTTTATTTTTTATCAAATAAAAACGTAACCCAAGGAGAAATTTTCTCACCTGTGCTATTTCGAATATATCCAGGTATCCGTTTGTTCCGGTATAAATAGTAGCTATTTGTTCTTCTACAGTCAAAGGAGCCGACTGAGATTGTTTGAGCAACTCACGTAATCGTTGACCCCTCGCCAATTGATCTTGAGTAGCTTTATCAAGATCGGAAGCAAATTGTGCAAAAGCTTCCAACTCTGCAAATTGAGCTAACTCTAATTTCAACTTTCCAGCTACCTTTTTCATAGCTTTTATCTAAGGAATTGTTGTTGGTTTCTTGAGACAACATCATATTGTTGGGTGATCTAAGCTTTGTATGAGGTGAAGAGGGGCTTCCTTGTTGAGGGGATGATGCTGGGTCAGAACAACTGGTTGTAACTCCCTTGGCTCTTTCTTGTTTATCAATAAAAGCTATTCAAGTTTTCCTCCATACTCTTGTGTCATTTATGTTTTCTGCATTTGTATGGTCAATTTACATCTGATCCTAGATTGTTTATGATTATAGATCCATGTTCTTGTATAGTGCTATGCTACTGTGATCTTACAGGTACTTTGTGAAGCTGGGTGTGCAAGGGAACAAGTAGTGAAAGACTATCAAGAGAGAGAGGAATCGAACTAGGAGATTAGCGCAAGACAGAGGTTGGTCTTCTTTGTTCTTCTCTCATCTATACTTCATAAAGGAAAAACAAAAGTAGCTTTACTTTTTTTGTTTCTAAGGTAGCTATCACACCTTAGTGGGATAAGCAGTTCTATGTAGACACTTTTCCCTGTAACACCGACATGTATATGTTAACATTCATAAGTTATGATTTTTGAATGTTTCATGCAGGTATCCCACCTTCCTGTGCATAGACGTGATCCAATAGATTCTCTCACACATTAATCCTGAGACAATGATACTAAGCAGTGTCATTGGAGTAGAGTTTTCTACCTTAAGGGAAAAATATTGTTAACAAATGTATCATTTTCCACAACCGGTGAACAGGATGGATGCACCGTTCTACACTGCCAACAACAGTGCAAACACAAGAGACATCTTGAAGCGTTGGGTAAGGGAGACATCAAAATTTAGGACTGCACCCAACCAGATATACAAGACAAGGACAGTCAGGAAGGCTTATCAACTCTTGGTAATCTTTGCATGTTTCTTGTATGGCCAAGTGAGTATGGAGACCTTTCCACAAAGTTGGGTTGTTATGTTGGATCAAATGGCAAGTGAAGGAAAGCCTTTTGACTAGTCTGACATGTTGGATCTTATGCTGAAAGTGCATGAATCAAATGCCTGAAGTCCACCCAAGGATCAACAAGCAATATTATTCATGTTTCCTACCTTCTCAATGCAATCTTTGCCCATCAACAGTTTCCTAGCATGAGTTGGGCATGGACACCTTCAGAGAATGTTATTAATGTACATTGCAAGTTTCTCTCAGAGTGCAGCTACCGAGGAGTAATTTCTATACTATCTGCCCACTTTGTTGCCCCTCTATACATGATGATATTTGAACAAGATCCACCTTGCATGTCACGGGCAACGATGGAGGCATTACTGAACATTGCAGACTGGTATGATTCATCGGATGGCATTTTCATCAAGATGTACAGTGCAGAGAAGGCTCCGTATTTGTTTCCAAAGTTTGCCACAGAAAAGTTGGTCATGCAGGAGGTTACATACCACATCTCAATAAGGTTATCAACTAGAGTGCATAGAATGAAGAAGGCACAATGGCCTATACTTCCTTTTTGAATTGGGTTGTACACTATTTTGAGTTTGAAAGAAGTGGATGTCGAGGTTGAAGACTTCAAGAAGTTTAAGTTTGGCACCAAGAGTTTCAATCTGTACATTCCACATGGCTTGTGTAGGGACCCCTGTATGAGAGCATACTATCCTTGGATCCATAAGGTGTGTGAATGGCCAGAGGAAGAGCCTTGGAGATATTGCTATAACTCCTCTAGGCTTAATGAACCAGTCAGCATGGTAGTAGAGTGGCTAGTAGCACTTAAGGCAGCGACACCACAGGGAGCAACAAAAGCAACAGTAAAGTTGCATAAGACAAAGGAAAGAGGAATATTGCCAAAAGCGCAGAGGCAGAGAAAAGCTACAAGTTTAAGTAAGATCCACTTGTTGAGAGAGTAGCTTTGTGGATAGAAGAAAATAGGCAATAACACGATAGGATGGGTGCGCAAAAAAGAAGAGATAAGAAAATACTAGAAGAGATAGAGAGGAAGTTGTAGGAAGTAGAGCAAACGCTCAAAGAAGAAAAAGAGTTGCATAGAAGAGAGAAGGAAGCACAGTAGGAACCAGAACAAGAACAGGAACAGGAACAGGAGGAAGTGCAAGGCACTCAGACATTGCAAACTATGATAATTCAAGTTGAAAACTAAGATCTACCAGTAGTATATGATGAAAAGGGTGAGCGTCCACAGGAATAAGAACTTTCTCAACACAATAAACCGATAGTAGAACCGACGGACATGGAGATGGTACAACCAAAACAAGATCAGGACACTAATCTCATGCCAAAATCAACTGAGGTCACCCCACAGTCTTCACCATCTCCAACAGAAGAGCAAGTCCCAAGTCAACAAGGGGATACCATTCTTCTTAAAGATGATCTAGGAACATATGTGTAAAAAATAGCCATTGATGAGTCACAACACAGAGTTTTACAGGCACGCAGAGCACACATCCTGGATGAGCATGCATCACCTGTGCACTTTGAATAACGGGTGATTGTGTCATATGTACGAAGACATCCAGCTGCCTTAGCCGATGCTATGAAGGCTTGTGCTAAAGCCATGATCTCAAGTGTGAATTTATTGATAGCAGAAAATCAGTGCATGGCTAAGTTATTACAAGTAGCCAGATAGAGAGAGGAATAATCAACATGATCCGCCAAAGTAGAGATGAAGAAAGTGATACTTGCGAAAGTATCGGCTCTTGAGAAAATCATGCAGAGACTGTATGACAAGTTCATCACCATGCACAAGGTAATTTTCCATCTACATGGTCATCAACAGTGTTACATCAAGAAGGTGTGCACATTCACAGACATACATGCCATTGTTGATCATGTACATACTTGGACAATGAGGTACAAGGGAGCCCCGCTTCACTTGCACAAGATGATGATCCACAGGTATATTTTCACAAAGCACGCATCCAAAGTATGATCTGAGACTATGAGGAACTCCCGTCACTCATCACCAATGTTGAGGCTTTGTACTCATGGTTGTTCAAGAATTTGGATGTTGTGGTGAGAGGGTATGGCACCTCATCAATTGCAACACTCGCCGAATTCAAAGAGAAGAACCAAGTCCGACTAAAGCTTGACACATAATTTGATCAGTTGATACACATAGCCACCAACACAAATTTTCAGATCAGTGTAGAGAACATGCTAAGATATGTCACCAGTGTGGTCGTGGTCAGGAATAAGATGCGTATATTACAGGACGAGTTGGACAAAGGTTCCAGATCAGTATACTTAGAAGCGATGGAGGCAAGAGTTTGTTTCTAGAAAGACATCATCAATCAATATGCCTACACCATAACGTAATACCAAGCTTGGCATCACTTCATCACCGAAGATCATGGAGAGGATGTTGACAAGTTGGTCTTTCCACAATTGTTTGAGTCTTAGTGTTGTCTTATCTGGATGACTCAAGCCTAATTTTTTCCCACATGGGTATATGTGGAAAATATATTATTATTGTGAACATGATGTAAAGTGAAATTCTATATGTTGTTAGTAGAATGCAAACAGTCATATGTAATATAAAGAGATATATGTAATGAAGTTGAAAAGTCATGAAGGTAGTCCAAGAGTCACAAAGGGGAATGTCAAGGGTCACCCCACCCTTTGTTATAAATAGAACCTCATAACTCATAATATAGGATTTTGGGAGCCAAGCTTTGCTAGACATTGCTTAGAGAGGGCTTGGAGAGTATTGTGATGAGCCTTGGCTTCTCCACAGTGTAGAGCAAGTACATCTCTTTGGAGGAGCATGTGGTGTTGACTTTAATGTTCCACTATTAGGGCTAGTGGTTTTCATGGTTGTATGTATGGATGGAAATTTCACTTTTATATAATATAACAGAGCCAACACGCCTTCATGCATATGTTGCTATTGTAGTTCTACTATTCTAGTTACTTTAGCAATGGATGTTGTACAACTTACGCATTTGTGTATGAACTATTTTTTATATGATTGTATGAATCTTGTTGAAGTCATGTTGTTTGTTTAACCAATCACTTTGGATTGTCAACTACTCTTATTTCTAGCTTGTGATGTCATTCAACTCATGTGTTCCTTTCAAGATGTGTACTATTATAGGCTTTTGAGGGATACACTTTCTTTCCCCCTTCGTGTGTTAGAACCTCCCCATGCATCTCTCTTAACTCATCGCAAGGTCACACACTTTCTTCTGATAAAGATATATTGCTTATCTTTGCACACTACCATAGTCAAAGCACTATTGTACTACCCACTACTAGGACTCCTACTCCAAATGGTCTGAGGTCTAGTTTGGACTTTTTACCGGGGAGATCCCCTAACATGTTGGTGAGTCTAGCACTGTCAACATGACCATACCAGAAAATGTTTAAGCTATGGGCTTACCTTGGTTTCTCACATCGATGTTGTTGCCTAACATGGTGGCAGTACAGGGTTGAGAAGCCATGGAATCAAAGAAAGAACTAGAAAAATTAGAAGAACTATAGCAGTATGGGGACTCAATGGAGGACTAGGAGGATGAACTCTAACTCGATGGGGAGGAGTAATATGTCCTAAAGGAAACTGGGGGTGAAGGCCACAAAGTCTCTATGACAAATTCCTAGGGAGTGAAATGATTTAAAGACAATGATGACTCAAATATACTAAAGGGTGATGACAGGAGAAAGGAGTAACAAAAAAAAAGCAAACACTAGTGTAGTGGTGCAAGTGAAAACTAACGATTTTAATATGCTACTCTAATTCAAGAAAACATGTCTTATCAAATAAAAAATGACCTCTAGCCTATATGTGATCTAAATCCTCAAGCAAGTCCTAGATCTACTGGTTCAAATGGCCTTCCAAGAGACTTCTTACTTGATAGAATTTGATCCTCGCAAGCAGATATGTCTAGAGAAAGGTGGGGTAGAGAACCAACTGCTGACCACAACCGATCCTATAGGGTGTTTTCCTATGATTGGTTACTATGGTTACTGTTAACACCCAGGTTGTTCCCTATGACTCCCAAGGGAATACGGCCGGGGTAACCACTAACCAATCTTTGGATCACAGTTTCTAGCCAAACTGTAATCAGAGAGGGCTCTCTCTTTATGATTTGTCTCTGTTATGATGGTGTTTTAGGCTAGCTATTATGCTCAGGTTTTGGTTTATGTTTTGGTTGAAGGATTTCTTTCAGGTCTTATGATATACTGTTTAGAGAGTAAATATCATTGGGCAATGGAGTCTGGAGTTGTGAAGTGCTTAGATATGCAGGATTGGTGGTGCTCAAACTGCAGGGCCAATTTTGTATTTCAGACAAACAAATTTAGTTTAAATAGTGATGTATGTCAACCAATAGAAAGCAATTAAGAATTTTCTATTAAGCTGGTGAGGTGAAAGTGTAACACGTTGCACAGGAGAAAACTTGAATTCCTGTGACAAAGGCCACTGTGAAAGATGTATTCTGAAAGTGCAGCAATTAAGAATTACACTTATCAAGATTGCATCTGAAGAAAACATTGATTAACAACACAGATTGAACTCAGGGTATTCATTGAATAAATCCTGAAAGTTATTCTTTTTCCTTGTTGCTAAATACGTAAAGTTAGATAACATATGGATCTTAATAAACAAAATACATAACAGAGAGAGTTACAGAGACTTATTGTATGATGAAATACACAGGAATCCAGTAGTTTCCAACAGACACCAGGACGCATTCAACACCTCAGAAATCCGAGAAATTCCATCACTTTCTTTATTAACTTCTGAAAGGATTACAGCATAAGAACTTCTTCAGGAGAAATCAACAACAACCCTTGCAAGCTCATGCGAAGGGGACTTTATAGGAATGTTTATACAAAATATCTCAGGCATTGAGTCATCTGAGAGAGAAAATATCTTCATAGATTCGTACAGAAAGTAGAAAAGAAGTTATTGCAACTTTGAATGCAGCATAAATGCTCTTTATGTCTGTCAGAGGATAATTTGACCTTTGGAGGTCATTGAGTCGGTTGAGCCACTTTGCTTTAATGCTGAATAATGTGTCTTTATTTCTTGCTGCGCTGTATTTTCTCGGCCCTGCCACCTGTAGTTTTCTATTTCTGCTTTGTTGGCCGATACACCCGCTGAGTTGGCTCAGCTTTAATCCACAATGCATGCTGATTTTGTTAAACTGTGCTCTGCATGACAACTGATATTTTTTATGAAACAAAAATTGGTGAGTGGCTCCCTGTTTACAAAATCTTCTGTATTGCATTTATCCACCAGTCTTGCGTAGGGAGTTGATGCCTGAGAATGGCGTCCATTGTCTCCTCTGCCTCTGTATACTTGAAGAAATTGGGAGCCACCCAAAACAGGTGATTGATCTCATTCATTATAAAAAATAGATTCTCTACTCTGTTATAGAGAGTCTGTCCTGTGGCTGGCCCTGTTTCCTCTGAGGTGCTGCGCTTCTCATTGATCTGACTAGTGGCAAATGTGTTGACCCTTTTGGCATACTGGTCATGTGTGAACAATCTCCCTATGCTGTTCAGTAAGCTAGGGAGCCCTCTATTTTCTAACACCTGAAACTTTTCCAAAAACCTGTTCACCTCAGTCTGCATATCCTGGGTTCTTCTTTCCAATGTCTGCACTAAGTTTCTCAGTGTGAGAACCCTTTTGACCATTTGGATAGTCTCAGTTCTATTTGTAATTCCCATGGTAGCTAACTGAGAACTTGTTTTATGGTTAAGTATATTGATCATTCTGGTGGCCACTTCAGGCATATTGCTCAATAAAGCTCTTGATCTGTGAACCTCCTTCTGTGCCTTTGGAATGAGCTCCAATTGCTCATGGATTGTCTCAATATATGGCCATTGCTCATTGATAGATTGACCAATGTTAGCCCACAGCACTATTTTAAGCTCAGCCACCACCTTATCCAACTTGAGCTCATTCTCTAGCTCTTTGATCTTGTCTTTAAGGGCTTTGATTTCCCTGCCCTTTTCTGCCACTTCTCTCTTTGATTTATCATGCCTGTCATTGAATTTGGCTAACTTTTCCCTGGTCTCATTTAACTCTGTCATTTGAGCTTCCAGGATTTGGATTTCATTCTTCAGCTTTTGCATATCCAGGATTTGGGCCTGCTCTGTAGTTGTTGGCGCTGCTGAAGTAGATGTTGCTGTCTGTTCAGTCTGTTGAGGAGGAGGAGCAGTGATAGGAGCAGTCTCCTCGAGATTGATGATCGGAGGAGGAGGCTGAGAGGTCTGACCCTCTTCTCTTTCTTTCAATGTTGCTTGGAGGGCCGCTTGTGTAGCCTCAGATTCTCCCAATTTCTCTTGTGCCTGAACAAGCTGTTTATAAATGGAGATCAACAAATCTGTGGTGTCCTGCTCATGCCTTTGTTGGGCTACCTCATCTGTCTGAGGGTGAATGGTAGCTGGGAGTTTGATTTTCTTTCTCAAGGCAGCCATGTCAGCATCCCTCAACTTCAGGATTTCCTGTATTCCTGTAATATCTTTGGGATCATGCCCAATTTCAATGATTATGTCCTCCAAGGACCTTATTCTGTTGTCCTTTGCCTGGGATGATGCCCTCTCCAATTCCAGTTGAGAGGCTGTGGCATTAAGGCTGCTCTTTAGCTTGTAATTTTCTAATGTTTCGTCTGCCAAGGAGGCATACACCATCTCACCAGTCTGTTTGTGCAGTTCAATTTTGTCCATTGGGTGTATGTCTTTGGCCAGGACCTCCAGGTTGGTCCTGAGGTAATCTGAGGCAGATTGGGGATGCAGTGCTGTGGGCATAAAATGACTCATGATCATTTTGCCTTCACTTACATCAAAGGCAGACATAAGTCTTTGCTGATTGGTAGGAGCCATGTTTAGCAGATGATTGTACAGCTGTATTTTGATAGGATCACTCCTCCTTTTGATGTCTATAAATTGTTGTTTGACACTTACCTGTCCTTCTTTTTGCTGGCTGGAGGAGCTGACCTCCCCTCCCATAGTCCTGTCCTGTTCCTGCTGGAAGGAACTTGCTAAAGCTTCTCTGCTGGGTGGGCCCATGCCTAATGCTTGTCTTATTGCTATGTCCTCCTCTAAAAAGTCATTCAATCTTTGTCTTTTCTCTCCCTGGTTGATAGATGAAGTCAGAGGAATTTCTCTATCCCTTTTTCTGCTTAAGTCCTCCTTCTGTGGAGTTTGGAGGACCGAGGCATCAGTGGTGACTTCTGGCCTAGGAGGCACTATGTTCTGAGTCTGTTGCTCAGTGGAAGTTGGAGTATCAATTACTCTTTCCTGCTATAAGGGCTGCTGTCTGTCATATTGCCCTTCTTTTTGCTGCAATCCTTGTTGCTGTTGTTGCTCTGCCTGCTGCTGCTTTTCTTTATCTGCCTGCTCTTGAGTCACTGGAGGTGACTGCTCCTTCTCTTGATGTGATTGCTCTGTCTCCATTTCCTTTTCTTTGCCTCTGCTGGATATATTTTCAGTGGCCTTGGTAGTTTGCTGTTTGGCAGTTGAGGAGGATGCAGTTGCTCTCGCTTGTGCGCTTGGAAGTGTGAATACCTGTGAACAAAGTTCAAGGTCAGCCATCTTCCTTAGATTCCTTAGTGCCCTCTGGTTTAGCTCTTCTTGTGACATGGGCTCTTCTAAGGTCCCTCTCCTCCATTTGTCTTGGTTTGCATATTTTTCAATGTGAGGGATACTATGGTGATCATAGGCAGATAACTTATATTTGAGCCTCCTCATAGTTATAAAATGATTAGGGTCATAGGGCGCCCATAGGAAACTGGTTTGCAGGCCAAGGGCCTCAAGCATTCTCTCTGCTTCCCTCCATCCTTGCTCCCTCTCATTATAGATAAAATGGCCAAGTTGGCTTTTCACCTTTAACTGTGCTTTTTTGCCTTTTCCTGAAAAGTGAAGCACATCAACTCTGCCAAATTGCCTAAAGTACTCTAGGGCAAATAGTCTCATAGGCACATACTTAGGTAATTTGAATGGAGGTAGATCACACCCATATATCCTGATGACAGTGTGGTTTTGGTAGAAGTACCAATCCCCAATGCTGTAAGCTTTGGACAGCTGAAGAATTCTCTGCATATCATCAGTGAGTCTCGGAGGAGGTGAGCTCATCAGCATTGCCATAGCTAGATGGATGAACAGATCCATGAATTCACAGTAAGTGTATGGAGACTGAGGTCTAGTGTGGAAGATAGAAGACCAATAGACCACTGATCTGGGATTGCCTTGGGCATCCATTCTTTTGATTGAAAAATGAAATTTCTCATGTTGATGGTACAAGATCAAATGGTAAATGTAGGAGGTGTATCTGAACATCCTATCTCTCCTCAAATTCATCAATTGCTCATGAATCTTGTCTGATATGTAAGTGGCATAGTCATAGCAGATTGGTGACTTGCCAAGAGAAAACATAAGCATCATTACCAGCACAGTTGCATCAATATGCTCAATTGAACTATATCCCAAGATGGGAGAAATCATATCTGCAAGGTCTCTGCCCAGCTCATTGAGATATATATAAATAATTGGAGGGTACTTCACACTGTCAGAGTTAATGTATAATTGATTAATTTTGATAATTTGAGCATCTGTCAGTTTTTCCCCTTGTTTTATCAGGTTCACTAGTGACAAAGGGACCAACTTCTTCTGAGGGTTGAAGCAAAGCATGTCTCTGATAGCTTGAGGGGTAACATAGAAAAGTACTGAACCAGATGGGTCAACAACAACCCTCTGAGAAACATCATATTGTTCAGCACACAGGTGGATTAGTTCAGGGAACTGGTCGACCTGAGGGAGTTTGAAAATAGGGAGGAAAGAGTCCCATAAGCCCAATATATCTGTCCCATTTTCGTGCTTGGCTTTCAACTCTTTCAACAGATGAATGTGGAATTTGCTGCTCATAAGCATTTCTTCTGTAATTTGGTAATCCATATCTGCCAAGGATTGCCATTTCAAATTCTTTTGAGGGGCATTCAGAGGCTGAACATTTAGTACTACAGGTGTCTCCATTACCAAAGAGGATTCTGAATTGAGTGCAAAGTGGTTTTAATTGAGCAGGTCAGCACAGAAGAATGTCTCTTTTCCAGGGAGGTGAATTTATCAGGAACAGAGAGTGGTTCTAGCAAATAGCAATTGAAATACTATTTGTAGTGTAATTAGGACAAATGTTTGGCCTCACTCTGTCTCTCTCAGTGGTTAAATTCAGTTTGAATGAGTCTGCCGCGATTGCGCAGACAGAGCTTGGTTTTTTCAATGAAAATGCAGGTAAACAAGGCTCGGCTAGTAGTCTTCGAGTTCACAACTGTCAAAGGGGCAGGTGCAGGGATTTCTGCCGGTGATTTCAAGAGTTTTCTCTGTTCTAAGCTCTTTCGAGGGACATAACAGATAAAGCAGGTACGTGAAGGATTTATAGCAGAAAATACCTGGTGAGGAGTAGGCAATGGTCACGGATGACTGTGGAAATGGCGCGCCTCCGGTCTCCTGGTCAGGTTCTGCAGGTTGGTAGACTTTTGGTCGTAAAAATCGCATGCAGGAGCAACGGGCGTTTTTGTAGAAAAGTGAGAAAAACGCGAATTTTGGCTATTATATTGGTTTTTTGGACTTTTGGCGCGTTTTTCTGCTGACGTCAGCATGACGTCATAGGTGGGGTCAGGGCCGGCTGACGTCATAGGTGAGGTGGCGGGCTCTGATTGGTCCACGGGGATGGTGGAGTGGCATGACAGGTCGGCAGACGGTCGGGCGCAAGGGTTGACGTGCCGGCATGGTGGCAGTGACGTGGGATGATGTGGAGGTGACGTAGTATAGGCGGAATAGCCGAAACCGGAAACAGCCAGCGGTTTCATATCGCACCACTTATGGTACAGGGGGGAATCTATCAGACGTACCTCCGACAAGCTGTGGCGAGGACGCGTGGCTGCCGAGTGACGTAACCTTTTTACGGACATCGGACGATATCCGTCGGGCGCGAGACCCGCTCCGATATCAACGATGACCGTCAGATCTGGAGGGCTCAATCCAATGGCTGTCGGGGAAGTGATGTGATGGGTTGAGATGGCGGGTAAATGGCGAACGTCGGAGCCGCTCCGATGTGATAAGAGCCGTTGGATGCTCAAGATCCGATCGGACAGCTGCCGGGTCGATGACATGCACTGTGGATATGGCCAAAGGCACGGCATTATTTAATAGTTATTTTCGGGATGCGCGCTTAGGCGGAGGGTCATCGGGGTATAGTGCTTTAGTAAGGTTTCCAATGTATTTTGGAAAAACAAATATATGCGCCGAGACTTTGGTTTAAGCGGCAGAAGTGGGTTTTTTGGATCTTTTATGATTTCAAAAGGGGTTATGGGTAAAAAGGGGCTTGTATGGGGTTTTTCTTTGCAAATAATGGTTTAATGAGTGGAATGACTTGCAGCAAGGGGGGGAGATGAGGTATAGGTTCATCCAAGTGGCCAGATGTCACTTTGATCCCTGACATAGGACTTATTGGCTATAATGCCAAGGGGAGGGGTATTTATACAAAATTTGGGGTTTATACACCATGGTGTTTAATATTAGTAGGGGAAAGGTGATATAGGGGATTTATATAGTAAAGTTAGAGTTAATATGGATGGGGGGGTGGATGAAGGGGGAAAACACTAAGTTTGTTTGAGACTAACTTAGTTTATGGAGTAGATCAAAATGAAAAGAATTTTTAGACAAGAAATGTGGCTTCTAAAAAGATTAAGAGCCACCATGAAACCACAATTCTTCCACGAATCTCAAGTGATGAGGGAATGTTAGTGAATGACATGAAAAGGGAATAGGGAGGTTAGACATGCTCCTTTGCTTGCTGCAACTTGATGAAGAAGAACCCCTTCTTAATTCATTAACTCTGCTTTGGTGAACAAATTCAACACACCTGCAACGGTAAGGATAACCTCTCTGCAACCCCAACTACTTACCCAGCTACTTGCCTAGCCTTTTTTGTTCTTCTTGGAGGGTGCACTTGGACTTGCAGACCCTTACCTGCCTTTTCTTTTCTTTGGCCTTTTTTTTTTTTTGCTTTTTCTATCTACTTCTACCCTTATTTCTTCCAAGGTCCCAGATTAGGCTGTTGGGAGCCTTTTCTTCTCTACCTGAACTACTTGTCTGCCAAGATTAAACTGTTTGGACAGACTCCTTTCTCTATTTCTACAACTGCAAATTTAAACCATGGAATGATCCAGATTAGACTGTTGGACCATCCATCAAAATTTTAAGTCCATACCAAGCTATAAGCCTAGATTGGATTCTCTTGGAAATATGTGATCTTTGAATCATCAAAGCAGAGCATATTTGGTCCTTTCATAGCCAATCATGAAATATGAAACCTATTGGTATAGGTAGCTAACAGTGGCTCCACATGGGGATGGTGTTTCTTTTGAAAGACCAAGAACAACAGGTCAGATTGCCTTGCTCCTTGGTTGCTCTTGCCCATTTTGTAGTTTGCTGCTTTGAAGTGCCAAAATTGTGTGCTTATCTTCTTGGTAGACTTCTGATTCTATTTGCCTTTTGCTGGCAGTCAATAAACTTGTAAAACTGCATTTTTACAATCTAAAACAGAAAACAATATATACATCTGCATATATACAAGGGAACCCAGACTGCACTCATGGGTAATAGTCAAAATAATGCTTCAGCATCCTGCCATTCACAGGACCTTCATCCAAGTCAGTTTCAGTTAGACTTTTAAGGAAATAAGTATTGTTACCTTGCACTGCTTGGACAGCAAATGGTCCTCTCCATAAGGAATCAAATTTTCCATGTTTTCCTTTGTCTTCTCTCCTTGCATCCCACTTGAGGACTTTGTCTCCCACACTGAAATCTTCTGCCTTAGTTCTTCTATCAAAGGCCTTCTTTAATTTCTCTTGTAAAACTTGAACTCTGCTGAAAACTTGGTCTCTAGTCTGCTGCAGACATATGATTTGATTGATTCTTCTTTGCATATCATTTGGTTCAGCTTGGCTTTCTTGAAGAAGCTTCATAACAGGCACTCCTAAGGATGAGGGGAACTTGGCCTCTAATCCATAAACCAACTCATATGGGCTGGTCCCAATTGATCTTTTGGTTGTTAGTCTATCTGCCCATAGGGCATTCACAAGCTTCTTATGCCAATTCTTTTTGTTCTCTTCCAATACTTTCTTTATAATGTTTACAAGGCTTTTGTTTGATGATTCAGCAAGGCCATTTCCTTGGGGATAGTATGCAGTAGAATGGCCCAAGGTAATATGAAATTTATGGCAAAAGTTCACCATTTTCTTGGATCTGAAAGTAGCAGCATTGTCTGTTATTATTTTGTCAGGACAGCCAAATCTAGCCAATATGTTGTTCTCCAGGAACTGAATAATTATTGAATCATTTGCTTGTCTGCATGGGGCAGCTTCAATCCACTTAGTGAAGTAGTCTGTTGCTGTTAAAATCCATCTATGTTGGCCTGAAGATGAGGGATGAATTTCCCCAATGAAGTCCAATCCCCATTGTTGAAAAGGTCTCTCTGTTGCAATAGGCCTTAAAGGAAGTGGCAGCAACTGTCTCTTTCCCTCAAACACTTGACATTTATGACATGAGGTGATGAATTTCTTGACATCAGAGAACATGGTGGGCCAGTAATATCCAGCCCTTAGTATCTTGTCCACAGTGGACTTCCAGTACAAGTGTCCACCACAGTCACCTGCATGAAATTCTTTTATGATATTGTCAGCTTCATTTTCAATTAAACAGTGCAGCAATATACCTTCATGGTTTTTCCAAAGCAGATTGCCATCCATCACACAAAATCTTGAGGTTTTCATTTTTAAAAATCTACACTTAGTTCTGTACAGTCCTGGGGGAGCACACAGGTTTTGTAACACATAACAGATTTCTGAATACCAGGGGGATTGCTCAAAGGCTACATTGATCTTTGGAGTCGCCAGCTCCGGTTCACTGTCTAGCTGGTTAATGTTTAAGGCTTGAAAATTTGTATCTGTCATTAATTTGGCCAAGCCTTGCCCTTTTATTAGTTTTGTAGGTTTTATCTCAATGTCAAATTCCAAGATGCTGGCAATCCATTTTCCTCTTCTGCCCTCTAAATTTTCTTGGGTGAGAATGTCTTTGACAATAGGACTTGGCACATATGCTATAACATGGGAATAAAGGATATAAATCCTAAAGTCTTTTGACTAAAGCATAAGCTTGCTTTTCCATGATTTGATATTTTAAAGGTGCATCTCTGAGAGCTTTGCTAAAGAAAGCAATTGGCTTCTCATTTCCTTGGTCATCTTTTTGTAATAGAACAGCAACAATAGTGTGTTGGGAGGCAAAAGAGAAAATGATAAATTCTCTGTCAAACTGAGGATTGGTCAAGACTGGAGTTTGGGTAAGGGCCAATTTTATACCTTCAAAGGCTTGATTGGCTTCAACAGTCCATTTGACTTTTGAATCCTTTTTTAGCATGTTATTCAATAATCTGATTAGTTCTGCTAGGTTTGGGATAAACCTTCTTAAGAAATTGATTTTTCCCAAGAATCCTTGCAACTCTTTGACATTTCTTGGGTGGGGCATTTGTAGGATAGCTTGTATCCTATGTGGGTCAATTCTAATGCCATCTTTAGAAATGATATGGCCCAATAGCTTACCTTCTTCTAAACCGAACAGGGATTTCTTAGGATTCAAGGAGATTCCATATTTTCTGCATTTTAGGAAGATCTGCCTCTGATGTCTTATATGTTCTTGGTCTGACTTTGAGAAAGGTGTAAGGTCATCTAGGTAAATGACTAAAAAGTCATGAATCTCCTTTGCAAAAGCAATATCCATTGCTCTTTGAAATGTTGCCCCTGCATTTTTCAATCCAAAAGGCATCTTTACATATTTGAAAGTTCCCCATGGGGTTGTAAATGCTGTTTTGTCCTGATCATCAGGGTGAACTAGGATTTGATTGAAGCCTGAAAATCCATCAAGTAGAGAAATTCTGGAAGCCCCCACTACTCTCTGCAAAATGTGATCCATCTTGGGTAAGGGGTAATTGTCTTTGAGGGATACTTGGTTCAGATTCCTCAAATCCACACACAGCCTAATTTCACCAGTCTTCTTTCTTGTAGGGACTAAGTTGGAGATCCACTCAGAGAATCTGATTGGTGCTATGATGCCTGCTTTGAACATTTTTTGTACCTCTTGTTCCATTGCTGGGAGAAGCATAGGATTGATTCTCCTCAGTTTTTGTTTAAAGGGCTTTTGATCAGGTTTGAGAGGGATAATGTGCTGGATTACAGAGGTATCATACGACTTTAGGTCCTCATAGCTCCATGCAAAAACATCCTGGAACTCTTTGAAGAGGTCAATGTATTTGGGCTTTTGGTCAGGAGGTAAGGAAGCAAATAATTTAATTATCTTGGGTTTGTCAATTGTACCTATGTTACATTCTTCAATGGCTACATTTAGGGGCTGCATTTTTGGTTTTCTGGGAATATCATTTGAATCAAAGATGTCCTCTAGTGGAGTTAGGCCTGTTGGTAGGAAATTGTCTTTCAGCTCTATGATTTCAGTTTCAGCATTGGCCACCTCTTCATAGTTGATTTGTTGAATTTGCTGAATGTTTTCCTTGTTGAAAATGGTTGGACTCAGCATTAGTTTTGCAGTTCTGGGTGATATTGGCTGAGTAGTCTGTTGAAACTGTATTTGTGATGGACTTGCTCCATCAAATATTTGTGATTGACTTGCTGTCTCAGAGTCAATATTTAGTCCTGCAAATTCTTGCTGCATAGTTAAAAAATGATTTATTTGCTTGTCATCCTCAAATACTTGCCAATCATTGATATTGTTTGGAATGGAAGGTCTGTGTTTTACCTCAGCTGTAAAACAATGGTGGGGCTCAAAGGGCAACTTGCAGGTACTTGCAAAGGTGGCTAAACTATGAGCATGTAGATTGTGGGTTCTAGGAACTTTGGTTATTTGAAATTCAGAGAAAAAGTTTAGTACTTCAGCAACAGCAGACCTATAAGTCCTTAGTCTTTTGTCATTGGTGACAAAGTTTCCTTTCACTTGTTGAATAACTAAATCTGAATCACCCATGATTGAAACCCTGGCAGCTTGCAAGAACTTTACCAACTTGAGTCCTAGTAAAAGAGCTTCATATTCTGCCATGTTATTAGTACATCTGAAATTCAATCTATAGGCTCTGCCTTCTGCATAGCTATTTTCTTTATTGTGTACCCAAACTCCAGCTCCTGCTCCTAATTTGTTAACTGAACCATCAAATTCAAGGAACCATAGAATATCCTGGTGGAAAGGAGATTTGATGATATGTTCATGGGCTGGTAATGTGAGTAGCAATTGTGGTTTTTTCTCTAG
This sequence comes from Pinus tabuliformis, assembly GCA_031772625.1. Lineage (NCBI taxonomy): Eukaryota > Viridiplantae > Streptophyta > Pinopsida > Pinales > Pinaceae > Pinus > Pinus tabuliformis. The sequence goes on along the minus strand of CM062818.1, from coordinate 845,491,679 downwards.
CTTGTCTTCTAGGACAGTCTCATCATTTGATTGGATGTTCTGGACAACTAGGGCAGCAAAAACATCTAGTGTTTGATTGGCTGTTGTTTCATGGGTGGTGAAACTTTCCCTTGAGTCTTTCTCTTGTATGAATATCTTGGTTTCATCCTCATCTTTTGAGGGCATTGTGGTGTCATTGAAGAGAATGTATGAGTCTATGTCTGAATGGACAGCATATATAGGAAAGTTTTGAGGCTTTTCTTCACTGCTGACCATGTATTTCATAAGTGTTTCTCTGTACAGTCTTTTTGGTTGCCCAAAAACAGAGATGGTGGCATATGACATGTCTAATTGTAGGGAACCTTGGAGTTTGGCCCCCCATGATCTTGATAACAACATCCCATACTTGGGTGGGATATCAGCAACCACCACATCCATTAGGATTGTCTTGTTTGGGTATTGAACTAGAGACACACATAAGTCTTTTATGAGACATAAACACTTGACTTGGCTGGAGTCAAAGGAAAACAGATCCTTATATGGTCTTGTTATGTCTAAATTCAATCTCTCCATGACTGCTTTTGGCATGAGATTGTGAGAGGCACCTGAGTCAAACATTGCATTATGTAATATTTTATCATGAATATGTAAACTGACATAGAAAGGCAGTACCCCTGTGACTACTGTTTTTCCATCCACTTCTGGGCCAAACAGGAGTTCTGGGGTGTCATCCATCACATTGACATCATCTTTGTTACTAGTGAGTTGAAGGGACCTTTTGATCTGTAGTTTATAGATGTCATGCTTGGCAAGTTCTAAGAGAGGAATTGCTATCTTTAATTTGCCAATTTCTGTTTCTAGATCAAAAGGTTTTTCAGATTGCGTCTTGGGGTTATAGGTGACAGTTCTTTCCTTGTTCATTACATCTTCTTCTTGATTTTTGTCTTGACTTTGGGACTTATCCTTTTTACTCATCTCTTGAGGAGAAAGAGTTGAATTAGGATGAGCAGGGGGAGTGACCATAGGCTGCTATTTTAAGGACAGTGGTTCAGTGATTTCCTCAACAATCACTTCTTCTGTATGTGAAGTCATTTTGTCATTAGGTTCTATGACTGTAACTCTTTCGGGCTGCTGATTATCCTTTTTCTTTTCAGGCTGGTTAACATTCACAGTTCTGCTCCTCAGCTTGTATTGTTTATGGACTTCATAAACAGTAGTGTCATAGCCTTGTTTGAAGTCAAAGGATTCACCTGATTTAGTTTGGAATAGTTTGATTTCATCATCCTCATGATCTTCTTGTGTTAAGAAAACTTGACTTTCACCATCTAGACCCATTAAATTAATCTCAGGATCTTCATTGGGCTCTGCTGATGTGGAAGTTTCTGCATAATTTTCTTGGAAAGGGGGTCTTATGTCCTGGTCAGCACTGGTCTTACCAACATTTAGGTTTTGAGTTCTCCTAAAATTTGGATTCCTAGGAGGGTTGTTTTGTGGTGCTTCCCATGATGATTTTCTTTCAACCGATTCCACTCTATCCCCTAATCTTTTCATACCATTAAGTATTGCATCAAGTTTTTGGTCAAAGGCTGTAGGTTCTTCTTTGTATATGTTTCTCTTTTCCAACCTTGCCCTGTTTCTTTTGGCAATCAGGTTTGCTTCCACTGTGACAGTAGCCTTTTGAGCGTCTTCAAGGGTTTCAGGTTCTCTTTCCTTCAACTGATAGGCCATGTCAGAATCAAATCCATCAGGGAACTTGTACAAGGCCAAATCAGGAGGAGGTCTTAGGTTTTGTGGTATTGCATTGTACACATTGTTGAATCTAGCACAATACTCCAGAACGGTCTCTTGAGGACCTCTCTTGATTGTTTCATATTCACCAAGTATGTGCAGGGGATCTTTCTTCTTCTCCCATCTAGTAGTAAAGGCCTGATAAAGCTCATCAGGGGTTGTGATAGTATGTGCAGCGATCGGCCTGAACCAGGTTCTAACATCACCTGTCAGGCTTTGGACAAAGATTCTCATCCTCACACTGTCATCATCTATTTCATAGTTTTCAAAGTGATCTTGCATCCTCTTAGCATGTTGAATAGCAGAGTAAGGGCCAGTGGAGTCAAAATATGAGATTTTGGATTGGTAGTCCTGGGGTAGAGCTGCAGGATTAGCCGGTAGCTGCAAAGGTGCATATCTATTAGCCATATTTACAGGGTTAAAAGGATTAACAGGGGCAGCTGGGATAATAGGAACGATGGGTACCACAGGGATAACAGGTGAAGTGGTACCAAGAGTATTGGTCAAGGGAATATGTTCAGTGGATGATGATGTGAGAGGAGGACTGTGAGAAGTGGATGGTGAACTAGGGGAAGTAGGGGTAGACCGGAAAAGAACTTTTATTGGAGTAGAAATGGGATTTGGATGAACTGTATGAGGGGTCAAATCAGTAGGCTGCTCCTACCTTTACTGCCTCCTAATGTTTCTTGGGATGGTATTTGGATTATCAACAATGATGGGTGGATTGGGGTCAGGATTTGCCCTAGTATACCGTGGATTTTTCTTAGGAGCCAGCTTCTAATTGTTTTTTTTTTTAGGATTTTGTAGGAAATTTTATTATCTGAAAGGACTGGATGAAGATTTTGGAATGGCTATGTATTCTCAGAGCTAAGATGAAGATTCCCTAAACAAGCTCCTCCCTAAACTGTTAATGTGATACAGAAACAGATTAAAGGCCTCTTAACTTATTTCAGGCTTGATAGTAGCTTATGGAAGATATATAGTAATTAAAAAAAAAACCTCAAGCACTCCCCAGTGGAGTCGCCAATTATGTTAACACCCAGGTTGTTCCCTATGACTCCCAAGGGAATACGGCCGGGGTAACCACTAACCAATCTTTGGATCACAGTTTCTAGCCAAACTGTAATCAGAGAGGGCTCTCTCTTTATGATTTGTCTCTGTTATGATGGTGTTTTAGGCTAGCTATTATGCTCAGGTTTTGGTTTATGTTTTGGTTGAAGGATTTCTTTCAGGTCTTATGATATACTGTTTAGAGAGTAAAATATCATTGGGCAATGGAGTCTGGAGTTGTGAAGTGCTTAGATATGCAGGATTGGTGGTGCTCAAACTGCAGGGCCAATTTTGTATTTCAGACAAACAAATTTAGTTTAAATAGTGATGTATGTCAACCAATAGAAAGCAATTAAGAATTTTCTATTAAGCTGGTGAGGTGAAAGTGTAACACGCTGCACAGGAGCAAACTTGAATTCCTGTGACAAAGGCCACTGTGAAAGATGTATTCTGAAAGTGCAGCAATTAAGAATTACACTTATCAAGATTGCATCTGAAGAAAACATTGATTAACAACACAGATTGAACTCAGGGTATTCATTGAATAAATCCTGAAAGTTATTCTTTTTCCTTGTTGCTAAATACGTAAAGTTAGATAACATATGGATCTTAATAAACAAAATACATAACAGAGAGAGTTACAGAGACTTATTGTATGATGAAATACACAGGAATCCAGCAGTTTCCAACAGACACCAGGACGCATTCAACACCTTAGAAATCCGAGAAATTCCATCACTTTCTTTATTAACTTCTGAAAGGATTACAGCATAAGCACTTCTTCAGGAGAAATCAACAACAACCCTTGCAAGCTCATGCGAAGGGGACTTTATAGGAATGTTTATACAAAATATCTCAGGCATTGAGTCATCTGAGAGAGAAAATATCTTCATAGATTCGTACAGAAAGTAGAAAAGAAGTTATTGCAACTTTGAATGTAGCATAAATGCTCTTTATGTCTGTCAGAGGATAATTTGACCTTTGGAGGTCATTGAGTCGGTTGAGCCGCTTTTCTTTAATGCTAAATGATGTGTCTTTATTTCTTGCTACGCTGTATTTTCTCGGCCCTGCCACCTGTAGTTTTCTATTTCTGCTTTGTTGGCCGATACACCCGCTGAGTTGGCTCAGCTTTAATCCACAATGCATGCTGATTTTGTTAAACTGTGCTCTGCATGACAACTGATATTTTTTATGAAACAAAAATTGGTGAGTGGCTCCCTGTTTACAAAATCTTCTGTATCGCATTTATCCACCAGTCTTGCGTAGGGAGTTGATGCCTGAGAATGGCGTCCATTGTCTCCTCTGCCTCTGTATACTTGAAGAAATTGGGAGCCAGCCCAAACAGGTGATTGATCTCATTCATTATAAAAAATAGATTCTCTACTCTGTTATAGAGAGTCTGTCCTGTGGCTGGCCCTGTTTCCTCTGAGGTGCTGGGCTTCTCATTGATCTGACTAGTGGAAAATGTGTTGACCCTTTTGGCATACTGGTCATGTGTGAACAATCTCCCTACGATGTTCAGTAAGCTAGGGAGCCCTCTGTTTTCTAACACCTGAAACTTTTCCAAAAACCTGTTCACCTCAGTCTGCATATCCTGGGTTCTTCTTTCCAATGTCTGCACTAAGTTTCTCAGTGTGAGAACCCTTTTGACCATTTGGATAGTCTCAGTTCTATTTGTAATTCCCATGGTAGCTAACTGAGAACTTGTTTTATGGTTAAGTATATTGATCATTCTGGTGGCCACTTCAGGCATATTGCTCAATAAAGCTCTTGATCTGTGAACCTCCTTCTGTGCCTTTGGAATGAGCTCCAATTGCTCATCGATTGTATCAATATATGGCCATTGCTCATTGATAGATTGACCAATGTTAGCCCACAGCACTATTTTAAGCTCAGCCACCACCTTATCCAACTTGAGCTCATTCTCTAGCTCTTTGATCTTGTCTTTAAGGGCTTTGATTTCCCTGCCCTTTTCTTCCACTTCTCTCTTTGATTTATCATGCCTGTCATTGACTTTGGCTAACTTTTCCCTGGTCTCATTTAACTCTGTCATTTGAGCTTCCAGGATTTGGATTTCATTCTTCAGCTTTTGCATATCCAGGCTTTGGGCCTGCTCTGTAGTTGTTGGCGCTGCTGAAGTAGATGTTGCTGTCTATTCAGTCTGTTGAGGAGGAGGAGCAGTGATAGGAGAAGTCTCCTCGAGATTGATGATCGGAGGAGGAGGCTGAGAGGTCTGACCCTCTTCTCTTTCTTTCAATGCTGCTTGCAGGGCCGCTTGTGTAGCCTCAGATTCTCCCAATTTCTCTTGTGCCTGAACAAGCTGTTTATAAATGGAGATCAACAAATCTGTGGTGTCCTGCTCATGCCTTTGTTGGGCTACCTCATCTGTCTGAGGGTGAATGGTAGCTGGGAGTTTGATTTTCTTTCTCAAGGCAGCCATGTCAGCATCCCTCAACTTCAGGATTTCCTGTATTCCTGTAATATCTTTGGGATCATGCCCAATTTCAATGATTATGTCCTCCAAGGACCTTATTCTGTTGTCCTTTGCCTGGGATGATGGCCTCTCCAATTCCAGTTGAGAGGCTGTGGCATTAAGGCTGCTCTTTAGCTTGTAATTTTCTAATGTTTCGTCTGCCAAGGAGGCATACACCATCTCACCAGTCTGTTTGTGCAGTTCAATTTTGTCCATTGGGTGTATGTCTTTGGCCAGGACCTCCAGGTTGGTCCTGAGGTAATCTGAGGCAGATTGGGGATGCAGTGCTGTGGGCATAAAATGACTCATGATCATTTTGCCTTCACTTACATCAAAGGCAGACATAAGTCTTTGCTGATTGGTAGGAGCCATGTTTAGCAGATGATTGTACAGCTGTATTTTGATAGGATCACTCCTCCTTTTGATGTCTATAAATTGTTGTTTGATGCTTACCTGTCCTTCTTTTTGCTGGCTGGAGGAGCTAACCTCCCCTCCCATAGTCCTGTCCTGTTCCTGCTGGAAGGAACTTGCTGAAGCTTCTCTGCTGGGTGGGCCCATGCCTAATGCTTGTCTTATTGCTATGTCCTCCTCTGAAAAGTCATTCAATCTTTGTCTTTTCTCTCCCTGGTTGATAGATGAAGTCAGAGGAGTTTCTCTATCCCTTTTTCTGCTTAAGTCCTCCTTCTGTGGAGTTTGGAGGACCGAGGCATCAGTGGTGACTTCTGGCCTAGGAGGCACTATGTTCTGAGCCTGTTGCTCAGTGGAAGTTGGAGTATCAATTACTCTTTCCTGCTGTAAGGGCTGCTGTCTGTCATATTGCCCTTCTTTTTGCTGCAATCCTTGTTGCTGTTGTTGCTCTGCCTGCTGCTGCTTTTCTTTATCTGCCTGCTCTTGAGTCACTGGAGGTGACTGCTCCTTCTCTTGATGTGATTGCTCTGTCTCCATTTCCTTTTCTTTGCATCTGCTGGATATATTTTCAGTGGCCTTGGTAGTTTGCTGTTTGGCAGTTGAGGAGGATGCAGTTGCTCCCACTTTTGTGCTTGGAAGTGTGAATACCTGTGAACAAAGTTCAAGGTCAGCCATCTTCCTTAGATTCCTTAGTGCCCTCTGGTTTAGCTCTTCTTGTGACATGGGCTCTTCTAAGGTCCCTCTCCTCCATTTGTCTTGGTTTGCATATTTTTCAATGTGAGGGATACTATGGTGATCATAGGCAGATAACTTATATTTGAGCCTCCTCATAGTTATAAAATGATTAGGGTCATAGGGCACCCATAGGAAACTGGTTTGTAGGCCAAGTGCCTCAAGCATTCTCTTTGCTTCCCTCCATCCTTGCTCCCTCTCATTATAGATAAAATGGCCAAGTTGCCTTTTCACCTTTAACTGTGCTTTTTTTCCTTTTCCTGAAAAGTGAAGCACATCAACTCTGCCAAATTGCCTAAAGTACTCTAGGGCAAATAGTCTCATAGGCACATACTTAGGTAATTTGAATGGAGGTAGATCACACCCATATATCCTCATGACAGTGTGGTTTTGGTAGAAGTACCAATCCCCAATGCTGTAAGCTTTGGACAGCTGAAGAATTCTCTGCATATCATCAGTGAGTCTCGGAGGAGGTGAGCTCATCAGCATTGCCATAGCTGGATGGATGAACAGATCCATGAATTCACAGTAAGTGTATGGAGACTGAGGTCTAGTGTGGAAGATAGAAGACCAATAGACCACTGATCTGGGATTGCCTTGGGCATCCATTCTTTTGATTGAAAAATGAAATTTCTCATGTTGATGGTACAAGATCAAATGGTAAATGTAGGAGGTGTATCTGAACATCCTATCTCTCCTCAAATTCATCAATTGCTCATGAATCTTGTTTGATATGTAAGTGGCATAGTCATAGCAGATTGGTGACTTGCCAGGAGCAAACATAAGCATCATTACCAGCACAGTTGCATCAATATGCTCAATTGAACTATATCCCAAGATGGGAGAAATCATATCTGCAAGGTCTCTGCCCAGCTCATTGAGATATATATAAACAATTGGAGGCTACTTCACACTGTCAGAGTTAATGTATAATTGATTAATTTTGATAATTTGAGAATCTGTCAGTTTTTCCCCTTGTTTTATCAGGTTCACTAGTGACAAAGGGACCAACTTCTTCTGAGGGTTGAAGCAAAGCATGTCTCTGATAGCTTGAGGGGTAACATAGAAAAGTACTGAACCAGATGGGTCAACAATAGCCCTCTGAGAAACATCATATTGTTCAGCACACAGGTGGATTAGTTCAGGGAACTGGTCGACCCGAGGGAGTTTGAAAATAGGGAGGAAAGAGTCCCATAAGCCCAATATATCTGTCCCATTTTCGTGCTTGGCTTTCAACTCTTTCAACAGATGAATGTGGAATTTGCTGCTCATAAGCATTTCTTCTGTAATTTGGTAATCCATATCTGCCAAGGATTGCCATTTCAAATTCTTTTGAGGGGCATTCAGAGGCTGAACATTTAGTACTATAGGTGTCTCCATTACCAAAGAGGATTCTGAATTGAGTGCAAAGTGGTTTTAATTGAGCAGGTCAGCACAGAAGAATGTCTCTTTTCCAGGGAGGTGAATTTATCAGGAACAGAGAGTGGTTCTAGCAAATAGCAATTGAAATACTATTTGTAGTGTAATTAGGACAAATGTTTGGCCTCACTCTGTCTCTCTCAGTGGTTAAATTCAGTTTGAATGAGTCTACCGCGATTGCGCAGACAGAGCTTGGTTTTTTCAATGAAAATGCAGGTAAACAAGGCTCGGCTAGTAGTCTTCGAGTTCACAACTGTCAAAGCGGCAGGTGCAGGGATTTCTGCCGGTGATTTCAAGAGTTTTCTCTGTTCTAAGCTCTTTCGAGGGACATAACAGATAAAGCAGGTACGTGAAGGATTTATAGCAGAAAATACCTGGTGAGGAGTAGGCAATGGTCACGGATGACTGTGGAAATGGCGCGCCTCCGGTCTCCTGGTCAGGTTCTACAGGTTGGTAGACTTTTGGTTGTAAAAATCGCATGCAGGAGCAATGGGCGTTTTTGTAGAAAAGTGAGAAAAATGCGAATTTTGGCTATTATATTGGTTTTTTGGACTTTTGGCGCGTTTTTCTGCTGATGTCAGCATGACGTCATAGGTGGGGTCAGGGCCGGCTGACGTCATAGGTGAGGTGGCGGGCTCTGATTGGTCCACAGGGATGGTGGAGTGGCATGATAGGTCGGCAGACGGTCGGGCGCAAGGGTTGACGTGCCGGCATGGTGGCAGTGACGTGGGATGATGTGGAGGTGACGTAGTATAGGCGGAATAGCCGAAACCGGAAACAGCCAGCGGTTTCATATCGCACCACTTATGGTACGGGGGGGAATCTGTCAGACGTACCTCCGACGAGCTGTGGCGAGGACGTGTGGCTGCCGAGTGACGTAACCTTTTTACAGACATCGGACGATATCCGTCGGGCGCGAGACCTGCTCCGATATCAACGATGACCGTCAGATCTGGAGGGCTCAATCCAATGGCTGTCGGGGAAGTGATGTGATGGGTTGATACGGCGGGTAAACGGCGAACGTCGGAGCCGCTCCGATGTGATAAGAGCCGTTGGATGCTCAAGATCCGATCGGACGGCTGCCGGGTCGATGACATGCATTGTGGATATGGCCAAAGGCGCGGCATTATTTAATAGTTATTTTCGGGATGTGCGCTTAGGCGGAGGGTCATCGGGGTATAGTGCTTTAGTAAGGTTTCCAATGTATTTTTGAAAAACAAATATATGCGCCGAGACTTTGGTTTAAGCGGCAGAAGTCGGTTTTTTGGATCTTTTATGATTTCAAAAGGGGTTATGGGTAAAAAGGGGCTTGTATGGGGTTTTTTCTTTGCAAATAATGGTTTAATGAATGGAATGACTTGCAGCAAGGGGGGGAGATGAGGTATAGGTTCATCCAAGTGGCCAGATGTCACTTTGATCCCTGACATAGGACTTATTGGCTATAATGCCAAGGGGAGGGGTATTTATACAAAATTTGGGGTTTATACACCATGGTGTTTAATCTTAGTAGGGGAAAGGTGATATAGGGGATTTATATAGTAAAGTTAGAGTTAATATGGATGGGGGGGTGGATGAAGGGGGAAAACACTAAGTTTGTTTGAGACTAACTTAGTTTATGGAGTAGATCAAAATGAAAAGAATTTTTAGACAAGAAATGTGGCTTCTAAAAAGATTAAGAGCCACCATGAAACCACAATTCTTCCACGAATCTCAAGTGATGAGGGAATGTTAGTGAATGACATGAAAAGGGAATAGGGAGGTTAGACATGCTCCTTTGCTTGCTGCAACTTGATGAAGAAGAACCCCTTCTTAATTCATTAACTCTGCTTTGGTGAACAAATTCAACACACCTGCAATGGTAAGGATAACCTTTCTGCAACCCCAACTACTTACCCAGCTACTTGCCTAGCATTTTTTGTTCTTCTTGGAGGGTGCACTTGGACTTGCAGACCCTTACCTGCCTTTTCTTTTCTTTGGCCTTTTTTTTTTTTTTGCTTTTTCTATCTACTTCTACCCTTATTTCTTCCAAGGTCCCAGATTAAGCTGTTGGGAGCCTTTTCTTCTCTACCTGAACTACTTGTCTGCCAAGATTAAACTGTTTGGACAGACTCCTTTCTCTATTTCTACAACTGCAAATTTAAACCATGGAATGATCCAGATTAGACTGTTGGACCATCCATCAAAATTTTAAGTCCATACCAAGCTATAAGCCTAGATTGGATTCTCTTGGAAATATGTGATCTTTGAATCATCAAAGCAGAGCATATTTGGTCCTTTCATAGCCAATCATGAAATATGAAACCTATTGGTATAGGTAGCTAACAGTTACCTTCATCCCACGGGGGTGGTCAAGTCTTGAGCTTCTTGGTGATCATCCAAAGCATGAGATTCCCTACCATGGGTTTTGTAGCTCTGAGGAGAACTGCTCGCACAATGACCTTGTAGAAATTCCCACTGTAGGTCAACAGATTATGCAATATACTAAAACAAAATACAAGATCTACTTCTACAACAAACTTTGTGGAAGCTTAATCGAATATGGGCAAGATCAAATAGAACACATATAACTGAGAATGAGAAATCAATCACACATGAACATAAAAGAATAACCCGAGGAAAGCCTCAACCTAAAACCCCAATCTATATATTATCATACAAGTGGAAATATGTTCAAGTTACAAAAAGAATCAGCTCTCAAGCTATCCTGCTCTCTCTACAATCAAACAATACAGCTCACAAACTAAGTAGACACAAGATATGCCTTTCTTCAGCCCTCCAAGCCTCCTATTTCCTTGCGCAGTTTTTCTTGGGGTCCAATGATGCCACCTATGTGAATTGGCCTCATCACACTCACTAAACTAAAGAAGTAACTGCGCAATCTCCAAGGAATGAATTCCTTCTGCATGCAAGAGATATTCACAATGGAATATTCCTGCAACTGATAGTACACTATCCCTCCATCTGATCTCAACTAGGTCTATGTCTGAATTGACATGCATGAGTTATTTATGAGAGAATATTCAGTTATCTGAAGCGCACTAGTTACATGTATGCATGCATTAACTAACTGAACTCACAATTAATTCAACAAACTGTTTGAATTAATCTGACTGAACTTGACTCAGTTAACTAATCCAACAAATTACAACTCAATATTACAACTCATCCTTATCTCTTTAACTGATGGATGAACTCCTCAATCAATGGAGAAACTGTTCCATGTCCCCACATAGACTTCATATTTGATTTTGTACAACTAATTAACTCGAGATGAATTATTAATTATTTTACAAACAACTGCTAAGATAAAATTTGAATTTTACTTCTCTATTTTAGTTTAGGGACTAACTAAAATAGGAAGGTATCCAGAAATGCTATTTATGGCAGTGCTATTTTTAGCACTTCTATATATAGCATTTCTTATTGTTAGTTTCAACACTCCCTCTCAACAAGAAATGGATTATCAATAACCCCAATCATGTCTCTATGGAACTCGAACTTGCATATTGAAAATGCCTTAGTCAAAATATCTGCATCATGTTCCTCGGTTGAACATACAGTAATAACATGATCCTCTTGATCACACAGTCTCGAAGATGGTGATACCGGATATCAATCTGCTTGGACCTATCATGAAAAACTGGATTCTCAGAGAGTTTGATACAACTATGATTATCATAGTAGATCACAGTTGGATCCATCCTCTGACCAAACAATCCCACTAGAATTTTCCACATCCAAATGGCCTCACATGCAGCTTGATGAGAAACCATGTATTCAACCTCTGCTGAGCTTTGCAACTGACCTATGTTTCTTGCTGCACCAGGAAACTACAACTGAACCAAGGTTGAATATTCCTCCAGAAGTACTCTTCTGATTTGATGGACTCCCTGCCCAATCCGCATCTGTGAAGCCCTGAAGCTTCACTCCCTTTGTTTGTCTATACCACAATCCGAATTGAGATGTGCCTCTGAGGTATCTCAGCACATGCTTCGCTGCCTTCCAAAACAGCTTGGTAGGCTGAACCATAGCTTGACTCAGATGGTTCACCGAAAAGCATAGGTCGGGTCATGGGTTCACCAGATACATAAGTGAACCCACCAGCTGTCGATAAACAATAGCAGCTACTACCTCACCTGAAGTAGCATCCTCCTTCCTCCAGTTCCCAGTGCTTGAGTATCTCATTGGTATACTTGCCTTGAGACACAAATACTTCACCATCTTTCTGCCACACCTCCATGCCTAGAAAATAGTGCATAAGACCCATGTCTTTCATTTCGAACTCTCTTGCAAGGTCCTCCTTGCAAGACTGGATCAGCTGATCATCACCTGTCAAAATCAGATCAGCGACATAAAGAACAATTATCAATGGCTTACCTTCTACCATGATGTGGTAATGGTTCACATCTGCTTCACTCTTGGTGAAGCCCAACCCAGTGAAATAGCTATCGATCCTGGTGTACCAAGCACAGGGTGCTTGCTTCAACCCATACAAAGCCCTCTTAAGTCGACACACATGAAACTCACAATCGAAGGTATCGAAACCCTTTGGCTGCTCAATGTACATCTCCTCCTCAATCTTCCCATTGAGGAATGTTGTCTTCACATCCATCTTATGGATCTTCCAACCGATCTGAGCTGATAATGCCAACATCGATCTGATACATGAGTACCTTGCTACAAAAGCAAAGGTATCATCGTAGTTGATCCCCTCGACCTGTGAGAAACCTCGGGCAACAAACCTTGCCTTATGTTTCTCAACACTGCCATGAGCTTCCTACTTTACCTTGTAAAGCCATCTAGAACTCACCATGACTTGCCCTGAGGTCTTGGGACAACATCCCACACATTGTTCTGAATGATAGAGTCATACTCCTCTACCATTTCATCAACCCAAACTGGTTGCTACACTGTCTCCTCGAATGAAGAAGGTTCAGTATCTACACACTCCCCAACCAAGCCCATGTACCCAGTGTACCGCTCGGGTGACCCCTCTGTCTGCGCTGAGAAGATGGCTTTCCCACATTCTCCCACGCATCTAGCATCAACTTGTCAACTTCCCTTGAGTGTTTCCGCCCATCTCTAGAAGTCTCAGCATGAGTGGATGTCTCCACTCCCGGATCCTCTACATGTGGCTGCTCTGCATCAATCTGAGGCTCCTCCTCCTTAGGAACTAAAATTTCCTCATCTGCATGCAACCTGAGCTCCCTCTCAAGTGATAATCACATGGCTTTCTACTTGTCAAACTTCAGATCCCTGTGTACCACTGTCTTGTGACTGGTAGGCTGGTAGACCCGATAGTTGTGGGGTGTATCCGTGTACCCCACAAGTATTCCCAACTCAGTTGTTGGATCCATCTTCTTCTAGGTGTCTTCAAGTAAGCCTATTGAACTTATACATACTGATTTGTGTGGACAAGTAAGGAAAAAGTCACCTCGTGGAGAACAATACTATATATTATTCATTGATGACTTTTCTAGAATGTGTTGGATTGGTATTTTGAAACACGAAGATGAAGAATTTGATAAATTTAAAGTCTTCAAGGAATTAGTTGAAAATGAAGTAGATCTAAAAATAAAATGTCTCAGATTTGATCGAGGAGGAGAGTACATATTAGATGAATTCTTTGATTTCTGTGAACAACATTGCATAAAAAGACAATTTTCTGTAGCTAAAACTCCTCGACAAAATGGTGTCATAGAAAGAATGAATAGAACTATTCAACAAATGGCTTATGCTATCCTTGATGAGTCGGGAACTCCTAACACCTTCTAGGTCGAAGTTGCACATACTACAATAGATATTCTCAACAAGGCTCATGTTCATGTGAATAGTGATAAAACTCCATATGAACTTTGGTATGGTAAGCCTCCCACTATAAAGCATTTTAGATTTTTTGGAAGCAAATGTTTCATAAAAAATAATGATGAAAAACTTGGCAAGTTTGAAGCTAGAGCAGATGAAGTAATACTTCTTGGTTACTCATCTATAAGTAAAGGATACAAATGTTACAATAAGAAACTTTGGAAAATTGTTGAATGCATTGATGTTGTGATTAATGAAACATGCACAGGGCCCAAACATGTAGCATCAACAAAAGAGGATGATGATGATGAATTCTTTCCCACATCAAGTTGCAATGATATAGAAGAAGAAACTAATGAAGCAATAGAAGAATATACATCAGACAAAGAAAAGGCTCCATCCAAGTATGTTCAAAAGAATCATCAAGAAACTCAAATTCTAGGAGAAAAGGAATCTGGGGTACAAACAAGAAGAACTCTTGTTTAAGAGAAATTCTTCGGCGTAAATCACAAGATAAAACATTTGTCGACGCGTTTCGAACCAACTAGTCTGGGGTACAAACAAGAAGAACTCTTGTAGGATCTTCTAGTTATCTAGCTTTATTATCCACCAATGAACCATAAAATGTAAATCAAGCTAGTAGAGATGAATGTTGGGCTAAGACCATGAATTAAGAACTTGATCAAATTGAAAATAATGATACTTGGGAATTGGTTCCAAGGCTTCATGATAAAAATGTTATAGGGACAAAATGAATATTCAAAAATAAGTTGAATGAAAATGGAGAAGTCATTAGGAACAAAGCTAGACTTCTTTGTAAAGTTTATGCTCAACAAGAAGGTATAGAATTTGAAGAAACATTTGCACCAGTAGACATACTTGAAGCCATAAGAATGTTTCTTTCATTTTCAAGTTTTAGAAATTTCAAAGTTTATCAAATGGATGTAAAATTTTCCTTCCTTAATGGAGATCTAGAAGAAGAAGTATATATTGAACAACAAAAAGGATTCATTTTGGGGAACGATGAAAACCTTGTATGAAAACTAAAAAGGGCTTTATATGGGCTAAAAAAGCTCCATGGGCATGGTATTATCGTCTTGACAAATATATTCAACAAAAAGGTTTCCCAAAAGGATCCGTAGGCAACAACTTGTACACAAAAAATGATGGTGATAAACTATTAATTATTGTTGTTTATGTTGATGATATCATTTTTGGTAGTAATGAAGAATCTATGACTCAAAAAATTTCTTCAATTATGCAGAAAGAATTTGAAATGTCTTTACTTGGGGAAATAACCTATTTTCTTGGTCTACAAGTACAACAAGAAAAAGATGGCATCTTTCTCGCACAAACAAAATAGCTCAAGAAAATTCTCCTGTAGTAAACTAACAAGAGTACAGGTCTATGATTGGAAGTCTACTTTATCTAATAGGTACTAGACCATATATCATGCATGCAGTTGGGATTGTTGGACATTTCCAAGCCAATCCAAAGGAATCACATCTTCATGCAATAAAGAGAATATTGAAATATCTACAAGGAACCCAAGATTTTGGTCTTTGGTATCCTAAAGATGTAGATCTTACCCTTCATGATACACAAATGGCGATTGGGCTTGAAATGTTAATGACCGGAAAAGCATTAGTGGAGGTTCAGTTTACATGGGGCCCCAATTGGTATGTTGATTCAGCCATAAAAAAAGTTCCATTGCCTTATCTACAACAGAAGTAGAATATGTAGTTGTTGCATCTTGTTGCACACAACTTCTCTGGATGATGCAAACGTTACAGGATATACAAATGAAATGTTCTCCACCCATCTCCATCCTATGTGATAATACAAGTTCGATTATTATTTCAAACAATATTGTTATGCACTCCAAGACCAAGCATATTCCTATTAAGTATCACTTTATATGAGAACAAGTGCTTGAGAAAAAGGTTAAATTGGATTATGTTCCCTCCAAAGAACAAGTTGTTGACATATTTACTAAATCTCTTCCTAGAGAAGCATCTGAATATATCAGACAAAAACTGGGAGTTGTCTCTGTCTCACTTTTCTATTAAATCAGTTTGTTCAATCTACAAGTGAAAATTCATAAGGTTGATGGCTATACACGAGTTTCATGAAGTATATTAACGTATATGTTGGACACCTAATCCTAAGTGGGTTAGTGTGGAAGTCGAATGGACAAAAGGAGTCCAAGAGACCTTGGGATCTGAAACCCAAGAGTCACATATTTGTACTATAAATGTATATCTATTGTTAATAAAAAATGTACTCACTGATTTATCTTTCCTATTCTTTGCTGTCCATGTGTGTTTAACATGGTATCAGAGCAGGCGATTGCTGGTCCTGCTCCATTTTGAGCCATTTGTTTTATGGCCCTTATGTGCAGATCCTTTCATGAATATTTTCTCAGCTAAATTTTAGCTGCAACCTGTCATTTCTCCAGCGCCATTTTTGGCCTCTCTCTGCCATTCTGAATCTGCTCAGTCGTAATAATCTGCGCTCTGTGTGATAATGGGTAACGCTTGGTATTCCCATCGAATACCTCCTCCTACAGTGCTGTCAGCGTTCAGAGCAGGTGCGTTCATAATTTGTTGAATCTTTTGTGAGCCACTGTTTTTGTGACCTTTCTCGGCCTGTCAGTTCTGCTACTATCCATCAAACCTGCCCACTGCTCTTTGCGCATGAATCAGAAGAATTATTAGTGTGTCATCGTATCACCCATCAAGCTAGCGAACATTCCTCTCTCTCTCAGTAAAATTACAGCAAATGCTCTTCCGGTCAGAGCGCAGGTCTTAAATTAGTTTTATATAGTGTAACTCCTCTGAACACATGTCAGAACTGCTCCTGATTTTTTAACGCTCCCTTCTCTACGGCTCCCTTGAGAATATGGTGTTTACTGCCACCTTCATCTGCAGCAACCTGGTGGAGTGCTCTGTCGAGATGAGGTCGGATGTATTTGGTGGAACGTTTAGCATCAGCACGCAGTTTCTTCCCACCGAGTTGTAGTAGATTTCCAGCAGCTTGCTCAGCGGTTTGGGCTTCTCGGATTTGTGCCAAAACCACTCCTCTCTGATTGATACGTTGCATTTTGCAGGAATCCAATTGGTTTCGTATGGGTTTCCTGCGTTTAGATACCTGCGGCAGACGAATCAATTTGTCTGGTTAAAACACTCCTATCTACTGTCATTTTTCTGTTAAAATATGTCCCTACGAACCAACAGAAGTTGTGGGTTCATTCTCCATTCAAACATTATCTCTGCATTGAATTCAGTTTGAATGCAATGTTGAGCAAGTCGTTGGTTCATTTCCTCTACGTTTAGTAATGCATACAGTTCTATTTGTAATAA
Organism: Pinus tabuliformis; assembly: GCA_031772625.1. Taxonomy (NCBI): domain Eukaryota; kingdom Viridiplantae; phylum Streptophyta; class Pinopsida; order Pinales; family Pinaceae; genus Pinus; species Pinus tabuliformis. Next base: position 845,474,663 of record CM062818.1, on the reverse strand, counting down.
ACGTTGAATGTACACTGGTGAAGCCGACTTGGGACAATCGAATTCGTGCGATGATTTATCCCTTGGTTGAATTCTTTGTGCGTTGAGTGATGAATACAGTTTTGTGATAAAGAAGTCAAGCACTGTTCATCAAAGGCATGCCAGTAAGATAGTATCACTTATGGTTTCATTCTTTTCCTCCACATATGTTATGAAATGGCACAAGTTTTTCCCACATACGGAGCTGCAGTATCCACCTTCTTTTGATGGTTTGAAATGATATATTTTCAGCAACATACAGAAATCTCTGCATGGCCTTTTTGACTGTCAGCTGTAACAAACACACAGTTCTTCTTTTCACAGTTTGGATCAAAAGCAAATGTACTTTATTCAGAAGCGCTGCACTATGTAATATATTGTTTTTCTGAGAGTAAAAAAATGTTTAACTCCGGATCTGATCGTTTATAACTTCTTGTTGTGTAACTGCCCCTCGCCTTGCAGACTGGTAGGCAGCGTTTACCTGCGGGGTTTTGAACCCGCGCAAGAATGATGGTTGAGACTTGTGGACTCGATGAATGGTAGAACTATCTCACTTTCCTTCGCTTTCTAAGGCCCACGTTTGTGTCTTTCATCTCTGGGTAGATGATTGACGGGCAGTTGCTTCACATGGAAATTAAAATCGTTTGTGATAGAGCCCCTGTCTACCGGACATCTGGTCACTTTTATTGTCAGGTTGTAACTGAGTTTTCATGGGTTGAAATTTGAAAGAGGGAAACCTTCAATGTTATGTTGACTGTTGAAGACCATATGCCTCTCTTTAAAATCCGTGAATTCCATGACATATGTTAACGGTGTGCTGGAGGATGGTATATTGGCTCATATATAAGAAGACTGTGCGTTGCATGACTCTGCATACGTATATTTGTTTTGTAAGTTGGTTTTTGTGTTGAAGCCATTATATGCGTTGGTAAATAGCGTTGAATGCCATATTAAATTCCTTGCCATATTATGTTGAATTTTGGATAAGTGCATTGAGTTTTTGGAACTGGAATCAAAACTTTGGGTCAACTTTCAGCAGAAACACATAAATATCAACCTAGAGCTGATAGAGCAGAAAAGCAGTGCTACCAATTTCTGCCAGTGGTTGATGTGCATCTCTAGCCTCTTGCTCAGGTTCATTGATAGACTCAAATTCCTTCTGCTCTGCAATTATTGACTCCTTATGGTATTCAGCATTCAGTGTTTTTTCTAGAAGTGATACCCTCTTTCTAATAAACTCAAGGAGCCTCTTTTGTATATCTCTTAATTGGGCAAGAAGACTCTCTGAAGATCTAGCTTGAGGCAGCTGGCTTCTCTTCTCAGTTGCCAATGTTGCAGCTGCTGCTGCCCCAATTGTGGCATTGTACTTAAAACTCATTATAGTGCATTGTTTCCTTGATTCAACTGCTTCATAAAGATTTTGGTGAGCTGATTGTAATCTTTTATGCTGCACACTGATCATTTGCTGACATTTATAAAGGATATTGCTGTGTATTGTGAGTAGATATTATTTTTCTGCATTAAGACAGATGGCCAGAATCAGTGAAGTATTAGAGTTCATGAAAACTCTTATACAATCTACTGTTGATGACACATTAAAAATCAGCAAAGGATCTCTCTCAGAAATTCAGACATGCTTATATAATGCCCAGGAAAAGATTGATTTTTTGCAGCTTGAATCACAGCTACAGCAAGAAGAGCTACATCAAAATAGACATCATTCTGAACCTGTTTTTGTTCAGAACGTTGAGACAACCACCCATCAGCAGCATGTTAATAATGTTACAGTTCATTCAAATAAAGCAGCAGTTGTATATGCAGATGCAGAAACTCAGTCTGCACTTCCCAAGCCCATCATCAAACCTTGGGAACAGCTTGTCCACAATAAGCACAGAACTGGTCTTGGATATGACAAGGACTTGTCCTTTCATATTCCAGACTATGCCAAGCCCATTCAGTTTCAGAGTGTTGGATTCATTTATGACAGTTCACCTGCTCCTTATGACAGTTCAGCTTCAGCTATTCCAGATTCTGCCCCTCTTCCACAGCAACAACAACAACAAAAACAACAACAGATCGTGAAATGCCAACACTGTGACCGAGTTGGCCATCTGAAAGATCACTGTTTTGATCTTCATCCATGTGAGCACTGTCATAAAACCAGCCATTCTTCACACAGATGCTTCAGAAATAAACATCCTGCAAGAACAAAGATTCATCTTGGATGGATCGCTTCTTGGCAATGGGCATCAACAGCCAAGAAGATATTCCAAACACATGTCAGAACTTGTTCCAGAGTATTGAACAGTCTTGCAGTTGAGTTTTCTCCATCTTCTCACCTTGTATCTGACAGGGGGGGGGAATGATGGTCATCTATAAGCTTCAAAGCCACATCAAGCGAGCCTGAGCCACAACCTGCCACACCAGTTTCAGAGTTGTAGCCAGAGACAAAGATGCCCGTGAACATGCCTTCAGTTGGCAATCTGGGACACTTCCTCTAGCAGAAGACTCCAGCTCCTTGCCAGTTTTGGAAGAGTTCCAGGAATTCCAGAGTTGTTGGTCATCCTTAAACCATCACAAATTAAGAACACTTCCTATAGCAGAAGACTCCAGCTTCTTGCCAGTTTTGGAAGAGTTCTAGGAATTGCATTAAGCATTCCAGAGTTGTTGGTCATCCTTAAACCATCACAGATTAAGAACACTTCCTCTAGCAGAAGACTCCAGCTTCTTGCCAGTTTTGGAAGAGTTCCGGGAACTGCACTAAGCGTTCCAGTGTTGGTGGTCATCCTTAAACCACCGCCCTTTATACCAACATTTCATAGAGCACATTCAGCCTAGTGCTGCCATGCATATTTGCACATTTTGTATTACAGCTCTCTTCTTGGACTCATACATAACCCTTCGGATTAAGGGGGGGAATGTTGGACACCTAATCCTAAGTGGGTTAGTGTGGAAGTCGAATGGACAAAAGGAGTCCAAGAGACCTTGGGATCTGAAACCCAAGAGTCACATATTTGTACTATAAATGTATATCTATTGTTAATAAAAAATGTACTCACTGATTTATCTTTCCTATTCTTTGTTGTCCATGTGTGTTTAACAGTATATACGCGCATTTCTTTACAAAAAGTATACACGTGTTTCTTTACAGAAAGTCGCATATGTTTTTCTCTGGTAGAAAAGCAATGGGACAGACTCAAGATCAGTGTTTGACATGCTTCTGGCAGTTATGATTCAAGTTCTCTTGGTCTGATGATGATGGGTAGCACTGGTTCAGGGGGAGCAGTAACCTTGCAAAATATAATTCTTTGTTGGCATTCTAGTTGCTAAATTAGGCTATTTTTAAGGTCTTTTTGTCTTTGAATATAATGTATATAATTTGATGTAAAGGTCATGTAAATACCTATGATGTAATAATTTTCATATTCAGTCATGTCTAGACCTTTGAGATCATGTTTAATATGTAATCCCACTTAGTTTGGTTGTTGTGTTTAAATGTAATCCCACTTGGTCGGGTGATTGATCTAAGTATGGGTCCTTGGTGATAGGAAGGTCATAGTCATAGAGTCATATACTTCATTTTATATCCGTCAGAGATTTCAGCATGTTCTCAAGGGGAGCATGATCAGAGAATTCAACATGTGCTCAGGGGGAGCATTTTAACATATTCAGTAGTTCAGATATGGAATTCTTCATTTAACACTGGTCATACCTTTTCCATTGATGTCAAGGGGGGGAGTAGCTTAGTGTTTGGAGAGTAGCTTGATGTTTTGAAAATCTTGGTGTTTGAATTAATGTTATTTACAGGTTGTGGTGACCAAACACAAAATGGTTGCCATCAAGTCCAAAGGGGGAGATTGTTGGAATTATGATGCATGTGTTGTCCTTTATGGAAACTCACTTATAATAGAATTCACAAGTCAGTTTAGTGGTGAAGAATGAATAAACAGAATACCAGAATGAATCATATGTGACATAATGCACGACAATTCAGAGGAATGATAAAGTTGGAAGTTCAAGAACTATATGCGGGTTTTGTTCAGCCAAGTCATGTATGCATGCGAGTTCATTGAATAAAAGTAGTGTATGGTTTTTGTACCATGGTATTCTAAATACCTAGGATCCTTACCATGGTATTGGCCCATAGTAATGAGCGCGATAATGAATATTGATCCCGTCAAAGATTACCATCGGCGCTAATGTTGTTTTGACCCATGGTATTGGATGAGCAATAAACTATATAAATAAGTGAAGATCAAAGGGTTAAGTGTTCAAATGAAATATTTTTTGATGAATACTTCAATTTGAAGTATATTTGCATTGTTAGGGCCATAATTGTCACATTGATATGAAATAATTATGCACTGATGAATACAACAATGGATCAGGATCATGAGACATGAAATGACTGTTCATTGTATGATATTTCAATGATTGACTCGACCTAAGTAATGATGAATGTTTTTATCTTTGATTATTATGATTTGGTTCTTTCTGATGTTCTGAAGAGTATTGTAATTTGAGGTCAAAATTTGCAGATCTATACACTGGTTGGTTTCAGGAAAAGAACGTATACACGTGGGTTCACTTCTGAAAAGTCGCGTATATAAAGTAAGGAGTTTTTGTTCATAAATGACTAATCAACATGATCAGTGTTGTTATTTCTCTTCTATATGTCAATTATGTCCTCATGTTGATCTGGGTTAAGTGATAATGTCTAAAGTAGATCTGATTGAATGATGAAGTTAAATTTGGGTATTAATTGATTGATGAAGGTTAAGATTAATTGTTGATTTTGATTAAAGATTAGAGATAGTTCCATGATTGGTTCAAAGTGTTGTAGTAGATCTGAGTGTGATGCATTGTTCTTTTCATAAACTGCAATGGTCAAGTTTTTATTTTTCAGTATATTAAGATATATACGCGAGTTTTTCTCCAGAAAAGCATGTATGCATGGGGGTTTCCTTAAGTGAAGTAGCGTATACATTTTGGCAAATGAATGATAATGGTTGTAGTTGATTCTGTGTGTTGATGTATCATTCTAAGTTAGGTTCTATGTACTGGTTACAGTGAGCTGACTGCTCCATTTGATTGGTTAATTTTTCATTATGTATCAGTTGTTTGGGTTTCAGTGATTGGTTGTGTCAAATATTGATGATTGTTTTACAATGATGATTGATAATAAGTGTTGATATTGGATCCAGTATGAAAATTTGTTGCAACTTGGTCCATGGATGTTGCTGAGGGTTGAAGCCTTCAGTGAGGAAGTCGAAGCTTCCTTCCAATAGTATCTGGTGATCAAATCAGGGAATTGGAGCCCCCTTCCAGTAGCAGTTGGAGAACGAGTGAAGGTTGTAGCCTTCAGCAGGTGGGTGCCTGTGTACTGGTATGAGTCTGCACTAGTACAAGAATGTAAGCAATTTTTGATATTAATAAGTTTTGAAGACTGAGACAACAACAGTGGTGGTTTTCTCCCACATTGGGTTTCCACCTTAAATCCTAGTGTTCATGTGTGTTTTATGTGTGATAATTTATTCTGTTCTTACTGCACCTGTTTACTGCTTATCAAATGCCTGATAAATCTCTTACATTCTGGTTCAAAGTTTAATAGATAAAGAATTAGTTGTTTTACAAAGTTTACTTGGAATACACTAGTTTCTGTTACAACAGTTACGTATATATGCTATTTGGGTTCAGTCAAGTCACGTATACATTTTAGAAAATAAAAAATATTAGTGTGAGTTTTTAAATACTCATTCACCCCCACCCCTCTTAGTATTTTTCCCAATAGTTTGTTTCTGCAACTCTCACTTGACAGATCTCACCTAGATTATGATGTCTCCTCCTCAGCTGGTACCTGTGACCTGCAGAAATATGTGGAAACCCAACAGGAATGAATAAAATTCTAGAAAAAAATATATCTAAAAATAGAAATGGAGAGGCTAAAAATAGCTAGAAAAACATTGAAGAAGGATGAAACAACAGTCACTAGGGTTCTGAATTACTATATCAATTGAGTCGCCATTTGTTAGTATGAAAATTTTTAGTGTGTGTACCAAAAATTCTTCACTTAAGTCATTGGTAGCAAGTGACCCTAACAATAAGATGTGGTCGCTTATTATGCTTTAGATTTGCAAGAAAAGTGATAAAACCCTACAAGAAAATATTTGATGCAAGTCCAAAATATATAGCAGCAGTAAAGAGAAGTGTAATAACCCAATAGAAGACTTCAAATGAATTATACTTTTATCGAAACACCTGGTGAAGAATATTTACAACATGGATCTATAAATCCCCCTCTGTGGGATGGGTCCTTTTGATGTCCTTATGCTTTAACGATCTTGTTCTTCTCTCTCAAATATGCAAAAAACCCAAAATCAAGATGGAACTCAAGTGGGATCTCGAATGTTGTAAGATGATAATGGTGACAATGATAATGATCATGGTGAAGAATAAATGGAAAACCCTCTTATTTATAACAAAGTATTGAGCTAAATTAGGAACTGGAAAATAATAAAATATTATTGACCAAATCAAAATATAGCTATTAGGAATACTTTATTGTATTTTTTGGAGAGGAAAAAGATATTCAAAATGATCAAACACCTTTATTTAGAAAGTGATTGAAGTAATTAACAAATAAAAATGATTTATTAATTACTTTGTGAGGACTAAGAAAAGTGTGAATTTGAAATAATTATTAAATAATGGTTTAACAATTACTCCAAAAATAAGAATCATGAATAATAAAATAATAATGATTTATTTAATTATTCCAAGGTGATTTAGTAAAATGTGTTGAGAAATAATTATCAAATAATAATTTAAAAGTTATTCCTAGAGAAATTAATAAATAATGATTTATTCAATTATTCTTATGGGTTTTCTTAATTTTAATCAGAAATATTTTAATAAAAATGGTTTACTAAATTATTTCCTAAGGTGAAAGTGAGTTTACTATGGTAAACTTAATCCTACATGGTGTATTTCGATCCGCCTAGTATGAAATGGCTAGGTGATCATTTTTTATGTGACAACACCAAGTTTCTAGAATTTTTGAGGTATGTGCCATATCTTAAAGATAAGAAGGTGAAAATCCAAATGTTTATCAATGGGTTACCTCTATCATTCTATGTAAAATTATCTCAACTAGCTCTGGTGTATCTCAACTAGCTGTAGCTACCTCTATGTAAGCCCAAGTAGCACCAATCTTGTTTGTTAAGAAGAAAGATGGTACACTTAGATTATGCATTGATTATAGGAAGATAAATAAAGTGACCATCAAGAATAATATATCCATTGCCACGGATTGCTGATTTGTTCGATCAGATAAGAGGAGTAGCAATATTTTCCAAGATTGATTTGAGGTTAGGCTATCATGAGGTGCATATAAAAGAGGAGGACATCCACAAAACAACTTTCACTAGAACGAGGTATGGGAATAATGAATTCGTGGTAGTACCCTTTGGACTTACCAATGCATCAATAACCTTTATGTGCCTTATGAACAATGTATTGCACCCTTATTTGGATAAGTTTTTCATAGTCATAGTGGATGGCATTTTGGTTTATTTAAGGACCAAGGAGGAGCACGAGGAGCATCTGGCAGTAGTGTTGTGATTGCTAAGAGGGAATAAGATTTATGTAAAGATTAGTAAATGAAATTTATTCCAATCACACATTCATTACTTGGGGCTTGTTGTCTCAGGGGACGAAATAGTAATTGATGCAGAGAAGATTAAGGCTATCACAGAATGGCCAACACCAAAGAATGTGACTGAAGCTAAATCCTTCGTGGGGCTGGCATGCCACTATAGGATATTTATCAAAAACTTCTCCAAGATAGGCCACCCAATCACTTCCTTTCAAAGGAAGGGAAATAAATTTGAATGGACCGATGATTTTGCAATAAGCTTTGATCAAATGAATCAGTTATTGACCAATACACCAATGTTAAGGATAGAAGATCCTAAAAAGGATTTCATTTTGTGCACATATTCCTGCAAGGAGGGACTCAGTCAAGTGTTGATGTAGGAATGTCAAGTGGTGTGCTATGAATCCCCCAAATTAAATGAACATGAGCATAATTACATAACTCACGATATGGAATTAGTTTCCATTATTCTTGTGTTGAATATGTGGAGACATTTCCTTATTGGTAGAAAATTTGTCTTAATGACTAACCATGGAGGACTAAAATATTTATTTGAAAACCCCAAGTTGAATTCCAAACAAATACGATGGCTAGCAACACAAAAAATTTAATTTTGAAATCAGATATATAAAGAGCAAGAAGAACAAGGTGGTATATGCACTCAGGAGGAGGGTGTGATTAGATCATTTAGTAGCCATAAGTTCTTATAGAACTGATTTCAAAGAGAAAACAAAAGCGTCGAACAATAGGATGAGAAATATCAAAAAATAAAAATGAGGTTGCATTAAGATAGCGAGCATGATGAGGATAAAGAATATCACCTCACAGATGATGGTTTAATTAGATTCAAGAACAGAATTTAAGTTCTAAATAATAGTGACTTGAAGAGACTCGTAATGAAAGACTGTCATGGCCTTCAAGAAACTTTATTAGTGGCCTAATCTGAAGAAGGAAGTGGTTGATTCATCACCAAATGCATAGAATTTTAGCAAGTGAATGATGAATGTAAACATCCAACTAGATTATTGCAACCCATTCTCATTCCATAGTGGAAGTGGGAAGTGATATCCATGGATTTCATCACATGTTTTCCAAAGAGAACCAGGAAACATGATGCAATTATGGTAGTGAATGATAAGTTGATAAAGGTGGCTCATTTTGTAGTGGTCAACTCCACCAACTCAGCTAGTGAGGTGGCTCAAATTTTTATAAATGAAATTGTGAGGTTGCATGAATTTCCTAATAAAATCATCTCATATAGAGATGCTAAGTTCACTTCAAGGTTTTGGGAGCAACTATTAACAAGTTTGAGGATGGAATTAGAATTAAGTACGGCATATCATCCATACGTGATGCACCAACCTAAGAATTGGGAAGAGTATCTTCCACTTGTAGAAGTCGTATACAACAATGGGTACCAAGAATCCATAAGGATGAGCCCATTTGAGGCACTGTATGGAAGGAGTTGCAATACTCATATCAACTGGAGCGATCCAGTGATTATGGTCCTTATTGGGCCTAATATGCTTAAGGAGATAGAGTAGCAAATTCATATCATCAAGAAAAATTTAAGTGACATAGAACAAGTAGAAAAAATATGCGGACCAACATAGGGTACATAAATAACTCCAAGTTGGGGAACATGTTTACTTGAGAATTAATCCCAAGAAAAGTTCCCAAAAGATTGTGTCATGTGCTAAGTTGGAACCATGATATTATGGGCATTTCATATCCTTGAAATGATTGGACCACTGACCTATAGGTTATCCTTACCTCCATCATTAGAATTCCATGATTTCTTCCATGTTTTGTTGCTTAAATGACATGTACAGGTGACTAATCATGTTATTGATTGGACGTGTGACGAGTGGAACCAAAGGGAGAGTTCTAGCTAGAACCACTATGCAGTATGGATAAGAGACAAATCATGCTCTAGAACCAAGTAATAGAGAAAATCAAGGTGTAGTGGAGGCACATTGGGAGCAAGGAATCCATATGGGAAATGGCTAACCAAATGTAGGTAACATATCCTTTCCTATTTGTAGAGTAAAGAAAATTGTAAATTCATTGTAACTGTTGTATAGAGTTGTGTGTATAAAGCTCCATATCAGCAGTGTATGTTTTTTTTAAGGCTATTGAACACTGAGGATAATGTTCCCCTTCAAGGGGGAGGGGATTGTGATATCCCTTGGTTAACATTTTTCCCTTTTGTAAATAATTGTAATTACTCTAAAATGACTGAGAAAGGGACATAGATTCCATTTCTTGAGTAAATGGTTGTTCTTTAAATAACCATCATGGTTAATGGAAAACAATTAGAAATGTTGAATGGCATTGAATTCAACTAGAAGTGGAACAACTAGTCCAAGTGTCCTTCAACCCAAACTATAAGCAAGTAAAAGGACAAAAATCTATGAGAAACTTGGAATGCAATGTCAAGGGATGACTATTGTGTGACTAGTGGCCTAAAATAAAAGGTATGTTAATCTGTTAAAGGATACACAATGTTTAAAGTATGCATGTTAGCTATTTCTCTCGTGTGCTCATAGGAAAGAGGAAATGAAACAAATGCAACATAGAGAGCTACTATGTGGGAGATAAAACAAAGGCTAAGAAAGAGATCAAATGGTCTCTAGCATTGAATTGATTCCAAAAAAGAGCATCGGTTGCGGAACCTTCTGAGTGAAGTTTGTTGTGTGAATTGTTCAAGAGAATGTGGATTTCTTGTAAGGATGAAGAACCCACTGAAATATTGTGGATTGATGAACTTGTTAGGTTTGGGAAGAATCACTTAGGTGCTTGTGAGTGTTGTTGAACCACCAAGAGTTTCCTGAGAACTCTAGTGCTTCACTCAATATTGATCCACCTACAAAGGTGCTTGTGAGGGTTGTTGAACCACCTAGGAAAGTGAGTTCTTTACCCTTTAACAACTTACCACTGAAGAACCTTCCTCGGTGGATTCTCTTCTCTTGAAAGTGATTTGGAGTTATCTGTATGTGAAATGTTGGTATACTTGTATGTATTCCTGAATAATATGAGTTATAAGGAACTTAGATAGTGGATGAAGGTACTAAGGGCCTTATGTCATCCTATCTTATTTGGTTTTCTAATAATACTGAGAAGCACCCCACCTCAAACTTTGAATTCATCTCAAGGGTGATAGTTGCAAGTAAGTCTTGGCTACAATTGTCTATGCTTGGGTGGAGATTCATAGTCCCAGAATCAGTTGCCCCAAAAAATTCTAGTTAAGTATTATGGTGTGCTTACACTGTTAGTGAAAGTACATACATATATGTAAATATTTTCCTTTCTGGTTGAAGTTGTGTATGTAAATTTGTTGAACATGGTTTATTTTCTTACTGGTACACACATGATTAGCATATTTATACTACTAACTCTAGGAATTGGAATAGCCTATATTGGTATGGGCCTTGAAAGATATGGTGACTAACATGGAATTTCTTTTGCTTCAAGATCTAGGTTTCTATGACTTCAAGTCCCTTATGGGTAGACACCTTGGTTTTGGGTTATCATTCAACATTGACATGAATTTTTTAGTCTAAATAGTAATACATTGTATGGTCTATGAGGCATGACTTCTTAAGCTTGTATGGCTCGATCTCATGTTCAAATTCATCTCTGGTGTGTATGCATTTTTGGTAAAATCCTTCAATACCAAGATTTTTGGTTTATGTGTTGCCCCAATGTGGGAAAATATGGTTATTTTTTTCTTGATTAGTCAGTCATAGCCAAACTGATTAACTTGGTGGAGCCTTTATTTAAGGGAGACCACTCAAAAGTCCCTGTTAATAACAAGTTTTCCTAGAGATATTTCACCAATGATGTATTCTTATTTCCCATGTTGGTAATGTTTGTATATGTGCATATATCCATTTTCAGGGTTGTAGTATGCCCTGGGTTGCATCTTGGCATGTGGCAAGAGTTTTAGAACATCTTTTAGAGTCACCAAGTGGATAAGAAAGGGTATCTAACTACCATTCGTGTAGCTCATGCTTGGAATTCTTGTCCATAATAAGGGGATGGTCGTCAACCTATGGTATGGTTAGACACATGACTACTTACACAGCGCAAGCCTATTGGCAAGTAGGAAGGGGGATCCTCCTCCTTTTTCACGGAATGCCAATCTTATTTCTACCCTTTTGGCACCATATGTAGTCTACACACCAAGTAGGGGAAACTTGATTTGAATCTAAAGAGGGACAACACCTATATGTTCTTTGTAGAAATCCAAGATTGAGGACCGAAGACTGGCGCAAGTCTAAGTGGTTATAGAACCACCAAGGTTGAGTCATGGTTATGTGGACCACACTGGGTCAAATTTGTTGTTGTACCGATCATAGAGGTCATTGTGAATGCAATATGGTTTCCTTATAGATGAAGTGTATCATATCACAAAGGAAAATGAAGTAAGGGAAGAGTCTTTTTGGGCTTTTTTTCATTATCCCCCTTTCCCTTCAACCCTCATGACTGGAGACATAACCGAGTCCTTGTGGACAAGGTCAAGGTTAGGGCCCATTCCATTGCACCGAATAAGGAAGTTGAGATATGGGTCGAACTCTAACTTGAAATATGGTTGGTAGTTCCAGTTGAGAATGGCACAACGACACAATTTTTTGGAGTGGAACCAACCTCCAACTCAGAGTTGGGGTCACACACCATGTAACTATTTTGTATTGCATAGGGTTTGGGTCATACCAATGCAATTCTTGCGTTAATATAAGTTCAGGGTCGAGCCAATGTATTCAGAGCGAAAATGGTTACCATAGGTTCAGGATAACCTCCGACCAAAACTTATATATCTAGCTCGTAAATTGAATTCTGCCTTGGGAAGAGTATAGGCATGATAAGTGGGAAATATATATATATATATATATATATATATATATATGTTGTATGCATGAGATCCATGAGCCAACACACAATGCGAAGTTGTGGAGCCTACCCACAAATGGGTAATAGTAAATAGAACACTGCTAAGTGGCATAGGAAGACTGGCTAAGGAGGTCACTCATGTGCCACGTGACAGGCCAATGACATGGTGTCATCAAGCTGGATGGAACATTAAAGGATCATAGTTTTCGATCTAGAGGTCAGATTGAAGTAAAATTTTATATCACTAGAATCATCTCCACAAGATGAGTGCAACGGTGATGTCTAATTGAGGTTTTAAGCTAGATTAAAGATTGAAATTTTTAGACCTCATTTCCATAACTAGACTTTGGATTTTGGGTCAGCATAGTAACCACCTCCTATTAACTTGTGTTTTGGTGGGGATTAGGGGGTGTGTGTTACAAATAACAGAACATTGGTTAAATTAAAAATTCATAAAAATAATAAAGAGATTGGATTCAAGTTATTATATTATAATATGCATATCACATTAAAATAAATCTAAATAATAAAGATTCATATTCGTTGTTGGGTAATTTAATTGTTGGTTAAATTACGTCATTAAATTTTTAAACTGGGGGTTTGTATCCTTGTGAAGTGTATGCGCACTATATATGATAGGAGGTTTACTTTTGATTAAGGATTTAAATCTAAGAGAAAGTTGCAAAGTTCAATTATTCAAGACTAGCTCTTATCAAGTTACACACATGTTCTTTTTGTAAGATTAATTTCAAAATCGACTTAAACTAGGATCTAGGAAATCAAAGCATACTAGTCTAAGAAATAAAAAGTCTATTCTATCCAAATGAATTCATAAATCTATTCTAACTTAGTAGAATTGAAAAGGCTATACTAATGAACAAAATTGAAAGTTTATGCTATTTTTGCAAAATTGAAAAGTCTATACGAGCAAACAATTATAGGAACTCTATTATAATGAACCTGAAAGGAAACATATCTACTCTACCTATTTTTAGTCAATATGAAATAACCATTATTGATCCAGATTGGATCATTTATATTTTTTTCATCCATCTCAATGCATTTGGATTGGAAAAAGTGGAGGAACGAGCTCACTAGATGTTTTTACTAGTGGGACCCAGTATGGCAAAACAGGGTCTGAAACCTTCCGGGAGAATTGAGGCATCAAACGACGTTTTTTGGGGCTAAATTTTTTTCGCATAGGTGCACCACCATTTCATGTTATTCTACATATATATATTTACAACGACACAAGAAGTGCATCAATCAAAGTCTATATGCAAAAGTTATGTCACCCAAAAGTTGACATTCCTATTTTCACACTTATAGTTCAGGAGGATGTTGCATTAGCCCCCATTATTCATGGAAAATGGGATAGCCATGTGATTATGACATAAAATACTCTAGAAGAGTCTATATTGTAACTTTATTTAAGAGTTGATGTAGTCAAATTAGCCACTAGTAGGTTGTCAGGTTGTGTTATAACCGGGTGTTGTGTTGTACAACAACCCCCCATTTCTAAAAATCTTTACATAAAATTTTGATAAGAAATGGGTCCCTTTTAATAATCTACTTAGTTAAGTTTTGTGTGTTCACAAATAAAAATTGGTATTAACCCATCATAAGAAAAAATCTTTATTAAAAGGCCTAATGTAAATGAATCATTTTATAAAGCCTTTTAAATAAAAATAAAGTGTTCCTTTAAGTAAATATTTTAAAACCATTCTTTATTGCGATAAAGCGATCAGAGATCGCATATTGCAATAACAAAGGAAACACACACAAAAGCGAAAACCTCATCCAATTCCTCCGATCTGAAAAGGTAATCGCAATCGAGAAATCGGAGGAAGCAAATGCCAAGCATAATAAAACAGAGCCCCTCAATTCCTCTGATGCGATAAAGAAAATCGCAATCGGAAAATCAGTGGTGTCAATAATAAACAAACACATGAAAAAGGCATGCTCAAAACTCCTGATGCGATAAAGCAAATCGCAATCGACAATCGGTGGAGTCACATGACAAAGCAATAAAGCTCGAGCTTGGTCTCAACTACGATATATTAATTAGGTGCGCATCTCGAAAAATACATTTAAAAGGTTTGCATGCATTATATCACCTTTCGGTAATCGAAAATATTTATAGCAAGTGTTAAATCCCTTCCCTTTGACATTCCCGATCGTCGATTTGCGATTTATTGTCGATCGTCAATCAATGAAATCTAAGGCACGCTTGAAATAATCATTCAGCATATGCGCAACATGATGGGCATTTAAGATGTTATTTACCATGATTGACAGGTTAAACAGCTATTCAATAATGCAGTTAAGGGTAGATCTTTTAATAAGATTTTATCCATGGTAATATTTCACTATATTTCATTTATCATATGCCAATCAACGTAACTCTTCTCATTATCATATTGGCTTGCAGCAGCACTTTCTCTGTATCACGGTTTGCAACTGTCTGTGTAGAATTTCTCCAAAACCAAAAATCCGGAGAAAATGTGAAAGAAATCAAAGAAGCCTGCAATCGCAGCTCCTCCAGTCAAAGATCCAGGACTAAGAAAAAAAGGATTAATCTCAGATACGACGTGTCTTGGTCTGGGAAACACTAGCTGGGAGAGTATTTATAATCTGATTGAAGCAGAGGAGCCCGAAGAGTTATCAGAAGAGGCCACAGCCAATTCAACTAACAAGTCTGAAGGAA
The DNA here is from genome assembly GCA_031772625.1 of Pinus tabuliformis. Lineage (NCBI taxonomy): Eukaryota > Viridiplantae > Streptophyta > Pinopsida > Pinales > Pinaceae > Pinus > Pinus tabuliformis. The sequence continues at coordinate 845,459,391 of CM062818.1, read as the reverse complement.
CTCTTAAAGAATTGGCATGTTCCTATCTTCACAGGATAACAGCACGAGCTAAAATCCTACCATATACTGACGTGGTAAGATGGGTGGTAGAGAAAATTCCAATTTCGGATGGAACCTTTTGCACAGCTGATGAAATGATATTCGGCTCGTTTCAGCCTAAGGATATCAGGAAAATGTATCACTTACCTGAACCTGAGAAGCGATACAACAAAGTATTCCTAGAAGCATTTGCAAAGGAAAATGACTCAGAGTCGGCCCCAATAAAGCAGTGGAGGCATTTCCCTGAAAAGCACAAGCACGAGTCATCGGGTAAGTACTCTATCGACTCATTGGCTTCCCCTTACTATTATGTCGGAGCTATGATGTGTAGGATGTGGGGAATACATGATTCTGCTAAATTCACTATAGAAATGGTCCCTCTAATGGAAGTTGCAATCAATGGTTATGTGATGGATTGGGCAAATATTTTGTCTGATAAACTAGCCACAACAATTCTAGAGTACAGAACAAATGCACATCAAACTACCAGGACCATTCCCCCATTCTATTACAGTGCATACATTATGGATACTATTTGTTTCAATTCTGAATTTCCATTACTCAGATGGAGATGGACTCCCCAAGACCCTAAACCAATCCATATTTATCATGAGTAGTTATGGAAGGCTCATTACAAAAATCATCTATATAAAATTTGCAACGGTTTTATTTTACCTGTTTATTACTCTATTTTTAACAAGCCTGCTCCCAGGATATCCCAGAAAGTAGAGACAAACTTGATAGCAATAGGTAGTTGGTTCAGGGAGGAAAAATTTACTTATATAAGGATTTTTGGAAGCCTCACTAAACCCCATGTCCTTCCCCTGTATGTTCCCGATAAACTATTAGCTCAGGAATTGGCTTATCAAATAACAGTAGAAGGGACATCAAAAACCCTTAGAAATTCTAAGAAACAGGTATGGCCTATATTCCCTTTACGACGCGACATTTTCACTCTTCATGATTACAAGCACGCAGAAAAGGAGACAGAAAAGATACAAATGCTGAATCTTGCCACAATTCCTAACATGCAATATGATCCAAGAAAGGTTGCCTATAATGTTCTTGAACAAGCCAAACTTGCTAAATTTGATCATGAAGCAAATGACTTCGATGATCTATTTGCCTCAAATAAATCATTATTCCAAGAGGATTGGCTAGAATCAGGTATCAAGATGAAGGGCTAGAAACGTTTAATAGGCTTAGAGAATAGACGTTGCAAACTATGCCTTTAGACCTATTAACAACAGTCCCTATAGTTTAGCCATCCAGTCAAGCTGAACAAATAGTTACTGGTAAGACCCCTAATGAGGAAAAGGTTTCTGAGAAAGAAAAATTGCTAGAACAGGAACAGGAATAGGGAAAAGGTATTGAACTCATGGATACAGGCACTCACATTGATCCCAAACTACTCAAATAATGGCAACAGTTCAACTCAATCATAAGCAATACTGAGAGCTTACAGGGATTTAGCACGCCTGAAGTAACAACTACTCAAAAGACAGCAACTAATACGGTTCCAACTGAAGGAACCAACGGCCCACCCATGACTCAAAAGGATATAGAGATAATTCTAGAAAACCCATCCGATGAAATCGTTCTACATGTAGAAGAAATACCACCTTTGGATGTCTTCTACAACCCTAAGCATAGGGTTGTAGTAAAGAGACAAAGGAAAAAGAGAAAGCTTGATCAATCTTCTCTTTTGCCTGCACAAATGGAAATAACTAATGTGGTATGGAGAGAGGAAGTCAATCCTTCTGAAGACCTTACTAAACTCTCTGAGTATGCTAGGGCATACTTGGCAGCTACTATGGATAAGGCATCGTAAGTCATCAATTTTCTTAAAGAAAAATATCAGACAATTGTTTCACTGGAGGCACAGGTATCTAAAAAGCAACAGAGGATAGAGCAGTTAGAATAGCAGTTGGCAGCACAGCAGCAGTCAAACAACTAGTTAAACAAGCAATTTCTCAAGGAGAAGCAAAGAATAGATCAAAATGAAGTTCAGAAACAAAAGGAATTATCCCAAGTATTGGCCAAGCTGAAGAAAATGAATGAACAGTTGAACAAAACAAAAGATGAACAAATCGCTCAATTGTCACTACAAATAGAAAGGTTCAAAGGATTTCCTCAAGTAGGAGAATTCAAATCAGAAGCTCTCTAGATTAATAAGGCATTATCTAATCAATTGAACTTTCTTTGTCATAATATCTCTCTTGCTCAACCCCTATGTGAAATTTCCTCATCAATGATTGATAAGTCAGTTGATGCAAGGCAAAAATTGGAGCAGGTTGATGAAACACTAATAGAGTTTCTCTCTTGGCAAGAAACCAAGGAAGGACAAGCTGCAAATTTGCCTCAAATTCTGGAATCACATAAGGAAATTTTGTTCCTAGAATGGAAATCTCAATTGATGAAAGTGGAGAGGGCGACTTCAAGATGCAGATTGGCGACTGGTAATCTGATTGAATTAATTAATGATACTCTTTATTTGTCCAATTTAATTTCAGAATGCACTCCAGGGAAACTGCCATCAGCCAAAGCATTGGAGCAGACATGCAAACAGGAACTGGAAAAGAGGGAGAGATTGATCGCAGGCATTCAAAGTTTAACATGGGACACAGTCAAAAAGTAGTGATGAAATGTTTAACCGATGCAATCAGTTACATGATTTCTGAAATTACTGATGCCACATATTCTTCCCAACTACATTCACGTATGAGTCACCCTCCAGAACTGCAACGAATGCTCTCCATATGCCAGCTCAAGCCAAAGGATAGTCAACCGAAATAGTGAATCATTCTTACCTACTGCAAGCATGTCTATTTCGGGGAGACTTTCATATTTTCATGATTTGGTTACACCAGCTCATAGCAATTTTATTTCATAGTTAGTTAGTTTAGAAAGTATTTATAGACCCTTTCATGTTTTTGGAAAGGGTCCCCAATTTTTGTATTAAGACTTGGATCGGGAGTTGCACTACTGTGCTTCCGATATATTTTCTTTATGAAGACTAGACCTGAATTCTGAATTTTAATAAAGAGTACTTTGATGAGATATGCACTATTGCTTTTTGTGAGAGTATTTGTAAGTCGAAAGACGAGATCTGAATGCGATTGATATCAGAGGGGATTCAAATTACATATGGTACTAGTATCTATGTCTTTGCCTCATTCTTTTATATGAATCAATGTTTATTCATTTTTTGCTATCATCTGATATATGTATGTGTTTTAACAACAGTCCTTTAGCTTATCACTATTGAATGTTTAAGGATTGTTACCTTTTCAGTCATATTTATGTCAATGGTATATAAAGAATAGTGTAATAATGTTTTAGTTATTACTTTGTTCAACTACTTGAACAACGTAATTATCATATGAATGAATGTTTTTGTTTATAAGTGGAGTCATCTATATGCCTACTTGTTAATAAGAATTTATCAAAAGTTTCACTAAAATAGAGATTTCCCAGGATAGATTAGTTTTTTATATTTTTGCATTTTAGAATAAATCATCCATCATTACTATTAGATAATAAAAATAAATCACTTATCCATCCTATTTACAAATCATTGGGAAACTGGTCCCATTATATCCAGTCAGAGCCACCACACCAAATGGAAACGGAGTTGCCTTTAAGGTCCGGACCGGGTGGTTTTCCCCAATGTCGACGCAACGATTTTCGAGGCATCAATACCAAGCCACTAGGAGAAAGAGGCATTTCACTATTTTGATAGCATTGTGTTCCAAAACTAGGAAAAGATAGCCAGGAGAAATAGGAGGTAGAGAAAATAGAGACCATGTGTGCACTATAGAAGCCCATGGACCACAAGAATTACTTCTTAACACCTGTATTTCGAAACAGAGAAAGTGAGTTAAGCAGCCTCACCTTCTAGCTTGGCTTTCTCCCGACTTATGTGTGTGTGTGTGATTCTTTTTTCGTTCTCTACTTTCCTGCATAAATTACATTCACATGCATGCACTAATTATATTTAAATCTACAGATCTTAAAGTTTAATAAAACTATAATAGTGTAGAATCTCATATTTTTAATATAATATTATTAGATCTATTGTGACAAATTTCCCAGTGGAGTATCCACAACAGTTTATGCATCATTTGGCATCAGAGAAGGTTTCTTTGGGTATTTTTTGGAGATTTCATGGGTCCATATCAACAAGACCGAAAATCGTAAAACTCTAATCATTGTCGACGAATTTGTAAAGGAACCTCATGATCCTATAGAGGTGAGGTTTACACTGTTGGAACAATGAGTTGCAGATATCAACTACAATATAAGCCTCCTCATGGAAGCCTTGAATAGAAATCTTGGGATATTTGGAGAATATGGGGGTTTGAAGGATCAGAATATCATGGAGAAACGGAGAACCAATTGAAGAAAGAACCCGAAAAAGATCAACCCAGTTCGAGTGTTATGAACCAATCATAGTGCATGTTTACAATGGAAGAACAATTCAATATCAATACATACAATGGTGAGATCGATGCTTTGAAGCTGAACCACTGGTTACAAAACCTAGAAGTTTATTTCAGTGTCCATTAGATCGAGGAAGGGAAAAAGCTTTCATTCACGCAGTTGAAATTAGAGGGTCATGCACTGACTTAGTGGGAGAGCCACACGGAAACCCTGAGGTTGGAGGGAGAAGCTCCTCTAAGTAAGTGGGAGGATTTGAAAACACTCATCAAGTCATATTTTTATCCCATTGGGCACGTGGAGGACTAGTGAATCTAGTTGCATTAATTCAGGAAAAAGTCAGGCCAAAGTGTGCAAGAGTACACCGAGGAATTTAGGAAGATGGCTATAAAGTTAGGTATCTCTCCAAAGAACCCAGATGTACTCCTCAATTGTTTGGCAGGTATGCACTATCGTCTGTGTGAGAAGGTGATGCTTTCAAACCCAAATTAGTGGGTGAGGTTTGTGTACATGCATAATACCTAGAGAACATAGGCCTGAAGAGAGCGCAATCAAGTGGATCAAAGAAGAAGGATAAACGAGAATATTCTGAGGAGGGGAATAAGAAGAAAAAATGGGGAAAAGATAAGAAGATTCCAACCACTACAACATTGATGGCCATAGAGAGGAAAAATGTTGGAAGTTGCATCCAGAGCTAAACTCGAAGAACAAGAAGAAAGATAGTAAGAAGAAGAATCTCATGGCCACTTATTCGAGAAACTAAGTTGAAAGAAACTTAGATGTGGATGAGAAGATCATTTGTTCATTGGTAAAAAAGGATATGAATCTGAGTAGCATTTAGTAACAGGAAGAAAAATAATGACCAAACTTTTCCATATAAAGATACAAGTCAAGAAGATAAAGATTGATGCTCTACTTGACTCAGGATTGCAAGTGAATCTCATTTTAGTGGAGCTGGTCAAGGAGTTGGGGTTGGAAGTTCATGATCATCCAAACCCATATCCATTAGGATGGGTAAATTAAGATGCAGAGTTAAAGCTAACAAAATAGTGTAAAAATATATTTTCTATCAGTGCTAATTTTATTGATGAAGTAGACCTTGATGTGGTTCCACTTGATGTATGTGGAGTCATGTTTGGGAATCTGTACATTTACACATGCAATATTCATGAGGAGATATAACTAGTATTAGCTCGTTAAGGATGGAAAATCGTTCATGATCAATGCGTAAAAAGGCATGTCTAAAATGTCACTAGTAAGTGTCAACCAAGCCATGAAATTGATTAGTTCCAACAAGAAGTATGTTTTATTGTTTTTAAGAGAAAGTCAGTTCGAAGAGGAGTCAATAAGAGGAAAGGTATCCCTAGAGGGGTGTACTAAGAAAAAAAACAACAATTGGAATATTTTTTTATAGGCATACAAGGATGTGTTCCAAAAACCTAAAGGGTTACAACCTAAGAGAGAAGTGGATCATGAGATCCAACTATTTCTAGACTCCCCATTGCCAAATATTGGGTTGTACATGAGGTCTATTATAGAAGCAAGTGAGGTGAAGAAATAGTTGCATCCATTGTTGGAATAGGGTGTCATTTGATCAAGTACATCACCATGTGGGTCACCCATTATCATTGTGTCAAAGAAGGATGGGACTTGGCAGATGTGTATAGATTACAGGGCATTGAAAAAAATCATGTTAAAGAACAAATACCCCCTACCCAGCATAGATGATCTACTAGATTAGTTGCAGCAAGAAAAGTACTTCACCAAGTTGGACTTAAAGTCTCGATATCACTAGGTTCAAGTCAAAGAAGAAGATACATGGAAGATCACTTTCAAAACCAGGGAAGGTTTATATGAGTGGTTAGTCATGCCATTTGGCCTATGTAATGCACCAACTACATTTATGAGATTAAAGAATGATGTACTGCACCCTTTTATAGATTCATTTTTTATTGTCTATTTGGATGATATACTAGTATTTAGTGATACCTGGGAGGAGCATATGTCACATTTAACGCAAGTGCTAAAAACATTGATGAAGCACCAGCTGCTAGCAAATCTCAATAAGTGTGAGTGTGCACAACAACCTTTGGTGTTTCTGGGGTATGTCATTGGTGGAGGAGAACTGAAGATAAATCCTTCCAAGATGGAGGCCATCATGAAATGGTCAGTGCATACTAATGTTTCTGAGGTCAGGAGTTTCATTGAGGAAACAAAGTACCTGAGGAAATTCATAACCTCATTTTCAGTGGTAGCTGAACCATTCCATGCCATAACAACAAGTGGCAAGAGTTTCCAGTGGGGAAAAGGTAAACAAAGGGCTTTCAAAGAGCTAAAGAAGAATATTATCCAAGAACCAGTTCTAGAATTACCAAACTTGCAGAAACCATTTGAAGTGGAGACAGATGTGAGTGGGTATGCTATGGGAGTTTTATTTATGTAGGGAGGAAGTTCATATGCTACCATTATGAAGTATTTCATGGGGCAGTCCTTAAATACCCTACCTACAAAAAGGAGCTTTATTCCATGGTGCAAGTTGTGAAGAAGTGGAAGCACTATCTAATGGGAAAGGAGACAATAATTTACACAGATCACCAGTCATTATAGTACTTGCAATCCTAGAGTAAGCTACAACAGACCAAGCATTACAAGTGGATGGGTTTTTTATAGTTGTTTCATTTGGAGATGAAGTATAAGAAGGGAAGCATAAGCAAGTTGGCTGACATGATTTCAAGGCTACCCACATCAAAGGTCACAAATTTTGGGTCTCTTATGCACATGGGTCCAATCACCCATGATGCATACAGAGAGGCATATTCGAAGATGAGGACTTCAAGGAGCTGTATCAACAGTTGCAGAGTCAGAGTGATGTGCATGATGGCGATAGCACAATCGACTACCATCTCCAGGATGGGTTACTCTACATGCTAGATAAGCTATGTGTTCCTAAAGGTGAGTGATTACAGCTGTAGAGAGGATCACACCTCAAAGTTTGTAGGGAACTTTGGTGTAGGGAAGATCATGGCTAACTAGAAAAGGTATGTGTAATGGTGTTGACAAGGTTAATCCTCTCTGTGGACAGAGACAATCCCTCTAACCCAATGAGTGGGTCTAGCAACTAAAGGGACAATCAAATAGACATCTTCCTAGATCATGATTGAAAAATAGAACAAGAGATAAGGCCTACCTTGCTCTGATGCTAATCTGATTTCCTTTGTTGATATCTTAGAATCACTTGTGTCACGACCTTGTTCCTACTTCTTTCAGCGCTTATGTACCTACAAAAACAACCAAGAGACAAAAAGGCATGCCAAAACCAATAGCAAATCCAATAATAATCTATTTAGTTGATCAAGGAATGCCAAACCAATACATACATGAACATATATATTTTGGGAAGATGAACCAGCAGTTGTATTATTATTTAAAGAATAAAGGGGAAGCTTACAACCATAGAATTAATGTTGAAAGGGTCTCCTTGAGTGGTAATCCAAGTCCAATCCAAAAAACTCTCCAAAACTCCTTCTCCAAGTCTAATGAATAACCTCTAAGCACAAGCTCAGCATAGGTGTGAAAATGGGTATAGATCAACCATTTGGGAATGGTAGAGGGGGACTTTATAGGCTAGGAGAGGGAGTTAGACCTCCTCCAAAGATAGGATTAGGCCCAAATCTTAAGGAGGTAGCTCATAGGGATGAGACCAAGAGGTCAAATTAGGAGGATTCGACCTCATCTATGTGAAACCACCTCCATCTCGCCGCTCTGGAAGCTTCTAGATCATGAAGCTTCTCTGCTCTTTGGGAAAAAATAATTTTTAAGACCATCACGAGTATGAGAGAGAACAGAGCGATGCCATTGCTGGCTTAACAAGGTGCAACAGGTGATCATCGCAGTTTTGAGTTTCATAAGAGCGATGATTCTCATTTTAGGGTTTCATGAGCTATTTCTTCAGGGAAAGCTCCAGATATTTTCCAAGAAAGGTTAAAGGAGGGATCTGAGTTGTATACATTGATGAGTATACTATATAATGATCATGTTTTGGGCACTTCAGGGTATGTCACAGGGAAGTGCAGGAGGCGTGACAAAATATTGTGTAATAGATTCCCCCTAAAGCGTGAAGGAAGAACGAGGAGTATGCTTTACGAGATTTTAGCAAGCATGAGGACATGCACTGTCAAGAAACTTGAAAATCAAGGATGCATATACATATACATATTTGAGATCAATACATGAATCCATAGCATGGATGCAGCCATCCAGATGATGAAGACTAAATAAAAGATCCATGGTATGGGTGCAATCATCCAGATAACAAGGATCATCATGAATATAAAGTCTCACGGTATGGTCATAGCCATTCATATAGTAGAAACATGTGTATAATCATGAATAACATAAAACTCCATGTAGCTTGAGCCATAATAGACAAGACTCAGGGTCTTGCACTCCATCCCGGCCCGATCAATGTACAAATCCTAGCATGTGAATAAACGTGTTGAAGTCGAACATGCTAGAAAACCACCTGATTACTGGCCAATGATGTGGACCATTAGCAGGTACGAGAGAAACCACCAATAATGACAATGGCTCTCAAGGTAAAATAATACAATTCATGAATGTGATAATGAAGCTGAGGTCGAACACTCGTGGAATCACCCGATCAAAAGCCAATAATGAAGACTTGTCATCGGATGTGAAGAACTGACCATTAAGGCATGCCAGCTCTAAGGTACTGAAAGGGAGTTCCTAAGTCATCTTCCTGGATAATGAGCTAAAGTCGATAAGAAGTGATCCGTCGAAGGAGGGAAATGATGAATCCCCCATCATCGACACAAAATAAGGAATAAAGTGGTATGATATTTAGGACTGTAGCAATGACTCAAACAATGTATAGGTAAATAACTGTAGATTGGACTTCTCTTGAACATATTAGCGACACGAAGCCGGAGTGTGGCATCATCTAACTCAACGTGGGACTAATGGTCATGATGACAGCGTAAAATAGTCAAATAAGAGGCAAAATGGATCACCCAAACCTGGGAGGACAAGTGACTAAGTGAGGATAAACCCGACACGAGAGCAAAAGAGTGTCATGTTCAAGAGCGGCATGTTGCTTATACAAAGGATGTCTCATCTTCATTTTTCCCCGCTATTTCTAACGAGTACCCCAATTATTTTTATCACAAGCTTGAAGGGGATAGCATATGATTTTTATGTAAGTTGATTCTTTGAATGAATCCATCCTAGTAAGTTTTATGAGCCCTAGGAAGGACAAGCTCAGTCTCATCATGGTGACAAGTCTTTCATTGTAAAATTTTAACGAGTTCGACGTAAGAATAACTTGGTGTCTTTTTCATGTTTAGAGAGTTTGAAAAATGAAACAAAAAAGAAAACTCCATCATGTCCCTTTTCGTAATTTGTCCCTCGAATCCGAAAAGGTATAAAACAATATCCAAGGGAACCTCTTGACCATGTCGACCAAGGTGTACCTTTTTTGTAAATAGTCAACCTCAGCCCAAAAAAGGGGTAAACGTATACTGAGGTGACGTCGATTCATTTACTTTAACGAGTTTGAAACGACAAGTACTTGACAATATTTTCAATTTTCGAGAGTCAGAAAAGAGCTAAAAGATGACTCCAGGGGGGGTCCTTTTTCATATATTTAATGAGTCTAAAAAAGAGATAAAATAAAACTCCCAGAATCAGTCAATAATGATCATTTTTCACATTGAAGGCACCTGTAACTGCACAAGAAACACACCCATCACTGATATCGAGAAAATATTAAAATATTACAAAAATATTTGACAAATGACTTTCAAAACTTATAAATAGGTAAAAGTAATTTCATTTTTTTACCATTTTACCAAATTGAGCTCTGAAAGTGATTTTGTGCCCTAATTTCCTTGATTTTCCAGTGGCTATTGTGGGAGATCCAGGGTACCATTTCATGATCTGTCTAATACATGTAAGAGCCCCATCCCTACTCTTGTATTTCATTACTTTTTTATGCAATTTTAATGGTAAATTTTAGGCTAGAAAGGAGGATTTTAAAATTTTAGGTCATTTTGTGACCATTGTGGGTATGGTCATCGAACTCGCGATGCCGTCGCACTATTTTGAAAAACAAGTGTGATGGCACCAAGAGCGACTTTTTAGAGTTAAAATCTCTCTTTTAAGACAAATTTAATGAATTTTATCCATGTAAAAAGCATTACTAAGTGTTTAAATGTTGTTTGCAAGAGAAATATGGTCTTAGAGTGGAAAGAAAGAGGCCATGGGGCCGAGGATTTGCAAGAATCTCAAGATCCAGCATGCATAAATTCTCTGAAGGATTGTGGCCTACGGAAATTCTTCCAGACCATAGGGTTGAGAGCTTAGATGGAGTTGCTACCCTACCTGATCATACTTTGGGATGTAGATCGAGAGATCTTCGTCATCAAAGGGAAAGAACTAGAACTAGAGGATATGGACATCTATTTCATCATGGAATATCCCGTCAAGGAGAGGTAGTTCAACTCTTTGGATCTTGCCAAGGATGGGAGAGTACCATGAGTCTAGACCATAGATACTATCCTAGTGTCGAGATAACCAATGGAGGTAAAGTGAAGATTGAAACAATCACCAACAACCTCATTCTGAGAACAATTTTGTTCACCATGGCACATGTATCTAGCATGCAAGCTTTGCATGAGGCTTCCAAGTCTTAGTTTCAGTATGTTATTGCATGTTTAACCCTCACCATATTCAACTAGTGTGGAGGCCTTTTGGTGAATATGAAATGCCAACTAACCAAGGGTAAGCATGGACACCTAAAAAAATTCAGGTTCATATCTATACTAGTGACCTTCTTCTTGGAGAAAATACCGCTCTTCTGGTATTAGTGGGCAGAAGTACCACATCCAGCCCCCCGAGATCCGAGGATTATGAGATGGATCCAACTCATGCCTCAAGGAGGCAAGGGTCAACATATGCATTATCCACCATATTTCTTCACATGGCATGAATGTCGGATGATTATGGTAGATGACTACGCTTATGCTCGAACAAATTTCAGAGGGGATACAGATCTACCTCTACCACCAAGTGAATAGTGGATCAATGTAGGTAAAAACTTATTTTTTGAAATTTTTGAAATTTTTATAATTTTTACAAAAGTGTGAACTAAGACTCAACTTATCATAAATGTGCAGATGTGGGACTGGAGAGACCACCAGACATGTCGCCAATAGCATGTCAAGCTTCCCATCCAATAGTGGGTGCGGACTACGAGGAAGGGGCTAACCCCTTAATAGAGATGGAGCGTAATCTGGAGGCAATCACTCAAGGGGTTCCATATTATGCCACTATTGGCTATGTTCCACTACGTTGGTAGAGACACACTATGGGAGTCTCTGCGAGACTGCGTCCACTGCTAGGCTGAGTGATCAGGGTGGTCTCATGCTATCATGAGCATCATGTAGTTTGATAGTTTATCTAGTGTTTTACACATTTTGTAGGATTTGAAAGCCAAGTGTCTTAGAACACTCTATTTTTTGACATTTTGATGTAAACACTCTGGCAGAAGTGATATATATATATATATATATATATATATATATATATATATATATATATATATATATATATATATATATATATATATATATATATATATATATATATATATATATATATATATATCTATATATATATATATATATATATACATATATATATATCTATATATATATATATATATATATATCTATATATATATATCTATATGCATGTTTTATTTCTACTTATGTTTTCATAACATGATTCAGTTTTACAAATGATGCAAATGTCTATCAAGAACAAAAATTGCTAATGAATCAGTTAATGTATTTAAATTATGTGGAATATGTTGATATGTAATGTAATAAAAATTTCTTCCCAGAAATCTAACACGTAGATACATACACAATATTTGTGGATTTCTTACTTAATAATGATTATTTAATTGTAACACAACGAGCTGTGAATCCAACTTAACAACTAAATCCCTAATGCCAAGAGAAACTGCTTCTGACAAGAGTTCAATAACTGCACTATATTCAACAATATTATTGGTTGTTCGACCAAGGAAGATACCTTGTAAGTTAATCAACTTGCCATTGGGGTCATAAAGTACCCATGTTGCGGAAGATAGGTTTTGTGTGCTACAACAAGCACCATCAACAAAACCAATGTAATGACCTGATGACATCTGCAAATCAAGTGGGACATAGGGTAAGCAGAAAAACATATGTCTATAAAGCAAACAAACACACCAAAAATCAAAACGCACACTAATGAATTAACACACTAATGTACAAAAGTTATCATACGAATCTCACACATAATACTTTTTGAGATAATGACATAGATCATAGGCACCTTTCTGTAAGACACGCTTGACAATGTAGGGCCCATGCCACATAGGTTAGAACTTTCCTACCCCAAATTTATCATTGGCTTGATCATAAAGAAGGACCAAGTCACCTTTAGTGAAAGTGCGAGGGGAAATGATTTGGCCAAAGTGAGCTTTGAACCATTTCTTTTGAGCTTCGATGACCATCACTACGATGTGATGAGTCTCGTCGAGTCTCTCAAGATACAGTAGTCACTCCTCTTCAAGCGAGGTATCTGGAATAAGCTTGATAGCTAGCTTAAGCAAAGGGATTTTTCATTCTATTGGAAGAGTTTCCTCTAAATCGTATACCAACTAGAACAGAGTGAATCTAGTGGTCGTCTTAGCAGAAGTTCAGTAAGCCCAAAGAGATGAGGATAGCATTAAATGCCAATACTTTCTATGCTTCCCAATAGTACGCTGAAGCATAATAATCAAAAACTTATTGACTGCTTCAAGATGGCCATTAGCCTATGGATAATATGGAGTTGAGTTATCATGTTAGAGGCCCAACTAAGCAATTAGCTCTGCCATCATGTGTTGACAAAAATGTGATCCATGGTCAGTCATGATAGCTTGAGGGACACCAAAATGTGCTATAACATGGTTAGAAAGGAACTGCGCTATAGTAATATCGTCGGTATTGTATGTAGGCATCGCCTCGGCCCATTTCGTAAAATAGTTTATGGTGATGATGCTATAACCATTCCCCCCGACCGAGTGAGGGTTACATGTCATGAAATCAATGCCCTACTTGGAAAATGGGCCAACGGTAATTATTGGGTATAGGGATGCAGGTGGGGCATGCTGCGTGCGGTTGAAAATCTAGCATTCATGGCATTTTAAGATAACTAGAATGCAATCTTTGAAGATAGAAGACCAAAAATAACCGGTGGGAAGGATCTTCTGAGCAGTGGCATATCTAGACATATGACCACCACAAGCACTAGAGTGGCAATCATTTAAGACCCACTCAGCCTCTTCAAGGGTGAGACATCTACGAAGGACAAAGTCCACACCGACCCGATACAATGTATCATCGATGATCCGATAGGGTTGGGACTGATGACAGATGTGGCGTCAATCAGATCAGAACAAATTAGATCGAAAATTCTAGGTTTGGAGATAAACAATAATGTCTCCATACCAGGGGTCAAGAGTGCTGATTAGAAATAGAGTTTTAGCAGATATTTTCTCAGGGAAATTGGTTGGGGTTCTTACAGATGGAAGAGCACATATTAACTCAAAAAAGATGAGCCATTTCTTTGATTTGGCAACAGTAAATTCCAAATCAAAATACTTCAGGATAACGATCCATTTGGAGTATTTTCCCCCAGCAATTGATGAGTCAGTATATATGTCATGGGGTTGTAATCAGAAATCATGGTGGTTTTCCGTAAAAGGATATAGTGTTGAAACCTTTGGATGGTATGAACTATTGCCAAAGAAATCTTCTCAACATGAGCATAGTGAGACTCAATATCAAGAAGATTCTAACTCAGATAATAAACCATGTGCTCATTTTCATCATTTTCGTCTTGAACTAACACCAGAGTAATGGTGTTATCATTTGTAGCCAAATATAGGAAATAATCGTGGCGGTAATCGGGGGAATGCAATAAAGGATCACTAATCAGGGCTTTCTTTAAAGCATCGAAGGATTCTTGGGCAACTTCATCCCAAATAAAATGAATCCCCTTCTTAAGTAGGTGAGTATACCCTTTGTAAAGTTCGGTGTAATTCGGAACAAATCGACGGAGAAAATTATATTTTCCATACAAACTCTTTAATTGCAGCAGTGATGAAGGAGGGGGTAGATTGACTATGGCCTCAACTTTTAAAGGATCAATCTTGATTCCATCACGAGACACCACAAAACCTAAGAGTTGGCTAGACACAACGCAAAACACACACTTGTGTGGATTAGATGGATATTGTAATGCCAACATCATAAAAAGATAGCTCTTAAGTGATCCGGATGGTCACATCGTCTAGCCAAATGAGCAAGAAAGTCATCGAGGTACCATTGAACAATGTGTCGAGTGTCATGGAATGCATAGGACATTTCCTGTTGAAAGGTATCGCCAACATTCGTCAGACTAAAAGGAAGATTTTTGTAAGAAAAATTACCCCATGGACAGATAAAGTTTGTTTTATGCTGATTGACGAGTGAAATGTTAATCTGGTTATAGCCAGAAAATCCATCCATGAAAGAAAAAATCTCACTCCCTGCACATTCGTCGATGAAAAGGGATAGGATAATTGTCTTTAGGACACACGCAATTGACATTGTGATAATCAATGCAAACACATATCATACCTTGCTTTTTGGCAACAGGGACGATATTGGATACCCAATCCGTTAATGAAATAGGATAAATGAAACCTACTTTGAAAAGCTTTTCTACTTCTGCTTTGATAGTAGCAACCTTTCGAGGGTGCACAGGGTGAAGCCATTCCTAAATAGGCTTAGCACCAGGATAAGTTAGAATCTCATGCACCACTATGGCTAGATCGATATGAGGCATCTCCTTGTATGACCAAGCGAACACATCTCGAAAATATTTAAAAAGTTGAGTATAAATCTTGATCTTATCTGGAGATAAGGAAACCCCAATATGGATTTCCTCAACAATTCTCGGTTTAATTGAAATGTAAAGAGGCATCGTAGCAGTGATGTTTCCCATATTACCCTCCGACAAGACTTCATGTGCACAGATGGGTGTCAGAAGTGGAGGTAGAAGAGAATGTGAATTGGACGCTTCAAGACAGGAAGGCATCCTATCGAGGCTAGGGAGAAAGGAGGAACGATGATGTAGACTGTTCCACAGAACTTCATCTAAAGACATGACCTCCATGATACTCTCATCAATGGGGAATGTCTCGTTCAATGGATCCAAAGAATCCAAGAACCAAACCAAGGAGATGGCACATAAGTTTCTAGGTTCATACTGTAGATAGTATGACTTTATGAAGCGGCAATCGAAGCTAAAACAATTTCCTGATAATTTATCTCCAATGGACTTAAAGGCATAGCATTTCCAAACCAGTAAATTTTATCATCAATAGGGATAATCCAAGGATCCATAAAGTCCAAGATCATATTGACTGAATGAACATTTGGAGGTGGGAGAGGAAAGGTACCCATTAAATCAGAGTTTTTGAAGAGACCTGCTCCCATGCTCTCGTAAGGAATCTTAGTATTGCCCACATAAGGAACGTTACTGCTTGATGAACTAGAAGAAAAAAAAGACAGTTGATCAACCATGACTATTTTTCCTTCATGACGAAAACAAAGTACACGGAACAAAGAAGACACCACACAAAACATGGTGTGGGTCTATCTTCGCCTGAGAAGAATGTTGTAGTTGAGATTGGCATCTACAACTTCTACTTCTAATTCAACAGTATTTCCTTCTAATGTAATCAGTAAGTTCGTTAGAATACTGTATGGTCATGAACCTCTACCATCAAAGGCTTCTAAGGTTCGACAATTGGTTAAGAGGAGGAGAGCCAATGGCTTTACAAAACGAAATTGACATGATGCAAGTTGAGGCACCTTCATCGATAACCGTTTGATGAATCATATTTCCTTTGATAAGGACCTGGATCATAAATGCAATCTGATGAGGAAGACGAGGTACATGATTCTCCAGATCGAAAGTAATCAGACTCGAATCAGAAGGATCAATAACACCTATAGCAAAAAATAGTGACTTTCCCTGCATTAGATAGGATTGAAGAAGCTCCAAGGCAGACATCGTCGAAGGTGCCTGAGCTAAATCCTCAACAATATTGTAATGTTGTGCAACTCTAAAATTCTAATTGAAAAATGACTTCCGAATAACACCTTTGGGGGGTGGCCGGATGACGAACTCATTATTAGGGCACTCAATATGGAGTAGACCAGAAGAGGATGGAGTATAATTAGAAGGAGTATCAGTGACTTCTTTCTCCATGGTCTGCTTAAACGTAGCTTGATAGTCCTTGGTTTGAGTAGCGATTGGTATAGGTGATCAACCTTGCATCATGAACACTTGGAAACCTAAGGAAGCAGAAGATTGAGGTTGATCTACCAATTGGAAAGGGTTCCTTTAAGACAGTCGGAGTCCCTTTCAACAAGTGACTAACTTCATATCGTTGGGGAAAATCCTTAGTGTAATGATCCTCCTCACTGATGAGGCAACGATACTTTGGCTTTCTTCAAGAACTGTCATCAATAGAAGATTTAGGAGGGTCCTATTTTAGGACATCGGCTTTTGCCTTAAATTTTCCCTACTTTTTACCTTTGGAGGATTTATATGATGTGGTAAATTAGACAACATGAACCTCAGAGGTTTTACCAAGACTGGATGAATTCTTAGAGGGATTAGTGGGACTAGTGTTCAAGACTGATTTCTACTTCGAAGAAGCTTTCGCAAGAGTCTGAGACGTGGAACCAATCACACCATCAATAGGTAGTGTATCCAGAGACTTCGATGTTGTCAAATCTAATGATGGTCTCGGAGCATCTGGTAACATCTCATATAATGTGCCAGATTGGGAATAGACCAGTTCTAAATAATCGACACGAGTGATAGCTTGCTCTTTTGTAACACATCCACCCGTAGCTATGTCCTTAGAAAGTTTGCTGACAAATGATTTTGCGAACCATTCTGTCAACAACTCATCAGCAATCTCAAGCTTGATGAGGCAACGCCAACGTCTCCATTCATGGATATGATTGGAGATGTGGGTTGTGGTGTCTTGCTTAACTGACGTAAGCAAATGGGTGTCGGTTTCATAGCAAACAGGCAGCTAGAAATTAGTGAGGAAAGCCATAGTGAGAGAGTTGAAGTCACCGTAGGTACCTCGAGGTAATTTGATGTACCACTTAGCGATAGCACCTGTGAGGGTTATTTGAAAAAGTTGAATATGGATAGAATCATTGACATACGAATTGGAGGAACACCAAAGGTGATATGTCATCATGTGGGCTTGTGGATCCTCCTTCACTTTTCCCTCGAATTTGGGGCAATCGCTCGGAATCTTCATTGGAACTGGAGGCTAGTACAGCGAATGAAAAATAGGATCATTCATGAGCCTCGAAACATCGGGTAGTTCCAACATATCCAAGGAAGGAAATTGTGTGTTAAATAACATACAGGGCTATTGAGGATACCCAAACTACAAAGTCCATCCTTGCTGGTAAGGATTTTTCCCCCACAGTGAAGGATTTTGTCCATATGGAATATGGTTTTTCCCCACTGAGGATTTCCTTGCCCGTAAGGAGGATTCAGTCCTGAGTAGGTTTGATACTGCCCTTCCATAGGCCACTGATGAGTATTGTACACAGCATATGGGTTATAAAGTTGTTGAACCCATTGACCCTGGATGTAAGGATTTTGAACCTGCTATTGTAGCGGTTGACCTTGACCTTGAAAAGGCTAACCTTGTTGATACTCATATAAGGCTTGTTGCTGCCAAGGATGACCTTGTTGCTAGAAAGGTTGGCTTTGCTGCTGTAAAGGTTAGCCTTGCAGCTACAAAATTTGGTCTTGCGAGGACAAAGGTTAGGAAGACTACTTAACAAACTGTATCTGTAGCTGCAAAGGTTGTTGTCACTATTTCAAATTCTTCCCTTGTGGTTGTAGTAGCTATCCTTGCTGCTGCAATGCTTGCCCTTGTTGCTGCAATGCTTGCCCTTGTTGCTACAAAGATTTCCCTTTCTTCTGCAAAGGCTACACTTGCTGTTGCGAAGGTAGCTGGATAGTTACTAGGGTGATACGTTGAGGGTGTTGATATTTCCCAAATTAGATCTAGCCATATCCACCAGGCACAGTGGATTAGCTAGGCTAAACATAAGGCCCAACTTGAGGAATGTAAGGCAGATTTACCATAGCTTGCGAACCATATGGGACATAAGCCGGTTGGAATGGAACCTGAGCCATATATGGCTGCTAGTATTGGATGTTACCTGACCCAGATGGACCAGCAGGGTTAGGAATAGCATCGTAAAAGGGTTGATTCATTCCAACCATGTGAGTTTGTAATCCACTCACACTGTTTTTGCCAGACATAATGGGGGTATTCGGATCTTTCCACCTAGGCAATGGCACACTCTGTCCACTCGCTAGAGGGATAGAAGGACTTACCAAGACCTGACCTGAGACAGTCGGTTGAACCGCAATAATCAGTCGAAATGACGAACAGGTTGAGATGAAATGGTAGGTTGAACTGGAACTGAAGTGATTGTAGTTTGTACAATCATTCGAGAGGTCGTGTTCTGAATGAATGGACCTGATGTAGGCATAGCATCAGAATACCAGATGGGGATCTGATACAATGACAAGGCACTAGGAGTGCCTGAAACCAACTAAGCTAAAGAGGTATAACCTAGTAGAAATATGAGCTCATTGAGCTCAGGATAAGAACAAGATGGCACTCTTCTCGTATAAGGAAAGCCTTCTGGAGGGAACTCATATCCCTTCTCATCATCTATGTGGGGAGTATGGGTAGCGGAGACTTCCGAATGACTTGGAGAGGAGACAGGGACTTTGCCTTCTGACTCCATAGATGGAAACATGTTATAGAAATTTTTGTGCCTTACAGCCATAAGCATGAAATGTACATAATTCAAGGGTCAAAAGTCCCTAAAGATGTTGTTACAGCTCCTAAAGGAACAAGGTCAACCAATGACAGCTTCTCCCAGAAGTTCTCCACCAAAAACCACTCAGAAACAATCAATTCAGGATCAATTCAAAAGTTCCACTAGCTGCCTACGTTGAAATGCAGAAGTTACACTGGCTAGGTGCACTGCAACGTAGGTAGAAGCACTACCAGGGTGCGCTGAGCGGGAAATGACAAATGGCAAGCTCATTCAACGAGGTGGAAAGACCCTGGAAGCTTCCAGAATCTTCTCCAATGACACTTGCCTCAATGAATTCGACTAGTGATGAGTAAGAGGTGCTCAACCTCCAAGTGGAAGCAAGAACTAACAGAGAGAGGCCACAAGTCAAAACATAAGCTGACTCATCCTCTCTGCTTACATCTATATATGGATCTCTCACCCAGAGGTTCAGGAGGCTGGAATTTTGTACTTTGCAGAGAATTGTTGTTGGTTTGAGATTAAGATTAGTACATTGGGTGATTTATGCTTTGTTGGAGGAGAGGAAGGGATTCCTTTGCTGGGAGGTAGATGCTGGATCGGAACTCACTTGGTTGTATCTCCTCTTGGACTTTCTTATCTTATCAATAAACTATTTGAGTTTCTCCTACATGCTGTATATCAATGATGTTTTGTTATGCTTACATGTTTAGCTTAATCTGATCTTGAGCTTTTTATGAATGTATATCTGTATCTTCTTGTAGTTTCTCTCTCTCATGATCTTGCAGGAATTCGGTGAAGCTGGGCCGGTGAGAGAGTTGGGAGCTGGGAGCTACTGAAGAGAGGAGAAATTGGATCAAAAAACTAGCGAGAGACACAGGTTAGTTAGATCCTTTCTCCTCATTTACATTTCATAAAGAAGAATACTCAATTAGTTTACTTCGTTTGTTGCTAAGGCACTATCACCTCTTAGAGTGGGATAGGGGCATTCCGAATTGGATACTTTTCCCAACAACAAATTGGCGACTCCACTGGGGAGAGTATCTTGTTAGTCTATTTGTGTTTCTATTGTTGTTCTTCTCATAAACTCAGGAGTGCCGAATCGAAATGCATTTGCCATTTTCAAATGCAAAGTAGAGATCTGCCACTCTAGTCCACTCACTGGGCCTGTTTTTATGATCTGAACAAATTGATCCACAAGTGCTCTAACAACCCTTTGTGATAGATCTTAGTCCTCCTTGAAATCATCCTCCTAATTGTACCTAATTGATAGCTTTGATCCGGCCAAAAACTGTAGATTTAACTGCAAACCATGACCCAGAACCCAGAAACAACTCTCGTTTCTGCTTTAGCGCAGACTCTGTGAAGAGGTTCTGCATTTCAACGCAGGTCCCGTGAAGGATACCTGCGCTGAAGTTCAGTTTCTCTGTGCTGAGGGTGCGCTGATCAGCCCTTGCCTTGTGCAGCTGTGGTTCCCTGCTTCCTTTTGCTCAGTTTTATCTCTGTTTTTGCAGCCTGTTATCAGTCAGTGTACCTATCTGAAACCCCTTTTCTTTGCCTCAATTCTGCCTCAGTTGTATAAAGAAACTGTATTTGTTCTTTGTGTATTTGTTACATCATTTGCAGTTTCCCATTACAAAAGTAAACTAGTCATACTGTCGCCCTTAGATCTAGACCTGTCGTAAGTGTCGTTTTGATCTTAGGAGTGAGTTTGTTTGTTGTTCACAGTTGATTGAGCTTTTACTTTTGTCGTTTGGTTTGAATTTATGAATTTCTAGTGTCGAAACAAGTAAATCATAAAGTGTCGTAATCGTCTTTTTGATTTTGAAAAAGGAACTTGTTTATGTTTTCACTTGAAATCGAATTCAAATTTGTACAACGACTTTCTTTTTAGGCATCAATATTAAGAAAGCGAAAAGAAATACATGCATATGTGCATTTGCATTTTGATAGTTTGCATGGTTTGATTTAGGGAAAAGTGCATTACAGTGTGCTCTATGCTCTTTGAGAAAAGTTTGTGTCTTCCTTTTCCCCTTGTAGCTAGGATTTTCATTGTTGAAAAGATATAAAAGCTTGCTTATCATCTTTAGACTGCATTTGGGAATTGTATCATACATCTCATGGTGATCCAAAAAGTCAAACTTCTAAGAAAGATCAACCTAAAATAAATTGAATGAACTTAACAACGCTTTGTAACTTAACGCGCAACATAGAGGTCTAGGCTAGAGACGTGTTCCGGCGTCGTAAAGCCTGGTGACTGTCGATCTCGCTAATGGTCGGGTGATTCCTCCTGAGGGACGATAGCGCCAGTACGGATTGTGCTCCCACGTACCGTCGAGTATATATTGGGAGACCCCTATAGGCATAAAACCTTTATCCTTAGGAAGCCGTGTCGGCTACCCTACTGATCTAAATGCACTGAACACAGCATTCGGGAAGATTGACCGCTCGTACCTTAAAAAGTATTCTGCGGTTTTGTGAAAAGTTTGGCACACCCTCTACCTAGAACTCCAGAGCAGTTCCTTTTGGCCTTTTTCAGACTCTATAACGGAAAAATTCCATCCGAGCATTTGTCACTTCGGGCTCGTTAAAACATCGAAGGAGACTAGAGTCATCTTTAGCTTTTTCTCGACTCATTAAAACTGAAAAAGCAAGTTGAGTCTAAGCGTCGTTAAAATTTATTTTAAACGGAACAATCACCCCTTTTTCCTGCGTTGATCTTTAGGTTGAGAAAATGGAACCCACCAACCAAGGAGTTCCCCTTGGTGGAAATACTAGTCCCTTCTCCTCTTGGGGAGATGTTGGTGCGCCCCATATGGCCACATTGTCGCTTCCAGGACTGACAATTGGCTTACCGGTCTGGCTCTTCTCAACCAATGTCGTTCAGAACACCACTATTCCTGAACAGTCGAATCAACAGTTAAACCAGTCCAGAGTTGCCCACCAGCCTTCTACTTCCTCTAATTCTTCCTCTCCTCCTTCCTCTTCGCTTGACGGAACTGGTAAAACAAAAAACCAAGTTCCTAAGGAGAAGAAGGAAAAGAAGAAGAAAGAGAAGAAGAAGAAGGAGCCAAAAGCGACTGGGGCAAACAAGTGTCGTCTGACAAAAATCCACACACAGCACTGACTAGGCCTAAATCGCCATGTGTCATATGCAAGGGAGACCACTTCCACAGAGATTGTCCCTGCATCCCTCCGATACTAAGGGACTGGTCTCCCCGTTTGCACAATTCGGTGGCATCAACCTCTGATAGCCATGTTGAATGCATACCGTCAACTAGCGAAAGTGAAGTCCCTGGACAAAAAGGGAGAGCTAGATCTCCCTGTAGACTGTGCGAAGGCAACCATGCCATCCACCGTTGTCCCTTCTTAGACGAAGAGAAAAGAGTTTTGGATGATCGTCCGGTTTCACCGTTACGACTCCCTCCTGGATATAAAAAACTCTTGTCGAGTCCTTCGTTAGTTGAAAATCCAGCTGGCCCGCTCAAGTGGTCAGCTAAAGCGCCGGTCATTGAAGATGAACCAGCTGAATCCATACCCAACGAAAGTCAAAGGGTCGAGGCGGCAGTTGACCCGGTCTTGCCTTCAGAGGATTTATCTTCGAATGATACAGTCACTGAAGAGGATAAATATGACACCATCCAAATTCTCTTCATCAACACAGACTCCGACGAGCACGGGGGCACTCCCCCCATTCCTTTATCGTAGGAAGGAAGTTCGTCAGAACGATACCCGGCCGTTTACTTGGTCCCACCACCAAGCAACCTAGTTGTCTCCTTCGACTGGAACCAACTAGGCAGACCCCGTTTGCTAGCAAGCATACCATTCAGAATTATCGTCCAAATATACAGAATGGTCATGGATGGCACCATCATTGATGAGGGGGCATCTGTGAGTATCCTTTCCTCTATTGCTTGGAAAGCGCTTGGTTCGCCAACGCTTTTTCCTGAAATGAGAAATCTGACAGGCTTTGATAAAGGAACCAGTCGACCTTTAGGGATCCTCCCCAATGTGCCTATCACATTGAAAGGGAAGACCGTTCAAATGAATGTGATGATCATTCAAGGACCCTTGGATTATAACCTACTCCTTGGAAGAGACTATATATATTGCATGGGATCCATCGTCTCCTCACTCTTTAGAGTAATTTGTTTTCCGCACGAAGGAAGAGTGGTCAAGCTCGTGGACCAGCTTTCATTTCCCGGATCACACATCGTAAATAGTCATATACCATCCCTAAATGGTCTCTTCACGCAAGAAATGTCTCAACCCACAGTCCGTCCTCCCGATGAGCGCGAGTGATTCGGAGGGATATGACTGGAACCCAGGGGGCATGCGTCCTGGTCTGCTTCGGTAGGAAAACTTTGGGTATAGGGTAGATTTCCACGGGAGAATATGACTAGTCTGTACCCCGCCCATGCTAGAAGAGGGTTATTCTAGAATAAGATTCTTTTGTCAAAGTTATGTGAGTTGACAGACGGAGTCTCTCACCTTTTTCTATTTCGGTAGACATTGCCGAAGAAGTGTTTTGTTTGAAAGATTAATAGAACAATCTTTGGGTAACCTGAAAGAGGTAGGCCTTTCCTGGTAGAACAAATGTTTTACCTGCAAATTGAGGAGTAACCTTGAAATCGTACTTTATACCTAGGGGCATGCAAACCTTTTGGAGGGCAAGCAAGGGGCGGCTATTTATTTTTTAAATTTTTAGGTCCTTCCCTTTAAACCTGTTAGTCTAACCCTTTAAACTCGTAGGATTAGTCGTTTCTGAACTTGCATAACGAAAGGATGCGGGGCATAGCTTTGTAAGGCGCAAGCTCCATAAAAAATAGCATCTTACATGAGACATTCTTATCATATGACTGGATTAATCGAGCAGTTTTAGCACATAGTTCATGCTCATTAAAAAATAAACATAAGATCGAGCAGTGTTTTTCCGCGTTTAAGCTCGTTAAAAAATGAACTACCCTCCGGTAAATAACCACCGTGAATGTAATATTATCAGCCATTAAAGCCTTGGTCGTGTTTGCACCATCACCTCCACTTTTCCATTGGCCGATCATTCGCCTCCATATTGATTGTTTACCCATTTTAAGGAACAGCTGCGAAGAGTGATTTCACTAGCCATCCTTGTGACACTGCCATGATTGGAAAATTCCAACCCTTACCTGGAATCAGCTGCTACCCGTTTTATCACTCGTTCCTCAAAAGATGAGTCTTCTTTAAGCTCTTTTCATCTGACTCGTAAAATATGAAAAGATTGCCGAGTTTTGGCCTTCCAGCTCGTTAAAGCGACCGGAAGTGCTATCCCTCCTCTAGATTTTAATCTTTTTGGACCTGAGGGATTATTGCACAAAAAGATCGAGCGCTTGTTTTGTTCGGCTCGTAAAAACTATCGAAAATTCATCCCTTCTGTATTGTTTTATACTTTTTCGGACTTAAGGGATTAGATGACGAAAAAGGACTTTCGGAGTTGACTTTACGTACCTTTTCAGACTCTCTAAAAATGAAAAGGACCGAGTTATCTTTATCGTTAGACTCGTTAAAAACATTAAATAGCGACAAACTTGTCTTTAGACGAGAACGAGTTTCACTATCGCTAGGCTCGTTAAAACATAGCGATGGGTTTGCCCGAAGGGAAAATTATAGAACAAGCATATGTTATCCTCCTCAAGCTTGACAAAAATAAAGAGGTACTGGTCAGCAATGACTGGGGAAAAACTGGGAAGAAACTCAAAGAACTTTATTGGTAGCAAGTCGCTCTTGAACATGACACTTCCACTCTGTGCCTGAGTCGGGTTGGGTTGTTTCATTCACCGGTCACATCGCCATGGTCTCGCCATACCATCCATCTTTGGGGTAAATGCTACCAATCCATCACACAAGTGTCGCCGATATGTTCAAGAGAAGTCATCCAGAGAAGTCAACCGTGTCCCATCCACTACCATACATTATCCTTCATCCTTTCATGACCGCCACCCTAAACCATATATCATCAGATCGTTTTCACCTCCATCAAAATCATTTGCTCCATTCCGTGTCACTGATGTGGGATACATCAAGGCCCTCCTTTGACGGATCGCTTCTTGTCGACATCAGCTCATTATCCAAGAAGTTGATCTAGGAACAACCCTTTCAGTACTTTAAAGCTTGCATGCCTCAATGGCAAGTTTCACACTTCCGGCGACAGGTATACATCAATGACCTTCGACCGAAAGATTTTGCGTGGTTTTCGACGCCAAGTCCTTTATTCACACCACGTGAATTGTACTACAGTACCTTGAGGGTCATTATCATTATCGGTGATTCCTCTCGCGCTTGTTAACAGTTTACATCATTGACTGGTAATCAAGCGATGTCTTTCCATGTTCGACTTCAGAACATTTCTCACATGGATCGACTTGTACTTAGAGTGAAGATCGAACGAGTTTGAAGACCCTGGATCTAGTTTCATCCATCCGGGTTGTGATATATATTCAGGAAAAATAAAGACATTGACATGTACAGCATTGCAGCACAGACAATCATCCTACCAAA
Source organism: Pinus tabuliformis (assembly GCA_031772625.1). NCBI lineage: Eukaryota > Viridiplantae > Streptophyta > Pinopsida > Pinales > Pinaceae > Pinus > Pinus tabuliformis. Next base: position 845,433,379 of record CM062818.1, on the reverse strand, counting down.
GGATGATGATTTCATCAAAATCATCAGTCTACCATCAGACGATTGTCTGTTCTATGTACAGAAAAATGAATTTATAAAGCTGAGCATGGGAATGCCCGCCTCAGCTAGATCATGAAAGCAGTATGAAAAATAATGTATTGTATTGTATCTTATTACAGGTCTCCTCCCAGCATTGGAAGAACTTCGGATCCTCCTAATAAAGCATTTCACCCGATAAACGACCTCATACTTTAGGGGGCAACTGTTATAGACATTTTTGTGCCTTACAGCCATAAGCATGAAATGTCCATAATTCAAGGGACCCAAAGTCCCTAAAGATGTTGTTACAGCTCCTAAAGGAACAAGGTCAACCAATGACAGCTTCTCCCAGAAGTTCTCCACCAAAAACCACTCAGAAACAGTCAATTCAGGATCAATTCAGAAGCTCCACTAGCTGCCTGCGTTGAAATGCAGAAGTTACACTGGCTAGGTACACTGCAATGCAGGTAGAAGCACTACCAGGGTGCGTTGAGCGGGAAATGACAAATGGCAAGCTCATTCAACGAGGTGGAAAGACCCTGGAAGCTTCCAGAATCTTCTCCAATGACACTTGCCTCAATGAATTCAACTAGTGATGAGTAAGAGGTGCTCAACCTCCAAGTGGAAGCAAGAACTAACAGAGAGAGGCCACAAGTCAAAACATAAGCTGACTCATCCTCTCTGCTTACATCTATATATGGATCTCTCACCCAGAGGTTCAGGAGGCTGGAATTTTGTACTTTGCAGAGAATTGCTGTTGGTTTGAGATTGAGATTAGTACGTTGGGTGATTTATGCTTTGTTGGAGGAGAGGAAGGGATTCCTTTGCTGGGAGGTAGATGCTGGATCGGAACTCACTTGGTTGTATCTCCTCTTGGACTTTCTTATCTTATCAATAAACTATTTGAGTTTCTCCTACATGCTGTATATCAATGATGTTTTGTTATGCTTACATGTTTAGCTTAATCTAATCTTGAGCTTTTTATGAATGTATATCTGTATCTTCTTGTAGTTTCTCTCTCTCGTGATCTTGCAGGAATTCGGTGAAGCTGGGCCGGTGAGAGAGCTGGGAGCTGGGAGATACTGAAGAGAGGAGCAATTGGATCAACAAACTAGCGAGAGACACAGGTTAGTTAGATCCTTTCTACTAATTTACATTTCATAAAGAAGAATACTCAATTAGTTTACTTCATTTGTTGCTAAGGCACTATCACCTCTTAGAGTGGGATAGGGGCATTCCGAATTGGATACTTTTCCCAACAACAAAACATGTGGCCACAAGGAACCAAAGGTGTATGAGGAGATAACTCCAAAGGAATACTAGGTTGATCCTACGGACTGTACGGACGCTGTGGAGATATCACAACAGGATCGAACAATGGGTTTGATGGATAAACAACTAGTCGTTGCGAACTTTCAGGAGTCCATGGACTCTCAGATGTTTGAATATGATTATTAGAGGAATCCATATCAGATTCTTGAGGTGACCAAGAATTTGATGGATGCGGACAGGAAGAAAAATGTTGGGTACTCAGAACAATTCCAAGTTCAACACATTGGTGAACTCCCTGGGAGGACCCTTCAGTATCAAACAACGAAGGGGATCTATGAGACAAACTCAATGGTTTATCCATGATGGCTTCCCCTCAATAGCAAAAAAGGAAAGTGTTGTAGCGACTACAACCACCCTCCAAAATTTTTCCTTAGCTTGTTTTGGAGCTTCCCTACCAACCTTACACAACACTTTGTCTTGATTCATCAAGTACTCAAGCTTCAAGTGTTTTCCTAGCACAAAGGTAGCCTGTCAATCACAGTTGATCCATCCTCCTCATAGGATGCTCACCCAGACTTGGTCCAACTGCAAGTTGAGTAGCTTCCCCTTGAAAATTTCACATTTCTGGAGGGAAACCAACCTTCCCTCCAGAAATTGTGCAATCCTCTCTGATAACCTACTGGGCTCCAGGATTACACAATCCTGCCAGCCAACCCTCCTAGCAAGATTTGCACAAATTTTCCTAACAGCATGTTGTTTAGCCCAAGATTTGTGCAAATCTGGGCAGAAATCAGCTGCTTTGCCCAGAAATTGCACAAATCTCCTAGGAAGCTAGCCTAGCTCCCAGCCAGAAATGCACATTTTTCTCCAGCAATGAAGCAGTCTCTTGCATATGCATCTAAGTTGACTGGTTCCCTCCGGGACTGAGAAAAACAGTCCTACATGCATGGGTTACTTCTCCCAAGGCAACATACAAAGGCATCCCTTGTTTTAGGGATCTAAGTTTAGTAGTTGGAGGTTACATGCAAGGAGTAATTACGAAACCTCCCACCAAGTGTCGCTTCCCCTAGATTCATGGCATTCACATCACAACCTCGATGTTATCAAAAATCATCAACCGAATGCTACGGAGCTCATTCCTCACATCGACCTTGCAGCTCTGACATCCCACATCACATCTAGGAGTAGTGAGCACATTCAACTCAGTTGTTTTGGGGTAAGCCCTCTTCCCATGCCTTGTGCTACATTTCAGTCGCTTTTTGTGTTTTCACTTGTGGGAGTATTTTTCGCTTGATTTCTTTGAACACTTGCTGTCATTTACATATATACTAGCTTCTCCTAGCTCTGTTTCAGTTTTTTTTGCTATCTCACTGTTGTCGCATGCATGAAACTGTTTTGCACGGACATTCGCCCAACTAGCGAACTGCCTCACCCACATGCATGTTGATCTATTTGTTGAATATTTCATTCATGTTTTACATGCATTGTTAATCACTTATGCTATCACTTAGTGTCGCCATGCATTCACTGACCTACCTTCTTTCAGTTGCCCGTCAGCAAGTCGGGCCAACCTTGGCCAAAGCTCTGGCTTCACCAAGGCTACATTGCGCAATCTGGGAAAGGAAGGCTCACCTTCCTCTCTAGATTTGTGTATTCCTTCCCAGCACTGGCCTCTAGGACTATTTTTTGCATTTTTGGAGCATAGTGGCTACTTGGCCCAAGAAATTGCGCAAATCTGTCCCTAGGCCAGCAGTCCTTCCCAGTTGGAATTGTGCATTGCATTATCCTAGCAGTCAGTAGCCAGAATGGATTGTGCATTGCGAAGTTCCAGCAGTCAATCAGTCTCCCAACAGCCAAAAATTTTCCTTGTGCAGTATTGGCAGTCGGTCTCCCAACCTCCCGACCAAAATTGTGCAACCTTCATGATCATTCACCCAAGTATGTTGCAAGTCAATTCCCATGTTCATTTTGGTTTTTGACTGACAGATTGCTTGCTATGAGTGGTTCCATGTATCCAGGTATCGTAGGATTTCATCTATCTCTCAACAGTACAAGTACAATGGTTTCCAGGAGAGTAGAGATGAAGAAACCATTCAGAGCACACTTGGGGATGCAGTCAATCAAGTGTCTATGGACTTGCCTACCCATGAAGACATCAAGTTGTTAGTAGACAAGGACATCAAGACATGAAAACAGCAAAATCACAGTGAGCAGCATCATGAACAACAATTAAAGACAACATACCAAATGAAATTAATGCAAGAGGAGGATTGTTGAAAACACGGAGGCAGAACAAGGTTGCAATCTCAAGCAGATACATTGATGATGAAAGCAACTTTGGAGACTCCGACTATGAGGTGATGATGCGACATGAAGATCGTGTGAAGACAAAGAATGGAACAAAGAAGGAGTTGCATTTGTTGAAGTAGCAACTTTGGAAGAACATGAAGCTACACAAACAAATGAATGAGTTGCAGCAGGATCAGGAACAACAGTGGGCACAACATGCACTCATAGATGAAACTACACATGTACAAGTTAAATATCCATGCCAGCAGCTAACACGGAGCAGACATGGTGAGAAGTGTTGTTGATCACATGTAAGGGATTCAGTAGCATGCATGTTGTTGAGTGCACACATGCAATCCAACCCATTCAACGCACTCACCAAGGTGAAGACAAGAAGCAAGTCCAACTCGGGCTAAACATGTACTTCAGCAAGTTGATGCGCATGCCCACCAGCACACACTTGAAGATTAGCATAGACATTATGCATCAGTGTGTTGTCGGCTTAGCTACACCCAAGAATACCATGCGCATGTTAGCAGAGGAGTTGGATGAAGGAGCCAAATCAATGCACTGATTGCAACAGAGGCAAGAGTTCACTTCAACAAGATGTCACCATGAGGTGCATGCACACCATCATAGACGACCAAGCTTGGCATCAGCTCACCACCTTCACCATCACAAGCATTTCAAAGAGTTGGTCTCACCACATTGAACCGAGTGTTAGTGATGTCTTGCTTGGCTTGCTCAAGCCATATTGTCTCACATGACTTCATGTGGATGGTAACGTTGAGTCATGTCAAGTGTAAGTCAAGTGTCAATAGTTGGACCTAACAGTCATAGAGTAGGTGAAGAGTCATGAGGGGAGTTGAACTATCACAATGGAGAATGTCAAGGGTCACCCCACCTTTTCCTATAAATAATCCCTCATAAATCATTGTATATGCTTTTGTTCAGCCAAGCTTCTACTAAGACTATCTTGAAGAAGGCTTGGATAGTATTGTAACGCACCTTGGCTTCTCCACTGCACGAAGCTAGTACATCTCTTTGGAGGAGCAGGTGGATGTGGTTGTAACATTCCACTGTCGGGGCTAGAAAGTTTACATGGATGTATTGTATGATTGTGATTTACACTTCTTTATATAGTAAGAGCCATCACATTTTCATGCATATGTTGTTATTGTAGTTGGACTGCTCCAGTTGCTTTAATGACATGTGTTGTTTAACTTACGTACATGCGTATGAACTAATTCACATGCAATTATATGAATCTTGTTGTTAATGTGATGCATATTTTGTTAATGTTGTCACCATCCATGTCAATTGCTCTTCCGGACATCAGACAAACCTTCCACTTGAACCTTGCTATAACAACTGTCACACTGGTCTCAGACTGATCTGTGAGTGTTGTACGTGTTATCTTAACATGTATGATGTGACTATCGTATCCGAGTGGACTGCTCCACTGGAATCTATGCATGTCCTTTGTGCTATGTGTTCCTAGCCGAGTTGGGACTAATCCCTTTCAACCTGGAACTCACATTCACCTCCTTCCCCCTTCGAAGTGTTGGAACCTCTCATACACCTTCCTTGACTCACTGCATTAGTCACACCCTTGCTGCTAACAGAGTTTTTATACTTGGCTCTGTGTGACACCACGGTTAAGGCGTTACCTTACGACCCACTTCTGGGACTCCTACACCAAACGGTCTGAGGTCTAATTGGAACTTCTTACCGAGGAGATCCCCTTGACATGTTGGTGGGTCTAGCACCATCAACATTTATGGCACTAGAAGGAGGGCCTGATGACAAGCAGTGTCCTCTCATCTAGTTTTGAACCTTTACATATCTTTCATGGAGCCTTGCGCTCTTCCTCCCCTGAGGTGTTTTTCGAATCATGAAGATGTCTCCATCGCGGGGAAGCTTTTTGATCTCTTGTCCACTCACACATATGATGGTGAAGGCGAAGTGGCCTAGCCTAAGCACTTATATAACTTTATTTTCATGATTTATGAGGAAGATGAGTTTATAACAAATAGGTCGGTTTGCTACTTGCATACACACTTCACGAATCTCCATTTCATTGGGTGCTCAGCCTACCAGCTAACAACATGCACTCATTTGAGCACTTTTGTGATCTCATTGAAGACACATTCTATCATTTTGGTCCAGACTATCTTGACTAGAAACGGTTACAACAACGTAGGGTTCCGCTTCAATCAGTTATTGATTTTTGGCAGTGCTTCCGTGACTTGTAGTTAGTTTCATGCTCTAAAGATCCAGATGAAATTTTCTTATCTTTGGGACCAGTTCAAGTATTTCCTTAAGAAATCTTCCCATCCAAGAGGAAGCTTGATATCAAGCCTTGCTCAACATTCTTCATTGGTGGAATTGCGTAATCTCATGTAGGAGTGGGCACTGTCTCAACTGACTGTCTCCCTCCCTCTCATTCAACAGCTCCACCACTGCCCAGTGATGTCGAGGATCATGCTTACACACTTGTTCATCCTTCACACTCTCCCAACATCACTCCACTCGATTTTTGCACAGATTTGGTTGTGAGTCCTTTGAGTTCCCATATGCATTCTTTTCTTTGACCTCCATCTTCGCACTCAAGTGTTCCTCCAGATGATGTTGTCTTGTGTTCGTCAATTCCAGACTCTTCACTTGTTGTGAATGAAGAACAACCCATTGACGGAGTGGGTGTTGCACAACCAACATGCGCTGTCATTCATGAAGAGTATGAGTGGGATCTTGAGCATCAACACTCGGCAAAGGATGACTCCCTTTCTCTGAGCCCCCTCCATTCTTTCCTAACATCATTGGTGAACCTACCATCCATGATTTCGCATGTGTGTCTTCATCCATGGATGCACCCATTTTTTATCTTTCGCAGGACACATCGTATGTTAGCCCATCATCCAACAATGGAGAAGACCAATCATTCATTGGAAATCCACTTGATCTTTCATCTTCTTTTTCTAGAAATGCAGAGGGTGAACATCCTTCCTCCTCATCTACCCCTCTACGTGATTCATCAAACCATGAGGATTCCAACCAACATCCTGAATTTTCTAATCCTAGTTGTCATGATCTCTTCACCTCATCATTTGATCACGATGTTGATTCACTCATTGTTAATTTTTCTAAGCCAATGGTCTATTAAGATCCATCTATCAACGAAGTCGAAACCCCACAGACCATCGAGGAACTTCAAACACTCAAGGCTCCTCATCACTCATCTAAATGCACTCAAGCTCAATCTAACACTAAGATTTTACTTCCTCCACTTGAACTACACGATCCCATTGCTCATGCATTGGAGGAGTCTTATATTGCAAGAAGTCATGTGCGACGCAAGTTATCCTTGTTTCTTTCATTTGCTTGCATGTCACATACCAGAGTGTGCTTATGCTTCAAAGTTGCATGTTGTGTCACATAGCACCATGATAAGTCCACGGACTTCCTGTCATGCACTTGCACTCACTTATGTCCCACGGGCGCTTTGAAACACAAAGTGTGGTTGTCTTCATTGTTATATCTTTCTTGCTTGATGGTTCACACAACTAAGTTTCTCGCAGGCCAATCCTTCACCAACATGAGTTTACCAATGCGCCGGTGGCTGCATTGGAAGTATCACTTCCCGTGATTAGGCCCATGCATTATTAGTGTAGGAGTAGGAGTAGTGTTTTCTTTCAGTTGTTTGCTTGCATGCTTGTTTGCTTACATGCTTTGTTTTCTTTTTTGTTTGCTTACTTATTTTCTTACTTGCTTTGCTTTCACTTTTGCTTCTGCTTTTGCATTGCTTTGATGTTTGTTAGTTCATTCGTTTCGTTCGTAGGCTAGTCTTGCATGAAACCATGTATGACACTTGAAGTGAGCTGGGTAAAGTACAAGAGGGCTTGTACAACTATCACTACTTGGTTATCTGTCATCTTTCCTCTATATGATTGTTGGGAACGGGATCCCCCAAGGACAGTTTTGGGGCTAAAAGCCCATGTTTTGGCTCAATTCTGTAATAAATTTTTAAAGTTTCCGCATTTTGTGGTCGTGGAGCGCAAAGGTGTCATGAGTCATAAAGGGTTGTCCGCCCTTATTTTTTAAAGTGAAAAGTCGGTTGTGAAGACCTATCCATGGTTCGCGGACCATGGGATTGTATAAAAAGAAGCTAAGCAAGTAAGCTCTAGGAAGTCTGAAGTGAGGAGTGAAGAATGAAGTGAAGAGTGTTGGTAGAGGAGTCTAAGAGTTTCGGGTCTTGGCGTAGGTAGAGGCTCTACAACTGAGTGCGTAGATGCCTAGGGTGGAAGTCCGTAGCTGAGTGCGTGAACCCCTGTAGCTATGTGTGCAGGGTGGATAGAGCCTATAATAATCTAAAGATATCAATAAAGAGAAGTATTTTTGAAATTTTATGTATTTATTTCCTGTTTATACATTTGGTTATATTGTGTTTTGGGTTTCATTTATAATGTTTATGTGATGTGTGAATATATGTGATTATATTGGGTAATGGAATGCAAGTAAGAATATCAGTTTATGTGGCGCTAACTGTGATTGTTTAGTAAGATAAGAAAACACTTAAGATAACTTGGGAATCTATACAATAAGATGTCATAGTAGCATGAAAGTACCTGATTCACAGGTTAAGGCTACGCAAAGGTCAATCGTACCCCTTTGTGGAGGCACTGAAGGGAAGAATAAAGAGCTATATTGGCAGAGCCCTAATTCTTAGTGACCTACGTGAAAGTAGGAACAGATGGTATAGACTGACATCACGACCATATTAGGGTGCGGAAACTTGGTTCCAACATCCCTCCATACTGCTTCGGGTGAGACTTCGGTCTGTGCTCTGCGAGCTGATGCTGAATGAGCCAGTAGTGTAGGGATTTTTTTGGCTAACTAACGTTGAACCTGGGTCAGGCCCTACACAGCCAACAAATGGTTCTGTTGCCGGGACCGGAATCTGCAAAAGATATGTGTGATGTCCTCTCATGGGAATCCAACTAAGAAAGAGATCGAAGACTAGTTAGACAGGAAGATCCACGAATTCACAGCGTAGGAGAACATAAATCCATGGCTAACAAAGGAACAATGGCTGGAAAAATACTTATATATAGAAATCCACGAGACCTTTTTTTGTTCCTTTCTTGTTGAGTTATACGAGTGGACCGCGAAGCTAGCGGATAGCCAAGGAAGGTGGAGACTTGACGGTCCTATTGTCTGGACCCCAGAGTTAGTACAGAGACTGGAAGCCTCTGTGGATAAGTTCCCCCGCGATGTCGATCATTGGCTCGATCGCATCATAGGAGGATTTGTGACTGAACTCGCGGTCGATACCTCAGCTAGTTACAGTGAGGCGGAGCGGCAATTTTTCAAAGGGCTGCAAAGTAAGTACTTGAGGTCTTTGAATACCTGGATTAAGATGTCATTGTGTGAAAAATAGGTTATGCAGCTACCTTGATGTTCGGAGCTATGTGAAGTGGAAATACTTACAGAAATGAAGGAAGAAAGGGTCCCGAGTATAGCCCACTGATTTCACCTCCATTGGGTGACGAAGAGGGAGTAGCACAGGCTTCTTTGCGAAGTGCAATTCAGTTAATAAGACAGGGATTCCCATGACTACCACCTTCGCCCACACCACCTACAACTTCACCACCATCACCTATGACTTCACCCATACCACCACCACCTCCACTGCAGTTCAGCATGGCGAATTCAGTAAAGCTGCCTTTGTTTAAAGGCTTGGGAAATGAGGACCCGAACTAGTTTTGGTTCGTTGTAAAAGTTGTAAGAGAAGTTTAGGGTGTCATAGATGACAACATGAAGAAGGCAACATTAGTTAGTGCTTTTCAAGATCATGCACTAACATGGTACATTAGGTACTCTAATGATAACCCAAATGCTGGAGTGGCAAACATCTAGACCACACTAAATAATGAATTCAATAGGCCTAAATCTGAGGCACAGTCAATTGTGGGATTCAAGGAAATTGTGATGAAAATAGGCGAGACACCTTGGGAATTGGATCAAAGGTTGAAGTGTAAGATCCATGAAGCTAATATGAACTTAACAAATGGACAGCACCACGAGTGGTTCGTGGCTTCAATCCTGCCACACCTAAGGGTTGCGTTGTCACAACAGGGGATTACGACTTAGGTAGAGGCCTTGGAGATTGAAATGAGACTGCATGAAACACCGATGCAAGATCTGAATCTGGGGGTTCAGCAGATCCATGCGCAGTTGCAAAATCTTTTCCTTGAAATGCAAAGTTTGAAGCAAGACAAGACAATTTGACCATAGGTGCATGAAGAGGTATGGTTCCTAAAATGTAAAGGTCAGGGGCATGAAAAAGACCACCGCCTGGTCTCTGCAAACTATATTGCAGGAGGAGGACCGATGCCTTTGAGGCCGGAAGCCCAAGCAAGATTGAGCGTGGGGCCTGCATTGTGGTGCTCTATATGTTAGGTAGCAGGAAAACATGTGACAGATAACTGCCATTTGTCACAGAAGTTTGTACAAACACCACAACAACTGTTCTACATCTTCTGCAGGTCAGTAGGGCATGACGAGCGCAATTGCAAAAGTTATGAATTGATGATGGACATAACAACCACCTATAGGGTTCAGGAACAAACAAGACCTCCTGACCAAAGTGCTGGGATGGCGCGAGCTGTTGAAATGTGGCAACAAGAATATTCCAATTTTAATTTGTCCTTGAATTAAAATTGAGAATTAAAATTCGAATTTAGTCTCACCAGCTGTTTGAAAAATAATTAATTAATTCATCTTGAGTTAATTAGTTGGAGAAATTCAAACATGAAGTCTTTGTGAAGTCATGCAACAGTTATCCCTTTGATTGAGGAAGTTATCCCTTAATTAAGGAGATAAGGATGAGTTGTATTTGAGTTGTAATTAGTTAGCTCAGTTAACTGAGTTAAGTCCAGTTAAATTAGTTCCAAACAGTTTGAGGAACTAATTGTGAGTTCAGTCAGTTAATGCATGCATGCATGAAACTAGTGTACTCCAGATAACTGAATATTCTCTCATAAATAACTCATGCATGTCAGTTCAGACAAAGACCCAGTTGAGATTAAAGGCAAGGACAGTGTACTATCAGTTGCAAGAATTTTCCTATAAGAAAATCTCTTGCATGCAGAAGGAATTCATTCCTTGAGATTTGTGCAGTTTTACAGTGTGTGAGAGTAGTGTGTGAGATCAATGTCACACAAGGTTACAGCTAGAGCACCGAGGGAAAACTGCACAAAGAAATAGGAGGCTTGGAGGATAGAGGAGAAGGCATATGTGTTGTCTATTCTGTCTATGAGTAGCAATGAGGGACTGTACTGAGAGATGGATAGTTGTGAGAGCTAAATATTTGTGTAATCCTGAGATATTTCCACTTGTATGATAATACAGATAGTGGGGTTTTTAGCTGAGGCTTTCCCCAGAATAATCTTCTGCGTTTCATGTGTGATTGATTCTTCTTCTCTGTTATATGTGTTATGTTTGATCTTGCTCAAAATCGATTAAGCTTCCACAAGTTTGATTGTAGAAGTAGATTAAGTATTTTTCTTTAGTACATTGCATAATCAGGTTAATCTACAGTGAGAATTTCTACACGAATAGGCTTTCAGGGGTGCGGAAGGGGTCGAGGCAGAGGAGGACTTGGCAGAGGTTGGGGACATCTGATCTGTTACAATTGCAAAGGACCAGGACACTATGCCCGTGAATGCACTATCCCAATGCGAGCATCGTGCAAACATTGTACTCAGTTCAATCATGAGACAGAGGACTGTCCTACACTGATAGCAAGAATATGTGACAAAGGAGTGCTACCACCTCAGCCGACTCAAAACCTGCAAATGATGAGGTCTGAGCCTCACGAAGAGGACCTGAATGTGAATATAGTGCTCCGAAGTGGAATTGCGACGGGTGATGATAAGGGGAAAGAACTCCAAGATAGCACATGGGTTCACAAAGCTATGGCAAAGGAGGATGAATTTTATTTGGAACACGCACACGAAACGTTCATGGAGGCAAAGAAGAGCTTTGCTGAGACCTCCACCTCAAGGAGTAAGGATACACTTGATGAGGAGATGGACCCTTCTATGCTTACGACCTTTCTAGAAACCTGCATGAAGTTGTTTCATGATAGCAAGGCTGTGAAGGGGTTACACGAGCTTATAAATAAATGCGCCGGAAACACTCCGGGTGAACCGTGTGTGGTATGAAAGATTGGTAAGCATAGAGCAAGGACAGGATGAGAGATGAGACTGACCTCGCAAATAGGAGAATATGAAATGGACTAGGTTATTTTGGATCTGGGGTCAAATGATAACGTTCTACCAAAGCACACTTGGGAGTAGATGGGAAGACCCGCACTGCAGTGGTCTCCGATTCAGCTAAGGATGGAAAATTAGTAGAATATCATCCCCATGGGACGGTTACAAGGAGTGACTATAGATATTGAAGGCGCAAGCGCGTTGGCTGACTTTGAGGTAATAGAAATTGTGGATGACAACAACCCCTACTGTGCGCTCCTTGGCATTGATTGGGCTACTAATATTAATGGGGTAATCAACCTAAAGAAGTGAAAGATGATATTTGAAAAGAAATTTCTCTCTATAAGTACCCCTAGATCCTATTGAAGGATAGCGCTATACTAAACCAGTCCGCGATTACGAGAGTGATGACAATTTGGACTGCATATATAAGATGACAGCGTGAGACCAAGACTGAGTGAATCCAACAAAGGATGGACAAATTACATGGGATTGCAAGAGTTCCTGCACCTTAGACTCTGATGAAGAATTAGAGCACTGGCAGAATCGGCCACATGAAGTAATCATGCTAAGTTGTAACATGATGACCCAGTCACTGCACTATGTGCCATCAGAAGTAAAAAATCTGTCCACTTACGATGGCTTGAATGACGTAGATGTATTTTTGGATGCCTTTGAGAGGGAAGTACCAAAGAAGCAGTGCTTCTAGGATTTGGATTGGGCACTACACGCTACACCAGCAAGATGGTGGGGTATGCACAAGGGTAGCTTTGATGATTGGCACGAGTGTAGGAGGATGATAAGAACACGCTTTGGGAAGCTGAAGGTACAAATGATAGAAAAATATGATGGGAAGGATGATCAGCATGCACACTTGGCCAAATGGGCTAAGGCTTATGGAGCGAAGCCCCAACCTAAATGGGTGCACTTGTCTTGTCACACCATGGATGTCATCCCAATGAACTAGTACTTGGAAACAGAGCTCTACCACGGTATAGGTGAATGGGATATTCTACGCGAAGGATTCATAATGACATTCAGATTTGAAGATGGGTTTGACTGTATTGATGAAGTGCTACAAGAAGTTAAAGCAACAACCTTTAGGATACCATAAGATCCTTTGGATCTGATTCAACCCGATTAGACTACTCAGTTAAGCCACGTGATGGAATGTTATAATGTGACTGCTGAAGAAGAAGATGAGGATCCACGAAAGATTAACATCCATGAGACAGAGGGTCACTGTGAGGTTAAGGGACTGCAAATTGAGAATCCTAATATAACTGTGCCACTAAAAACAAAAAAGGTAAATATTGGTATGGAGGCAGAGCCCAAATTCATGAAGATTGGAGATTATTGGGATGACGCGATGGTAGATAAGGTTGCCGAATTGCTCTGCGAATACCAAGATTTTTTCCCTACCAAGTTTACAGAGCTAAAGGGGATAATAGTTGACCTAGGTGTTATGAAGATCGCTTTAAAACCTGACGCAAAGCCGGTTAAGCAAAGACCTTACCGTCTCAATCTAAAGTATAAGGAGAAGGTCTGCCTATAGCTAGACAAGATGCTCGTGGTAGGCATTATTGAGCCCATAGAAGAATTTGATTGGGTAAGACCAATGGTGGTACAGGAAAAGAAGCAGAAGGATGAAATAAGGATATGCGTATATCTCAGGAAGTTGAATGATGCTTGTGTGCATGATCCTTTCCCGACTTCATTCACTTGTGAGGTAGTGGATAATGTAGGTGGACAGGAAGCATACTCCTTCACTAATGGGTTCTCTGGGTACCTTCAGATCAAAATCATGCCAGAGGATAGAAGCAAGATGACCTTCGTGAGTGAGTGGGGATGTTTTCAGTACATTGTAATGCCTTTCGGATTGAAGAATTCACCTACGATTTTTTCATGTGTAGTCATTGTTGCATTCAAAGAATTCATTCATAAGTTTATGGAAGTGTACTTTAATGACTAGACTGTGTTTGGATTGGTGAAGCACCATGTGGCAAGTTTGCGCCTGATGCTAGATACTTGTCGAAGGTACCAGATTGTGCTCAACCTGAAGAAGTGCATGTTTTGTGTTCCTTTTGGGACCCTTTTGCGCCATGTGGTTTGTAGATAGGGACTGATGGTAGCTCCCGCAAAGATTGCAGTGATACTTAACTTGGAGGCGTCGAGGAGTGTAAAACAGTTACGCACAACCTTAGGACATACTAGGTATTACAGGAAGTTTATCAAGGACTATGCCCAGATCACCACACCTATGGAGAAGTTGTTGAAAAAGAATGTCACATTTTGTTGGAACAAGGACTATAAGAAAAGCTTGGATGTATTAAAAGAGAAAATGGTCACCATACCAATTTTAGTCTTCTTGGATTGGAAGAAGGAGTTTCAAGTACATGTAGACGCGGCATGTATAGCGTTGGGGGTAGTACTGACACACGCTAGCAGAGGATAATTAGACCATCCTATAGCGTTCGTAAGCAGGAGGTTATCCAAGGCCGAGAAGAACTATGCCACCATCGAGCACGAAGGGTTAGCCATGGTATACTCACTCCAGAAGTGTAGACACTATTTGTTGGGTGGACACTTTAATATGTATACAGATCATTCCACGTTGAAATACCTGATCAATAAGCTTGTGTTGGGTGGGATAATATGTAGGTGGTTGCTTTTGTTCCAAGAGTATGATTTTGAAGTTATTGTGAAGCCTGGATTATTAAACTCAGGACCAGACCATCTGTCGTGCATTGAAATAGGGGAAGAGCCCACTAATTTGGAGGAAGAATTGCCTAACACACAACTATTTGCAGTGCGCATCACGAATGGTCATTTTGAAGACATCATACACTTCCTAACGATAGGAATTGCCTCGGAAGGTTACACCATCCAACAGAAGAAGGAGTTATTGGTCCGTGCGGTACACTTTTCTATCATTTCCGGTATCTATACAAAATGGGGTCTGATGAAGTATTACGACGATATGTACCAGAGTTTGAAAGGAGCAGTATCCTCGTGGATGCTCATGGGGGTATCACAGGAGGGTATTATGTAGGAAGTGTGATCACGCAAAAGATTCTACGCATAGGGTTGTTGTGGCCAACCCTCCATAAAGATTCAAAAGCTTACTGCAAGGCATGTGATGTGTGTCAAAGGACTGGCAGGCCATCGCAAAGAGATGAGCGACCTCTGAATCCATAGATTACGTTACAACCCTTTGAAAAATGGGTGATAGATTTTGTGCGTCCTATTCAGCCCCAAGGAAAGAAGACAGGAGCACAGTACATTATCACCGCGACTGATTATTTAACCCAATGGGTGGAGGCATAGCCTGTGAAGGACTACACAGGCGTGACTGTTGTGAATTTTCTATTTGAGTATGTACTAACGCGATTTGGGTGTCCAAAGATTTTGATGAGTGATCGTGGTACACACTTTTTGAACAAGACGATCAACGTGCTGACGAAGGAATATCAGGTATATCACCTGCAAAGCACACCTTATCACCCACAGGCTAATGGGATAGTGGAAACATTTAATAAGGTGCTAGAAAATGCACTCGACAAGGTTTGCAATGCTCAGCGAAGTGATTGGGACCTATGAATACCCACAATTCTATGGGTCTATCGAATGACATGAAAAAGGTTGACTAGACAGACACCCTTTAGGCTTGTATATGGCTTTGAAGCAGTGATGCCCATGGAATACATTGTGCCTAGTCTGTGCATAGCAAAATTCATGGATATGATGGATCATGCAGCCCTGGAGAGAGGCTCACGCAACTGGATGAGCTTGAGGAAGAGAGATTTCTAGCTGGATTCCACCAATAGGTCCAAAAGCAGCACGAAAAAGCACGGCATGATCAGCACATTAAGTTGCACACCTTTAAGGTAAATGAACTAGTTTTGTTATATGACATCAAGTTTGATAAATTTCCAGGGAAATTCAGAATGCACTGGTTAGGGCCCTATGTCATTAAGGAGATTACCAATGGTGGAGCAGTTCAGTTGGTTAAATTGAATGGAGATCCCTTCCTAGGAAAGGTGAATCGTGGTTGATTGAAGCCATACACTGGTGATCCGGCCAGGTGACTATATGAGGGTAGCATATTCTTACCACTCTTGGCAGCTAAAAGGAGGCGTGGGACTATAAAATACATTACTTGAGTTGGGGAGCTGTGTGATTGGAGGATTGTGCGGAGTGAGGAAATGTCACAAGGTTCGCGACAACACGAAGGGAGCTACGCAACCCAAGGAGAAATTGTGCAAGTCAGCCAGAAAGTGACTGTTAAAGTCACTGTTCATGATTTGACGGTAGAAATGTGTCCAAATGGAGCGAGTGGCCGACATTTAAGATGAAATTTATGGGTCAGATCCTTGGAAATATGGATCCAATCTGGCATTAATGAAGTGAATGTGGGGGGAAGGATTGGATTTGAATTCAAAATGCTCTATAAATTACAAGTGGCTGCCCAATGAAAAACACTTGTCATTTTGAGAATTGAGTTGTTGAGCTCTCAAGCGCACATCAACCGTGAATTCTTTGAAGCTCTGATAGCGAGTTCAGCATTTGAGCAATTACCACAGGCGACACAAGAGATGTTGAATAACATCATGTAGGCACCTGCAGAAGCTATGGACACTAAAGCAGTGACAACTGAGGAGGCTATGTCGGAGGTTGTTAGGGAGGCAGAGGAAGTTGCCCCGAAGGTTGCAGAAGTATTAGTTGAAGTTCCCAAATCATCACAGACACCCAGACCGAAGCCGACCCCAACCAAGGAGAGTGAAAAGGATAAAAAGGGAAAGCAACCTGTAATACTAGTGCGTGCGTCACCGAGAAGAAACCTACTGAAGGACAAGCCCACTGCACAAGGAAAGGGAAAAGCCATCAACTTGGAGCTGCGGGAGGAAGAAATGGAGGACATCCCGATAGATGATGAGGACTGGGGGGTAGATGTGGAGGAAGTTGAAGTCCAAGGTGTTGACCCTATCACTAATTTTCCTGAGTACATCCCTCTGGGCAAAAGCAAGACCAAGGTGCCAAACAACATTGACGAGAGCAAGGTCCCCTTGCAAACCACTCTACTACCGGACGAGATTATATTTGAAGGACCATGCTTGGGGGGGGTTCCTCTGTTAAAGCTACAGGATAGGGACTTCGCTGACCATGAGAAGTTCCCACACTTGGCGACCGAGCAGCTACTGCACCGTATTATCAACACAATCACTGGGATGACTACATTGGAGCCGCGGAAGTGGCTCAGAGGAGTAGACAAGGCAGGTCTTCTCAACCTATTATGGGTGCCGCACTACAATCGCACCCCGATTATAGTATTGGTCATCAAGCAACTGCTATGTTTCGTGCACGATGGGTATCTGTGGCTGGAGGATCCAATACCCATCACTGACAGATTGATCCATAGGATCACACGGCTGCCGTACATAGGAGAAAATACAACCATGATGTTTGGTGAAAAAGGTGGCGAGCAGGCCCTCATGGAGGCCATGAAGGAGAAATTTAAGCTTGTGAAGAAACCGTGAGGCTATGCCATCTCAAGTATCAGTGACCATGCAGTCAAGCTGGCCATGGAGATCTTGGCAGGAAAGGTTATGAGGAAGTTTTTTGTAGATGAAGTGCTAGCACCAGTCATTGCTCTTGCAGCCCAATGCATCAAAGGAGTCTAGTTCAATTGGGCGCACTATCTCTGTAGTGGGTTCCTTGTGAACTGCCACGAGGCATAAGAGCTCAGCAAGACCTTCCACTACACATGGCTCTTGTTGTCTATTGTGTTTGTAGCATGGGAGTTGCCAAAAGACAGTCAATTCCCCTCAATCATGCCAGACCTACTAGAAGCAGCGAAGTACGCTTCTCTGTGGGTGACCAAAGATGATCAGCGCATCAAGGATAGAAAGATCTTCTGGATCTTGATGGAGATTAACATCTACATGGCTATCAATCGCAAACCACAGTTGTTGCATATTGTGTTTTCCAACCTGTAGGGGTATGCGGAGTTCAAGGCATACTTTCACCATGTGTCGATCAGGGTGCAGAAGGACCCTGCATAGACATGGTATGACTTTCCTTACTTGGCAATGGATGACGAAATCAATGTAGTACTTGATCGCTGGCTAGCAGAGTGGTGCACTACCTCAGACTTGGTGGTGGGGGCAAGCAAGTCCGCCGCACAATGCAAAAAGGAGGAGACTAAGCTTAAGATGGCACAACTAGCCGAGAAGAGGAAGAAGGAGGCCACTGACAAGTCCCAATCAGAGTGCGATACCGGCCAACAGACAGAAAAGCAGACTGGTGGAATAGAGCAGGGCTATGACAAAGTTGCGAGGTCACCTTCACCCGACATTAAGCAGGAAACAGACAAGAAAATAGAGTAGCACGATGCAAACCTATAGGAGATGTCCAGCCACATCAAGCATCCAAGGGGAAAAGAGAAAGGAGGGTCAAGGAAGAAATCCAAGGCCACTAAGGTGTCGCTGGACCCAATCACCCTCACAGAGAGTGATTTGCATGACATTGGAGACATAGTGCAAGATGTCACTGCAGAGGCACTACAACAGTTTGAACAGTAGCAGCAACTACTATTGGGAGCTATCCAGATAGGTCTCTAAGAGCTGTAGACCCACTCATCACAGGCTATCACGATGTCCACCAACCTCGCTATCAGCACTTCAGAAGCTGTCAAAATGCTACATACAAAGGTCTCCAGTGTGATAGTGTTGCAAAATGGAGCACTGACCATGGAAAATGAAGCTAACAAGCCCATTGTCAATGCCTGAACTTGGCAGCACTCCCTAGCGAGGAGCTCCACCTATTGCAAGATGGAGTGATTGTAGAGCTGAGGACCCATGAACACCACGCTTTGGAGGTAATCAGCAAGTAGAGGATTAATAATGAATAGATGGCCCTACAACAAGACTCTACCATTACCACCACAACCAAGGTAACTGACCAAAACAATTGTATAATTTAGGTCATGGAAGAGGCATGTTGAATGGTCCTGGAGTTAGCCATTCTTGAGGAAGAACTAATCGAGGTGCGTGTCCAAAAGCTTGCTATAGGGGTGCATGACACTCACACAAATATGGCTAGGATTCAACTAGAGCTAAACCTATAGATTACAGAATTAAAGTTGAAGGCCTAGCCTTAAAATCCGCCAGAAGTAAAGGAGCAGCATGCAACCATTGTCACGAAACCGATAGCGGTGATCAACAGTGCAATAGCAAACTGCACACAAATTTTTTAATAGTCATTTGAGGTCCTGACAAGCCTGTAGGAGGACCCTAATGTACAGCAGTTGAAGACAGAAGTGCGAGAACTATAGTAGCACTATGACAAAGTAAAAGGTACAATGTGAACCAGCGCGCTCACGTAGAGACTGGCAAAGCTGTAGGAGGCCAAGCAGTTGAAATAATAGGTAGATGCAGGACAGCACAAGGAGGCAGTGTTGAAGGCACACTTGAAGCCCTGGTTGGATGAGGCTTATTCGGTCACTACCTCTATTGAAGGAAAGCTTGTGAATCTGCAAGCAACTTAGTAGAAGCTTCAGGCCGACAGTGTAGGACCAACCACTAAGTAGTTGGTTGAAGAAGCGAAGCAGGCGGCCTCACAATGCACTGTCGAGGTTGCGGTCATATAGATTGAGCTAGGAGGTCTTCGCGCCAAGATCTCCACCCCTACAGAGTGACTCGAGGACAAGTCACCATGTTTGTGTTTGGGGCCTGTTGGGAACGGGATCCCCCAAGGACAGTTTTGGGGCTAAAAGCCCATGTTTTGGGTCAATTTTGTAATAAAGTTGTAAAGTCTCTACATTTTGTGGTCGTAGAGCATGAAGGTGTCATGAGTCATAAAGGGTTGTCCGCCCTTTTTTTGTAAAGTGAAAATTCAGTTGTGAAGACCTACCCATGGTTTGCGGACCATGGGATTGTATAAAAAGGAGCTAAGCAAGTAAGCTCTAGGGATTCTGAAGTGAGGAGCGAAGAATGAAGTGAAGAGTCTTTGTAGAGGAGTCTAAGAGTTTCAGGTCTTAGCATAGGTAGAGGCTTTGCAGCTGAGTATGCAGAGACCTAGGGTGGAAGTCCGCGGCTAAGTGCACGGACCCTTGCCACTGTGTGTGCAGGGAGGATAGAGTCTGTAATAATCTGAAGATATCAATAAAGAGAAGTATTCTGCAAATTCTATGTATTTATTTCCTATTTATGCATCTGGTTATATTTCGTTTTGGGTTTCATTTATAATGTTTATGTGATGTGTGAATATATGTGATTATATTGGGTAATGGAACGCAAGTAAGAATATCAAGTTACACGATGCTAACTATGATTGTTTAGTAAGATAAGAAAAAAATTAAGATAACTTGGGAATCTATACAATAAGATGTCATAGTAGCGCAAAAGTACCTGGTTCGAAAGTTAAGGCTGTGGGAAGGTCAATCGTAAGCCTTCGCAGAGGTATTGAAGGGAAGAATAAAGGGCTAGACTGACAGATCCCTAAATCTTAGTGACCTGTGTGAAAGTAGGAACAGAGGGTATAAACCGACATTATGATTATCTCAAGGTGCGGAAACTTGGTTCTATCATCCCACCATACTGCTTCAGGTGGGACTTCATTTTGCGCTCTATGGGCTGATACCGAAAGGGCCAGTAGTGTAGGGATTTTTTTGGCTAACTAACACTAAACTTGGGTCAAGCCCCACACAGCCAACAATGATGAGCTTGTTACTTTTAGTCCATGATACGTTGAAGGAAAATACATATTGTTCGAAGTGAACCTTGGTGTAAACACAATGCTTGCACGCTAACTAGTGTCACCTTCTCTAGTCAACTGTTTTTGGGTTAACCCTTGTCAGCTCAGTCAAGTAGAGTAATGTAAGGGGGAAAACCTTAATAGGCACGTCAGAGATACAATAAACTACTTCTCTGCTGGAATAACCTCTTCTGCTCTCAATAAGTCAGGATCCCTCTTCCGCCTCTAAAATGAATAAGTGTTATGCACAGTGAAAAATGAAAAATGAATAAGGCGCAAGAAGAGAAAGGCTTCTTGCACAGGGAGGTGATGCAAGTAACTCTGTCAAGGTATTGATGAGGCTCACTAGCAGTGGAGCCATGCTTGTGTTCCTATGTGACTCCACTGGGGTACTGTCCAGGCCTATTGGCAGTGGATCAACACCAGAGATGAAAATAAGACTCTGACGACTATATTGCTTGTGCACCTATATACCCCTCAAACCCAGTTGAAACAACTGTCTTGCCTTGGCTTGGAATGTGTGTCAATTGACCAAGAGTCTGGTAGATGCTACATCTTACAATCAATATATTGTGAAGCCAAGATGAGCTGAGAGCCAAACAATACTTCCGGAGGTGTTAGACTTTCTTTTCACGAACAAGTTCCATTCAGAAAGCTCGAGTTCTACCAGTGTGTCACCAAGTGTTGTAGCGGATACAATCACCCTCCAAAATTTTTCCTTGGCCTATTTTGGAGCCTTCCTACCAACCTTACACAACAATTTGTCTTGCTTCATCAAGTACTCAAGCTTCAAGTGTTTTCCTCGCACAATGGCAGCCTATCAATCACATTTGATCCATCCCCCTCACAGGTTGCTCACCTGGACTTGGTCCAGTTGCAGGCTGAGAAGCACCCCCTTGAAAATTGCACATTTTTGGAGGGAAACTAGCCTTCCCTCCAGAAATTGTGCAATCCTCTCTAACAGCCTACTAGGCTCCATGATTGCACAATCCTACCAGCCAACCCTCCCAGCAGGATTTGCACAAATTTTCCCAGTAGCAGGCTATTCAACCTAGGATTTGCGCAAATCTAGGTAGCAGTTAACTACTCTGCCCAGAAATTCCGCAAATATCTTGGGCATCCATCCCAGTTCCCAGCCACAAATGTGCATTTTTCTCCAGCAGTCAAGCAGTCTCTTGCATGTGCAGCTGAGTTAACTGGTTCGCTCTAGGACTGAGAAAAATGGTCCTACATGCATGGGTTGCTTCTCCCAAGGTAGCATGCAAAAACATCCCTTGTTTCAGGGATCTATGTTTAGAAGTTGGAGGTTACATGCAAGGAGAAATTCCAAAACCTCCCACCAAGTGTCACTTCCCCTAGATTAGTGGCATGCACGTCACAACCTTGATGTTATCAAAACTCATCAACCGGATGTTGCAAAGCTCATTCCTCACATTAACTTTGTATCTCTGACATCCCACATCACATCTAGGAGTAGTCAGCACATTCAGCTCAACTGTTTTGGGGTAAGCCTACTTCCCATGCCTTGTGCTGCATTTCTGTCACTTTTTGTGTTTTCACTTGTGGGAGTATTTTTTTTCTTGATCTCTTTGAACGCTTGCTATCATTTACATATATACTAGCTTTTCCTAGCTCTATTTCAGTTTTTGTTGCTATCTCACTATTGTCGAATGCATGAAATTATTTTGCATGGATGTTTGCCCAACCAAGGAACTACCTCACCCACATGCATGTTGATCTGTTAGCTGAATCTTGCATTCATGTTTTCCATGCACTGTTAATCACTTCTACTATCACTTAGTGTCGTCATGCATTCACTGACTTACTTGCTTTCAGGTGCTCATCGGTGAGTAGGGCCAACCTTAGCCCAAGATCTACCTTCACCAAGGTTGCATTGCACAATCTAGGAAAGGAAGGCTCACCTTCCTCTCCAGATTTGCACATTCCTACCTAACACTGGCCTCCAAGACTGTTTTTCGCATTTCTAGAGGACAGTGGTTGATTGGCCCAAGAAATTGCGTAAATTTGTCCCTGGGCCAGTAGTCAGCAGCCAGAGTCAACTGTGCATTGCACAGTTCCAATAATCAATCAATCTCCCAATAGCCCAGACTGTGCCTTATGCAATCTTAGCAGTCGGTCTTCCGACCTCCTAGCCAAAATTGCACAACCTTCATGATCATTCACCCAGGTATGTTGCAAGTTAGTTCTCATGTTCATTTTGGTTTTCGACTAATAGATTGCTTGCTATGAGTGTTTCCATGTCTCTAAGTATCGCAGGTGTTCATCTACCTCTCAGCAGTACATGTACAATGGTTTCCAGGAGAGCAGAGATGAAGAAACCGTTCAGAGCACACTTGGAGATGCAGTCGATCAAGTGTCTATGCACTTGCCTACCCATGAAGACATCAAGTTGTTCGTAGAAAAGGACATCAAGACAAGACATCAGCAACATCACAATGAGTAGCATCATGAATAGCAGCTGAAGACAGCATACCAAATGCAATGAATGCAAGAGGAGGGTTGTTGAAAACACGAAGGTAGAACAAGGTTGCAAGCTCAAGCAGATCCATTGATGATGAAAGAAACTTTAGAGACTCCGGCTATGAGGTGACGGTGTGACATGAAGATCGTGGGCAGACAAAGAATAGAATAAAGAAGGAGTTGCATGTGCTGAAGCAACAACTTAGGAAGAACATGAAGTTGCACAGACAAATGAATGAGTTGCAGCGAGATCAAGAACAACAGTGGGCACAACATGCACTCATGGATGAAACTATGCCCATACAAGTTAAATATCCATCCCAACAGCTAACATGGAGCAGACATGGTGAGCAATGTTGTTGATCACATGCAAAGGATTCAACAACATGCATGTCATTAAGCGCATGCATGCAATCAAACCCATTCAACGCACTCACCAAGGTGAAGACAAGAAGCAAGTTCAACTGGGGCTAAACATGTACTTTGGCAAGTTGATATGCATGCCCACCAACAAACGCTTGAAGATCAGCATAGACACTATGCATCAGTGTGTTTCCAGTTTAGCCACACCCAAGAAGACCATGTGCATGTTAGCAGAGGAGTTGGATGAAGGAGCCAAACCAATGCACCGATTGCAACAGAGGCAAGAATTCACTTCAACAAGATGTCACCATGAGGTGCATGCACACCATCACAGAGGACCAAGCTTGGCATTAACTCGGCACCTTCACCATCACAAGCATGTCAAAGAGTTGGTCTCACCACAACGAACCGAGTGTCAGTGATTTCTTACTTGGATTTCTCAAGCCATGTTGTCTCACATGAGTTCATGTGCATTGTAATGTTGAGTCATTTCAAGTGTAATTCAAGTGTCAATAGTTGGACGTAACAGTCATAGGGTAGGTGAAGAGTCATGAGGGGAGTTGAACTGTCATAAAGGGGAATGTCAAGGGTCACCCCACCCTTTGCTATAAAGAGTCCCTCATAACTCATTATATAGGCTTTTTTCATCCAAGCTTCTACTAAGACTATCTTGAAGAAGGCTTGGACAGTATTGTAATGCGCCTTGGCTTCTCCACTGCACGGAGCTAGTACATCTCTTTGGAGGAGCAGATGGATGTGGTTGTAACGTTCCACTATTGGGTCTAGTAGGTTTACATGGATGTATTGTATGATTGTGACTTCCACTTATTTATATAGTAAGAGCCAGCACATTTTCATGCATATGTTGTTATTGTAGTTGGACTGCTCTAGTTGCCTTAATGATATGTGTTGTTTAACTTACGTACTTGTATATGAACTGATTCACACACAACTATATGAACCTTGTTGTTAATGTATTACATATAAAGTTAATGTTGTCATCGTCTGTGTCGACTGATCTGTCGGACATCAGACAGACTTTCCACTTGAACCTTTCTACAACCCTCACACTCATCTTGGACTGATCCATGAGTGTTGTACGTGTTATCTTACCTTGTATGATGTGACTGCTGCATCTGAGTGGACTACTCCGCTAGAAGCTGTGCATGTCCTTTGTTTTGTGTGTTCCTAGTCGTGTTGGGACTGATCCCTTTCAACCTGGAACTCACATTCACCCCCTTCCCCCTTTGAAGTGTTGGAACCTCTCATACACCTTCCTTGACTCACTGCATCAACACTAGTACAAAATGAGAGATTAGTGACTACGTGACTCAAAAATTTAGTCACCACAATTATTTCAAGTGAATTATTACTATATTTGAGCAATTTTTGAGTGACCAACTAAAAGTGACTAACTTAAATGACTAATTTAGTCTAGGACTAAAATATATGACTAGAGAATAAGTGACAAAATTAAAAATGATTAGCATAAATTAAAAATGATTAACACTTTACTTGTAAGGACACATTATCATATTTATACTTGTTCATGTTGGATTTGACATATCTAGGTAACATATCTATGACATAGTAAACACTCTTAAGCTTCACATGAGTACATGAATGCATGAAACACCTTGATATTTAAGCTCTTTAATAATTGTGAAAAGGGTTTACAAATTTGCATCATGGTCAAATTTTGTTCTTGATACATTTATTTCTTACATTTTTTTAACACATTTGACATTTTAACCACACCCTTACACAAATCAATGCATGGGAACATGAAATGACTTGGTTCATAAGGATAACAATTCACTATTTTTAAGATTATCTTGACAGTTTACTTGCTTGCCTTTTTATAGATGTATGATCAGTTTCTAATTTGAAATGTCACATCTTAACACACATTAACAAGATAGTGATCGAAGCCCAATAGTGCCATTATTGGTGCACTCTACACACAATTTAGACAATGCATGCAGTTCTTAAATATTTGATGTTAACATGATATGGAATTTCTTTTTGTTCAAGGGTGCTTTAAAAGTTACACTGGTCTCTAGTCTTAATGGCAATTTGTGACAAATACATAGTTTTTAATGTGTTCACACGCTAATTGTATTGCTCATGGTTTATTAGTTGTAATTACATACTTTAGAATGTTACAAATACATCATTTAGGTTACAATTCTACATTTACAAACTACCCAACTATAAATGGTGATAAATGGATGACATTTTAATGTTACAAATGTGTAAGTGGTCCACATTCAACTTTGTTGTCTTCATTGTCCTTATTAACAACGAAAAGTTGAACATTTCCTTTATTTATCATTGCAAACACATAACTCTTTGACGTCTCAAACATAGTTAATACTATTGGTGTATGATCTCTTAATTATGGAATGGTCTCTTGATGATGATAACAAACTCTCAATCTCCAATGCTAATGAATATGATGAATGAATGATTTAATGCCTTACTTGTATAGATACAATTTATGATTCCTTTTCTATTTTTATTGTGCCATTGTATATATGCTTCACTAGCATCTCATGTTATATGGTTAACTGAGCAAGTTTTATTTTTCATTTTTTAAGTATAAATTCGTTGCATGAATAAGCATAGTTTTCTAATTAAAATCATTCAAAATTTGTTCATAATTCATGGTTTGTTTGACTATTCGCACACTTATCCCTACCCTTTTACTTTGAGAGTTAGTAGTGTCAAATCATTAGTCTTTGTTAAGGAGATTTCCTTCATTACTTAATGACCTAGCTTAGCTCAATATCTATGGATTCCCCCCTTAGACAAGGATATCCTTCAGTGTAGTATAAAGAGTGAGAGAAAGCCACAAATGTGACATTGGGTGGCTTGCTTGAGAGTTGTCTTTTAGGCATTCTAGGTGGGGTTAAGACTTTTTTTCTATGAAAGTGTTTGAGTGACGACACAATTTAGAAAATTCTTACAAGAAAATTAGTTTACCTTATTTCCATCACCTAAACTACCTTCAGTAAAATCATGAGATTTTAATAACATCTAATTTTGATAAATAATAAATTCAATAAAATTTGAAAAATATGATTATTATTATTGTTGTTATTTTTTTAATATGGCAAAATAGACAACTAGAGTGAGCTTGTACTTATGTGACAGTGATTGATTCTATCCACTACCACAATCACCTCCAAGTATACCCACATTACCTCACACGTGGTACACTAAGCTAATCTAAGTTTAAACCAATAACATTATAAAAAATGTCTTAACAACCCATTCCATCATCAACTAATCCACACCATGGGGCAAATTAAAACTAACTTTTAATATTAAAAAATATAGGCATTTTATTTTATTTGAAAATTAATTTTAACACAATCACCTAAGTATACCCACATTACCTCACACATGGTACACTAAGCTAATCTAAGTTTAAACCAATAACATTATAAAAAATTCCTTAACAACCCATTCCATCATCAACTAATCCACACCATGGAGCAAATTAAAACTAACTTTTAATATTAAAAAATATAGCCATTTTATTTTATTTGAAAATCAATTTTAATATCTGATTTTAGGAAACTCAGTAAAATAAAATTTAATGTGAAAAGTGTAAGAAAATAAAATTTAGTGCGTGAAATGCTATGAAAATAATTATTATAATCCACTAGCCTATTATAAACTATTTAGGCCCGTGTTCCCAAATCAGCTCAAATAAAATTCTTTTGCAAGTGAGAGGAGTATAAATAAATATTTCACTAAATTGTTATTGGAATTTAGATTATGGAAAGAAATGAACAGGGGCTCATATGAAACAAACAAAGGCTTCAAATTGGCTTTATTGCAACACATGCATGTTAGATCAATAAGCGTCTCTAATTTACATAATTCTTCCAGCCATCTTCTCATGCTTGCCCGGATCTAAATTGTTGAGATTCCAAGGTATTTTTCACTCTTTGTTTTTTCTTTTTAGCAATTCAATTTTCTTGCTTTATTTTTGAGTTCTTCCTCTACTTTTATTTTCTCATCGAATTTTTTGTTCTTATTGAGAAGGTTTTGCCGCCATGGTATAACTGTGTGGACTGGAATTTAATCGACCACAAAGGAAAAAAATGATTAAAATGTAGAGGCGGTAAATTTGGGGTTTGGGGTGCTTTGGTGGTAAACCCTAGGGGTTATAGATCGTAGATCCTTCCGTGATAATTGGCATTGTTTTACAACTTGGCACTGTTTATGGGATGGTAGCATTGATCCAGATCTCCTTGGTGAGGCTAGATTTTCGGTGGATCTGCTCTGCATTGTCCTGTGCTATTTTCATTAAGTTGTGTCACCATAATGGCGCCCACTCCTCCCAATAGAGCGTAGGGAAGCGACCTCTTTTCTACTAGTTGGGTGCAGTTATTGCCCGATCTTATTGGGAGGGGGTTGGTGCCAGGTGGGGGAAAGACGATGCGTAGTAGCGGAGGAAGATTGATGAAAATGTGAGACGGGAGATTATTAATCACAGATCTTTGTGGCATCCCTTCACTTCAATACTCACACCCATCTAGGTATTGTTGACTCCCACCCATCTAGCTATACTCATGAATACCTCTCCCACCCACCTAGATATACTCATGGAATACGTAGCAGGTGGGGAGCTATTTGAGCACATCTGCCAGGCGGGACGTTTCAGCGAGGATGAGGTTTGTTCCTCTCTCTATGTGTATATGTCCAATCCCTAGGAAATAAGGAGTACATTGAACATTAATGTGGAGAATGAGGAAGGTGGAGAAACTGCAGTTCTAGCTTGGACCTGCAAAGCATAAGTCAGGGTTTAATATTTTGTGAGTAAGTCTAGATTCCACGCATTTTTCTAAAACACCATTCTGTTTCAATCCACTTTATATGCATTTCTTTAATAAATTTTGTTTTTTCTCCTTACATGGTTTCAATCCACTTTATATGCATTTCTTTAATAAATTTCATTTTTTCTCCTTACATGATCTGAAGTTTGGGCATTTTTACAAATTACGAGCTTGTTTACACCTCAAATCTCGGATATATATGGATCTAAGCATTTCTTCGGTATAATTTATTTCTGAATATTATTTCTCATTTGATAAATCTTTTATATAGTTCTTTTGCAAATAAAATGTCCAACATCAAAAATGTTTTAGCCATCTAGAGCCAGATATCCAAATATCCATAGGATTAAACATGTTCCATAGCCCTCGAAATATCCATAGGATTAAACATGTTCCATAGCCCCCGTGCCCTAGCCTCTGGAACTTCTGAATATCCCCGGATCATGCTTTTCAAAGAAACTAGTTTTTATTATTTTTAACCGCCTTCGCCATTATCGGTTCTTATTCAAAATCTCTAGAACTTCCCAATCTCCCCAGAGCGTGATTTTCAAAGAAACTAGTTTTTATTATTTTTAAAACCCTTCAGCATTATGAGTTCTTATTGAGAATCTGGGTATTTTTTGAGTGATCATTTTATTGTTTATCCCGAACTCCTAGACATTTGGATTTATGTAGGTTGGTCATTTTATTTTTATCTCGACATTTGGGTATTCTTTGAGTGATCATTTTAATTTTATCCCCAAATCTTACATATTTGAACTTATGTAGATTGGTCATTTTATTTTTATACCAAACTCACATTTGGACTTATGTAGATTATGCATTTTAATAAAAAAAAAAAAAAAAAAAATTGTTTTTAATTGTTTTTGATATTTTACTAAAATTCCACTTAGACTCCTAAATGAGTAACATTTATGGGCAATGTATAAAGTTTTGGGTAAAAAAATAATGTATTTATGTAAACCTTTTAAATTTAAATTTGTATTATTTATACTTGTTACTATTTATCCACTTATTACTATTATTATTTAGTTACTATTTATTACTTATTATTATTATTATTATTTACTTTTTATGTATTATTATTTATTGTGCCGAGAGGTGCTCTACAACCCAGTATGGGGTAGATCTCACATAAAAATGTAAACGTAAACATTTAACATTTTTAATCTAATGTTGGTCCTATTTAGAAATCAATCTAATTATTAATATATATAACCACAATATAAATTTAAAATATAAAAAGGTTTATGAACACTCAAAAAATAGGTATGGTAAATAAATAGAACCTCTTTTTATATTTAGTCCATAAACCTCTTTATATTAGGAAGACTCAAAAAAGAGGTTTTATTTAGGTGAAGCCTATGGGCCAAATACTATTTTAATACCATGGGACAAATACCATATTTATAAAAGAGGTATGGTAAATTAATAAAAATATAAATAAACGAGAGGTATGGCAAATAAATAAAACATTTTTTTATAATTACTCCATAATTCACTTTATATTTATGAAAAAGAGGTTTTATTTATGTGATAAAGATGTTTTATTTAGGTGAACCCTATGGGCCAAATACCATGGGCCAAATTATTATTAATACCATGCAAAAAAATATTAACCCTAATATTAATATTAATAAAAATAAATATGACACATGGTATTGACCCAATGTATTCGGGAGAGTAAAAAATTATTTGATCCTCTCGACGCTTGGTAGATCTAGAGTAAAGATGGATCTATACTGGTTTACTTATTACTATTTATTTTTACTTATTTTCTATCTTTAAATTTTAGAACATGTGGTATAAATTTCATATTTATTTATTTGTTCTTGGTAAATAATGTTGGCCAAGAATGTGAAATCTCAATGTCATTGCCACATTCATTGGTTTGACCATGAATATCAAGTTGCATGCATGCTTGCAGGAGCTCTATTCTCACTACGCTTAAGCTCTAGGATCGAGGGTCATGTCTAGTAAGAGGGTAGAAGATGTGAAGGATTTCATGGAATAAGTAAATGCATGTACCAATGAGGAGAATATGTTGATACATGATATCCTTTTGACTATTGTGGCCAAAGAAAATTATATGGTAGGAAACAATGCTCCATTATTCTTTTTTATCATCTCCGGTTTCTGAGTTAGCATGCTTCTATTGTACCATTTCATTATTCCTATGCCATGGAAAGATCAAGTTGAATTAATTTTACATTTGATTTCCAATATATTCAACAACTGAATATATTTGTTTTCCCTATGTAGGTTGGATGATGGGATGACACACTCAGAAATAGGGGCAATGTAAAAGCAACACTCCCAAGAGCAAGAGGCTGAAAATAACATTTGCTTATTTTAATTCAATGGCTGGAACTACAAGTTACTTTGTTACCTGATCTTTCAAATGCATGTTGAAAGGGTCCACGAGAAAGAAGTATGGAAATCTTCAAAAGGCTCTTAAATCATTCTTGGGTTGGTATTTGGTCCTCCTTTAAGTTCTTAAAAACAATCTTCTTATTGGTAACATATTGTCTGTTCAATGGTATTAGTGTCCATATGCATTTCACTCTTAATTTCTTAGTTTTCTTATTGAAACTGTATATGATTTTCCATTTAAAGAGTGTAATATGTTGTTGATTTTCCATTTAAAGAGTGTAATATGTTGTTGAACTTTACTAAAGACAAGTGGCATATTGCAGATAGTCCTAAAAGGAGTATACAAAATTCTTCTAAGCTCTAATACAAATATTGGGAGAGTTTGTGCCACTAAGGATTTTTTTTGTAAGTTGTTTGAGATCAGTGTTATATCTTGTTTCAATTATTTTTTAAGTGACAAAATTAAAAATGATTTGAGCATAGGTTGTCCATAAATGTTTTTAATGTCGTTATTCTTTCACCTCATGGTTATTTTGGGCAAGAAAATGTTTTAGGAATGTCTAACAATACATCGATTAATAGGTAAACAATTTTTTTATAATTTCAATGTCCATTCCATGATATCCTCTCTTTATTGTTTGATTATATTTTAAGTGTCACTTTTTTATTTGTATTTTAACTATTAAATTGAAAATTCTTGGTATCATGTCCATTTAAACAACAACCAAGGCTTGAATATGAAACTCGTATTACACGATGCTGATTGAAATTTTGTTAATTATTTTGTGTTGAAATATTTTCATGACTATTAGAAAAGTTTACTTTCATGTTGTTATTTGAGCACGTGTTGTTTATATACTTCACCAAGTTCATGCAATAGAGATGTTGTTGCAAATAAAACAAGGATTAGACATCACACCTCAGATTATTTGTTTTCAAAAGTTATTTATAGCTTGAGATTTTTAGAATGTAACTTAGTTAGCATGATTATGCCTAAGATTTCCCTAAAGGTTGAATACTAAGTTTCTAAGGTGATATTTTATATGGTCACATTTTATTTTCTTTGTTTATACAGGTCATCTAACCACATAGTGGCCACTATCACTCAACGAAAGAAATCTTGTTCGAGCTTCTTGCTCTTATCGGGGAAAATGACTTTAACATTGTTGATGATGACGTATATGTCATATAAATCCTTTATATTGTACTTTAGTTTATATTCTAGTGTTCATCGTATTCCATGTATTACACTCTGCACTGTATCTTCTTTTATTTTTAGAAAAGGAACTCAGTATTGATGGTCAATAGTAGGATTTGAAGAAAGAGGAAAACAATAACACTCGAGCGAAAAATGAAAAAAGAGAGAGAAGAGAACTAGTCTAGTGATACCCTTAAAGCCAATATCCCACATAAGACACACACATAGATATTGATGGTAAAGTCTTCAAAGTTGGTGAATTCACTTGCAATTCTTTGGCAACATAATGAAAATGTTTTGTAGTGATGAAACAACATTTCATGTGTAAATTGTAGTCTAGCCAATATTAAGTTGTAAACTCATTTTGTAATACTTGACATTTCATATAATATAATTTATGTGGTTGAAATTATTTATAGTTGCACTTGATATTGTTTAGTATTGTAATTAACATATGTAACTTTGCATTTTCATATTAGATGAACCAGTGCACATTGTATAACATATTTTCAATTTAATCGCAAATCATACTAAGTAATTTATGTTGATTAATAATGAGCACATAAAATCAGTCGAAAACTATTAAATTAGTCATTTATATAATGAATATGAAATTACTGAAAAAAGATAAATGAATACTGCAAATGATAATTTTGTAATTAGAAATGACAACTAAATTTTGCATATATATGACTATTAGTAGCTAATTTATAGTATCTTATAACACGATCAAAATTTAGTCATATTTCTTTGGTCATTAATTGATTTCAAATGGTAACTAAAATTTTCATACATATGACTATTAGTAGCTAATTTACAGTATCTTATAACATGACCAACATTTTGGTCATATTTCTTTGGTCATTAATTGGTTTTTTTCGGGTGACCATATAGTAATATATTTTGTTGTATATTTGGTCATTAATTGTGGCAATTAATGACTAAACTAATGACTAAATTAATGACCAAATTTATGACTAAATATACTACTAGATGATGAAATTGAGACAACCAGCTAATGATTAAGCTAAAAATGACTAAAAGTTGGACGCGTTATAAGATACTGTAAATTAGCTACTACTAGTCACCCACTGAAAAATGGTCGTTTATATGAAAATTTTAGTCATTTTTTTAGTAACTAATTAGCTATTTTGTACTAATGATTAGTCGCATCCTTGCCACTTCCAGAGTTATTCTACTTACTTCTGTGCGACACCGCGATCAAGGCATTACCTTACGACCCACTGCTACGACTCCTACACCAAACGATCCGAGGTCTAATTGGGACTTCTTATTGGGGAGATCCTCTTTGACATGTTGGCGGGTCCAACACCGTCAACGGAAAGGAAACAATTTGATTAAGGATTTAACAATATTGAAATTAATAGGGAATTACTCAATTTGGTCTGAGAAGAAACTGCTTGGGTTTGACATTTTTACCGCGGACAGTTAAATTTTGAAAAGAAAAACATTGAATTTTCATCTTTTAAGAGTTGATAAAAGGGCGAAAATGTTTCGCTCGTCACTTTCAATAGTTTTTCTAGCTTGAAAGGACAAGTTTCTCAATGATCTCTTCAAATTTAAAGAGTCAAAAAAGATCAAATGACTGCTCAGATGAATCTAGGTAAAAGGAGTACCAAGTAGCCATGAATTGCAATATACACCTTAGCCAATAATTTGACCAAGGACTTGATGTACGTGCAGGAAATCTCCCAAAGTGTTGTGTTCGGTGTATCACATTTATAAGGTGGCAGACTCAGCTTCCTACGGATAAAGGATTGCAACCTAGAGGGGTCTCCCTTTATATACGCGACGATAAGGGGAGCACAAGTCCATGCTAGCATTGTCTAATGCTGAAGCGAATGACATATGTTAAGTTTTAAAGATGTTGGAACACGTCTCTAACCTAGACCACTATATATGATCGTTAATGTTTCAAATACTCCTTAGGTTAATGGATAGATTTTTAAATCTGATCTTGTAATTATCTCTCAATTTCAAGGCCTTAGCGATGTTTCTTCTTCCTAAAATGAAAACTATATGATGAAATGAAATCTTTCAATTCGATGAAAGCTATCTATGTAGGGAAGAAAATCACTTAATCATGCATCAAACCAAATGAAAAAATTCATCCATAACACTCTTCAAACACTAAATGAAAAATATGAAATCTAACTTTTATATGATAACCAAATGCAATGCCAAAACAAATCTTGAAGAAAAATTTCCTTAAGATGTAATGATGATTTTTCTCTTTTTCAAATGCAACAAATGTAATCTAGTGCAAATGGAAAGAGAATGAAAGAAAACCAAGAAGTATGAAAATCTCTTTCACATCAATGATTTTAATGCAACACAAAATGTTCCGAAAACTAAGAAAAGAATGGCACTTTCACTTTCCGTTCAAAACATAAAAAACTTCAAAGAAAACACTTTCTTTTGATTCCAATGAGACAATCAATTTGTAATCTATCGTTCGTCAAATGAGGCTTAAGTAACTTTCACTATATCCACTAGTGAAAACAACTTGAGGCACAAGAACCAAAAGGTGATCTGCAAAGCATGTCTGAACGCGCAAAGACTCCTTAACACAGGAAATCAATCTCTGATCTATGATGGAAAGACCAACGAGTGTACGAAGGTTGACCTAGAAGACCTAGAACCCTAAAAAGCTAATCAAACTTCAAGGACACTCAAGCCTAGTTAAAAGACAATTGACATCAGAAAAAGAGAGTCAAGGAAAAACACAATGGTAAATCACAAGGAGAAGACAACTAGCACTAAAGATTAGAGAGAAAACCCTAAATTTCTTAATTTTCTACAATCATCGCACCTATCAGAAGTAAAGTAGTGATCATCGCTATTGTAACTTAAAAACCCATGATATCATCGTGAGTGTCAGACTTGAATCCATGATGGTCGAGGAAGAGGACAAAGAAATCCAAAATTTTCGAAAACAACTCAAGTTAACAATCTTTAGGCATCTACTAGACAATGACATTGACTACAAACAAGCAATAAAATCTAAAAATCAATGGTTGACCAAACTCGTCAAAAGACAAGATGAAGGGAGGGAAGGAAAGGTCATAGTGTTGGAAATAATACTGAGAGGGGGGTAAATCAGTGTTATCAGATCAATAATTTTATTTCCCAAACAGATTTATATACGCTACTTCAGTGAAGTGAACTAGCGTGTACACATGACTATGCTCAAAGAAACCAGCATATATGCAGAGAACTTGTGATTTAGACAGTTTATCATGTGTTGAGCTTAAACCAATATATCATAGATTTATTAGACAGTGCAGTAAAAGAAGAATAAAGCATCACACATAAGAAACACACATGAACACCAAGATTTAAGGTGGAAACCCAATGTGGTTAAAAACCACCTGTTGTTGTCATCTCTATCTTCTTTTAGTAATAAGAAAATCAATTTACAATCTTGTACTAGTGCAGACTCATACCAATACGCAAGCTTCTACCTATAGAAGGTTACAACCTTCTCTCGTTTTCCAGCTTCTACTAGAAGGTAGCTACAACCCCCTAGCTCCTATACTAGCCAATATGTTTACTAGTACGTAGGTGCCAGCCTACAAGATACTCCACTCTTCCACCAGGGACCACGTTTCATGACTTTTCAGACTGGATACTCCTGGATCACAACACCACAAGTTGAAGGCCGCGTTTCATCAAATTTTCACACTAGACCCATCAGAGTCTTTTAAACTTAAATTGCATCAACCAATATTCGGTTAATCTGAACAATCAGATCACTGACACCAGAACATTGTGCTGAACCTAGAACCCTGCATCATCATCCAAAACTAGCTGTAACCTCTAAAATCATGCATTAGAGTGTATACGCTACTTGAATGAACCCAACCTATGTGTATATGCCAATTCCTTTAACCCAACCTACCTACATCTCTAAAGATACCGAATCGTAAACTTCTGAAACACAACCTGTACCAATTAGTGACATTCTGAAGATCTATTGTCATATTACATAGTTTAAAACAAATAGCAGCAAGTATCACCCTTCCTTCTCAATCAATCAATCAATCAGACTCAATTTCCTTATACAATAGTTCTACGTTCATATCTAAGAGGACTTCATTGGCAAACAACAGTAAAACAACAGAATTTGATCAAATAGATCAGTCAGATCTGAACAGGAGTTTTTCTTTTTGTATATGATGCTTGAAAGTGTCGAACCTGCATGTACACGTGCTTTGGCCGAGACGAACCTGTGTACAGATCTGCAAATTTTGACTCAGAACTTTGCTGCAATTCCAAACTTCAGACAAACCCAGATCATGATAAATAACAAGTAGAACAGGTGAAAAACATTAGATCTGGTCTCAACCAATATTAGATCATTCAAGAATAAGTCATTTCAAGTCTCATGATTCCTGATCCAATTTTGAACTCAAGGTGCACATGAAAATTTCAGATCCAGCCCCAAACATAACCCTGCAACATAATATATACTTCAGATAGAGGTACTCCTTAGAATCTCATTGCTTGCACCTCCTAACCTAATGATCTTCTCTTCCTTATATACTCTTAGGCCTTTCTCAATACCTTGGACCAAAACCTCTTAGGACCAATACCTTGGACCCAATCCCTAGGGTCAATACCTTGGACCAAATGCCTCGGACCAATTACCTTGGACCAAAAACTTGGTTTTCCAACATGTACGCACTTTTCCTTCTGTGAAAGTGCATGTATACATTATACACTACTTTTGTTCTGTTAAA
This sequence comes from Pinus tabuliformis, assembly GCA_031772625.1. Classification (NCBI taxonomy): domain Eukaryota; kingdom Viridiplantae; phylum Streptophyta; class Pinopsida; order Pinales; family Pinaceae; genus Pinus; species Pinus tabuliformis. Next base: position 845,396,742 of record CM062818.1, on the reverse strand, counting down.
CTGCGTGTATACGAGCCTTGGACAAAGTGAACCAGCGTATACCTCTCTTTCTTCATTATTTGGAGTCTGATCTATAATCCTTTGTTGTTGACCTGCTACACTGTGAACTTTCATCTGAGTGAGTTGCCATCAAGGACAACACCTGTATCATAATGCCAACAATCTCCCCCTTTGGACTTGATGGCAACAACAACACCAAGACACTCTCCCCCTTTGACATCAAGGGAAAAGGGCAGACCAAGATATTCTCTTCCCTATGTTGTTCATGCTCCCCCTGAGTACTTGGTGAATTGTCTGATTGAGCTCTCCTTTGTACATGTTGAGATGCACTGAAATCATCTATGCTCCCCCTGAGCACAAGTAGAGTCTGCAAAAATATTCTCCAAGAGAATAACATGACTCTATAACTCAACTATGTGAGTATGACCTTCCTATCACTAATGACTCATACATACATTCATCTCCCAACCAAGTGGGAATATACCAAATTTGACTCATCCACCCAACCAAGTGGGAATATACCAATTGTTTATACATGACAGAAATATAATTACATCATCTATCTCATGCAAAGTGGGGATACAAATTATATCATTTTTCCAATAGGACTCATTCAAATGTATGAGAAGACATATCACACCCTAGACTTTTACATTAACAAAAAGGTATAAATATCTGAAGCCATAGATGGACTCAGCAACCATAATGCCAACAATGCAGAATGTGAGTGAAGGCTAATGCTCCCCCTGAACCTGTACTACATGTGCATTGTTAACAAGTCAATGATCAAGGCATCTTTGTTAGTAAGATAAAAATTAATGAACAAAGCATATCAATAAACTGTAATCATCAACATCAAAAAGAGCACCCATATCAGAGCCTGCCCCACTGTTTTTCTTGTCTGAAAAACATATACGCTCCTTGACTCACGGAAATCGACGTGTGTACACGACTAAACTTCATGAAACATGCGTATAATAACCTTTCTCTAAAAAAATAGATTTAACAGCAGGATGATGCAGCAATTACTCCCAGCTTTTGTCTGAGATATTCAAATGTTTCTCTGGTAGTGGTTTAGTGAATATATCAGCAACCTGTTTTTTGGAGGGAACATACTCCAATTTGAATTTTTGTTCAAGCACTCGTTCACGGAGAAAATGGTATTTGATGGGTATGTGCTTGGTCTTGGAGTGCATAACTGGATTCTTTGAAATACTGATGGCAATTGTATTATCACATAGAATGGAGATGGGTGGAGTATATGTGATCTGAATGTCTTGCAAGGTTTGCATCATCCAAAGTAGTTGTGTGCAGCAAGATGCAGCAACCACATATTCTGCTTCAACTGTAGATAAAGCAATTGAACTTTGTTTCTTGTTGAACCAAGACACTAACCTGGAACCCTTATAGAATGCACCACCACTAGTGCTTTTTCTGTCATCAACACTTCCTACCCAATCTGCATTTATATATGCATGAAGAGTAAGATCTGCATATCTAAGATGCCATAAACCAAAGTCCTGAGTTCCTTGAAGATATTAGAAAATTCTTTTGACTGCCTGAAGATGTGATTCCTTTGGATTTGCTAGGAATCTTCTAACTATTCCTACTGCATGCATGATGTCAGGTCGGGTACCTGTTAGATAAAGCATATTGTCGATCATGGATCTGTAATTTGGTTGATGTACTGTTGTTGATTCATCATTTGAGCTAAGACTGCATCATGTTACCATTGGGGTACATATAGGTTTAGAATCTTCCATTCCATACCTTTTCAAGATCTGTTTGAGATATTTGGTTTGTGAAAGAAAAATACCATATTTATTTTGTTGAACTTGTAGACCAAGAAAATAGGTAAGTTCACCAAGCAAGGAAATTTCAAATTCTTGCTGCATTATTGAAGCAAAATTCTGACTCATGGATTCTTCATTGCTACCAAAAATGATATCATCAACATAAACAATAATAATTAGCAATTTATCAGTTTCAATATTTGCATATAGATTGCTATCTATTGAACCTTTTGTAAAACCTTGTTGGTGTAGATATTTGTCAAGGCGGTAATACGAAGCCCTTGGAGCCTATTTCAGACCATAGAGGGCCTTTTTGAGTCTGCATACAATTTTTTCATCATTTCCAAGAATGAATCCTTCTAGTTGTTCAATATAAACTTCTTCTTCTAAATATCCATTCAGGAAGGCTGATTTTACATCCATTTGGTATACTTTGAATTTCTAAAAGCTAGAAATAGAAAGAAACATCCTTATGGATTCAAGTTTGGTAACAGGTGCAAAATTTTCTTCAAAATATATACCTTCATGTTGAGTATACCCTTTACAAATAAGGCTGGCCCTGTTTCTAATGACTTCTCCATTTTCATTTAGCTTGTTTTTGAACATCCATTTAGTTCCTATAATATTTTTATCATGAGGCCTAGAAACTAATTCCCAAGTATCATTTATTTCAATTTGCTCAAGTTCATCATCCATGGCCTTGACCCAACATTCATCTTTGCATGCTTCTTTTACATTTTGAGGTTCGGTGGAGGACAGTAATGCTAGATAGCTTGAGGTCCCAGTAATAGTTCTTCTTGTCTATACACCTGCCTCTTTGTCCCCTAAAATTTGAATTTCTGGATGCTTTTTCTGAATGTACCTGGATGGAGTCTTTTCTTCTACCATTATCTCTTCTTCTGGTGCTTCATCGGTTTCTTCTTCAATATGATTTTGATTTGATGTGGGAAAATAATCCCAATCTTCTTCATTGTCATAATCTTCTATTGATTCTATTTGTTTTGGACTTTTGCATGCTTCATCAACTACAACATCAATGCTTTCAACAATTTTTCCAAGTCTTTTATTATAACATTTATATCCTTTACTCCTATAAGAATAACCAAGAAGAATACCTTCATCTGCTCTGGATTCAAACTTACCAAGTTTTTCATCAGTCCTTTTGATATAACATTTTCTTCCAAAAACTTTAAAGTATTTACAGTAGGAATCTTACCATACCAAAGTTCATGTGGAGTTTGAGTGTTGTTTACCCAAACATTTTCTTGGTTGAGAAATGTTACAGCAGCGAATGCAGCTTCACCCCAGAAGGTTGCAGGAGTTCTAGATTCATCTAGAATAGCACGAGCCATTTTTTGAACTATTCTATTCATTCTTTCAACCACACCATTTTGTTGAGGAGTCCTTGCGGTGGAGAATTACCTTTTTATTCCATGTTTTTCACAGAAGTCAAAGAATTCATCCGAGGTAAATTCCCCTCCTCGATCAGATCTGAGGCATTTGATTTTTAGATCTGATTCATTTTCAACCAAAGCTTTTAAGGCTTGGAACTTTCCAAAAGATTCATCTTTATGCTTTAGAAGACCTATCCAACACATTTTGGAAAAATCATCAATGAAAAAAATAAAGTATTCTCCTCCACGAGGTGACTTTTTCCTTGATGGTCCACATAAATCAATATGGACAAGTTCAAGAGGCTTACTAGCTGACCCTTCCTTTTCCATGAAGTGAACTCTGGTTTTCTTGCCGATTTGACATGGTTTGCATATTGTATTTTCTGGGATGCTAATATCTGGAAGATCATGAACAACCTTGAATCTGCATGCTTTTTTTATTCGAGAAAAGCTTAGATGTCCCAATATTCTATGCCACAGCCAGTTTTCACTATTTTTGCTTAGATAGCATTGTGTTTGTCCTCCCTTGAGTATGTATAAGTTGTTTGGAGTTATTTTACCTTTGGTCATGGTCTCTCCTGTATCAAGCTCACGAACAACACATCTGTTTGATCAAAACACCACTTCATTTCCTTCATCAAACATTTGACTGAAACTCAATAGGTTATGCTTTAAACCGTCTACATACACAACATTTCCAGCTTTAACCTTTTCTTTCAAGAAAATAGAGCCTTTACCTTTTATGATAACAAGAGTGTCATTTCCAAATGAGACATTCTTTTCCTTTTCTCAGGCATTATATGGGTGAAGTTTTTCTTTGTCACCTGCCATGTGTTTTAAGCATCCACTATCGATGTACCACTGGTTTTCTTGTCCTTATGCATACAAGGCTATACCACATCTTTCTGTTTGATATTCTTTCCTTCTCCATATCTTGGGATTTATTGGAGTTTGCTCCTTTTGAGATGTTTGCCGAAATTTGCTCCTGCATTCAGATTCTTCATGACCAAAGCTGTTACAGATTGAGCATTCTATTTCATTTTCAAGAAGAGAAATGTTATTATAGGAACTTTTCTTGATACCTGTTACATGCCTTTGATTTTGTGCTTCTTTGGTCATGATGGTTTTGTAAGCAACACATTGAGCAGCTTTGTGTCCAAAATTATGACATGAAAAACATTACCCATTAAAGAAGTTCCTGCGACTATCGAATCTATTGACCTGGTGATTGTAGTTTCTATTGATATTCATATTTGGAGAAAATTGAGTATGATTTACCTGAAGTTTGTTGTAGCTTCTATTCATCCTTGGAGTAAATTGAGTCTGAATTACCTAGTGATCTGCTTTATGCATTTGTTGATGATTGTCATACTATTCACTGGTCTTTGTTGCATCAAGATAGTTTTTGGTGGAGATTGACATCTTTTGTGATTGAGATGCTTCTTCAGTATATCCAAGACCTGTCTTTATCAGAGGAGAACGCTAAACTTTGATAATTTCATTTAAAGTTTCTGATCCTTTAACAAATCTAAGATTAAGAGATTTTGTTTTCTCAAGATATTTTCTTAGACCCACAATTTCACATTCTAGTTTTTCATTGTGTTTTTCTCTTTCAGCAAGTTGGTATGTCAAGCTATCTATAATCATATTATTTTCTTCTAAATAGATTTTGAGTTTAGATATTTATTCATGAATGTCTTCCTCTTCTTATCATTGTCATAAGCCATGAGAAGTCTGTAATCTTGTCTAGTTTCATCTTCATCACTATTAGATAAACCACGCTATCTTCATGAGTATAGTAACTCCTTTTATTCACAACTTTTTTTCTATTCCCTTTTGCATATTCCTTTCCTTTTTCAAATTTATCTTTATGAGGACATCTCGCAGCATAATGACCGACTCTGCCACAAGAAAAGCATTTGAAGGGTAACTTACCTCTAAACCTTCCGGAACCCCGTTGAAGTTTTTTGACAAAGTTTACCTCATCTTCTTCTTCTGAAATATGTCATGATTCATTGTGTTCTTCCTTTCATTTTGTTGAAGCTTTGAATGCGGCTTCTCTCATATCTGATGGTCCTCCTTTTCTCATCTCAAAGGTAGTTAAGATTCTGTGAAGCTGTGTCATAGTGATATTCTGTAAATCCTATTTTTCTTCTATGGCAGACACTTTGGATTCAAAATTAGCAAACAAGGATCTCAAAGCTTTCTCAACTAAGGTAACTTCCTTAATTTTGTCACCCAGATTCTTCATACAATTGACAACCTCATCTATACATAGGAATTAACTAGCTATGCTTTCATCACTATGCATCTTAAGAGTTTCATACTAAATTCTAAGAGTTTGAAGCTTAGCATGTTTTACCTGAGAGTCTCCTTTGTAGCTCAGAATGATTTTGTCCCATATTTCTTTCGCTGATTTGAGCTGCGTGACTTTGACAAACTCTAATTGTGACAGACTTCCCAATAAAGTATTGACAGCTTTGGCATTGGTTTCATATTGCTTTTTACCTGCCGTATCTATAGGAATTGCTATTGGAAATGTGTATCCTCCTTCCACACTTTCCCATACATTCGTTCCAAGTGATTGTAGATAGGTTGTGGTTCTTATTATCCAATAAATAGAGCTTCTCCCATCGAAGATTGGTGGTCTAATGGATCCAATTATTTCTTGATTATTCATGTTGATGGATCTCCCTTCAAGCGATTAAATTTCTTCTGAAGGGCCTGCTCTGATACCAATTGTTGGAAATAATACTGAGAGGGGAGTGAATAAGTATTATCAGATCAATAATTTTATTTCCCAAACAGATTTATATACGCTACTTCAGTGAAGTGAACTAGCGTGTACACGCGACTGTGCTTAAAGAAAGCAGCGTATATGCAGAAAACTTGTGATTTAGACAGTTTATCATGTGTTGAGCTTAAACCAGTATATCAAAGATTTATTAGACAATTCAGTAAAAGTTGAATAAAGAATCACACATAAGAAACACACATGAACACCATGATTTAAGGTGGAAACCAAATGTGGTTAAAAACCACTTGCTATTGTCGTCTCTGTCTTCTTTTAATAATAAGAAAATAAGTTTGAAATATTGTATTGGTGTAGACTCATACCAGTATGCAAGCTTCTACCTACAGAAGGTTACAACCTTCTCTCGTTTTCCATCTTCTACTGGAAGGGAGCTACAACCCCCTAGCTCTTGTACTAGCCAATATGTTTACTAGTACGTAGGTTCCAGCCTACAGAAAACTCCACTCTTCCACCAAGGACCACGTTTCATGAATTTTTAGACTGGATACTCCTAAATCACAACACCACAAGTTGAAGGCCACGTTTCATCAAAGTTCCACACTGGACCCATCAAATTCTTTTAAACTTAAACTGCATCAACCAATATTCAGTTATTCTGAACAATCAGATCACTGACACCAGAACACTGTGCTGAACCCAGAACCTACATCATCATCCAGAACTAGTTGTAACCTCTAAAATCATGCATTAGAGTGTATACGCTACTTGGTTGAACCCAACCTACGTGTATACGCCACTTCCTTTAACCCAACCTGCGTATATCTCTAAAGATACCGAATCATAAACTTCTGAACCACAAACTGTACCAATCAGTGACATTCTGAAGATCTACTGTCATATTACAGAGTTCAAAACAAATAGCAGCAAGGATCACCCTTCCTTCTCAATCAATTAATCAATCAGACTCAATTTCCTTATACAACAGTTCTACGTTCAGATCTAAGAGGACTTCATTAACAGACAACAGTAAAACAATAGAATTTGATTAGATAGATTGATCATATCTGAACAAGAGTTTTTCTTTTTGTATACGCTACTTGAAAGAGTCAAACCTGCATGTACATGTGCTTTGGCCGAGACTAACCTGCATACATATTTGCAAATTTTGACTCAGAACTTTGCTACCATTTCAGACTTCAAACAAACCCAGATCATGATAGATAACAAGTAGAATAGGTGCAAAACATCAGATTTGGTCTCAAGCAATATCAAATCATTCAAGAATAAGTCATTTCAAGTCTCATGATTGCTGATCCAATGTTGAACTCAAGGTGCACATGAAAATTTCAGATCCAGTCCCAAACATAACCCCGCAACATAATATATACTTCAGATACAAGTATTCCTTAGAATCTCATTGCTTGCACCTCCTGTCCTAATGATCTTCTCTTCCTTATATACTCTTAGGCCTTTCTCAATACCTTGGACCAAAACCACTTAGGACCAATACCTTGGACCCAATACCTAGGGTCAATACCTTGGACCAAATGCCTCGGACCAATTACCTTGGACCAAAATACCTTGGATCAAATACCTTGGACCAAAAACTTTATTTTCCAACATGTACGTGCTTTTCCTTCTGTGAAAGTGCGTGTATACGTTATACGCTACTTTTGTTCTATTAAATTGCATCTATATGCGCCTTGGACAAAGTGAACCAGCGTATACCTCTATTTCTTCATGTCTGGTCTATAATCCTTTGTTGTTGATCTAAGTGAGTTGCCATCAAGGACAACACCTGTATCATAATTCCAACACATAGGTTCCCCAGTAGAGTCTTCATTTTGTTGACAAGGTTAATCCTCTCTGCAAACAAAAACGATCCCTCTAGCCCAATGAGTGGGTCCAACAATTGAAGGGACAATCAACTTGGCATCTTCTTAGATCATGATTGAAAAATAGAACAAGAGATAAGGCCTACCTTTATCTGATGCTAATCTTATTTCCTTTGTTGAGATCTTTGAATCGCTTGTGTCACAACCTTGTTCCTGCTTCTTTCAGTGCTTATGTACCTACACAAACAACCAAGAGACAACAAAGCATGCCAAAACCAATAGAAAATCCAATAATAATCTATTTAGTTGATCAAGGAATGCCAAACCAATACATACATGAACATATATATTTTGGGAAGATGAACCAACAGTTGTATTATTATTTAAATAATAAAGGGGAAGCTTACAACCATAGCCTTGATGTTGAAAGGCTCTCCTTGAGTGGTAATCCAAGTCCAATCCAAGAAACTCTCCAACACTCCTTCTCCAAGTCTAATGAATAACCCCTAAGCACAAGCTCGGCATAGGGGTGCAAATGGACATAGATCAACCATTTGGGAATGGTAGAAGGGGGATTTATAGGCTGGGAGAGGGAGTTAGACATCCTCCAAAGATAGGATTAGGCCCACATCTTAAGGAGGTAGCTCATAGGGATGAGACCAAGGGGTCAAATTAGGAGGATTCGACCTCATCTATGTGAAACCACCTCCACCTTACCGCTCTGGAAGCTTCTAGATCATGAAGCTTCTCATCCTCTTTGGGAAAAATTCATTTTTAAGACCATTGCGAGTATGAGAGAGAACAGAGCGATGCCATCACTAGCTTAACAAGGTGCAATAGGCGATCATCACGGTTTTGAGTTTCATAAGGGCAATGATTCTCATTTTAGGGTTTCATGAGCTATTTCTTCAGGGAAAGCTTCAGATATTTTCCAAGCAATGTTAAAGGAGGGATATGAGTTGCATACATTGATGAGTATATTGTATAATGATCATGTTTCAGGCACTTCAAGGTATGTCACAGGGAAGTGCAGGAGGTGTGACAAAATACTATGTAACAAATGGCCCAAGATGTAAGAGCAGGTAACTAGGCTCATAAGAGGATGCATGCTTTGTTGTACCAGAAAGCCCAGCAATAGGAAATAGGGTCTATATCATCCCTTATTTTTACCTACTTGTCCTTCGGAAATAATTTGCATGGACTTTGTGGGAGGTTTACCAACAACCAAGATGGGAGATGACTATTTGTTTATGGTAGTTGACAGGTTCAAAAAGATGTGTTCTAATGCCTTGTAAAAATACCATCAGTGGGAAAGAAGCAGCAAATTGTTCTTTGGATAGGTTTGGGTGTACTTTGGGATACCAAGGAGCATCATTTCAGATAGGGATACAATATTTTGCAGTGCATTCTAGACTACATTGTGTGATAATATGGACACAAAGTTGAAGAGATCTACAACATTCCATACACAAAAAGATGGGCAGACAAATGTAGTCAACAAGACTTTGGTGTAGTTCTGTGGGGATACAACTAGAAGAATCTAAAGACCTAGGAGAAAAATATGGTATATATACAACATTCTTACAACAGATCAGTCCACACTTCTATAGGAAAGTCCACATTTGAAAATTGTTTTGGATATTTTCCACCTTCACCTTTGGATATTGCATATGTGAAACAAGGAGGAATCAAGGAAGATCTTATAGGAGATGATTTTAGGGCTGAAAAAAACATAAAGAAGATTTGGTAGATCCATCTACAGGTACAAGAAACACTTAATAAGTCACAGGAGAAGTATAATTCTAGGCATGATCAACAGATAACAGAAAATTCATTCAAGGAGGGTGATAGAGTATGGTTAAATTGAACAAGGAGAGGCTATAGGGGCCTGGTAAGAAAATAAAGGCTCTAAGGTATGGTCCCTTTGAGATACTATAAAAGTTTGGTGGTAATGCCTATAAACTCAGTTTACCACCATATATGTGCATTTACTCAGTTGTGAATGTAGAGAAATTGAAACTCTATGAGCCTTCCATGCTAGATTAGGAAAAGGAGAAGGTCCTACATTCTTTGGAGCATTTGGCACCATATGCTCAGGCAGAGTTGACAGAAGATACAGTTTTGCAGAAGAAGTCCAAAATTACATGATAGGGGCAGCATGACATTTGGCAAATTGGATTGAAGGGCCAACTTTCAAGTAAACTCAAATGGCACACCAAAGAGAAGGTGGAGGAAACATTTCCTCACCTCATTCAGTAAAATATTTTGGGGACCAAAATCCTCCCAAAATGGGAAGGTGTGATTCGAATTGGATCATTATATTCTTTTTCATCTATCTAGATGCATTTGGAGTTGAAAAAGTAGAGGAATTAACTCACAGGACCATTTTTACTAGCGGAACCTAGTTTGGAAAAATAAGGTTTGAAACCTTCCAAGAGTGTTTTGAGGCATCAAATGATGGTTTTTGGGGGATAAAATTCTCTGCCAAAGCTCCAAGTCATTTCATGTTATTCTACACAAACAGATCTTTCCAATGACACAACAAGCACATCAATCAGAGTATATAAAAGTTATGCCACTAGGAAGTTGACCTTCCTGCTTTCACACCTATAGTTTGGGAGGATGTCGCGTGAGCCCACATTATTCATGGAAAAGGGGATGTCTATGTCATTATGATGTAAAAGACTCTATAAGAGTCTATATTGTATATCTATTGATGATTTTATGTAGTCAAAATTAACAACTAGTGGGCTATTAGGTTGTGTTATAATCGGGCCACTAGGAGGAAGAGGATTTCCATTCTTTCAAGAGAATTTTTTTCCATATATAAGTAAATATAGCCAGAAGAGATAGGAGGTAGATCACATAGAGAGTATTTGTGCACTATAGCAACCCATGGACCACATGCATTACTTCTTTGTACCTGCATCCATATTTCAAAACATAGAAAGAGAGCGAAGCAACCTCACCTTCCAGCTAGATTTTCTCCCACAAGGGTTTCCTAGAGAGAATATCTGGTGTCTTATGTGTGTGTGCATTTATTTTTTCATTCTCTACTTTTCTGGATAATTTCTATTCACATCCATGCACTAATTACAGTTAAATCTACAGATCTTAAAGTTTAAGAAAACTATAATAGTGTAGAATCTCAGTTTTTTAATGTAATATTATGATATCTGTTGTGAAAAACTATTCTACAAGTGCATAAGAAATTAAAACAAGAACGAAATTGACTTGGAAAGTAATAATGGAAAATCTTGACAAATTATTAATGTGCATGGTCTTGATGAGAGTCAATCCAGACATAAACCATAGAGTCTGTGACTAAGCAAAAATTTGAAGTACAGGAGCTAATAAAATAAAAATAAAAATTGGTATTTTTTTCTTAATGTTAAGGGCTCAATCTGTTGCAAGGAAAGGAAAAACATTAATAAATGCAGGATAAACATACTATCAATATAGAATGTAAAGCATTCCAAATCTACTTAACAAATATCAAATTAAAAGAAATGTTAAGAAATAAGATGAAACAACGCTATATTATCTCACTGCTCGTTAAGGGGCCCTCATGGTGAGCGCAAGGCATGAGAACTAAAACCAATAAGTTAAATAACCAACGCATAGAACAAAGTATTTCATTAGCTAGAAGTTAAGTCTCAAAGAATCATAATAATGATAGAGTTGAAAACTTTAGATCAAAGCAATTTATATTATTTTAAACCAACAACTTTATAAGAAAATAACACCAAGAAGTAAGTTCCTCAATCAAGACTTAGGTCTCCTAGTTAAAACAAAGATCTATATTTCATGATTTGAAGATTTTATTCATCATGATTTTCTACGAGAAGAGGAAATCATGATGGTTCTCAATATCCACATTGTTGCCTTCAAGTCTGGAATCTCACTCGCTTTATTCCAAGCTCGCCTAGTGATGAAATTGTTTTCCTTGTAATCATGTGTAAGAATAGACTAGAGTTGACTTTCACTTTGACCAGCCATATTCTTGATCTCTATGATCTTCTAGTTAAGCATGAAAGGTGTATATCTTTTTTCTTGTCATTTGGAATCTATTCATGTATGTTTTCATCTTCAAAGTCTTGGTAACCTGCCTAACCATGGACTTAGTTGCAAAAAAATTAATTAGCTACTTGAGAATGACTTTAGCTACTTGAGGATAACCTAAACAACCTTATAGCTCAAAAACACATATGGAATAGGTTAAAATAGAGGGAAAAAGGGTGTCAAAATGAGGAAAATTCAAGGATTCAATATTTATAACCATAATATTTCATAACATATCATTAATAAACATATAAAAACTTAATAAATTTAATTAACCAAACTAGATCCGACAATCTCAAAAGAGATGATGGTTGGAAAATCAGTAGGCACTGGGTCCGAGCACTTTCTTCTTGATCGTTTTTCATGTCTCTTACTTTTATTTATATTTTTATTATGAGTTATTAATCCATTACTTATTAAACAATTACTATTAAAAATTGCAAATAAGAAACTTTTAACAATTACTTTACTTATTAAACAGTACTATAATAAACTATTACTATATACTATTTTATAATAAAACGATTACTATATACTATTATTTGGTCTTGTCTCTTATTTTATTTTTATTTATTATTATTATTTGTTTATTTATTTATTTATTTATTTTATTATATTATTATTACTATTACTATATATATAATTTTTTTTTAATAGCTTAATTATTAACTATTTTATTTGTTTTTATTTGTTTATAAACTATTACTAAATACTATTATTTAGTAATATAATAAACAATTACGAAATATTATTTGGTAATTGTTTTTTTTTTTTCTTCTTTTCTCTTACTTTACTTTATTTTTATTATTATTACTATTTATTTGTTTATTTTAACTTAATTCTATTATTATTATTATTATTATTATTATTATTATTATTATTATTAATAACTTATTTCTATTATTATTTTGGTTATTACTTTTATTTATTTATTATTTCCATCATTCTTTCATCTTAATAACCCTTTTATTTGTTTATTATAAGGAATGGTCCCTTATTACTTTTAAAATTTTTAACTAAAAATTTTTTTTTTTGAATTATTCTTACATTTTTATTTTTTTATCCGTTATATAACCTCTAACCAACTATAATTATTTTATTTTATTTCCAATCCCTATTTCCTCTTTTTATTGGAATATTTAATTTATTTATTCTTTGGTTCTAATTTATTTATTTATTAATTCTAAATCTAATTTACCCATTAATTTGTTTACATATTTATATATTATAAGAGATGGTCCCTTACGTAACTACTTCCCTTTAGTTTTACACCATTTATATTTTATTATTTTTGATTTTATTTTTCATTTATATATTTATATATTTATTTATTTATTTACTTTTTACCTAATATAACTAAATTTGACCTTGCTCCTTAAGTCAACTTTTTAGGTAACCGTTGGTGTCTCTGCTCTAGCTATTTAAACAGGCTAAGCTGGATCTGTTTTTCAACTTGTCCTGACGATGAACCACACTGGTTGGTTGGAAACGCGTCGACAAATGGTTTCTCATGTGATTTTCGCCGAAAAATCTATCATTAACTTGTTATGGATCACAGAAGCCTCAACTCTACAAACTAGATCTATCCTAATTCCAGATCTATCAAACATCAAGAGAAGTCAAAATTCGTTCAAACCCTCTTCTTTTAGTGCAAAACTTGAGGTAAGCTCTTGCTGCTCAATAATTATTGAGTTAAGATGGATTTAGAATGGTTATATGTATATATATGGAAAAGCTTGAGGGAAGCTCAAATCTCTTGGTGCTTGATAAATATTGAGTTAAGATGGATTTAGAATGGTTTAATATATATATATATATATATGAAAACCATGGGTTGTCAAAACCTGGAGCTCAAAAAATGGCAATGGTAGATTGACTATATGCCTCAATTTTTACATGAACTAGCATAACAATATTTATAAGCATAGGTTTTTTATAATTTTAATTTAATTTTTAATAATTTGATTTTTTTTTTAACTAAGCCAAAATGTTTACATAACAAAACATTACAACATCTCTTCCATACTAGGTTGCAGAGCACCTCTAACACTATAAGCTAATATTTTCATTATTATTATTATTATTATATATCACATTACAAATTAAATCAAAAAAGTTATAACACATGTAAATGAAAATGTGTATGTATTATAAGGGTTTTAATAGAACCAACATGAATCCATCTTAACTCCGAATATAGGGATCAAATATCTCAAGATGAAAACCTAAGTAGAATGTTTTCACCTTGAGAGCTTCGTCTCCTCTCAGCTCTTGGTATATCTAGAATTAACACATATTTATGTTGGTTAAGAAATTTTATTTATTATTCACGTCTTCCACATTAAAATGTTAATGCATGCCTCCTCATATTCAGAAATAGAAAACATCTCTTTCTCTTACAAAGAACCTATTAATAGAAATAGAAATATATATATATATATATATATATATATATATATATATATATATATATATATGAGATGTTATATTTGATTTTGTAATCCACATTAAACATTGTTGTGTGATTAATATTTTTTAAATAATATGTATGAAATAAATTACATATCTCTTTCACATTAAAAAGTAAGAGTATAAGAATATTTTTATTTAAATTACTTCATTTTAATCTTTATAAAGTTAATATAAAATTATGTTTTTAGTCCCTGCCATGCTAGGACAATTTATTTTCCTGTTGACCACTATTAGTTTAGCAATGACCAATCTAGGTTATTATATTTAACTTTGAAAAAAAAATATTATCAATATTATTGAAAAAAACATTTTTCAAACATTTGATTGGACAATAACTTTGAAAGTCTTATTGCAGTCTTTGTGCCATGTGGATAACTACCTCAAATATTTTTGCCCCGATTTCTAGATGTAGTTGCAATATTTATGTCATGGTTTTTAAATATTTGTGTAATGATTTTTCATTGTTAAGCTTGATAATTAAAATCCTTGAAAACAACTAACATATTACCATCAATTACGCCCCACTATAGAATAGAAACAAGATGGAAATAAAAATACCTTACTACTTAGCATTATTTATGCTTTATTCAATGCTTTAACATGTAAAATTAAAAGTGTAAATGTGTCAACTTAGTAGTGGTTACTACTCACCAAAAATGTTTGCAATTACTTATTATTTAGTAGGCAATTAACTTGTCTACTTCAGATATCAATTTGTACTCTTTCTAAAAACATAACATCTACTTAAGTGGGGACTACACTTCCCTACAAAACTTGTTTAAAGTTGACACTAAAGTTATTTTTTGATATTAATATATTTTTGTTTTAAATATTACATGTCAACTAAAGATAGAATAAGTTACACAATATGGAATATCAATAATGTATTTTTACA
Source organism: Pinus tabuliformis (assembly GCA_031772625.1). Taxonomy (NCBI): domain Eukaryota; kingdom Viridiplantae; phylum Streptophyta; class Pinopsida; order Pinales; family Pinaceae; genus Pinus; species Pinus tabuliformis. The sequence continues at coordinate 845,381,536 of CM062818.1, read as the reverse complement.
TGTCGACTTCATATTAAGTAGTTAAGGAATTACATATCTCCCACATATTTAAAAGTAAATTAAAATGCTTTTTTACTTTCAATTACTTTATTTTCTATATAAAGTTGATGTAAAATGAAGGTGGAAATTGAAGTATTTTATTTATGGTCAACATCAATTTTTTTTGTTATTGTTATTTTTTTAAATTGTTAATGTAAGAATTATTTTATTATTTGTAAAAGTAAAGTTAGGTGACAACATCTCCTTCAACCTTGCTAGGTTGTGGAGCGCATTTCCATGCAATTATAAATAGGAATATTTTTATATCTAGAGATGCTAAATTAGAGCGCCTTTCCATGCAATTAAAAATAGGAATATTTTTATATCTAGAGATGCTAAATTTCTATAAACATAAATAATATTTTTAAGAAGCAACATAGATCCATCCTAACTCTTGATCTACCAATTGTTGAGAGGAATCAAATCTCCTGAGGTGCAAATATTTCCTTAGATTCTACACTCAAAAGAGGTATTCATCTTGATAGATTTGATCCCTCTAAGCACTTAGTAAATCAGGAGTTAAGATGGATGTATAGTAATAAGATCTATACTAGGTTCAAATGATCTTAATTTTTTAATCTAATTTAATCTTTCCTTATAATCATATAGCATATCACATTAAAATAAATTTAAATAACAATTATTCATATTACTCTTTCATAACATATAAAAAGACTTTATATTTATATATATTCAAAACTTTATATTTAAATTTATTTAGTAAGTATATAAAAATATGTTTTGTTTATATATATATATATATATATATATATATATAATCAAGGTTTTAATGAAATTAGAAATACAAATATTTATACAGAGATTTGAAATTTGATGATGATGATGATGATGATGATGATGATGATGGTGATGATGATGGTGATGATGATGGTGATGATGATGGTGATGGTGGTGGTGGTTAACGTCCGTTGAGACCAAACAATGGTCTATCGGACCTAAAAAACAAATTATTTATTTTGATTTAAAATTTTATTCCTATGCTCAAAAAGCTTGAAATTTATATAGATATAAATAATATTATTAAGAACTAGAAAATATCCATCTTAATTCTTAATCTATGAAATGTTGAGAGGAACCAAATCTTTGGAGGTGAAAATCTTTCTTTTAAGTTTTACACTCAAAATGGAGTTTTCATTTTTAGATATTTTTTTTAGAGATTTGATCTCTCTCGAGTTAAGTTCAAAATTAAGATGGATCTATCTTGAGATCATAAATTTATTATATAAATAAACATTATATTATGATTTTATTATTTTTAATGTTAATTTTAATTTTATATATATATATATATATATATATATATATATATATAGTCAAAACTTGGAGCCTAAAAATAGCCAATGGAAAATTGACTCTATGACCTCAATTTTACCTGGAGTAGCATAACAATATCTATAAGCATTATTTTGTTATAATTTTTTAATTTTAAATATTTTGAATTTTTATTTGACTAAGTCAAAATGTTTACATATCATAATAACATAACAAAACGTTACACTATCTCTTCCATACTAGGTTGGAGCCTCTCACCACTATATATATATATATATATATATATATATATATATATGAATACGGATACGGATTAGATTAATAATTTCAAAACTTCATATTTAAATTTTATTAATAAATGTATAAAAATTCAAAATTTACAACAATTTGTTTATATATATATATATATATATATATATATATATAGTGTTATGTGTTATAGACATTTTTGTGCCTTACAGCATTGAGCATGAAATGTCCATAATCTAAGGGATCCAAAGTCCCTAAACATGTTGTTCCTACCCCTAGAGGAACAAGGCTAACTAACCACAGCAATTCACAGAAGTTCTCCACCTGAAACCACTCAAAAACAAGTCAATTCAGGATCATGTCAACTGCTCCACTGAGCATCTGCGCTGAATTTCAACTGCTACACTGGCTACCTGCGTTGAATTTCAACTCCAACACTAGCTACCTGCGCTGAGCGAGTTTGGACATGTGGCAGAGTCATTCCTCAAGGTGTCAATACTCAGGAAGCTTCCAAAATGACACTTGCCTCAGGGAATTCGACTGGTGATGAGTAAGAGGTTCCAAATCTCCAAGTGGAAGCAAGAACCTCCAAGTGGACTCAAGAACTGAGAGAGGGAGAGGACACTAGTCAGATCTCAAGCTGACTCATCCTCTCTCCAAATATCTATATATGGATCTCACCTCCATGAGATCTAGAGGCTGGAATTTTGTGAATGTAAAGAATTGTTGTTGGTTTGAGACTGGAAACATTGGGTGCTTAATGCTTTGAAGGGAGCTGAAGAAGGAATTACATTCTGCTGGGAAGGAGATGTTGGATTGGAGCCCTCTGGGTTGTATCTCTTCCTGAACCTTGTTATCAATCAATAAAGCTATCTTGGTTTTCTCCTATATACTGGTGTATTTGTATGATTGCATTAGTGTATTTGATTTGTTTCTAATCCTGAATCATTTATGAATATGTATATTTGCCTTTGTGTTGTGATCTTCTCTTGTCACAAGTAGCTGTTCTCTTGTCACAGGTAGCTGTTCTCTTGTGATCTCGTGGGAATCAAGTAGATGTTCTCTTGAGCAAGCGAGGAGGCAAGTAGCTGTGAACACCCAAAGAGGAGAGGATCTAGATCGAGGGACAAACGGAAGACAACGGTAAGTCCATTGATCTCCCCTCTTCACATTTCATAAAGGAAAGAACCAGAATAGCTGTATCTGTTTGTTGCTAAGGCACTGTCACACCTTAGGTGGATAGGATCGTCCTGCATAGGCATTTTTCCCCACAACATTATGTAAATGAGATTAAAAATTAAATTAATATATATATATATATATATATATATATATATATATAGATAGATAGATAACACATGTCAATGAAAATGTGTATGTATTATTAGGGTTTTAATGGCACCAACATGGATCTATATTAACTTCAGATATATCAAGTGATAGGGATCAAATTTCCCAAGACTAAAACCTCATTATAATTACATAACTCTAGGAAGGTTTGCATCTTGAGAGCTTTGTTTCCTCTAGGCTCTTGGTATATCTAGAGTTAACACAGTACAAAACTTGAGGGTAGGTTTGTTTCCTCTCAGCTCTTGGTATATTTAGAGCTAACACAAAGTTTTGTTGGTTAAGAAATTTTTATTTATGATTTTGTAATCCACTTTAAAAATTTTGTGTTATTATTATATATGAACTCTATATTAACAACAGAATAAATTAAACATCTCTTTCACATTAAAAAGTAAAAATATAAGAACATTTTATTTAAATTACTTCACTTTTATCTTTATAAACTTGATATAAAATTATGTTATTAGTCTCTGCAAGACTCTCGCAATCGACTATTAGTTTAGCTTTGGCAATCGGCTATTAGTTTAGAATTAACCAACCCAAGTTTTCATGTTTCACTTTGAAAAACAAATATTTATTTTTCAATATTATCAAAAAAGTTATTTTTCAAAAATTTGATTGGTCCATAACTTTGAAGGTCTTATTGCAGCCTTTGTGTCATGTGGAACATCCACTGGCAAGGACGCCATGTGGAACATCCACTTAAGTGGCAGGGACTATGCTGCAACACCAACTAAACATAGAATAAGTTACACATCATGCAATATCAATAATATATTTTTACATGACATGTATCAACTCCATATCAAGTAGTTAAGGAATTACATATCCCCCATATTTAAATGTAATTTTTTCTTTTTTTTGACTTTTAATTAATTTATCTTCTATATAAAGTTGATGTAAAATTAAAGTGGAAATTGAAGTATTTTATTTATGGCCAATATTGATTTTTTTATTATTGTTATTTTTCAATTTGTTAATGTAAGTATTATTTTATTATTTATAAATGCAAAGTTATGTGGAAACATATCCTTCATACTGGGTTGTAGAGCACCTCTCAACCCAATTAAAAATAAAAATATTTCTATATTTATAGATGCCAAATTTCTATAAATATAACTAATATTATTAAGAAGCAACATAGATCCATCCTAACTCTTGATCTAAATATTGTTGAGAGGAATCAAATTTCTTGAGGTGCAAATATTTCCTTAGGTTTTGCACTCAAAAGAAGTTTTCATCTTGAGAGATTTGATCCCTCTAAGAACTTAGTAAATAAGGAATTTAGAATGATCTATATTAAGAAAATATATATCAGATTCAAATGATCTTAATTTTTTAATACAATTTAATGTTTCCTTATAATCATATAACATATCACATTAAAATAAATGTAAGTAATTATAATTCATATTACTATTTCATAACATACAAAAATGATATATATATATATATATATATATATATATATATATATATATATATATATATATAATATTTCAAAACTTTATATTTATACTCAAATTCAATTCAAAATTTCATATTTAAATTTAATTAGTAAGCATATAAAAATTTAATATTTATAATATTTTTTTTAATTATATATCTATCTATATATCATTAATGCTTTTTCCCAAAGAAAAAATCTTAATTTTCATTAATAAATAGCAAAAATTTCATATTGTGGATGCTATCATAGCATATCTAAAAAAGTTATGTTGATTTATTCACCTATTAGTTGATAAAAATAGCCCATACATATCTCAAAATATATGCGATATACAACAAAAAAAAAATATATATATATATATATATATATATTGTAAGATTTCATGATGTTGATGTCCTCTAAAAAAACATAAACTTTAATATAAACAAGTATCTATCTAATATAAATCATATAACTTGTTTAAAGTGACTATGCCCAAAAGTGACAAAAAAGACCAATATATGAAGAGAGTATCATCTCAAGTTAGCATCAGCTTATAGGTGTTTGTCAAAAGGACGATGATATTACTGAAAGTGTTTGTTCCCATTATGCTCTATGATCTACCATATCCCTCAGTCTTATTGTGTACCTTATTTGAATAGACAATCAGAAATTGTGTTCCTTTCCCTATATATGTGATGACATGTGTTAGGATCAAACAGACCTTTATCATAAACACATCATCCAATAAATTCTTGTGTGTGTGAATGTGACATGTAAAATGTTGGTTCAACCAATCAATAATCACTTGTGAGTCACCAAAAACCTATAATTATCGCCACCCTTTTTCTAAGGCAAATAGGAGAAGAAATTTGAGACTGTAAAGATCTACATAGTTGTTTGTTCTATTCCCCAAACCATACTTAAGCTTGAATGTATGTGTGTTTTTTAAATAAATAACAACCCCACCTCCAGACCTGCCATTTTGAGTTGATCCATCAAAATATGCTGATGGTATAGTCTGATCAATATGTTCAGCCTTAATTACACAATCTCTGGATCTATGCTCTTCATAAGGAAGGAGATTGTATATTACCACCACCTGTGCTAGAATCTCTTCTATTAATACATATTTTTCTTGAAATAATTTCTGAGCTCACCCTAGCAAGATACCCCAACATATTAGTGGAGGGTTATTCAATCATTTGCACTGGGAGGCCTCACTCCACCATGGCCTCCATGCTTCATTGAATGATCCTCCCTACCACCAGATACATACATCTATAGTTAGATAAATCATTTGACATATCTATATAGTGATAAGACATGTTAAAAATATGTGATTTTCATATTCCTCTTCACTTTTGCATAAAATGGACAAAGTCGGGCCTTGAAAAGATCTACTTTTTAGATTGCCACTAGTTGGGACCTTATTTTCCAAAATACACCATAGAAATAGTCATGCTTTTGCTGGGATTTTAAGTTTACAAATGGGTTTCCACCACCATAATTGTACCTCAAGTTCTTTTACAACATATACAAATGAATATCCTTCTTTAGGGGTATATCTCCCATGGGCCGAATGACTCCAAAGAAGTTCCTCCTCCCTTTCATGAATCCGGACATGAGAATTTGATAGGGCCCTGATGCAACTATTCCATGTTTTATGTTAATCAATAGGTAGATCTAATTGTTGTGCCAAGAACCAATCATGACATAGATAGTTGTGTTGCATGAATCCGTGATTTGGTTTAGAGTTTTTTTACCTCGCTCACCCAAAGTATGTACCATATCCAGAGGTAGAATATGTTGGTCACCACTACTCAACCAAGAATCAAGCCTAATCCATACCCTCTCTCCTGATCCCACTTTCCATGCCAATCCCAAATCAATAATACTGAATGAGTCAAACATCTCCTTCCAAATAATAGATATGCTTGTTCCGATTTTGTTTTGTAGCCTAATCAAATCCTCCAGGGACGGGGGATAGATATATTTCCTCATCACAACCTCCATCCATAACTGTAAGTGGTTAAAATTCTTCAACCAACTTTTACAACTAGTGCTTATGAAAAACAAAATAGGTTTCTTAATCCCCATCCTCCCCATATTTTGGGAAGTAATATCCTATCCCATTCCACCCATGCAAAAAAATTCCTCCCTTTGAGCCTCGCCATAAGTAACTGCAACAACACTTTTGAACCAGATTCAATATACCTTTGGGTATCTAGGATAATGACATCCAGAATACCGAAATTGCCTCCAAAACAGATTTTATGAGTACCAATCTTCCTGCTCGTGACAACCATCTATGGCTCTAGAAATTTATCCTTTTATCAATCTTTGCCAGTAACCACATCCAGTTATCCTTCTTATAATCATTTTGCTTCAAGTGAAAACCAAGATATTTAAACCCATCTTCAAAATCTAGGTGTTGAAAAGGGAAAGACTATGAGCATAGTCCATCTCCTCCTTTGTGAAACCATTTGTAGATACAATAAATTTTTGAACATTGATCTCCATGCCAGTAGCCTTGCATAAAATATTGAGTGCATTTTTAATTGTTACTATATCCCTTCAAGATCCATCAATAAATATGATGACATCATCCAAAAAAGTAGATGAGTTATATTTATATCTCCAGCCACCAAGGCACCCCTCATCCTACCCTTTCTTTTCTCCTCCTTTATAATTCTGCTTAATTCTTCCACAACCGAAAGGAATAATAAAGGGGAAATAGGGCATCCTTGGCAAAGCCCCCTATCTACATGAAACAAATCTGATGTTGATCCATTAATTAATAAAAAAAATCAGACAGATGATATGCATCATATAATCCAATTTATAAAGATAATGCTAAATCCAAAATGTGCTGATAACATCCTAATATAAAGCCAATTAGCTATGTCAAAGTGTTTTGATAGGTTCATTTTTAGAATCATACATTTCTTTTTTTTGTCTTTAGATTGTGTAGGCCTTCTTGCACTACTCCAATGGCTTCGTGAATTTGACGATCTTCCAAAAAGGAAAATTGTTTCTTTGAAATATGTTTAGATAGAATAGGCTTTAATCAATTTGCAATGAGTTTTTCTATAATTTTATATATGTAATTACAAAGCGATATTGGTCTATAATCATCAAAGGTTCTAGGATTATTTTCCTTTGTAATAAGCGCGATAAAAGTTGAATTGAAAGTGTCATACATTCGACCATAAATTTTGCTCTCGTCAATAACCTTTAATATTTATGCACCTATTAATTCATAAAATTCAAGAAAAAATTTAGCCGACCATCCATTAGGACCTAGATATTTGTCCCTTTTAAACCAATGCAGAGATGCTTCCAATTCCCTTGATTTGACTGGTGCATTCAATCCCCTATTATGATCCTCGTCCACAAATCTTGGAAATAAATGTGCTACCTGAATCATTTCAGCTGATGATGCTAACCTAGGAGCAAAGAACAAAGATCTGAAATGTTGAATACCCATCCTAGCCAGATCCCTAAAATTTTTTGCATGTTCACCTAATTCATTTTCCAATGACCATATTGTATTGATAGCCTTCCTACCCCTTGTGTATTATTGAAAAAGCTTTTTATTTGCATCCCTAGCCTATAACCATATTGCCCTACTCTTAAGTCTCCATGTTTCTTCGTCTTATTTCAGTAGATTTCTTTTGGAAGCCTCCAACTGGATTATGTGCGTCTTTGTATCATTTTATTTGTAACCCCCCCAAAATCCTCCAGTTGAACCAGTGCTTCCTCAATATTTTTTTTTTCTTCATCAACTCTTTTCTTTTTTTATTTTACCCACTCAATAGTCGTTTTCTTTAATCTAGATGTTTCTACAAATTGATTATCCATTGATTTACCTTCCATAATCTTGTAGGGTCACCATGTGTCTCGAACTAGCATCTAAAATATTCCTCCTTAATCCATGCCACATTAAATTTTAAAGGGGATATAGGTTTTTTGAAGTTTCAAGCAATCTCCAGATAGATAGGATGATGATCAAATATGCCTCCCTTACCAACCCACTGCGTGTAAAGAGAAGTTCTATCCAAAAATGAATCTTTGATCAAGAATATGTCCAACCTCCTAGCAACCATAGCTTTTCCTACCCCCTGATTAGACCATGTAGGCGAGATTTTGGCCATGTCAACATCAATTAAATTATTTGTATCCAGTAAATGACAGAAGAACTCTGACAAGGAATCAACATGTGCATGTATCCCCGATATTTCAAATATGCCTAAGGTAAAATTAAGATCACCACCTAGAATCAAATTGTCCTCATTCGTAAATTTAGATTTGGCCATAAATTTGTTCCAAAATTGAACTCTCTCCAAATAGGGTCCACATTAGAGGAAATTTCTGCCTAAAATTGCTCTCCTAAGGAAAAATAATAAAATAATAGTTAAAATAATAAAATAAGAGTTATGAATTTTGGAGGGAAAAGAAGAAAAGTACTTTTTTAAATTGTATTTTTGGCATATTTTCTTATAGGTTTACTCAAATTACAAGTGTAGAGACTCGTTAGTTGTGGAATTAAATTCCACATCCAACGAGTACCCATCATGCATACTTTTGAGAAGACCCAAATTGATAAAAATTAAAGATACATTAAAAAATCATGTTCAACATTTTTTTTAATGTATATTCAATCTTTTATCAATGTGTGTCTTCTCAAAAGTATGCATAATGGCTACTCATTGGATGTGGAATCCAATGAGTGTATACACTTGAAATTTGAGTAAACCTACAAGGCTATAAGCCAAAAATACAATTAAAAAAAGTGGATTTTTTTATTTTCCCTCCAAAATATTTATGTGTGCCTCTTTCTAAATTTAAACAATTTTGATTGGTTTATAGACTATGACATGGAAATTACATGAAAATTTCATGGACACTTTTAAGCTGAAATTTCCTCTAATGTGAACATTAACCACCTAGATATCAAACCCAAATTCTTCTAAAAATATATGTGCTGCAATGACCCCTTCAATTCCCCATATATTTAAAATTTTAACAGATCTATGATTCAATCCCAGTGCTAATCCTCCAGATCTTCCATGAGTATCTATGGCTAAAAAATAACAATCTTTGAACAGTGCTTCCAAAACATTTACAACATCATTACTCGAACCTAAGGTCTCTTGAATCAAGATGATATCAGGCTTATTTGATAGTATCATATTCTTCAATGCTATTTTTTTAGAGGGACTAACTAACCCTCTGCAATTATAAGATAACCACTTCATGAGAGACCCATTTCCATGGTATTTCATGCTCTAAGAACCCCAGCCAAAGATAATTGTCTACCTGCAACAATATCTTGACTAGCTTGATGGATGACCTTTGATAGATGGGACTATCATATGTCATGGACTTTGGGAATCTTCAAGGGAGATAATTTCCCTAACCCACACCCATAATCATGCAACAATGTAGATTGGGTTTGGGATTTAGTTGAAGACCGCAGGTTATATCTAGGACACCTACCTAAACCAAAAGATTCATCATCTGAAGGAGAAAAGAATGGGGTAGGTGTCTGACAATAGGGAGGGATATTGAAAATAAGACAAGATACATCCCCTTTCCCCAAGAAAATATGAATGTATAGAATATTGAAATTCCATAGTTGACATAGATTCACATTAGAAAGAACAAGAAAGAGAAAAGGAAAAAAATACTTGATGATGAAGAGGTTGCAGGTGGATTGGGTCGAGTGATCTTCAGAATTGAACCACCTCCATGATCCATCCATTACCCTAAGGGGAAATTTCGAGTGGCGCTACCTCCTAGTTAATCCATTTCCGGCATAGGGGTTAATATTAGGTCAACCTCGAGTTTATAACTACTAAGAGCCCAGTTGACTTTGACCACTTTCACTTTCCCCACTTATCTATTAAGAATGAGGGTAAAATATTTAAATAGATGGCCAACCTCATGTCACCAGTGATAGCGAAAGGTTACCCCCTAGTAATCCAATTTTTTATGGAGCACCAAACCCTTATAGTGCATATTTAGACTCTCTACCAGCCCCTCTCTCGTATCCAGGTGAACCAGTATTCTCACAAACGCCATCTTACTAGACTCCATATATGACCTGTCATGGCCCAAATATTTACCCAAATCATTCCCAATCTTTCAAAATATGTCCTTTGAACAAACTTGTAGTGGAAGTCCAAGTAACCTTACCCATATCTTTTCTACTACTAGTTGTTCTCTTTCAAGGTCAAATAGCAGAGACCATCTCTTAAACGGTAGGGGTCAATTCAATGTTCCAAAAGCTATTTATAATCCAACTCACATCTTATTCCTTCACAAATTTTAGGTCAAACCAACCCCTCGATAAGGTGAAAATTGTTGGGAGCTCAACTATAATCTCACCCAAGACATCCTATGCGTTATTTCATATATATATATATATATATATATATATATATATATATATATATATATATATATAGATAGATAGATAGATAGATAGATAGATATACTCAAGGTTTTAATGAAATCAAAAATAAGAATATTTATATATACAGAGATATAAAATTTATATAGACATAAATAATATTATTAAGAACTAGCACATATGCTTTTTAATTCCTAATCAACCAAATGTTAAGAGGAACCAAATCTCTTGACGTGAAAATATTTAAGTTAAGATTTACACTCAAAATAAAGTTTTCATTTTCAAATATTTGATATCTCTCCACACTTGATAGATTCCTAGTTAAGATTGATCTATGTTGGTATCATAAATTTATTATATAAATAAACATTATAATATGATTTTATTATTTTAAATTTAATATTGTTATTTTTAAAATTAATTTTTAATTTAATGTGAGGGAATGGGTGCTTGCCACAACAATGACTGGTAGAACCAATATCTACTAATCATTGACCTATATTAGAGGATGAAGTCATCATTGGGTAGAGTTCTTCTGGACTCTAATGATGCTAAAAATGAAATTATGTTCGTCTTGGATGATGTTATGCTTTAGAAGAAGGACATGAGCATGCAAATGAAGAGGATTAAGGCCAACATTGTGCATGGTGCTAGACTGAGCTGTTGCAACCCAACACATCTCAAACCAAGTGAGTTGGATGCTTCCATATCTTCTTAGTATTTTTCATCTTGTCTATCTTGTAATCTATCTAGTTTTCTAGTTCTATCAGTCCTTTCAACATTGGTTTGCAATATAATGTCTTTTTCCATTCAAAGGTAGATCACACTAAATAGTTTTTATATGATTTGGTCAATCCTAGGGATAATATGTCTTCTAAGGAAATTCTCATGCACTCTAGGTTTTTCTAGAAGGATGCTTTGTTGTTTTTTTAGCAGTTTGGTTTCCCAAGTGGTAAGCCACTCACAAATAAGGACCTAGAATTCTTGTAAATTCTTATAGATAATAGAAACTTAGCTTAAAAAAGTAGTGACAAGGTTATGAGATTCAAGTGTTATGTTTATGTTTAAGAGATCATGGAAGAATACTTATACTATATCTTTTCCACCATGCAATTCAAGGTACATAGTGTGAAATTTTGTTTTTATTTATAATTTAATACAAAAATATATAAATTTTTCCATATTGAAATTATAATTTTATTTTTTTAGCATAACATATAAAAGATGAAGTCCCAGGGGTAGTTCAATTGGGGATCACCATGCTATGAACCATTTTGTAAACTAAGAGATCCAAGGTTCAAATCCTCTAGGAGTAATATGGTTTACAGAAAGGACTATAGTAGGCCCCAAAGGTATAATAGTAGCTATTAGAGTCGACCCCGTGTCATGCGAATACATCCCTATAATATATATATATATATATATATATAGATATATATTACTTTTTTTTGTAAATTTCATTATTTTATATTAAATTTATATTAAAAGTTAAAATCAGAGAACATAAATAAACTGGTATAAGCACAGGGAATTCTCACAACAACAACAAAAAATCTACCTCTCCCACAAAGACTCAAAATAATTGAAACACAGATGCATCATGACACAACCGAAAACATGACAAGCCTCTACAACCTACAAGCAATCAAAACCCCATATATATATATCTATATATATATATATATCTATATATATATATGGAGTTGAACTTCCTCATAGACATGGCAAAAAAATCTTAAATTGACTAGAGCAAACGAAATTATCGGGCAACAAAAAAGCCAAGCCATGTCACCAAGAAGATTATTACTATTTTTTTTTAACTATTAAGGTAAACAATATTTTATTATTTTTAGATATAATATTATAGGACATTTCCATCATACTTTTATTATTTTTTATTTATTAAGTTATTTTCTATTATTTATTTCATTTAAGGCTTTATGGCACAAATATTATTTTTAGATGTCACATGTCAACACCATAATGAGCACTCCCTCCTACTAAAAATATAAAGTAGCTTGTGTAGCCATATAAAATAAATAGGTGCTAAACATTGATAGGTTTCAATCCATGATAAGCATCAAATTACTTATTTCATGATACATCTCACATTGCTAAGATTAAGAAAATCATAAAAACAAATCAAATTATGAATTTATTATTATTATTATAATCATCATCAAAAGAGTTAATATATGATTTAAATATATGTAAATGTCCCAATTTACCATGGAGATTCTAAGTTTATAAATAGATTTTGTTACAATACCATGGGTCAATAACATGTCTTACTAATACCATATGCAAAAAAATAGCATAATTCATGTGCATTTTTTTTAAGTAATCAATTTGATTATAAAGGGGGAAATGGAATAACTACTTTTTAGATAAAGCATAACCTTTGATTTGTGAATACTACTAAGAATATTCTAGAATATTCCATGGAGGTTATATCCCTACCATCCACCTAATAATTAAATTATAATTATAATAGCCCTAGTCTGTCATCCTAATTAGAAATGAAATTAGGAAATTTTTACTTTAAATTACTTTTTCTTCCTACATAAAGTTTATGTAATATTAAGGTGGAAATTGAAGTTTTTTTATTTATGGCCAAATTTTTGTTATTACATTTTTATCAAAAATAAGTACATATCCATCCTCCCTTTGTTATTGGTTTGCTACAAGTGAAACCAGACTAATAGTAAAGATTTAATGTCTTAAGATTGTATATAAAAAACAAAACAGGTATATTGCTTCTAACATAAACTAGACTATGTATGTTGAGCCTATATATTGCATATTCGTACTATAACTTGAAGTAAAGATTCCCCATGGTCAAGAATTAAAAAACTAAACATGTAGTTATAGGCCCTGTTAATGATATGGGAAATCCACCTATATGGGAGGAGACAAATTTTCATTTGTGTTTGGAAGAGTAATTGGGAGAGAAACTATATTTTTTATTAGAGTTGAGACTTAGATTTCTAGTTTATGCATCTTTTCCAAAAAATCATTAATACATAATAGAAGCTCCCTATATGTCTCTTAGTTCTCCATTAGAACTTGTACCAAGAGGATTTTTATGTTCCAATACAAATCTAGGGTCTACATATAGTGAGTTTACATGTATTTCGTATTGTCATTGCCAGGAATACAATTTCTAGTTTTCATTTTAATATGTTGATCTAGAATAAAGTGGTAACAGAAGTGTACCCTATCCTGCATGTTAGAGACAATGTTGTGGATTTCTATAGGTGTGTTGCTCTTATATCTAGCCATATATTTTCTAGCCTCCATCTATGCTCTAGGTCACATGGGAGGATGACCCCTCCTAGGTCCCCTAGTGCTTGAGGGAGCTCTTCGTTAGTCCATAATGAAAGGAAACAAAACAATATAATTCTTGTCTCAAGTGCATTGAGAAACAAATCCCTTCTTGATATATTTTTGGTCATTATATTATTTATCAATCATACTAATTCTTTCGAAGAGGAGAAATTGGAGGAATCAACTGACAAGATAATTTTTACTAGCAAGTTTAGAATATTAGGGTTTGAAACCTTCTAGAAACAATTTGAGACAAAAAATAACAAATTCTGAGGGTAATACTTTTCTTCTTACATGTTGCACCATCTAGTTCTACTCTACACATAGATACATTTCTAATAACACAAGAATCACACCATCAGAGTTCGTATGCAACAATTATGCCACTCAAAGTTAGCTTTCTTATTTTAACCACCATGAATTTAGAGGATGTCACATCAATCCCCATTATTTTTGGAAAAGGGGCTATCCATGTGACCATGATGAACAATAATATAGAAGATTTTAAAGTGCAACTCCAATTAATATTTGGAGTCAAACTTAACCACTGGTAGGCTATCATGTTGTGTTATAACCAAGCCGCTAAGAGGAAAAGGGGTTCCATTCTATTTGAGTGCTTTTTGTTTCATAGATGAGTAGAGTATCTAGGAGTGGATATAGAGAAAGGAAAAAAGAGGGTTTGTATATTGTACCAACCAACAAGCCATAGGTCTCACTCCTTTGTGTTAGAAAATTATTTATTACAAAGCAATGAAACACAAAATATATTGCAGAAATATAAACACATAAAACAAGAGAGACACAGATATACGTGGTTCACCCAATTTGGGCTACGTCCATGAAGAGACAACCAGTCCTTCCTTTTATATTATCCAGCAAACTGAAGAGATACAACCTACAGCAGATCTGTTGTAATTCCCTCTTCGCTCTCACACAATCTCCCCACTCTTTCTCACCCAGAATACATATCTACATAGACGCAATGCAATTCCCTCATATATAGCAAGGGGTTTCCTTCTAGGGAAAAAGTCCATAAATTAAACATAACTTCTACCATCAAATCTCCGCCTAATGAACGGCCCAGATTTACTACGAAAATCTTAGATGTCCCAATCTTCTATGCCACAGCGAGTTTTCATCATTTTTGCTTAGATAGCATTGTTGTTGTCCTCCCTTGAGTATGTATAAGTTCTTTGGAGTTCTTGTACCTTTGATCACGATCTCTCCTGTATCAAGCTCACGAACAACACATTTGTTTGATCAAAACACCACTTCATTTCCTTGATCACACATTTGACTGACACTCAATAGATTATGCTTTAAACATTCTACATACATAACATTTCTAGCTTTAACCTTTTCTTTCAAGAAAGCAAAGCCTTTACCTTTTATGATAGCAGGAGTGTCATTTCCAAATGAGACATTCTTTTCCTTTTCTAAGGCATTATATGAGTGAAGTTTTTCTTTGTCACCTGTCATGTGTTTTAAGCATCCACTGTAGATGTACGATTGATTTCCTTGTCCTTCTGCATACAAGGCTATGCCACATCTTTCTGTTTGAGATTCTTTCCTTCTCCACATCTTGGGATTTAATGGAGTTTGATCCTTTTGAGATGTTTGCCGAAATTTGCTCCTGCATTTAGATTCTTCATGACCAAAGTTGTTACAGATTGAGCATTCTATTTCATATTCAAGAAGAGAAATGGAACTTTTCTTGATCCCTGTTACATGCCTTTGATTTTGTGCTTCTCTAGTCATGATGGTTTTGTAAGCAACACATTGAGTAGCTTTGTGTCCAAAATTATGACATCAAAAACATTACCGATTAAAGAAGTTCCTGCAGCTATCGAATCTATTGACCTGGTGATTGTAGATTCTATTAATATTCATCCTTGGAGCAAATTGAGTATGATTTACCTGAGGGTTGTTGTAGCTTCTATTCATCCTTGGAGTAAATTGAGTTTGATTTACCTAGTGATTTGCTTTATGCCTTTGTTGACGATTGTCGTACTGTTCACTGGTCTTTGTTGCATCAAGATAGCTTTTGGTGGAGGCTGACAGCTTCTGTGAATGAGATGCTTCTTCAGTATATCCAAGACCTATCTTTATCAGAGGAGAACGTTGAACTTTGATAATTCCATTTAAACTTTCTGATCCTTTAGCAAATCTAAGATTGAGAGATTTCGTTTTCTCAAGATCCTTTCTTAGACCCACAATTTCACATTCTAGTTTTTCGATGTGTTTTTCTCTTTCAGAAAGTTGGTATGTTAAGGATTCTATAATCATATTCTTTTCTTCTAAACAAATTTTGAGTTTAGATATTTCTTCATGAAGTTCTTCCTCTTCTAAGCATCCAAAAAATTATCATCGTCATAAGACATGAGAAGTCTGTAATCTTGTCCAGTTTCATCTTTATCACTATTAGATAAACCATCGCTATCTTCATGAGTATAGTAACTCCTTTTATTCACAATTTTTTTTCTATTCCCTTTTGCATATTCCTTTCCTTTTTCAAATTTATCTTTATGAGGACATCTGACAGCATAATGACCAACTCTGCCACAAGAAAAGCATTTGAAGGGTAACTTACCTCTAAACCTTCCAGAACCCTGTTGAAGTTTTTTGACAAAGTTTACCTCATCTTCTTCTTCTGAAATATGTCATGATTCATTGTGTTCTTCCTTTCCTTTTGCTGAAGCTTTGAATGTGCTTCTCTCATATCCGATGGTCCTCCTTTTCTCATCTCAAAGGCAGTTAAGATTCCATGAAGCTGCGTCATAGTGATATTCTGCAGATCCTATTTTTCTTCTATGGCAGACACTTTGGATTCAAATTTGGCAGACAAGGATCTCAAAACTTTCTCAACTAAGGTAACTTCCTTAATTTATGCACCTGGATTCTTCATACAATTGACAACCTCATCTATTCGCAGGAAGTAAATAGTTATGCTTTCATCACTATAAATCTTAAGAGTTTCATACTGAATTCTAAGAGTTTGAAGCTTAGCAAGTTTTACCTGAGAGTCTCCTTCATGGCTCAGAATGAATTTGTCCCATATTTCTTTGGCTGATTTGAGCTACGTGACTTTGACAAACTCTGATTGTGATAGAATTCCCAATAAAGTATTGACAGCTTTGGCATTGGTTTCATATTAATTTTTACCTGCCGTATCTGTAGGAATTACTGTTGGAAATGTGTATCCTCCTTCCACAATTTCCCATACATCTGTTCCAAGCGATTGTAGATAAGATTTGGTTCTTATTTTCCAATAAACAAAGTTGCTCCCATCAAATATTGGCGGTATAATGGATCCCATGCTTTCTTGATTATTCATGTTGATGGGTCTCCCTTCAAGCGATCAAGCTTCTTCTGAAGGACCCACTCTGATACCAATTGTTGGAAATAATACTGAGAGGGGGGTGAATTAGTATTATCAGATCAATAATTTTATTTCCCAAACAGATTTATATACTCTACTTCAGTGAAGTGAACTAGCGTGTACACGCGACTGTGCTTAAAGAAACCAACGTATATGTAGAGAACTTGTGATTTAGACAGTTTATCATGTGTTGAGATTAAACCAGTATATCAAAGATTTATTAGACAGTTTAGTAAAAACAGAATAAAGAATCACACATAGCAACACACATGAACACCATGATTTAAGGTGGAAACCCAATGTGCTTAAAAACCACCTGCTCTTGTCGTCTCTGCCTTCTTTTAATAATAAGAAAATATGTTTACAATCTTGTACTGGTGAAAACTCATACTAGTACACAGGCTTCTACCTACAGAAGGTTACAACCTTCTCTCGTTTTCCAACTCCTACTAGAAGGCAGCTACAACCCCCTAGCTCTTGTACTAGCCAATACGTTTACTAGTACATAGGTGCCAGCCTATAGAAAAATCCACTCTTCCACCAGGGACCACGTTTCATTAATTTTCAGACTAGATACTCCTGGATCACAACACCACAAGATGAAGGCCACGTTTCATCAAATTTTCACACTGGACCCATCAAAGTCTTTTAAACTTAAACTGCATCAACCAATATTTAGTTAATTTGAACAATCAGATCACTGACACCAGAACACTGTGTTGAACCCAGAACCCTGCATCATCATTCAGGACCAGCTGTAACCTCTAAAATCATACATTAGAGTGTATATGCTACTTGGTTGAACCCAACCTGTGTGTATACGCCACTTCCTTTAACCCAACCTACGTATATCTCTAAAGATACTGAATCATAAACTTCTGAACCACAGACTATACCAATCAGTGAAATTCTGAAGATTAGTTGTCATATTACAGAGTTAAAAACAAATAGCAGCAAGGATCACCCTTCTTTCTCAATCAATCAATCAATCAGACTCAATTTCTGTATACAACAGTTCTACATTCAGATCTAAGAGGACTTCATTGACATACAACAATAAAACAACAGAATTTGATCAGATAGATCAGTCAGACCTGAACAAGTGTTTTTCTTTTTGTATACACCACTTGAAAGAGTCAAACCTGCATGTACACGTGCTTTGGCCGAGACGAACCTGCGTACAGATTTGCATATTTTGACTCAGAACTTTGCTGCAATTTCAAACTTCAAATAAACCCAGATCATGGTAGATAACAAGTAGAACAGGCACAAAACATCAGATCTGGTCTCAACCAATATCAAATCATTCAAGAATAAGTCATTTCAAGTCTCATGATTCCTGATCCAATGTTGAAATCAAGGTGCACATGAAAATTTCAAATCCAATCGCAAACATAACCTTGCAACATAATATATACTTCAGATAGAAGTATTCCTTAGAATCTCACTGCTTCCACCTCCTCGCCTAATGATCTTCTCTTCCTTATATGCTCTTAGGCTTTTCTCAATACCTTGGATGAAAACCACTTAGGACCAATACCTTGGACCCAATACCTAGGGTCAATACCTTGGACCAAATGCCTCGGACCAATTACCTTGGACCAAAAACTTGGTTTTCCAACATGTACGCGCTTTTCCTTCTATGAAAGTGTGTGTATACATTATACGCTACTTTTGTTCTGTTAAACCGCGTGTATACGCGCCTTGGACAAAGTGAACCAGCATATACCTCTCTTTCTTCATTATTTGGAGTCTGATCTGTAATCCTTTGTTGTTGACCTGTTGCACTGTGAACTTTCATCTGAGTGAGTTTCCATCAAGGACAACACCTATATCATAATGCCAACACATAGGCTCCCCAGTAGAGTCTCCATTTTGTTGACAAGGTTAATCCTCTCTGCAGATAAAGACAGCCCCTCTAACCCAATGAGTGGGTCCAGTGATTGAAGGGACAATCAACTTGACATCTTCGTAGATCATGATTGAAAAATAGAGCAAGAGAGAAGGCCTACTTTCCTCTGATGCTAATCTGATTTCCTTTGTTGACATATTTGAATTGCTTGTGTCACAACCTTGTTCCTGCTTCTTTCAGCGCTTGTGTACCTGCACAAACAACCAAGAGAAAACAAAGCATGCCAAAACCAATATAAAATCCAATAATAATCTATTTAGTTGATCAAGGAATGCCAAACCAATACATACATGAACATATGTATTTTGGGAAGATGAACCAGCAGTTGTATTATTATTTCAAGAATAAAGGGGAAGCTTACAACCATAGCTTTGATGTTGAAAGGCTCTCCTTGAGTGGTAATCCAAGTCCAAGCCAAGAAACTCTCCAACACTCCTTCTCCAAGTCTAATGAATAACCTCTAAGCACAAGCTCAGCATAGGGTGCAAATGGACATAGATCAACCATTTGGGAATGGTAGAAGGGGGATTTATAGGCTAGGAGAGAGAGTTAGACATCCTCCAAAGATAGGATCAGGCCCACATCTTAAGGAGGTAGCTCATAGGGATGAGACCAAGGGGTCAAATTAGGAGGATTCAACCTCATATATGTGAAACCATCTCCACCTCATTGCTCTAGAAGCTTCTAGATCACGAAGCTTCTCATCCTCTTTAGGAAAACTTCCTTTTTAAGACCATCGCGAGTATGAGAGAGAACAGAGTGATGCCATCACTAGCCTAACAAGGTGCAATAGGAGATCATTGTGATTTTGAGTTTCATAAGGGTGATGATTCTCATTTTAGGGTTTCATGAGCTATTTCTTCAGGGACAGCTCTAGATATTTTCCAAGCAAGGTTAAAGGACGGATATGAGTTGCATACATTGATGAGTATATTGTATAATGATCATGTTTCAGGCACTTCAAGGTGTGTCACAGGGAAGTGCAGGAGGTGTGACAAAATGATGTGTAACAAATGGCCCAAGATGAAAGATCAGGTAACTAGGTTCACAAGAGTATGCATGCTTTGTTGTACCAGAAAACCCAGAAATAGGAAATAGGGTCTATATCATCCCTTATTTTTACCTACTTTTCCTTCGGAAATAATTTGCATGGACTTTGTGGGAGGTTTACCAACAACCAAGATGGGACATGACTATTTGTTTATGGTAGTTGACAGGTTCAAAAAGATGTGTTCTAATGCCTTGTAAAAATACCATCAGTGGGAAAGAAGCAACAAATTGTTCTTTGGATAGGTTTGGGTGCACTTTGGGATACCAAGGAGCATCATTTCAGATAGGGATACAATATTTCGCAGTGCATTCTAGACTACATTGTGTGATAATATGGACACAAAGTTGAAGAGATCTACAACATTCCATCCACAAAAATATGGGAAGACAAAGTAGTCAACAAGACTTTGGTGTAGTTCTGAGGGGATACAACTAGAAGAATCTAAAGACCTAGGAGAAAAATATGGTATATATACAACATTCTTACAACAGATCAGTCCACACTTCTACAGGAAAGTCCACATTTGAAACTTGCTTTGGATATTTTCCACCTTCACCTTTGGATATTGCATATGTGAAACAAGGAGGATTCAGGGAAGATCTTATAGGAGATGATTTTAGGGCTAAAAAAATCATAAAGAAGATCCAGTAGATCCATCTACAAGTACAAGAAACACTTCATAAGTCACAGGAGAAGTATAATTCTAGGCATGATCAACAGAGAACAGAGAAGTCATTCAAGGAGGGTGATATAGTATGGTTACAATTGAACAAGGAGAGGCTATAGGGACCTGGTAAGAAAATAAAGCCTCTAAGGTATGGTCCCTTTCAGATACTATAAAAGGTGGGTGCTAATTCCTATAAACTCAGTTTACCACCATATATGTGCATTTACTCAGTTGTGAATGTAGAGAATTTGAAACTCTATGAGCCTTCCATGCTAGATTAGGAAAAGGAGCAGGTCCTACTTTCTTTGGAGCATTTGGCACCATATGCTCAGGCAGAGTTGACAAAAGATACAGTTTTGCAGAAGAGGTCCAAAATTACAAGATAGGGGCAGCATGACATTTGGTAGATTAGATTGAAGGGCCAACTTCCAAGTAAACTCAAATGGCATACCAGAGAGAATGTGAGGAAACATTTCCTCACCTCATTCAATAAAATATTTTGGGGACCAAAGTCCTCCCAAAATGGGGAGGTGTGATTCGAATTGGATCATTATATTTTTTTCATTCATCTTGATGCATTTGGAGTTGAAAAAGCAGAGGAATCAGCTCACTGGACCATTTTTACTAGCAGAACCTAGTTTGGAAAAACAAGGTTTGAAACCTTCCAAGAGTGTTTTGAGGTATCAAATGATGGTTTTTGGGGGATAAAATTTTATGCCAAAGCTCCATGTCATTTCATGTTATTCTACACAAACAGATCTTTCCAACAACAAAAGAAGCACATCAATCAGAGTATGTAAAAGTTATGCCACTAGGAAGTTGACCTTCCTACTTTCACACCTATAGTTTGGGAGGATGTCGCGTGAGCCCACATTATTCATGGAAAAGGGGTTGTCTATGTAATTATGATGTAAAAGACTCTATAAGAGTTTATATTGTATATATATTTATGATTTTATGTAGTGAAAATTAACAACTAATAGGCTATCAAGTTGTGTTATAACCGAGCCACTAGGAGGAAGAGGAATTCCATTCCTTCGAGAGAATTCTGTTCCATATATAAGTGAATATAGCCAGGAGAGATAAGAGGTAGATCAGATAGAGAGTATTTGTGCACTGTAGCAACCCACAAGCCACATGCATTACTTCTTTGTACCTGCATCCATATTTTGAAACATAGAAAGAGAGCGAAGCGGCCTCACCTTCCACCTAGATTTTCTCCCAAAAGGGTTTCCTAGAGAGAATATTTGGTGTCTTATGTGTGTGTGAGCTTATTTTTTCATTCTCTACTTTTCTTCATAATTTCTATTCACATGCATGCACTAATTACAGTTAAATCTACAAATCTTAAAGTTTAGGAAAACTGTAATAGTGTAGAATCTCAGTTTTTTAATGTAATATTATGATATTTGTTGTGACAAACTATTCTACAAGTGCATAAGAAATTAAAACAAGAACGAAATTGACTTGGAAAGCAGTAACGGAAAATCTTGACAAATTATTAATGTGCATGGTCTTGATGAGAGTCAATCCAGACATAAACCATAGAGTCTGAGACTAAGCAAAAATTTGAAGTGCACAAGCTAATAAAATAAAATAAAATTTGGTAGTTTTTTCTTAATGTTAAGGGCTCAATCTGTTGCAAGAAAACATTAATAAATGCAAGATAAACATACTATCAATCTAGAATGTAAAGCATTCCAAATCTAATTAACAAATATCAAATTAAAAGAAATGTTAAGAAATAAGATAAAACAACACTATATTATCTCACTGCTCATTAAGGGGCCCTCCTGGTGAGCGCAAGGCATGAAAACTAAAAGCAATAAGTTAAATAACCAACACATAGAACAAATTATTTCATTAGCTAGAAGTTAAGTCTCAAATAGTCATAATAATGGTAGACTTGAAAACTTTGTCATCTTTGCTTTAGATCAAAGCAATTTATATTATTTTAAACCAACAACTTCATAAGAAAATAACACCAAGAAGTAAGTTCCTCAATCAAGATGTAGGTCTCCTAGTTAAAACAAACATCTATATTTCATGATTTCAAGATTTTATTCATCATGATTTGCTACGAGAAGAGGAAATCATGATGTTTCTCAATCTCCACTTTGTTGCCTTCAATCTCACTCACTTTATTCCAAGCTTGCCTAGTGATGAAATTGTTTTCCTTGTAATCATGTGTAAGAATAGACTAGAGTTGAATTTCACTTTGACCAGCCATATTCTTGATCTCTATGATCTTCTAGGTAAGAATGAAAGGTGTATATCCTTTTTCTTGTCATTTGGAATCTATCCATATATGTTTTCATCTTCAAAGTCTCAAGAACCTGTCTAACCATGGACTTAGCTGCAGAAAATTTAATTAGCTACTTGAGGATGACCTTAGCTACTTGAGGATAACCTAAACAACCTTATAGCTCAAAAACACATATGGAATAGGTTAAAATGAAGGGAAAAGGGGTGTCAAAATGAGGAAAATTCAAGGATTCAACATTCATAACCATAATATTTCATAACATATCATTAATAAACATATAAAAACTTAATAAATTTAATTAACCAAACTAGATCCATCCTAATTCTAGATCTATCAAACATCAAGAGAAATCAAAATTTGTTCAAACCCTCTTATTTTAGTGCAAAACTTGAGGTAAGCTCTTGGCGCTCAATAAATATTGAGTTAAGATGGATTTAGAATGATTATATATATATATATATATATATATAGCAAAACCATGGGTTGTCAAAACCTGGAGCTCAAAAAACGGCAATGGTAAATTGACTATATGCATTTTTACATGAACTAGCATAACAATATTTATAAGCATAGGTTTTTTATAATTTTAATTTGATTTTTAATAATTTGATTTTTTTTTACAGAGTCAAAATGTCTACATAACATAATAACATAACAAAACATTACAACATCTCTTCCATACTAGGTTGCAGAGCACCTCTAACACTATAAACTACTAATTTCATTATTATTATTATTATTATTATTATTATTATATATATACCGCATATCACATTACAAATTAAATCAAAAAAGTTATAACACATGTAAATGAAAATTTGTATGTATTATAAGGGTTTTAATAGAACCAACATGGATCCATCTTAACTCCGAATATAGGGATCAAATATCTCAAGTTGAAAACCTCGTCTTAAGTAGAATGTTTTCACCTTGAGAGCTTTGTTTCCTCTCAGCTCTTGGTATATCTAGAGTTAACACAAATTTATGTTGGTTAAGAAATTTTATTTATTATTCACATCTTCCACATTAAAATGTTAATGCATGCCTCCTCATATTCAGAAATAGAAAACATCTCTCTCTCTTCGAAAGAACCTATATATATATATATATATATATATATATATATATATATATATATATATATATATATATATATATATATATATATATATCTATATATATACATATACATATATATATCTATATATGTATATATACATATATATACATATATATATCTATATATGTATATATACATATATATATGTATGTATGTATATGTGAGATGTTATATTTGATTTTGATGATGATGATGATGATGATGATGGTTAACGTCCACTCAGACCAAATTGCTCTATAGGACCTACAATTTTCTTAATTTTTACTTGTCTGGCTCCTCGTCTTTCTTGGCGAGATTGGTGTTGTAGCTTTCTTTCTTTTCTCTACGGTCTTCCAACTTCCTTTGTCTTGCATCTCCTTCATCTCTTCTGGTTCTTGGGACATTGGTGTCTTAGCTTCGCGATCTATTGTGTTCGTTCTTTTGAAAATAGTCGGAGAAGAAGTTTGGTTTAGGAGATCTGCTTTGCTGTTAAATGAAGATTTATTTTCTGCGGTATTCAAATCCTCATAACTGTTTGTAATCCATAATAAACATTGTTGTGTGATTAATATTTTTTAAATAATATGTATGAAATAAATTACATATCTCTTTCACATTAAAAAGTAAAAGTATAAGAATATTTTTGTTTAAATTACTTCATTTTTATCTTTATAAAGTTGATATAAAATTATGTTATTAGTCCCTGCCATGCTAGAATAATTGATTTTCGTGTTGACTACTATTAGTTTAGCAATGACCAATCCAAGTTATTATATTTAACTTTGAAAAAAAATATTTTCAATATTATTGAAAAAAACATTTTTCAAACATTTGATTGGACAATAACTTTGAAGGTCTTATTGCAGTCTTTGTGCCATGTGGATAATATTTTTGCCCCGATTTCTAGATGTAGTTGCAATATTTATGTCATGGTTTTTAAATATTTGTGTAATGATTTTTCATTGTTAAGCTTGATAATTAAAATCTTTGAAAACAACTAACATATTTACCATCAATTACCCCCCACTCTAGAACAGAAACAAGATGGAAATAAATATACCTTACTACTTAACATTATTTATGTTTTATTCAATGCTTTAACATGTAAGATTAATAGTGTAAATGTGCCAACTTAGTAGTGGTTACTACCCACCAAAAATGTTTGCAATTACTTATTCTTTAGTAGGCAATTAACTTTTCTACTTCAGATATCAATTTGTATTTTTTCTAAAAACATAACATCTACTTAAGTGGGGACTACACTTCCCTACAAAACTTGTTTACAGTTGACACTAAAGTTCTTTTCCGATATTAATATATTTTTTTTTTAAATATTACATGTCAACTGAAGATAGAATAAGTTACACATCATGGAATATCAATAATGTATTTTTACATGTCGACTTCATATTAAGTAGTTAAGGAATTACAT
This sequence comes from Pinus tabuliformis, assembly GCA_031772625.1. NCBI lineage: Eukaryota > Viridiplantae > Streptophyta > Pinopsida > Pinales > Pinaceae > Pinus > Pinus tabuliformis. The sequence continues at coordinate 845,355,625 of CM062818.1, read as the reverse complement.
ATCTCCCTCATATTTAAAAGTAAATTAAAATATTTTTTTACTTTCAATTACTTTATTTTCTATATAAAGTTGATGTAAAATGAAGGTGGAAATTGAAGTATTTTATTTATGGTCAACATCAATTTTTTTGGTTATTGTTATTTTTTATTTTGTTAATGTAAGTATTATTTTATTATTTGTAAAAGTAAAGTTAGGTGACAACATCTCCTTCAACCTTGTTGGGTTGTAAAGCGTCTTTCCATGCAATTAAAAATAGGAATATTTTTATATTTAGAGATGCTAAATTTCTATAAACATGAATAATATTTTTAAGAAGCAACATAGATCCATCTTAACTCTTGATCTACCAATTGTTGAGAGGAATCAAATCTCTTGAGGTGCAAGTCTTTCCTTAGATTCTACGCTCAAAAGAGGTTTTCATCTTGATAGATTTGATCCCTCTAAGCACTTGGTAAATCAAGAGTTAAGATGGATCTATAGTAAGAAGATCTATACTAGGTTCAAATGATCTTAATTTTTTAATCTAATTTAATCTTTCCTTATAATCATATAGCATATCACATTAAAATAAATTTAAATAATAATTATTCATATTACTATTTCATAACATATAAAAAGACTTAACTAATTTTATATATATATATATTTTTTCAAAACTTTATATTTAAATTTATTTAGTAAGTATATAAAAATATGTTTTGTTTATATATATATATATATATATATATATATATAATATCAAGGTTTTAATGAAATTAAAAATACGAATATTTATATAGAGAGATCTAAAATTTATATAGATATAAATAATATTATTAAGAACTAGAAAATATCCATCTTAATTCTTAATTTATTAAATGTTGAGAGGAACCAAATCTGTGCAAATCTTTCTTTTAAGTTTTACAATCAAAATGGAGTTTTCATTTTTAGAGATTTGATCTCTCTCGAGTCTTGATAGGTTCAAAATTAAGATGGATCTATCTTGAGATCATAAATTTATTATATAAATAAACATTATATTATGATTTTATTATTTTTAATGTTAGTTTTAATTTTTTTTTTTTATATATATATATATAGTCAAAACTTGGAGCCTAAAAATAGCCAATGGAAAATTGACTCTATGACCTCAATTTTACCTGGAGTAGCATAATAATATCTATAAGCATTATTTTGTTATAATTTTTTAATTTTAAATATTTTGAATTTTTATTTGACTAAGTCAAAATGTTTACATAACATAATAACATAACAAAACATTACAATATCTCTTCCATACTAGGTTGGAGCCTCTCAACACTTAATAATTTCAAAACTTCATATTTAAATTCTATTAATAAATGTATAAAAGTTCAATATTTACAACAATTTGTTCCTATATATATATATATATATATATATATATATATATATATATATATATATATATATATATATATATTTATATATATATATATATATATATATATAATGTTATGTAAATCACATTAAAAATTAAATTAAAAAAATATAACACATGTCAATGAAAATGAAAATGTGTATGTATTATTAGGGTTTTAATGGCACCAACATGGATCCATATTAACTTTTGATATATCAAGTGATAGGGATCAAATTTCCCAATACTAAAACCTCATTATAATTACATAACTCTAGGAAGGTTTGCATCTTGAGAGCTTTGTTTCCTCTAGGCTCTTGGTATATCTAGAGTTAACACAATACAAAATTTCAGGGTAGGTTTGTACCTTGAGAGCTTTGTTTCCTCTCGGCTCTTGGTATATTTAGAGTTACGGCAGAGTTATGTCCTCAGAAGTAGAAAATCTCTCTCTCTCTCTCTCTCTCTCTCTCTCTCTCTCTATATATATATATATATATATATATATACAATTTAAATGTTACACTTCAAGTCCATATTAAGCATATAAAAATTACATATTTATATCATACATTGAATTAAAAAGAACCTATTAATAGAAAAATAATATATATATATATAGATATAATCCACATTAAACTTTTTTGTGTTATTATTATATATATATATATATATATATATATATAATTTTGTAATCCACATTAAAAAATTTGTGTTATTATTATATATGAACTCCATATTAACATCAGAATAAATTAAACATCTCTTTCACATTAAAAAGTAAAAATATAAGAACATTTTTATTTAAATTACTTCACTTTTATCTTTATAAAGTTGATATAAAATTATGTTATTAGTCTCTGCAAGACTCTGGCAATCGACTATTATTTTAGCTTTGGCAATCAACTATTAGTTTAGAATTGACCAATCCAAGTTTTAATGTTTAACTTTGAAAAACAAATATTTATTTTTCAATATTATTGAAAAAGTTATTTTTCAAAAGTTTGATTTGTCCATAACTTTGAAGGTCCTATTGGAGCCTTTGTGTCATCTGGAACATCCACTTAAGTGGCAGGGACGCCATGTGGAGCATCCACTTAAGTGGCAGGGACTATGCTGCCCGCAACACCAACTGAACATAGAATAAGTTACACATCATGCAATATCAATAATATATTTTTACATGACATGTATCAACTCCATATCAAGTAGTTAAGGAATTACATATCCCCTCATATTTAAAAGTAATTTTTTCTTTTTTTTTACCTTTAGTTACTTTATCTTCTATATAAAGTTGATGTAAAATTAAAGTGGAAATTGAAGTATTTTATTTATGGCCAATATTTATTTTTTTTGTTATTGTTATTTTTCAATTTGTTAATGTAAGTATTATTTTATTATTTATAAATGTAAAGTTACGTGGAAACATCTCCTTCATACTAGGTTGTAGAGCACCTCTTGACCCAATTAAAAATAAAAATATTTTTATATCTATAGAAGCCAAATTTCTATAAATATAAATAATATTATTAAGAAGCAACATAGATCCATCCTAACTCTTGATCTAAATATTGTTGAGAGGAATCAAATCTCTTGAGGTGCAAATATTTCCTTAGGTTTTGCACTCAAAAGAAGTTTTCATCTTGAGAGATTTGATCCCTCTAAGAACTTAGCAAATCAGGAGTTTAGAACGATCTATATTAAGAAAATATATATCAAATTCAAACGATATTCATTTTTTAATACAATTTAATGTTTCCTTATAATCATATAACATATCACATTAAAATAAATGTAAGTAATTATAATTCATATTACTATTTCATAACATATAAAAGTACCTAATAAATGATATATATATATATATATATATATATATATATATATATATATATATATATATATATATATATATATATAATATTTCAAAACTTTATATTTATATTTAAATTTAATTTAAAATTTCATATTTAAATTTAATTAGTAAGTATATAAAAATTTAATATTTATAATATTTTTTTTAATTATATATCTATCTATATATCATTAATGCTTTTTCCCAAAGAAAAAATCTTAATTTTCATTAATAAATAGCGAAAATTACATATTGTAGATGCTATCATAGCATATCTAAAAAATTTATGTTGATTTATTCACCTATTAGTTGATAAAAATAACCCATACATATCTCAAAATATATGTGATATACAAAAAAAAATTGTAAGATTCCATGATGTTGATGTCATGTAAAAAAAACACAAACTTTAATATAAACAAGTATCTATCTAATATAAATCATATAAATTGTTTAAAGTGTCTATGCCCAAAACTGACAAAAAAGACCAATATATGAAGAGAGTATCATCTCAAGTCAGCATCAGCTTATAGGTGTTTGTCAAAAGGACAATGATATTACTGAAAGTGTCTGTTCCCATTATGCTCTATGATCTACCATATCCCTCAGTCTTATTGTGTACCTTATTTGGATAGACAATCAGAAATTGTGTTCCTTTCCTTGTATATGTGATGACATGTGTTAGGATCAAACAGTCCTTTATCATAAACACATCATCCAATAAATTCTTGTGTGTGTGAATGTGACATGTAAAATGTTGGTTCAACCAATCAATAATCACTTGTGATTCACCAAAAACCTATAGTTATCGCCACCCTTTTTCTAAGGCAAACAGGAGAAGAAATTTGAGATTGTAAAGATCTACATAGTTGTTTATTCTATTCCCCAAACCATACTTAAGCTTGAATGTATGTGTGTTTTTAATTAAAGAACAAACCCACCTCCAGACCTACCATTTTGAGTTGATCCATCAAAATATGTCGATGGTATAGTCTAATCAATATGTTCGGCCTTAATCACACGATCTCTGGATCTATGCTCTTCATAAGCAAGGAGATTGTATATTACCACCACCCGTGCTAGAATCTTTTCTATTAATACATATTTTTTTGGAAATAATTTCTGAGTTCACCCTAGCGAGATAACCCAACATATTAGTGGAGGGTTATTCAATAATTTGCACTAGGAGGCCTCACTCCACCATGGCCTCCATGCTTCATTGAATGATCCTCCCCGCCACCAGATACATACATCTATAGTCATATAAATCATTTGACATATCTGTATAGTGATAAGACATGTTAAAAATATGTGATTTGCATATTCCTCCTCACTTTTGCATAAAATGCACAAAGTTGGGCCTTGAAAAGATCTGCTTTTTAGATTGTCACTAGTTGGGACCTTATTTTCCAAAAGACACCATAGAAATAGTCATGCTTTTGCTGGGATTTTAAGTTTACAAATGGGTTTCCACCACCACAATTGTACCTCGGGTTCTTTTACAACATATATAAATGAATATCCTTCTTTAGGGGTATATCTCCCATGGGCTGAATGACTCCAAAGAAGCTCCTCCTCCCTTTCATGAATCCTGAGATGAGAATTTGATAGGGCTCTGATGCAATTATTCCATATTTTATGTTAATTAATAGCTAGGTCTAATTGTTGTGCCAATAACCAATCATGACGTAGATAGTTGTGTTGCATGGATCTGTGATTTGGTTTAGAGTTTTTATACCTCGCTCACCCAAAGTATGTACCATATCCAAAGGTAGAATATGCTGGTCACCACTACTCGACCAAGAATCAAGCCCAATCCATACCCTTTCTCCTGATCCCACTCTCCATGCCAATCCCGAGCCAATAATATTAAATGAGTCAATCATCTCCTCCAAAATAATAGATATGCTTGTTCTGCTTTTGTTTTGTAGCCTAATCCAATTCTCCAGGGATAGGGGATAGATATATTTCCTCATCACGACCTTCATCCATAACTGTAAGTGGTTAAAATTCTTTAACCAACTTTTGCATCTAGTGTTTGTGAAAAACAAAATAGGTTTTTTAATCCCCATCCTCCCCATCTTTTGGGAAGTGATATCCTATCCCATTCCACCCATCCGAAATTTTTTCCTTCCTTTGAGCCTTGCCATAAGTAACTGCAACAACACTTTTGAACTAGATTCAATATACCTTTGGGTATCCAGAGTAATGACATCCAAAATACCGAAATTGCCTCCAAAACAGATTTTATGAGTACCAATATTCCTGCTCGTGACAACCATCTATGGCTCTAGACTTTTATCCTTTTATCAATCTTTGCCAGTAACCACATCCAGTTAGCCTTATTATAATCATTTCGCTTCAAGTGAAAACCAAGATATTTAAACCCATCTTCAAAATCTATGTGTTGAAAAGGGAAAGACTACGAGCATAGTCCATCTCCTCCTTTGTGCAACCATTTGCAAATAAAATAAATTTTTGAACATTGATCTCCATGCCAGTAGCCTTGCATAAAATATTGAGTGCATTTTTAATTGTTACTGTATCCCTTCAAGATTCATCAATAAGTATGATGACATCATCCCAAAAAGTAGATGAGTTACATTTATATCTCTAGCCACTAAGGCACCCCTCATCCTACCCCTTCTTTTCTCCTCCTTTATAATTTTGCTTAATTCTTCCACAACCAAAAGGAATAACAAAGGGGAAATAGGGCATCCTTGGCGAAATCCCCTATCTACATGAAATAAATCTGATGTTGATCCATTAATTAATAAAAACGTGAGACAGGTGATATGCATCATATAATCCGATTTATAAAGATAATGCTAAATCCCAAACGTGTTAATAAAAACCTAATATAAATCCAATTGGCTATGTCATAATGTTTTGATAGGTTCATTTTTAGAATCATACATTTCTTTTTTTTTGTCTTTAGGTTGTGTAGGCCTTCTTACGCTACTCCAATGGCTTCGTGAATTTGACAATCTTCTAGAAAGGAAAATTGTTCCTTTGAAATATGTTTAGATGGAATAGGCTTTAATCAATTTGCAATGATTTTTTATATAATTGTATATATGTAATTACAAAGTGATATTGGTCTATAATCATCAAAGGTTCTGGGATTATTTTCCTTTGTAATAAGCGCGATAAAAGTTGAATTGAAAGTTTCATACATTTGACCATAAATTTTGCTCTCGTCAATAACCTTTAATATTTATGCGCCCATTAATTCATAAAATTCAAGAAAAAATTCAATCAACTATCCATTAGGACCCAGACGTTTGTCCCTTTTAAACTAATGCATAGATGCTTCCAATTCCCCTGATTTGACTGGTGCATTCAATCCCCTATTACAATCCTTGTCCAAAAATCTTGGAAATAAATGTGCTATCTGAATCATTTTAGCCAATGATGCTAACCTAGGAGCAGAGAACAAAGATCTAAAATGTTGAATACCCATCCTAGCCAGATCCCTAAAATTTGTAGCATGTTCACCTAATTCATTTTCCAATGACCATATTGTATTGATAGCCTTCTTACCCCTTGTGTATAATTGAAAAAACTTTTTAATTTCATCCCTAGCCTATAACCATATCTCCCTACTCTTAAGTCTCCATGTTTCTTGAGCTTATTTCAGTAGATTTCTTTTGGAAGCCTCCAACTGGATTATGTGCATCTTTGTATCATTTTATTTGTAACCCCCCCAGAATCCTCCAGTTGAACCAGTGCTTCCTCAATATTTTTTTTTGCTTCATCAACTCTTTTCTTTTTTTATTTTACCCACTCAATAGTCATTTTCTTTAATCTAGATGAATTTTCTACAAATTGATTATCCATTGATTTACCTTCCATAATCTCATAGCGGCACCATGTGTCTCGAACTAGCATCTAAAATATTCCTCCTTAATCCATGCCACATTAAATTTAAAAGGGGATCTAGGTTTTTTGAAGTTTCAAGCAATCTCCAAATAGATAGGATGATGATCAAATATGCCTCCCTACCAACCCACTACCTGTAAAGAGAAGTTCTATCCAAAAATGAATCTTTGATCAAGAATATGTCCAACTCCTAGCAACCATAGCTTTTCCTACCCCCTGATTAGACGATGTAAGCGAGATTTTGGCCATGTCAACATCAATTAAATTATTTGTATCCAATAAATGAGAGAAGAAGTCTGACAAGGAATCAACATGTGCATATATCCCCGATATTTTAGATATGCCTAAGGTAAAATTAAGATCACCACCTAGAATCAAATTGTCCTCATTCATAAATTTAGATTTGGCCATCAATTTGTTCCAAAATCAAACTCTCTCCAAATAGGGTCCACATTAGAGGAAATTTTTGCCTAAAAGTGCTCTCCTAAGCAAAAATAATAAAATAAGAGCTATGAATTTCGGAGGGAAAAGAAGAAAACTACTTTTTAAATTGTATTTTTGGCATATTTTCTTATAGGTTTACTCAAATTACAAGTGTAGACACTCTTCAGATGTGGAATTAAATTCCACATCCAATGAGTACCCATCATGCATACTTTTGAGAAGACCCAGATTGATAAAAATTAAAGATACATTAAAAAATCATGTTCAACATTTTTTTTAATGTATATTCAATTTTTTATCAATGTGTGTCTTCTTAAAAGTATGCATAATGGGTACTCGTTGGATGTGGAATCCAACGAGTGTATACACTTGAAATTTGAGTAAACCTACAAGGATATAAGCCAAAAATACAATTGAAAAAAAGTGGATTTTTTTCTTTTCCCTCCAAAATATTTATATGTGCCTCTTTTTAAATTTAAAAAATTTTGATTGGTTTATAGACTATGACATGGAAATTACATGAAAATTTCATGGACACTTTTAAGCTGAAATTTCCTCTAATGTGAACATCAACCACCTAGATATCAAACCCAAATTCTTCTAAAACTATATATGCTGCAATGACCCCTTTAGTTCCCCATATATTTAAAATTTTAACAGATCTATGATTCAATCCCAATGCTAATCCTCCAGATCTTCCATGAGTATCTATAGCTAAAAAAGACCAATCTTTGAATGGTCCTTTCAAAACATGTACAACATCATTACTCGAACCTAAGGTCTCTTTAATCAAGATGATATCAGGCTTATTTGACAGTACCATATTCTTCAATGTTATTTTTTTAGAGGGACTAGCTAACCCTCTGCAATTATAAGATAACCACTTCATGAGAGACCTTTTTCCAAGGTATTTCATGCTCTAAGAACCCCATCCAAAGATAACTGTCTACCTGCAACAATATCTTGACTAGCTTGACGGATGACCTTTGATAGATGGGACTATCATCTGTCATGGCCTTTGGGAATCTTCAAGGGAGATAATTTCCCTAACCCACGCCCAGAATCATGCAACAATGTAGATTGGGTTTGGGATTTAGTTGAAGATCGCAGGTTATATCTAGGACACCTACCTAAACCAAAAGATTCATCATCTGAAGGAGAAAAGGATGGGGTAGGTGTTTGACAATAGGGAGGGATAGTGAAAATAAGACAAGATACATCCCCTTTTCCCAAGAAAATATGAATGTATAGAAGATTGAAATTCCATAGTTGACATAGATTCACTTCAAAAAGAACAAGAAAGAGAAAAGGAAAAAAAAACTATTGATGAAGAGGTTGTAGGTGGATTGGGTCGAGCGATCTTCCGAATTCAACCACCTCCATGATCCATCCATTGTCCTGAGGGGAAATTTCGAGTGGCGCTACCTCCTGGTTAATACATTTCTGGCATAGGGGTTAATATTGGGTCAACCTCGAGTGTAGAACTACTGAGAGCCCAGTTGAATTTGACCACCTTCACTTTCCCCATCTATATATTAAGAATGAGGGGAAAATAGATGGCCAACCTCATGGCACCAGCGATAGCAAAAGGTTACCCCCTTGTAATCCAATTTTTTATGGTGCACCAAACCCTTATAGTGCATATTTAAACTCTCTACCAGCCCCTCTCTCGTATCCAGGTGAACCAGTATTCTCACAAACGCCATCTTACTAGACTCCATATATGACCTGTCATAGCCCAAATATTTACCCAAATCATTCCCAATCTTTCAAAATATGTCCTTCGAACAAACTTCTAGCGAAAGTCCAAGTAACCTTACCCAAATCATTCCTGCTACTAGTTGTTCTCTTTCTAGGTCAAATAGCAGAGACCATCTCTTAAACGGTAGGGGTCGATTCAATGTTCCAAAAGCTATTTATAATCCAACTCACATCTTATTCCTTCACAAATTTTAGGGAAAACGAACCTCTCAATAAGGTGAAAATTGTTGGAAGCTCAACTATAATCTCACCCAAGACCTCTTATGCCTTATTTCATTAATGACACACACACACACACACACACACATATATATATGTAGATATATATATATATATATATATGTAGATATATATATATATATATATATATATATATATATATCTATATATATATATATATATATATATATATATATATATATATATATATATATAATCAAGGTTTTAATGAAATCAAAAGTAAGAATATTTATATATACAGAGATATAAAATTTATATAGATATAAATAATATTATTAAGAACTAGCACATATCCTCTTTAATTCCTAATCAACCAAATGGTAAGAGGAACCAAATCTCTTGACGTGAAAATATTTAAGTTAATATTTACACTCAAAATAAAGTTTCATTTTCAAATATTTGATATGTCTCCACGCTTGATAGATTCCCAGTTAAGATAGAAATGCAATTGGGAAATTTTACTGTAGGTGCCCAGAAACAGAGGAATATGCCAAAACCACCTATCCATGCATTTTTGTGGAAATGGACTTCAACGCCGGATTCCCAACGGAAATAAATCTAACAAGTAAAGCCTATGTGTGGAACCAGAAACTCGATTATGAAAGTGTCTTCTTCCGATGTCGATCCTACTTTGAGAGAGGCCATCCAGCCAAAAATTGCCCAAAAGCGTCCCAGAAAAATTCTGCTAGAAAAAACCACCACAGATCTACATGGTGAGAAGGAGCACAAAAAGAACACTACACTGTCATCAAAGAAGAATACTCTAGAGAAAACTCTGAATCACAAGAAATCAGGCAAGAAAGAAACAAATCTCAAGACAAACAGGGAGAAAGCCCCGCCCAACATCAAAAAGTGAACTCGGCAAACCCCTCAAGCATCAACCGTTAGTAGGTTTCGAATACCACACAAATAAATCTTCATTTAACAGTAAAGCAGATCTCCTAGACGAAACTTCCTCTCCGACTATCTTCAAAAGGACGAACACAATAGATCGCGAAGCTAAGACACCAATGTCCCAAGAACCAGAAGAGATGAAGGAGATGCAAGATAAAGGAAGTTGGAAGACCGTAGAGAAAAAAAAGAAAGCTACAGCACCAATCTCTCCAAGAAATACAAGGAGCCAAACAATTAAAAACTAAGAAAATTATAGGTCCAATAGACCAATTTGGTCTCAGTGGACGGTAACCATCATCATCATCATCATCATCATCATAAATTTATTATATAAATAAACATTATAATATGATTTTATTATTTTTAATTTAATATTGTTATTTTTAAAATTAATTTTTAATTTAATGTGAGGGAATGGGTGCTTGCCACAACAATGACCGGTAGAACCAATATCTACTAATCATTGACCTATATTGGAGGATTAAGTCATCATTGGGTAGAGTTCTTTTGGACTCTAATGATGCTAAAAATGAAATTATGTTGGTCTTGGATGATGTTATGCTTTAGAAGAAGGACATGAGCATGCATATGAAGAGGATCAAGGCCAAAATTGTGCATGGTGCTACACTGAGTTGTTGCAACCCAACTCATCTCAAACCAATTGAGGTGGATGCTTCCATATCTTCTTAGTATTTTTCATCTTGTCTATCTTTTAATCTATCTAGTTTTCTAGTTTTATCAGTCCTTTCAACATTGGTTTGCAATATAATGTTTTTTTCCATTTAGAGGTAGATCACACTAAATAGTTTTTATATGATTTGGTCAATCCTAGGGATAATATGTCTTCTAAGGAAATTCTCATGCACTCTAGGTTTTTCTAGCATGATGCTTTGTTGTTTTTTTAGTAGTTTGGTTTCACAAGTGGTAAGCCACTCACAAATAAGGACCTAGAATTCTTGTAAATTCTTACAGATAATAGAAATTTAGCTTTAAAAAGTAATGACAAGGCTATGAGATTCAAGTGTTATGTTTATGTTTAAGAGATCATGGAAGAATACTTACACTATATTTTTTCCACCATGCAATTCAAGGTACATAGTGTGAAATTTTGTTTTTATTTATAATTTAATACAAAAATATAGAAATTTTTCCATATTGAAATTATAATTTTATTTTTTTAGCATAACATATAAAAGATGAAGTCCTAGGGGTAGTTCAATTGGGGATCACCATCCTATGAAGCATTGTGTAAACTAAGAGATCCAAGGTTCAAATCCTCTAGGAGTAACATGGTTTACAGAGAGGAGGACTATAATAGGCCCCAAAGGTATAATAGTAGCTATTAGAGTCGACCCGTATCATGCGAATACATCCCTATAATATATATATATATATATATATATATATATATATAGATATATAGATATATATATATAGTTATTACCATTTTTTTTGTAAATTTCATTATTTTATATTAAAAGTTGAAATCGGAGAACATAAATAAACTGGTGGAAGCACAGGGAATTCTAAAAAAAAAATATACCTCTCCCACAAAGACTCAAAATAATTGAAACACAGATGCACCATGACACAACCGAAAACATGACAAGCCTCTACAACCTACAAGCAATCAAAACTATAACTATATATATATATATGGAGTTGAACTTCCTCATAGACATGGCAAAAAAAACTTTAATTGACTAGAGCAAACGAAATTATCGGGCAACAAAAGAGCTAGGCCATGTCACCAAGAAGATTATTACTATTTTTTTTTTAACTATTAAAGTAAACAATATTTTATTATTATAAGACATTTCCATCATACTTTTATTATTTTTTATTTATTAAGTTTTTTCTATTATTTATTTCATTTAAGGCTTTATGACACAAATATTATTTTTAGATGTCACATGTCAACACCATAATGAGCACTCTCTTCTACTAAAAATATAAAGTAACTTGTGTAGCCGTATAAAATAAATAGGTGCTAAACATTGATAGGTGTCAATCCATGATAAGCATCAAATTACTTATTTCATGATACATTTCACATTGCTAAGATTAAGAAAATCATAAAAGCAAATTAAATTATGAATTTATTATTATTATTATTATCATCATCAAAAGAATTAATATACGATTTAAATATATGTAAATGTCCCAATTTACCATGGAGATTCTAAGTCTATAAATAGATTTTGTTACAATACCATGGGTCAATAACATGTCTTATTAATACCATATGCAAAAAAATAGCATAATTCATGTGCATTTTTTTTAAGTAATCAATTTGATTATAAAAGGGAAAATGGAATAACTACTTTTTAGATAAAGCGTAACCTTTGATTTGTGAATACTACTAAGAATATTCTAGAATATTCCATGGAGGTTATAACCCTACCATCCACCTAATAATTAAATTATAATTATAATAGCCCTAGTCTCATCCTAATTAGAAATGAAATTAGGAAATTTTTACTTTAAATTACTTTTTCTCCCTATGTAAAGTTTATGTAATATTAAGGTGGAAATTGATGTTTTTTTATTTATGGCCAAATTTTTGTTATTACATTTTTATCAAAAAGAAGTACATATCCATCCTCCCTTTTTTATTGGTCTGTTACAAGGGAAACCAGACTAATAGTAAAGATTTAATGTCTTAAGATTGTATATAAAAAACAAAACAAGTATAATGCTTCTAACATAAACTAGACTATGTCCGTTGAGCCTATATATTGCATATTCGTGTTATAACTTGAAGTAAAAATCCCCCATGGTCAAGAATTAAAAAACTAAACATGTAGTTACATGCCCTGTTAATGAGATGGGGAATCCACCTATATGGGAGGAGACAAATTTTCATTTGTGTTTGGAGGAGTAATTGGGAGAGAAACTATATTTTTTATTAGAGTTGAGACTTAGATTTCTAGTTTATGCATCTTTTCCAAAACATCATTAATACATAATAGAATCTCCCTTTATGTCTCTTAGTTCTCCATTAGAACTTGTACCAAGAGGATTTTTATGTTCCAATACAAATCTAGGGTCTACATATAGTGAACCTACATGTATTTCGTATTGTCATTGCTTGGAATACAATTTCTAGCTTCCATTTTAATATGTTGATCTAGAATAAAGTGGTAACAAAAGTGTACCCTATCCTCCATGCTAGAGACAATGTTGTAGATTTCTATAGGTGTAGTGATATTATATCTAGCCATATATTTTCTAGCCTCCATCTATGCTTTAGGTCACATGGGAGGATGACCCCTCCTAGGTCCCCTAATGCTTGAGGGAGCTCTTTGTTAGGCCATAATGAAAGGAAAATAAAACAATATATTTCTTGTCTCAAGTGCATTGAGAAACAAATCCCTTCTTGATATATTTTTGGTCATTATATTATTTATCAATCACACTAATTCTTTCGAAGAGGAGAAATTGGAGGAATCAACTGACAAGATAATTTTTACTAGCAAGTTTAGAAAATTAGGGTTTGAAACCTTCTAGAAACAATTTGAGACAACAAATAACAAATTCTGAGGGTAATACTTTTCTTCTTACATGTTGCACCATGTAGTTCTACTGTACACATATATACCTTTCTAATAACACAAGAATCACACCATCAAAGTTCGTATGCAACAATTATGCCACTCAAAGTTAGCTTTCTTATTTTGACCACCATGAATTTAGAGGATGTCACATTAATCCCCATTATTTGTGGAAAAGGGGTTATCCATGTGACCATGATGAACAATAATATAGAAGAGTTTAAAGTGCAACTCCAATTAATATTTGAAGGAGTCAAACTTAACCACTAGTAGGCTATCATGTTGTGTTATAACCAAGCCACTAAGAGGAAAATGGGTTCCATTCTATTTGAGTGCTTTTTGTTCCATAGATGAGTAGAGTATCTAGGAGTGGATATAGAGAAAGGAAAAAAGAGGTTTTGTATATTGTATCAACCAACAAGCCATAGGTCTCACTCCTTTGTGTTAGAAAATTATATATTACAGAGCAATGGAACACATAAAATATATTGCAGAAATATAAACACAAAAAACACATAAAACAAGAGAGACACAGATATACGTGGTTCACCCAATTTGGGTTATGTCCACAAAGAAACATCCAGTCCTTCCTTTTATATTATCCAGCAAACTGAAGAGATACAACCTACAGTAAATCCATTGTAATTCCCTCTTCGCTCTCACACAATCTCCTCTCTCTTTCTCACTCAGAACACATATCTACATAGACGCAATACAATTCCCTCATATATAGCGAGGGGTTTCCTTCTAGGAAAAAAACCATAAATTAAACATAACTTCTACCATCAGATCTCCGTCTAATGAATGGCCCAGGTTGACTACGAAATTACAACATTTTACAAGGCAATTTTACATCTATTTTTAGCTTCAGGGGAGCTGCCCCCGATCCCCTGCTAGGAGGGGACTCCTAAAGATCATTGTCGCCCCCCTAGACCCCGCTTGAAATGCAAATATTATGGGTGGCATTGTTGCCACATTACGAACTAGGGTCTAATGTGATGATACCTCTGAATAAAGAAGATAAGCAGGCTCCACACCCAACAATCTCCCACTTGGAGACTGATTATAGCAACTCCACCGGTACTTCATTTGCTGGACAATGACTCCACTTTGGACCTGGTTGTTTCTCATCTTCTTCATCATACTTGAAGACCAATTGAAACTGAGCAGAATCTTAGTTTCTCCCTGGTTACAATTTTTGTTAACATATATGCAGGATTCTGGTTAGTGTGTATCTCTTCCAGCTTCAACTGTCCATCTTCCAACATTGACCGCATGAAATGGTACTTGAGTTGTATATGTTTAGTCTTGGAATGAAATGCAGAGTTCTTTGCAATATGTATGGCACTCTGGTTCTCACTGTATAACCTGCCCAACTCCTACTTCTTACCCATTTCATCCAGAAACCTTTGTAACCAAATCATTTATTTACTAGCCTCTATAGCAGCAACATACTCTGCTTCCGTTGTTGAGAGTGCAACAACATTTTGCAGTTTTGAAACCCAACTGGTAGTTGTTCCACCTACAATAAACACATACCCTATTGTGACCCTCCTGTTATCTCTATCACCCGCCATGTCTGCATCAACATATCCCTGTAAAGAAATGTTTGAACAACCAAAGCATAATTCTTGATTTGTGGTACCTCTCAAATACCTGAGAATCCACTTCACCACCATCCAATGTTCTTTTATTGGATTGTTCATGTTCCTATTTACAACTCCCACTACATGTGCAATATCAGGCCTTGTGCAGACCATTGCATACATTAAGCTTCCAACTGCTGATGCATATGGAACTTTAGACATATAATTCATTTCTTCCTAAGTCTTGGGACACGCCTCCTTACTTAGTTTGAAATGGCTAGCCAAAGGTATACTAACTGGTTTTGCATTCTGCATATTAAATCTTTTCAACACCTTTTCTATGAACTCGCTTTGAGACAATGTTAATTTTTTATTCTTCTTGTCTCTACTTATTCTCATACCAAGGATTTGTTTTGCAGCACCCAAATCCTTCATTGCAAATGAGTTTGCCAAGTTTCTTTTGATCACATTTATTTCCTGCATGTTAGAACCTGCAACAAGCATGTAATCTACATAAAATAACAATATAATATAGCTGCCATCATTTTACATTTTGAGATAAACACAATGATCAGAGTGACATCTAGTATAACCTTGTTCAGACATAAACCTGTCGAACTTTAGATACCACTACCTTGGAGCCTATTTTAAGCCATACAAGCTCTTCTTCAATCGGCACACTAGTTTCTTCTTCCCTCTTACCTCATATCCTTGTGGCTGCTGCATATATATATCTTCCTCCAAATCCCCATGGAGAAAGGTTGTCTTTACATCTAACTGCTCAAGATGAAAATCTTTCAGCTGCTACTAGACTTAAAAT
Organism: Pinus tabuliformis; assembly: GCA_031772625.1. Classification (NCBI taxonomy): domain Eukaryota; kingdom Viridiplantae; phylum Streptophyta; class Pinopsida; order Pinales; family Pinaceae; genus Pinus; species Pinus tabuliformis. Next base: position 845,339,214 of record CM062818.1, on the reverse strand, counting down.
AGTTGTGATTGAATTCATTTTAACAACAGGAGAAAATATCTCATCAAAGTCTATACCCTTTTTCTGTGCAAACCCCTTCACCACAAGTCTAACATTATACCTTTTTCTACCTCCATCTTCTTCCTTCAACCTGTAAACCCATTTATTTTGCAATGTTGTTTTACTTGCAGGCAACCTAACTAAGTCCCATGTCTAGTTATGTGCTAATGAGTCCATTTCTTCTTTCATGGATTGCTCCCACTTCTTCCTAGTATCTACTTGCACTGCTTCTTCATAACATTTTGGTTCACCAAAATCAGTCAGCAATACATAATATAATGAAGGAGAGTATTGTTCAGGGGGTCTACTTATCCCGGTAGATCTTATAACACCACTTTCAGGTGTTTGAGGTGCTTGTTGCTATTGTGGTTTTTGTTGTTGTTCTGGCCGTTGATCATTATGATTTTCAGGCACCTTCACTTTTGCTGTGATCTCATCAAGCACCATGTATTCTCTGTTTTCTTTTTCCTATTTCTTTTCTTGCATTTGATCCTTATACAAAACCTTTTCATTAAATATGACATCTCTGCTCCTAATTATTTTTTGTTTTTCATGATCATAAAAGTGATAACCAAAATCATTAATGCCATATCCAATAAAGATACATTTCTTTGATTTTGCCTCAAGCTTTGTTCTATTTTCTTTATTAATGTGGACAAAGCCTTCACAACCAAATGTCTTTAAAATGAGTATTTTACCTTTTTACCTGTCCATGTCTCCTCTGGAATACCACCATCCAAGGAACTTGAAGGCCCTCTGTTTATTAGATAAACAGCAATATCTATAGCATCTACCCAAAATTGTAAAGGCAATCCTACATGCAATCTCATGCACCTTACACACTCCATGATTGTCATGTTCATCCTTTCTGACAAACCAATATCTTGTGGTGTTCCTGGAACTGTCTTCTCTCTACGAATTCCATTCTCTAAACAATACCTATCAAACTCTTTGCTGCAATATTCACCTCCGTTGTCTGATCTGAGACACTTCAACCTTGTTCCTGTCTCATTTTCAATGAAAGCTTTCCATTTCTTGAAAGTATCAAATACATTAGATTTATTTCAAATACAATAAATCTAGGTTTTTCTGGTTGCATCATCAATAAAAGTAACATATTAACGAGAGCCACCGAGAGATGATACCTGAGCAAGTCCCCATACATCTCTATGCACAAGATCTAATTTTTCACTCTTCTTTTATTTCCCAACTCTGAGGAATCTGACTCTCTTTTGTTTTCCATAAACACAATTCTCACATAATTTTAAATCAACATGCTTCAAACCTGGGAAAAAATTTCTTGAGTGAAGAATCTACATCCCCTTCTCACTCATGTGCCCAAGCTTATGATGCCACAATGTTGTATCTTCTCCTGTAGAGATTAAAGCATTAACAGAATTAGAAATACCATTGCATAAATACAATGTACCAAACTTTTCTCCTTTTGCTATTACCAGGGATCCTTTAGTGACCTTCCAAGTTTTATCTGTAAAAGTTGTTACACAACCTTCACCTCCCAACTACCCTGAGGAAATTAGATTTTTCTTCAAATATGGAACATACCTTACCTCCTTCAATATCCATTGATTTCCATTCTGTTGTTTTATGAAAATTGTACCCATTCCAATTATTTTATAGGGTTTATCATCACCCAATCGAACCTGTCCAAAATCTCCTTGAACATAATCATGAAAATTTTTCCTATTAGGTGTGTCATGGAATGAGGCCCCTGAATCTACCACCTAGGAATCAATAATATTTTCTAATGAAAGAATCAAAGCATCTTGCAACACATCACTTGTCACATTCGCTTCGTGATTGTTTTCTTGTCGTGCGTCTCCTTTGTTTCCCTTCTGAGACTTGCAGTCTTTCTTCAGGTGTCCTTTCTTCCCAGATTTCCAGCACACTATCCCCGATTTGGACTTGGATATATCTTTCCTTGACTTACTACGATATCTTAGGCTCTTTCCTCTTTCCATTTTTCTTCCCCTAGTCTCTGCAGTCAAAGCATTACCTGATGTCTCAGCGAAGCTTTTCCATCGCATTTCCTTGTTAAGGATTGTATTGACAACATCATCAAACTTTAAAGTACTAGATCTAGAGATAGAGTTACTAATGGCCATAACTAAACCATTCCAACTTTCTGGCAATGAGCATAGAAATAACAGAGCCCTAACTTCATCATCAAAAGTTACCCCTACAGAACTTAACTAACTGGTAACTGTATTAAATTCATTTAAATGATCAACAACAGATCCACCTTCTAACATCTTCATATTAAATAAACGCTTCATAAGAAATATCGTATTTGAGGTCGAGGTATTTTCATATAGCTTGGCCAATGCCTTCATTAAACCTTATGTTTTCATTTCCTTTGAAATATTAAAGGCTACCGACGCCGCTAGGCACAACCGTATAGTTCCAAGTTCCTTTCTATCGAGAATATCCCATTATGTGCCTGTCATACTGATTGTCTTCTTTGCCTTTCCACTCAACGGTTGGTACAAATACTTCTGGTAAAAATAATCTTCCATCTGCATCTTCCACAGCTGGTAGTTTTGGCCGTTAAATTTTCCAACCCTAAACCTACCATCTTCCGCCATTACTCCCACTCGAACCAGGAACCCTTCTCTCCTGTGAGTTTATCAGCCAAATAGACCTTCGGCTCTGATACCAGTTGTTAGAAAATTATATATTACAGACCAATGGAACACATAAAATATATTGTAGAAATATAAACACATAAAACAAAAGAGACATAGATATACGTGGTTCACCCAATTTGGGCTACGTCCACGGAGAAACAGTCAGTCCTTCATTTTATATTATCCAGCAAACTAAAGAGATACAACCTATTGCAGATCCATTGTAATTCCCTCTTCGCTCTCACACAATCTCCTCTCTCTTTCTCACTCAGAATACAAATCTACATAGACACAATACAGTTCCCTCATATATAGCGAGGAGTTGCCTTCTAGGGCAAAAAGCCCTAAATTAAACATAACTTCTACCATAAGATCTCTGCATAATGAACTACCCATATTTACTACAAATTACAACATTTTACAAGTCAATTTTACATCTATTTTTAGCTTCAAGGGCATTTCCCCGATCCCCTGCCAGGGGGGGCTCCTAAAGATTTTTGCCGCCCCCCCTGGACCCCCCTTGCAATGCAAATATTACGGGTGGTGTTGCCTCCACATTACGAACTGGGGTCCAATGCGGTGATACCTCTAAATAAAGAAGATAATCAGACTCCACACCCAACACTTTGTACTTACATCCATTTCCATTCAAAGAAAGACATAGTAGAGAAACCACACCTTATAGATCAATTTTCTCCCAAAAGGGTTTCCTAGGTCACATCTTATGTTAATTTGATTTATGAGTGGATGTTTTATTTTTTTTCTATTTTCAAGATAATTATAATTTTCATGCATATGCAATAAAAATAATTAACAAATCCATAAATTTAAGGAGAAATTAACCCTCTTAGTGCAAATTTCATATTTTCTAATATATTTTAGTAGATCTATTATGATGAATTATCCAATGGAACATCCACAATAATTTACATATCATATTCATATTAAAGTAGGTTTCTTTGGGCATATAATGGGGATTTTTAGGGGATCTAGATCAATTAAGCTAACCATGGTTGATGAATCTGTGAGTAACCCTCAAGATCCTATAGAGGAGAGGTTTTGCAAATGGAAGCACAATTTATAGAGGTACACCATAATGTGAGCCTCCTCATCGCAGCCCTAACCAATAATCTTGGTTTATTTAGAGAAGATGTGGGTTATAATGCAAAGGTGAGATCAGAGGGGAGATCGAGAGATTGGGAAGAACCAGAAAGGGATTCTAAGAAAGAACTTGAAAAAAATCAACCTATTACGGGTTACATGAACCATTCATATTCCCTATTCAAAATGAAAGTAAAGGTCGATGTCAAGCCATGTCAAGGTGAGATTAATGATTTGAAGTTAAATCATTGGTTGTAGCAGTTAGAGGCTTATCTTATTGTTCACCACATAGAGAAAGTATGGAAAAATTCTTTTTCTCATCTAAAACTAGATGGCCATGCCCTTACCTAATGATAAAGCCACATAGAAACCCTGACATTAGAGGGAGATACTCCAGTGGCTAAGTGGGAGGATTTCAAAACTCTCAAAAAGTCACATTTTTACACTATCAGGTATGTAGTGGACCAATGGATATGGTGGCACTACTTTAGGAAAAGATAGTGGTAGAGTGTACAAGAATACACCACCAAATTTAGGAAGATAGAAATAATGTTAGGTGTCTCCCCAGAGACCTAGATATACTCCTCGAGTATCCGAGAGGTCTACACAACCATCTATGGAAACAAGTGATGTTGTTCAAACCTCAAACGTTGGACGAGGCATGCATATAGGCACAATATCTAGAGAACATAGGCCAAAAGAAAGGGAAATCAAGTGGATCAAAATAGAAGGAGCACTGGGAAGCTTCTAGGGAGGGGAAGGACAAGTAGAAAGTGGGAAAAAAAGAAAAATATTGCAACCATAGCGCACTAGTACAAATATTCCAACAACCATTGCAACCGTTGTAACATTAGTGGTCATAAAGAAGAGAAGTGTTGGAAGTTTCAAGTAGAGCTTAACCTCAAGAACTAGAAGAAATATGCTAAAAGGAAGAATCTCATGGCCACTGATTTGGGAAACTAGGTGGAAAGTAGCTTGGACATGCATGAGAAGATTTTGTGTATACTAATGTAGAAGGGCATGAAACTAAGTATCCTTTAGCAATAAGAAGAGAAAGAAATGACCAAAATATTCCATATAAAGATATAGGTCAATAAGATAAAAATTGATGCTCTATTTGACTTAGGATCACAGGTGATTCTCATAGAAGCATATTTGGTAAATAATTTGGATTAAAGACACATAAATATCTTACCTTGTATCCATTTTGATGGGTCAACAATGACGAAGAGCTAAAGGTGGCCAAACAGTACATAATCAAATTTGTGATTAGTGTTGATTTTGTTAATCAGGTAGAGTTGGATGTAGTTCTACTTGGTATATATGAACTTGTATTTTGGAGCCCTTATATGTATATGCAGGATGTGATTTTCATGTGAAGAGCCAACTAGTACTAACTCATCAAGAATGGAAATTAATTCATCATTGGTATATAGAAGGTCATGCCAAATATCTAATTGGTAAGTGTCAACCACACCAAAAAGTTGATTAGCTAGTTCTAGCAAGATACATGTTTTGTTATTTTTAACAGAAAACAAGTTTCTAGAAGAGTCCATGAGAGATATGTCATCCCTCAAGGGGTGTACTAAGGAACAAGAACAACAACTGGAATAATTTATATACACATGTAGTAATTTGTTCCAGTAGCCTAAAGGGCTACCACCCAAGGGGGAACTGGAGCATGAGATCCAATAGCTACCAAACTCTCCATTGCCAATCATTGGGGTGTACACGTAGTCCATTATAGAGGAAAACAAAGTGAAGAAATAGTTGCAACAACTACTAGAATATGGTTTCATTTGACTAATTATCTCACCATGTGGATCACCCATCATCATTGTGCCAAAGAAGGATGAGACTTCATTAACGTGTATTGATTATAGGTAATGAAACAAAATTACGCTTAGGAATATGTACCCCTACCTAAGATAGATGATCTTCTAGATCAATTACAACAAGTCAAATACTTCACCAAAATTGAATTAAAGTCAAGATATCAAAAGGTTTGGGTCAGGGCATAAGATACTTGGAATATTTCCTTCAAAACCAGGGAAGTTTTTTTATCAATGGATAGTCATGAAATTTGGCCTATGCAATGCACTAGATACATTTATGTTATCACCCAATAAATGATCACCTAGCCATTTCTTACTAGGTGGATCGAAGTATACCATGTAGGATTAATTGTACCATGGTAAAACCACTTTCACCATGGGAAATCATTTAGTAAACCATTTTTCCTAAATTATTTCTCATTTAAATTCAAAAACCCGGTAAGAATAATTAAATAAATCATTATTTATTTACTTTTCTCTAGAAATAATTATTAAATCATTATTTAATAATTATTTCTTAATTAATTTTGACTTTATCACTTTGGAATATTTAAATAAATCACTATTTATTTATTATTCCTTATGTGTTCCATATTTTCCTTATGGGATATTTATTATACCCCTATTTAATAATTATTTCTTTCTTAATTCTCACAAAGTGATTAATAAATCGTTTTTATTTGTTAATTACTTCAACCACATTCTAAATAAAGATATTTGACCATTTTGAATATTTTTTCCCTATCCAAAAAATATAATGAAGTATTCACAACAACTAGATTTTGATTTGATCAATAATATTTTATTATTTTCTAATTCCTAATTTAGCTCAATACTTTGTTATAAATAGAGGGTTTTTCCATTCATTCTTCACCTTGATCATTCTCATCGTCACCACTATCGTCTTATCACATTTGAGCCCCCACTTGAATTCAAGTTATTCTTGTTTGCTTTTCACCCATTACAAGTTGAGAAAGAGAAGTAGGTCGTTGAAGCACAAGGACATCAAGAGGACCCATCCCACGGAGGGGGCTCTATAGACTCAATTTTTTAAATTCTCCTCACCTAGTGTTTCATTTACATTAATAAAATTTTCTTATTTATATGATCCATTGGGTTGTGTTGTGGTCATCAACAACCCCCCTCTTCGTTTGATATTAGTAATAACATCAAGCAAAGGGGGACCCTTAGCCAAAAATCCAAAAAAATATTTTCGTTTGAAAAATCTTTTGTATCAACTCCCTAAGAGCTATATCGCATCGCAATGAAAAAAGGAGCGCTTGCCCAAAGCGCATAAATGCACTGAAAATGAGCGACGCGAGAACCCATCGCATCGCGAGCATTAAAAGCGCTTGAAAAGGGAAAGCCTGAAGAAACGCCGACGGCCGATATGCGATGTCGCACGTCGCATATGTCGCATGAGCAGCACAAAGTGACAAAGTGAAAACCTTGCGATCTTGCGATATTGCGATATGCGATCTGCGACCATGCAAAGCTGCGATCTGCGATCTATGGTTTGCAACGAATGAGACTTTTAATTGTTGCGACGCCACCTATTTACATCGCAATTTTCTAGACTACGATGCAAATCGCAGAAATCATTCATCGCAGGCATTCCTCAGCATGATCTGTGAGCCCAAAATTAGGCGCGCACCTTACGGGAAATTAATGACCGCATGCTTAAGTATCCAGAAATGATTGCATCGCATTTATCGAAGAGTCAAGTCATGATGAATGTCAGAATTACGCATTCATTAGAATTTAATGCTTTCATGTCAATCTTTTCGTCATTTCCCTTCTTCTTTGCATAAACTGCAAGACATGCGACTGATATAAATCTATATGCAGGAAACATCTAAGGGAAGAGCGCCAATAAGACAACAAAGAGAAGATGCCTCCGCAATTGGATGCCGCATGCAGCAGAACCGCGGATTCCAGAATATCGCCCAACAGGCACTGATGAAAATAGACTATCCAAGGCTCAGAGTCAAAGGCGCACAAAAGAAGCGTGTTTACAAAAGATCCTGAAGCTCAGACTTGGTAAAGCAAAGAAAGAAGCGCAAGAGAAGGAAGATGCTCCAGAAAATCCTGGAACAAAGAACGGAAACAATTCTCGAAACAGGGGATTGTCCATACAGCGTGAATTCTAACTCATTGAGTCATTCGCACGACCGGAAACCGAAATAGCAACAGCAAAATCAATTCGAAAAGAAACTGGGTTGTACTAAGTGTGTGCACAGCGAATACACCCAGCCAGAGAAAGGTTTTCGAAAATATCTTCTAGCCTGTCAGAAAGAGGTGCCAGCTCTTGTTATTTCTAATTATCAAGCTCGAACAAAAGGAAAGGACAACCAGCCGACTCTTTCAGGGCGAACAGCGCATTGCTTACAGCACTAAAGAACAGATACAGAAACGGTTAGAAATTAGATTTGATTTTTAGAAATAAATTTGCTTTTAGTAAAAGGGCGGTCATTTGAAGCCGTTCCCTCAATTTGTGTAATTAAAATTAGCCGGTTAGTAGTATTTAACCCTTCTCGTTGCATTGGAGAAGGGTCCGGAAATTTGTCAAAAAACTTGTCCTCAGAACATGCACTTTTGCACCCTCGGAGGGGGTTTTTGATGAATGGACGGATCAAGATTTATTTATGTTTGCATTTTAATACCTGCTACTGATGTTGCACTTCTGTACTCTTAGTAGGCATTAGAAGTAAGTACAAATAGATCATTATTGCTTCAGGTCTGTGAGTATAAAGTCAGTCATAAATGGTACTTTTATCTCTTGACGAGTTTCTGCTTTCATTCTTAGAGTAATATACAGCTGATGTTGTTTATATGTTAACGTATGAATGAGTGGACTAACATTTGGCACTTTTGTACGGTGGAGTCATTGATTTGTGCTTAATACATGAATAACTGATTATGTGATATGCTGTTCACAATCGTTCTGCTTAACTTTTTATGCAGGATGGTTCATCTTAATTGATTTATATTCTCATAATAGCTGAATAATCTTCATTACCAGTTATTGTGTGAAACCTTTCTAGATCGCATAATGGAAAAAGTTCTATCCCGGGTTAGCGTAGATTAGATGTGTTATTATTTGTAGATTAAAGTAGTATAAAATTCACTCTCAGAGTTCAGAACTAGATTAGCTTAGAAATAATTCCATATTTTCATTATCATATTCTACACACACACACATCACCAAACTCTACACACACACACCCCCTTAGAACGGGAAGCTGGTCCCGTTATCCCCAATCGGACCCGCTACAACAAACGGGCACGGAGCCGCCAACCAGGTTCCCGACCGGGTGGGTATCCCCCTTGTTGTTGACCCGATTTCAGGGCCCTCAACAGGTTGGTACACTTTCATTTTTGTTGTTATATGCTTTGGGTTGCATATGATCTTTTGCTGCAAGGTTTTTCTTTTGTTTTAAATTGTAGATCTGAAGCATAGACAACCATATTTTGTTGTTAGGGTCACTTGTCACCAAGTGAAGCATTTTTGGTACACTTCTCTGAAATATTTATGCTAATTTTTTATGAGATTATTGAATGTTATACTATGTCATTTTATAGGTTCATTTATTACTTTTTATATGGATGATATACTAGTATATATCGCTACCTTGGAGGAGCACAACTCACGTTTGATGAAGGTCCTAGAGACATTAATGAAGCACCATCTTTTGGAAACTATCAAGAACTGTGAGTTTGAATAGTAGTATTTGGTGTATATGGGAGTTTCCAAACTTGTAACAGTCATTCGAAGTGGAGATAGGTACAAGTGGGCATGCAACTCTGAGAGTGCTCTTTATGTGGGGAGGAAGACATGCATGCTACCATTTTGAAGAATTTCATAGCGAAATTCTTAACTACCTTACTTATGACAAGGAGTTTTATGCCCTGGTGCAAGTTGTGAAGAAGTGGAAACACTACTTGATGGAAAGGATATAGTAATCCACATTGATCATTAGCTAATATGATACATGCAATCATATAATAATCTACAACAAACTAGATATTACAGGTGGATGGGTTTCTAAAAAAAATTCATTTAGTGGTGAAGTACAAGAAGGGAAGAAAAAACAAGTTGGCTAACATGCTTTTAAGGCCACCCACATCAAAGATCATAGGTTTTGTAACTCTTATGCACATGGATCCCTTCACCCATTATGCTTATAGAGAGGCATACATATAGAATGAGGACTTCAAGAAGGTGTTCTAATAGTTGCAAATCCAAAGTCATGTGCATGAGGGTGACAACAAAATTGACTACCATCTCTAAGATGGATTACTTTATAGGTTGGATAACTTATGCATTCCTAAAGTGAGTGAATACAACTAATTAGAGAGACTCGCAACTCCAAGGCTATAGGGCTCTTTTAGTATAGGGAAGATAGTGGCCAACTTGCAAAGCTATCTATATTAACCTAAGATGTAAGAAGAAGTAGCTAGGCTCATAACAAGATACATGATTAGTTGTAAGAGAAAACCTAGTAATAGAAAATATGGTCTATATCATCTCTTTTGTTGTACCCACTCATCGTTGGGAAATAATTTCCATGGAATTTGTGGGAGGTTTACCAACAACTAGGAAGGGACATGACTACCTGTTCATGGTAGTTGACAGGCTCAACAAGATGTGTGTTTTAGTGTCCTATAAAAATACCATCAATGGGAAAGAATCAATGAAGTTATTCTTTGGACAAGTCTGAGTGCAATTTGGGATACAAAGGAGCATCGTTTCAGAGGACATAAGATTTCTCAGTAAATTTTAGACTACATTATGGAAGAACTTAGACATGAATTTAAAGAGGTTTACAACATTCCATCCACATACAGATGGGAAAATAGTAGTCAACAAGACATTGGTGCAACAATTGAGGGGTTACAATAAAAAGCATCTAAAGGTTTGGGATGAGAATATAGTACATATACAACATTCTTATAACATATCAAGTCACACTTTTACTCATAAATCTCCATTTGAAACCTATTTTGGATATTTTCCACTTTCACTTTTGGATATTACATATGGGTAGTAAGGAGGAGTGAGGGAGGATCTCACAAGGGATGCCTTAATGGTATTAAAAATTGTTGAGAAGATAAGGAAAATCCATCTATAAGTACAAGAGACCCTAAAAAGATGATAGAAAAAATACAAGGCCAAGCATGATCATCATAAGACAAATAATTCATTCAAAGTGGGAGACAAAGTATGGTTATAGTTTAACAAGGAAAGGCTATAGAGTCTTGGTAAGAAAATAAAGGCTCTATGATATGGTCTCTTTGAGATACTTGAAAATGTGGTAGATAATTCCTATATACTTAGTATAGCCCCATACCATTAAACATTTACTCAATGGTGAATGTAAAAATATTGAAACTTTATGAGCCTTCCGCACTAGTTCAGGAAGGGGAAAGGATCCTACCTTTTGTAGAGGATTTGGAAATAGAAGCTCAAATAGAGTTGACAGAGAAATGTTTTTTGCAAAAGATGCCCAAAACTACAAGATAGGGGAAACATGACCCTTGGTAGATTAGGTTGAAAGGACAACTTCTAGGAAAGGCTAAATGGAAAACTTGAGAGAAGGTGGAGGAAAAATGTCCTCACCTTATTCAGTGGAATCGTTTGGGGATCAAAAGCCTCCCAAAATAGGGAGGTATTGTCCATATTGGATCATTATATTATTTTTCATCTATACTAATGCTTTCAAAGTGGATAAATTAGAGATATCAATGCACACATTATCATTTTTACCTATAGGTGTTAGAAGGGAAATTGGGGTCTAAAACCTTCCAAAACTTGTTTGAGGAATCAAACAATTTTTTTGGGTAAAACTTTGCCTTTTAAGAACCGCTCCCCTAATGATATTCTATAAATAGATACCTTTCCAACAACACAAAAATCACCTCAATCAGATTTTGTATGCAAAATTTATGCCACTCGAATGTTAACCTTCATGTTTTAACCACCATGATTCAAGAGGACGCCATGTTAGCCCCAATTATTTATGGAAAATGGGCTAGCGATGTGGTCATAATGAAGAAGACTCTAGAAGAGTTGAAATTGTAACTCTAGTTAAGAGTTGCAGGAGTCAAACTTAACCTCTAGTAGGTTATAAGGTTGTGTTATAAAAAGACCACTAGGAGGAAAAAGGGTTCCATTATTTTCAAGTGTGGTTTGTTCCATGAATGAGAATATTAGATAAGCATGGATAGAGAGAGAGAGAAAAAATAAATAGGGTTTGTATATTTTAGTAATATCCCACAAGCCACGAGTATCACTCCTTTGTACTTGCATCCATTTCCATTCAAAGGAAAAAAGAGCATAGTAACCTCACCTTTTAGCTAGGTTTTCTCCCAAAAGGGTTTCCTAGGTCATATCTTGTGTTATTGTGGTTTGTAAGTGGATGTGCTACCTTTTCTCAATTTTATACATAATTATAATTTTCATGCAAATGAAATGAACAATAATTAACAACTCCAAAAATCTGAGAAATTAACCCTTCTAATATATATTACACATTTTCTAATATATTTTAGTAGATACATTTTAGTGAACAATCTGGATAAATATACACTACAATTTACAAATCAATTCCTTAGTAGAGAACCCACAAACTAAGAGAGGAAATAATTATGAGCACCTTTAATCTATCAAGCCAAAAGACTTCAAAACTTCTCCAAACTAGTCAAATAAGCAAGAGAACCCATTGAGGAGAAGACCAATGCTGCCTAAAATATTATACTTTATAGGAAATAGAAACCACCCAACTTCTATGAGCTATAGAAACAAAAATGAACCACCCTCCTAAAGAAATTGATACACAAGAATTAACTACATATTCAATCTTGTGTCACTACAAAACCCAAAGGCCCCTTAGAAGATTGCTTGTCCTGACTACTAAGAAGGGAGAATCCATAATTGGATAAAAATCCCATAGGAAAACAGAGAAATTACCACCGCGTACCTAAAATTAGAAGGACAGGTTGAACAAAAAAAAATCCCCAAACCTTCCAAAAAAAATAAATCATACAATGTGGATAAGTTCATAACAGAAAGAAGTGTTTGATATAAAGGAAAATTCAAGCCACCTATTTCCCCTAAACCTAAGCTTGGATATAGTGAAATCCCCTAAGAGAAGTTGAGGATGTGAACTCAAAGAGAGGACCACACCTATACAAATGGAGCACCCTGTAGTAGAGCACGAGAGTACCTAACCAAAGAACCCAAAGTCAATGCACAAGAACAACAAGAAACTAGTTAAGATTAAAGAGCTTGAGATTGTAAAAATAATCACCTCAGTTCCAGCGCAATCTGCTAGATAAACCACCCCATTCCTAAAAACACACAAAATCTAGCCAAGTTCTTTTCAAATTATTTAACAAGAAATTAGACCAAAAACAAAAGGCATGAAAAGAGAATTGATAGAAGAAAGGTGATAATAGATGAATATCATGCGGAATAATTCACCATAATGGAAATTGCTAGCAATATTACTACTGAAATTAATTAGGAAAACCTTAATCTAGAGTAGAAGAGGCACCAAACCATATAACAAACCATGCTAGAGTGACTAGATAGTATAACCTCATTTTAAACTTGTATGGATAAATCACCACAACCTCACCTCATGACACACCCTTTTCTTCTCCTCAACTTCTATATTTCTCATTTCTTTGCTCTAAGAATAGAACTATAGTGTGGCATTTCCTACAAGGACAACCCACCTCCCAAGATGCATACAAACATTCATCTCCCACATCACACCATGATAATTTATGTTGTGTCATGTTTTGGGTGGGTTAGGCCCCCTCATAAATTCCTTCATCGAGATCTTGAGGAAAAGGCATTATTTTTATTATTTTATTATTTTTAAATACAACATTATATGATATCTCTCCCATATTTTTATTACCTTTTACTTTTTATTATTAATTTTTCAATAGCTCTCGCATTACATATGTTGTTTTATGATTATTATTTTTATATAACACTTCACTACAACATCTTTCCCAAATTGAGTTGTAGAGCGCCTTTCTTGGTATTAAGGATGAATATGGAATTATGGGATCTTCATTAGGTTTATGATGATAATGACTAATGTTTATAAATCAATTTTCATTTACAAGATAAAGAATTGTTTCATTTATTTTAAAACCTTATCGTGCCCCAAAATAGGGAAAATGTTATTGTGACCATATGAAAAGTGAAATAATAATAATAATAATAATAATAATAATAAGGGATAAATTAAAAAAGTAATAAAAACAATACTTGAATTCGATTCAATTTGTTATATTAATAAAAATCATAAACAATTTTTTTATTATTAAAAGTCATAATAGGCATATTACATTAAAATAAATTTAAATAATAATAGCCTATTGATAATCAACATATTTCAAAACACATAATTAAGAAACATATAAAAGCTTAATAAATTTAATTAATAAAAATATATTTCAAAATAAGAATATTCCATATAGAAATATCTCAAAAATGTTTAAAGTATAAATAATAAGTATAAATTAAGATTTGTGTTACTATATAAATTAAAATAATAGTTCATATTAATAACTTTTATAGAACTTTATATTTAAAAAAAGAAAAAGAAAAAGAAAAAAGAAAAAAAAACAACAACAACAACAAACAAACACTTATTTCTAAGCTATCTCTCATATATAATTAATGCTATGCATATCATAGTAAAAATTTAAACCAAAAAATTGAAAAAATATGTTAATGAAAATGTCAAACACATATACATATACATGTAACTATATCTATCATTAGAACTTCAATCAAATTAATAATTGAATAATTTTATGTATAGAAATGTGAAATTTATATAAATAAAAATAATTCTATCATAGCCATGGAGATTCAACCCCACTTTATCATGGAGATTCTTGAGGCTTTGTTACAATACCATGGCATATCAATACCACATACTCAGAAAACCATAACTCATTTCATATGAAATTTGTTCATTTGACTTTTTTTAATTAATGAATTTAATTAAAAAGCCAAAAATATGCATAATATTTTGGAAATAAATCTTAGTCTATGTATACTACTAAGAATATTCTATGGAGGCTAGATCCTTACCATCCACCTAATAATTATTGATACCTATATTAAAATTTTGGAAGCTTTATTCCAAAATTGACATGTCTATCAACATAATTATGAAGAACCAACATATTTCCATCTTAACTCCACAATTACTAACCCTGCTAGGAATCACATTGTTGGAAGTGCAACCATTTCCTCATCTTAACTCTACAACTACTAAGGCTTGAGAGGCATCAAATCTCTCCAAGTGCAAACACTTCCTTAGATTTCATAGGTCCCATGTTTAAATAGATGTATGCTGCTAAATATTTTGAAATTAAAATTTAATAAATATGAATATAAAACATATTTTTAAAAAGTGATTTTCATCTTGAACTCTTTTAATATTGTAAAAATAACAAAATTCATAAACTAACATCTTTTAAAAATTTTCCAACATCTTATTTTATTATAAAAATTGTAAAATTACTTTTATTTATTTATTTTAACTTAATATCTAACTAATATCAAATAATCATTAAATTACAAAACTTCCAACTTAAAATTACAATATTATTAACTTAAATCCATACATACCCAAATCTATAAAATACTTTAAAATATCATATCTTTTAAATTACAAACTTCTTTTAAAATACAAAATCTAAACAAGAACATTACACCTCATAAAATTCAATCTCAAAAACCTAATAAATAAAAAATTAAAATAAATCCAAACTAATTAAAAAAAAATACACTCACATAAAACCTACCATACCTAAATTACACCTACTGCAAATAAATATAGGATTCTTGTCACGATCTACCCAACATCTATATAAAAAAATTTAAACTGTATCATGGTTCCACTACTTTATAATCCATACATTCGGTTTCCAGCACATATGTATATAATGAAATGCATCCTATTCCATGGTATGAGAGTGCTGTTGACTATACATCGTATAGCAGTTCCCAATGTAATAAAGTTCTCTCCTTGAGTTACGGTTTGTGAACCATTTGGCAACCTTAATATATTGAGAGTTAAGGTAATGACAAATCTCCATCATCGGTGCCAGATGATGCACGGAATCCTCCTTACCTCACCTACCCGCACCAGGTGGCAATCTACCGTGCTGAGGCCACGTGATACCTTGGATAAAGTGCTAGGGTTTGCGCGCCAACTAATGAACGGTGTGGATGGTAAGATGAGATCCGAGGGTCCGGATCCATCCAAGGGTTTCCCGGAGGTTTATATGCCGCTAAGCTATTTTTTCGTTGTCCATTTGCACATGTTTTTCGGAGGTGAAAGCTGTTCAGCTCGGCGGTGACCCCTTAGCTGCAGCTATCAGTTCTGCAGCGCTCCATTCAGGTATCTTCATAACCATAGACCGCCGGCTACGGTACCCTTCCACGACTGATTGAGTTTTATAAGTAGCTTTCTTATTATTCCGCGTTCAATACCAGTTCATTAGTTCTGTTTACTCAAACTAATCCTCTGCTTTCACTGTGTTAGGGATTTGCTGCATCGTGTTAGGGATTTGCTACAAGTCCTTAGCTATTCAACAGAGAATAGACGGCCGCGGCTTCTCCAGGTATTTACCCACCATAACCTTAGCACGAATTGACTTTTCCGTTGAGTATTATGTAAAGTTGATTCTAATAGATGAAGGAGACCCTTACAGAGGTTTTTTCCTTAACTGCTTCAGGGTTATTCTCTTGTGCAAACCCTGGCTCGAAACGCGGTCGGCCTTTCTTGCCGGCACCTGCGTTCCCATGGTCTCTACTTTATGTTAAATGGTTGTTTGGGCTTCATGCCAAGTTGCTTGTATGTATTTATATGTTAAAAGGGCCACTGTCCCATGACTGGAACCTTTTCGACTCACGGCTCACAGGCCGTCATCTCCTTCTATCTTCTCATACTGTTTGAGAATGTTAACATTGAATCATAAGTTGATGTCTGTAATTTGGGAGAGAACGAGCCCTCAGGGTTCTTGATTAATGTACAATTTAATACTCACAGTGTTTTTCGGTTAATACAGAGTCATAAGTTTATCTATTGAATACGATTTGTATATTTAAATGCTTACAGTGCTTGGCATCAATCCCGTGTATTTTTATGCGCGTTGCATCATATCTCAGACACGTTGGAGCTCGATGGAGTCCACCGCTTGACAATGTTTTAATTAGGGTTTATTGTCACAGGCCTGTAACGGCTCGACGGTCTTTGTCTGTTAGAATAGCGGCCGCATGGCTGTCACCACTGTGGGATCTTTATCCGGGAACATCATGTTGCCCTATGGATATTAGTACCAACCCGCACTCTGAAGCAAATGCGTTCAGACGGTGGCATACAGTTGAGGGTTCATTTTTGTTTTCGAATGCAATGGCATGTAGTCTTTATTTAACATAAGAATGTATCCACTGTTCAGAGCTTAGATGTATAACCCTTCTGTGAATGAAACCCCTGTTTCAAGTTTATACTTATAATCTTTAGATGAATATAACCCCTGTTTTCAAGTAAATGGAATATGTATCCCTGGTATCGAGTGGATTAGATCTTCGGTTACAGCTTGGTTATATGTTATGATAATGGTACTTTCTCAGTTTCTTGTTCTTGTTATTTTTAGAATCGCACGGATTCATTGGTCTTCCGGATAATCCACTGTTATCGTTGTGCAGCGAGTTCTCCGCTGTTACACAGTTTGATGTGTACTTATTTCATGCATTTTCATTCACACAGTTACTATCTTCCAGAACTGGTATAATTTCTATGAATAAAGCACGTTCTCAGCTTTTATACAGATGCATGCATTAATTTCTATTCCATTAATAAGCATTGGTTCTCATACGCCTAACTTGCAATGTTTACGTTTATATCAGATAGTCTGTAAGCACTAATTTCTGCACTTATAACATGTATCAGTTCTCCTACATTCACTTGTAACGCTTACAGCGGATAGTCTCTATTTTCTTGCTTAATAGCTAGTACTAAAATGCTCTTCGTACTGGTTACTAACAGTGATTATACTTTTGCCTTTATAAGCAACAGAGAACTGGTTTTCATTTTCTCTTAAACTTTCCAATACACAGAATAAGGAAAACTAAATCTGGTGATCAGTTCGTACCTGGTTCGCCAGCTACAGAAGTTAATGCTCCAGACGTTCACCTGTAGTCATATAATTGCTCTTATCCTCCCAACCTTGAGATCCACTTCACACTGGATTCTCCCCCCGAGCAGTCTTGCAGGCCTACAGCCCTCAACAAGACACATGCACTCCTGTGCTGGGTTATCTGGTCTCTACCAGACTTAACCTCTTTCTCAGGTTATCTGGTCTCTACCAGACTTAACCTCTTTCTCTGTCTGCGCTCTCCTGGAATTCTTCTCTCTGCCTGTTCCCTCCCCCTGTTAGGGTGCTTGCTGATCCATTTAACCAATGCCAAGAATTAGTTGTAACTGATATGTAATTTAAAAATTACTTTTACGCAGGTTTGATTAACTGATTGGTAATTTAAAATTACCTTACGTGGGGTTAATCATAATAGGTATATCACATACTCCCCCCCTTAACAGGAACACCGTCCTCGGTGTTCATCTTTCGTTGGAACTTGATATTTTACTCATGGTATTACCATCTAATCCACACAAAATGTGATCCTTCTTCTTTGAAATCAAAGATTTCATTCCAAGAAAGGACGACAAATAAAATAGTAATGATAGTCTTAAGAAATATCATTAGTTATAAGCATCAATAGTCATAATCATTCGTAACTGCAAAAAATATGCAACTTCTAATCGCCACCACCTGGCCCTTATTCATTCATAATAAACAATTCTCTGTGTCTACTTACCATAACTTACCATCTTATGCTTGAAAATCATGAATACTTTCATGTAAGCCTGTTAATAGAGGTTGGACAATTCTTCAACCTTCCCTGATAAGTAGTTCCTGCAATATATGACTAACAAATTCAACCACATTAGTCACTATATTTTGAGTCAAATGAGACACTTTTGACTAGCAATCAATTGTGCAATGTTAGATGCTTTCTAAATCACAGTACTTTTACAAGTACTTAAAGAGCACTAACACTAATCATCAAATGATAAATCACTGCTCACGTGCACACTGAACGAATTCTTACTAAAGACATTCGTAAAATACTTCGAGAAGTATCAAAAGAGCACCTAGCCCTCTAATCATCAAAACAGTCAATCACTGTATTAAGCAAGAATTGTCTTAGCTCCCACTAAGATGTTCACAACATTAATAACACAATAAAGGAAATAAAATTCCATTTATTCTTTATTGAGCACTAAGCTCATTTCTTGTTAAATGTGCATAACATATTTTACACAACTATATGTAAAATTCATTTTTAACATGACATATAGCTGATTAGTTAATTCCTTTAGCCATGAGACCACAATGGACTAAAGAATTCCCAATCCATGGAAACTGGTTCTCACAACCAAATCGAGTCCTTTTCACATCCAAACAGTTTCTTTGATAAAGACCTTACCAGGTCTAACATAGAATCCCACTGGCCAACTAGCTCAAGAATTCTAAGGAGAGGAGATCTGGGCAGACAAGTACCATCAACCCTTCCGGGCAGGTAACTGCCATCAACCCAACTCCGGGCAGACAAGTACCATCAACCCCTCCGGGTAGGTAATTGCCATCAACCCAAGCACTTGCAGGTCCTACTCGACCGCAATTACACTGGTCTCGCCAGTAAACGCAGGTCCTACTCGATCGCAATCACATCGGTCTCGCCAGTAAACGCTATCTGATCCTAACCAGACGTAGCGTACACAGGAAATTCTTTCCTCTTGTGCCATCTGATCCCAACCAGACATAGCATGAATATTTTCTCTTTTAATACTCTTCCTCAAAGTCATTTACATAATGAACCATATGAACATTATCATTAGCACAACAAACATGCATGTATACCATGCATTTACACTTAACCCCAACATGGGTCCACAACACCAAGATTGATGGGAAACATATCCATCATACACGTTGTATGCATGCAAATTTTCCAAATAACATAATCCATGCATATCATATAACATCATTCTTTCTCATTTATAATTGCATTTCACATTGCAGCAATTTACGTGATGAGTTTTCTTGTTGCCATTAAGCTACCACTACTTAATCCCATCAGCAACGTTAGTTATAAATATGCATCAGTTAACACGTATTCCATTTCCAAGAATGTTCATGCATACAATATTGTCATGTATAAAAGCATATGCAAATACTCATTAATGTATAAATGTCAACAACAGTTGAATTAATAATCTAACCATCTCCAATTTTGCCATAGTCTGTGGTCTTACTCCAAATCGTTATTACTGGAGTATTATCTTACGTTTTATTATGGCTAACTTTGGTCATGCATCGTTAGTGTAATTAAACATAATTTCTCTAACATACAAGAACATATCTCTTATGTCACAATGACTAACCTTTGTGCATACTATTGCTTATCATATAAGCCCTTCTTTAATGTATGCAACACTTATTCCCTTCACTATAAGACTACCATCCCTTCACTATAAGACTACCATCATTTCATCCGACAAACCATATACCTCTTCCTTAAAGGAAGTCATTTTAATCCTCATTTCTCTATCTTCCGATGTGAGGATTTCTCAAGATTCCCTTTCAAGAAATTATTAAAGATATCTATCTTTCGGCATAAAACCAAGATACAAAACAAGGTTTACTTATCCTTTATGCATCAAAATCAAGCAATCAACACAACTCATCCAACACGACAATCTCTCCAAGAGATTATTATTTCAAGGAATCTAGCATGACCACTTTCTCTAAGTACACACAGATTCATAATTCCAAAGTCAAAATAGCTACCAATATGCAACATGTGTTCTCCTAACACAATTACTTTACTTTAATGCACATAGTTCTTTTCATGCAACAAGTAAGGATTTTGGTTCTTGTATGAATACTATTCTAATGTGTCTTTAAGGAAAGAACCTCTGTTTTTATTTCCAAGAAAAATTCTCATGCATCTTCATACATGAAGTATGCATACTCTTAGGAGGAGACTATATTCATGTATATATGTAATATATTCTTTCCTCAAGAATTTAGGGATGAATATCTATGTGCCTAGAAGCACATTCTTAGTTATCTTTTATCATGCATGTAATGCATAGTCATTTCACTAGAGCTTAGAACTAACTAGAATCATAATGCAACTAACACATATATGTATATATATACATATATTTTCCAAGAAGCTTTTATCAATAAAGATACCTATTTTAATTCAAGAAAACTTGACCACCCTCCATGCTATGTCCTCAGGACATTTATATGCCTCATCCTCTTCTCTCAAGAAGATACTTTAGCTACATTTAGCAAGGATTTTATTCCAAGAAAAACAACGAGAGACAAACATTTCTCTCACAAGACTCACATGTAGTCCGACTAGGAGGAACTACCTATTCTTTTTACTAAGAAGCATATAAAATAACCAATTCTTTTACTACAAGTATTATCGTAAGAAAACATATAAACAGTCAATCTTTAACTGCATGCCTTATCCCATTTTCTTTACCAAGAAAATCTATAAAGAACCATTCTTTTATTGCATGCATTCAAATACTTTCTCTACTAAGAAATCATATAAAACATTCATATGTGTTCTTCAAGAAAGTGAACAAGACACTTATCTTATCCTTGGATCAACATGCATAACTAACAAGTTAAACCACCCTTACCAAAAGCAATGGCTCTACTTTATGCAATTAGAAGCATAATCTCCTAAGTGTCGCACACACCAGAGTTACCACTTGATGCTAGATGCAACAACTATCATAACAACACTATGTGTCCATTTCAGAACAATGACTTCAAGGAAGCATTACGAAAATCATTAACATTAATACACTATAGTTATCATTTTCCAACTCCTTAAGCAT
The DNA here is from genome assembly GCA_031772625.1 of Pinus tabuliformis. Lineage (NCBI taxonomy): Eukaryota > Viridiplantae > Streptophyta > Pinopsida > Pinales > Pinaceae > Pinus > Pinus tabuliformis. The sequence continues at coordinate 845,317,563 of CM062818.1, read as the reverse complement.
GGTCAAGGGAATACTCACATGCACATCAAGCACTATCTAGTCATTTCCAGACTTAGAGTTTTCTGCAAGATTCTGATACCTAAGCTTGCTCTATCTGGTCATCACCAGGCTTAGCGATTTCTTTTCCCATCTCCGTCTGTCCCTACAGCACGGTCTTCTTCCTTCTCCTTGCTTTCTTTTCCTTTCGAAGCATCTATGGTTGGGGAAGGTAATTAGAGTTTTACCGACAACTGTGTTAACACAGGTAATCTATTTATGAGTAATTATCATATGTAATTATGAATGGATCCTAGAAACGTTACCCACTGAACATGCCTCTCCAATTAAGTTCATACTGGGATGCAACATGCCTAAGAAATCCATCATTCCCATGGTAGAGATAAATTCAACCATCATTAAGGCTCCATTGGTTTTTATCTCTCAACAAGTAATGATAAACACATACCATGCTAATGGATTTCACTTGATTAGAGGGTCTTCATCATTAAATCTATTAAGACATAAGCATATACTATTCATCATGCATTCTCATGGTGAATAAAATTAAGAACTCTTCTCGTGCACAACTGGACTATAGCACCGAGAGAGTAACAAAAAATAAAATCTTCATCAACCTTCACTTGGTTACGAACTGTAACAATCTTAGTTTAATTGAATTAATGCATATGAGTTCTATGGGTTAGTCACAGAACACTAACCAATCTCAACCACCAATCGTCTTCATGCATCTATGACAAGACTGATTCAAAAGTTAGTTATGACAATTAAGTCTCGCTGCTTGACTCATTGCATGTTTTCAACATCTAAAGGGGTTCTTCTAATGTCCTTTTTAACAATTTTTTTTTTCATCCTATTAAAGGATGTTCCCCTAAGTTTTGTTCATTGTAACTTCAATTTGTTCATTAAATACATCATTGTTATTGCCATATTTGCAAATCAAACTTGGTAGTTGATTGTCACTTTCATCAATGAGTGTTCAATATCGTGCTGCTTAAGTGTAATGAGTACTCAATATTGTTCTTCGGTGTGACAAAAGTTTCATTGTCTTTTATTCTCATCAGGAATTTAACGTTATGAACGTGAGTCACACCTAATGCCAAAAGTAGTGTACTTCCTAAATGAATGTGTGAATAATTAAACTCGTACCTGAGTTAATGCCTACTGATGGCGTACCTCAATATCCTTTCTGCTTACCAATTCCCAAAGGCGCCAGTACTGCAACCTTTGGCTCTGATACCACATTGTCACGATCTACCCAACATCTATATAAAAAAATTTAAACTGTATCATGGTTCCACTACTTTATAATCCATACATTCGGTTTCCAGCACATATGTATATAATGAAATGCATCCTCTTCCATGGTATGAGAGTGCTGCTGACTATACATCGTATAGCAGTTTCCAATGTAATAAAGTTCTCTCCTTGAGTTACGGTTTGTGAACCATTTGGCAACCTTAATATATTGAGGGTTAAGGTAATGACAAATCCCATCATCGGTGCCAGCTGATGCACGGAATCCTCCTTACCTCACCTACCCGCACCAGGTGGCAATCTACCGTGCTGAGGCCACGTGATACCTTGGATAAAGTGCTAGGGTTTGCGCGCCAACTAATGAACGGTGTGGATGGTAAGATGAGATCCGAGGGTCCGGATCCATCCAAGGGTTTCCCGGTGGTTTATATGCCGCTAAGCTATTTTTTCGTTGTCCATTTGCACATGTTCTCGGAGGTGAAAGCTGTTCAGCTCGGCGGTGACCCCTTTGCTGCAGCTATCAGTTCTGCAGCGCTCCATTCAGGTATCTTCATAACCACAGACCGCCGGCTACGGTACTCTTCCACTACTGATTGGGTTTTATAAGTAGCTTTCTTAGTATTCCGCGTTCAATACCAGTTCATTAGTTCTGTTACTCAAACTAATCCTCTGCTTTCACTGTGTTAGGGAATTGCTGCATCGTGTTAGGGATTTGCTACAAGTCCTAGCTATTCAACAGAGAATAGACGGCCGCGGCTTCTCCAGGTATTTACCCACCATAACTTTAGCACGAATTGGCTTTTCCGTTGAAGGGTGAGAGTTTTTCCTTGAGTATTATGTAGAGTTGATGCTAATAGATGAAGGAGACCCTTACAGAGGTTTTTTCCTTAACTGCTTCAGGGTTATTCTCTTGTGCAAACCCTGGCTCGAAACGCGGTCGGCCCTTTCTTGCCGGCACCTGCGTTCTCATGGTCTCTACTTTATGTGAAATGGTTGTTTGGGCTTCATGCCAAGTTGCTTGTATGTATTTATTTGTTAAATGGACCACTTTCCCATGACTGGAACCTTTTCGACTCACGGTTCACAGGCCGTCATCTCCTTCTATCTTCTCATACTGTTTGGGAATGTTAACATTGAATCATAAGTTGATGTCTGTAATTTGTAAGAGAACGAGCCCTCAGGGTTCTTGATTATTGTACAGTTTGATACTCACAGTGTTTTTCGGTTAATACAGAGTCATATGTTTTTCTATTGAATATGATTTGTATAATTAAATGCTTACAGTTCTTGGCATCAATCCCGTGTATTTTTATGCGCATTGCATCATATCTCAGACACGTTGGAGCTCGATGGAGTCCACCGCTTGACAATGTTTTGATTAGGGTTTATTGTCACAGTCCTGTAACGGCTCGACGGTCTTTGTCTGTTAGAACAGCGGCCGCATGGCTGTCACCACTGTGGGTTCTTTATCCGGGAACATCATGTTGCCCTATGGATATTAGTACCAACCCGCACTCTGAAGCAAATGCGTTCAGACGGTGGCATACAGTTGAGGGTTCATTTTTGTTTTCGAATGCAATGGCATGTAGTCTTTATTTAACATAAGAATGTATCCACTGTTCAGAGCTTAGATGTATAACCCTTCTGTGAATGAAACCCCTGTTTCAAGTTTATACTTATAATCTTTAGATGAATATAACCCCTGGTAACGAGTGGATTAGATCTTCGGTTACAGCTTGGTTATATGTTATGATAATGGTACTTTCTCAGTTTCTTGTTCTTGTTATTTTAGAATCGCACGGATTCATTGGTCTTCCGGATAATCCACTGTTATCGTTGTGCAGCGAGTTCTCCGCTGTTACACAGTTTGATGTGTACTTATTTCATGCATTTTCATTCACACAGTTACTATCTTCCAGAACTGGTATAATTTCTATGAATAAAGCACGTTCTCAGCTTTTATACAGATGCATGCATTAATTTCTATTCCATTAATAAGCATTGGTTCTCATACGCCTAACTTGCAATGTTTACGTTTATATCAGATAGTCTGTAAGCACTAATTTCTGCACTTATAACATGTATCAGTTCTCCTACATTCACTTGTAACGCTTACAGCGGATAATCTCTATTTTCTTGCTTAATAGCTAGTACTAAAATGCTCTTCGTACTGGTTACTAACAGTAATTATACTTTTGCCTTTATAAGCAACAGAGAACTGGTTTTCATTTTCTCTTAAACTTTCCAATACACAGAATAAGGAAAACTAAATCTGGTGATCAGTTCGTACCTGGTTCGCCAGCTACAGAAGTTAATGCTCCAGACGTTCACCTGTAGTCATATAATTGCTCTTATCCTCCCAACCTTGAGATCCACTTCACACTGGATTCTCCCCCCGAGCAGTCTTGCAGGCCTACAGCCCTCAACAAGACACATGCACTCCTGTGCTGGGTTATCTGGTCTCTACCAGACTTAACCTCTTTCTCAGGTTATCTGGTCTCTACCAGACTTAACCTCTTTCTCTGTCTGCGCTCTCCTGGAATTCTTCTCTCTGCCTGTTCCCTCCCCTGTTAGGGTGCTTGCTGATCCATTTAACCAATGCCAAGAATTAGTTGTAACTGATATGTAATTTAAAAATTACTTTTACGCAGGTTTGATTAACTGATTGGTAATTTAAAATTACCTTACGTGGGGTTAATCATAATAGGTATATCACAATTCTATATAAAAAAAAATCACCTACATAAAGTTACACATGCATAAAATAGTTATTATATAATACCTGTAAAAAATAGTTATAATATTGTTATAACAAATTATTCTATTTTAAAATTACACCTACTGCAAATAAATATAGGATTCTATTATAAAAATAAAAAATAAAAAAAAATCACCTGTATAAAGTTACACATGCGTAAAATAGTTATTATATAATACTCGTAAAAAAAATAGCTATAATATTGCTATATCAAATTATTTTTATTTTTATGTGATTGTTATAAGAATTGGTTAAGGGAGGACTTGGAGTATGTCTTAAAATTATTTTTACTTGGTTAAGAACTTGTCTTCTTTGGACATAAGGAAGCTAACAACCCAAGACTCAGAGGCATTTGGGAGGAGTGAAAGAGGTTAACGACGAGTGAAAACCGTTAAGGCATCTAGCAGGAGTGAAAGACATTAACAACTAGTGAAAGGCGTTAACGACCCAAGACCTAGAGGCATCTGGCAAGAGTGAAACACATTAACGACTAGTGAAAGACGTTAACGACCCAAGACCTAGAGACATCTGGCAAGAGTGAAAGACGTTAACGACCCAAGACCCAGAGGCATCTGACAGGTGTGAAAGCTTACCATAGCAAGTTATTCCAGGTGGGGTGGTTTTCCTTGAATAATGATGACTATGTGATTTTCCTTGAATAATAGTGACGAGTCAACCTGCACCCAAAAATAATTGCCCTCACTATTGGTTTGACAACTAAATTATGATAAATTTTCCTACATTTAAAAAAATCTACTCACAAAAAAAATCACTAACTATTAAATAAATCAATTCCCTACCAAAAAAATACATTACTCAATATAAAATTTTAAAAATGGTTCTTCCAACGATCAATATAATCTATTTATGATGTGTATTATATATTTATTATATTTAAATTCTAAAATATAAAAGTAACACACACAAAACGGGAATCAATAGTAAAAAATACGCACTCAAAATATTTATTTATTTAAACTGAGAAATCTATATAAAAATTATTTGTATTATTCAATGTGATTGAGAGTTTTAAATCACGTGTACAAAACAAAAGTCAATATTTCACAAATACACACGTTCATGAAATACAATATTCCCAATATAATATTTATTTTTTTATGATTTTAAAATATTTTCTCTTTTGCCTCTCGTTATCATGCAATCTTAATCCTTATCCATATTATTATTTTCACATTTAGAATCAAATTATAAATTTAAAGTATTGAGTTATTGCACTATCCACTTCTCCATAGATTCTATTAAAATCAAGAAAGTCATAATAATCTAAGAATATCAACACTTTCAAGTAATGTGTCATTTCGGAGAGGGCCCTATATTTTTGGAAAGTATTATTGGTTGAAAATGATGTATATACTTTAATTAATCTTGAGGGAAAAAGGTTATGAGGAATTTTATTTTTTTTAATTTTAAGGAAAAAAATGTATATTTGTGAAGAGATGAATAGATCTATTATTTGTTAGGGTTTTTTTTCTTGTGAATTTTTTTTTTTTTAAATAGTTATTATAGTCATTTATTTTTGCTATTTTGTTTTTTATACTATTCAATTTCATATTCAATTAAATCTTAAAAAATAAATTATAATAGGGAGAATAGTTGTTAGTTTACTCAATATTAATAAGAAAACGAAAAACAAATTTGTGATATTTAAGGAAAAAAATGTTAATATTAACAAATAAAATAATTAGAAATGGAATGTTATCGAGTCTTTTTTCATCTTATTTTTAATTTAGAAATTGTTGTGGTGCCCACATGTATTTCTAGCATTTTTGGATAGAGATTCAACTTAATATTTAATTCCCTGAGAATATGAGTAAAATATGTCCACTCAAATGTATCTAGAGCATCTCAAATGTCCAATTGGAGATGTTCTCTATGATTATTTTTTTACCACTTTATAATTATCTTGGAGTCTCAAATATGTCCACTCAAATGTACCTAGAGCCAAGAGTAGATATTGCACGGAGATGTTCTCTATGATTTTTTTTACCACTTTATAACTATATTGGAGTCTCCGAGTACTTGGATCTTTGTGATGTTTTTCATCAAAGTAGTGTACAAAATAGTACAGAGGGCTATGAACTCTTACCTGGTATTTGTACCAAGGCCTAGAGTGTTAGAAACCAAGACAATACTGAGAGGGGGGATGAATCAGTATTTTGACAATTTAAAACTTTCTTTCAAAAAATAAAGAATACTTAGCACTGACAATCATAATAAATAGCACATCATACTCATAAATCAGGAGACAAGATATAACGTGGAAACCCAATTGGGAAAACCACCAATTTTTTTGTATTATGATGCAATCTTTAAGCTACAACTTGTATTACATCAATCTGGTAGGCTCCAACCTACTTGAAGGATTCAACCCTCAATCTGCTGCAAGCTCCAACTTGTTCGTTTCTTAGGCACTGACCTAAAGAAATCTCCTACTCCCCAATTTATCAGCTGCTACTGAAAGTAAACTCTAACTCCCTATCTTGCAAGCACCAACTTACACATCCTTCTTGATCTATCTTTCATATAATTTTCAAACTTAGATCATGAAGGATTTCCTTGATAAAATAATTCTCTTTTTGTCTCACACCTTTGATTCCAATCAATTGCTCATTACATCCACTAATGCATTCACATACACCAACCACCTCAGACACCAATTCCATTTCACCTTGATCACCAATGTATTCTCTGGTACAGTATCACCATAGAAACACCTTCGACATTGATACAATACACTTCTCTAATCTCTTATCCATTCCATATCTTGTCAATACAATCCTACTTATAAATAATATGAGGTTATATTTTTAGGATTAAAACTTTAGTTAACTTCAACTTTTAATTTGCATTTAACTGATGGCTTGACCTTTTTTCTTCTTGTTTTCCACTTCTGTTAAGTCATCTTGATGTGTTCAAATAGTCTTCAATCTCTATTCTCTTGTCCTGGGAATAAATATTGAGTTTAACTGCTAATTTTGAGAATTCTAGAATGTTACAGGTTTTAGCGAAACGTTAGTTAGCTGCCAAATTTGCCAAAAACTGCCAAATATGGCATATAATGCCAAATATGCATGGATATCAAACTAGGGCTTAATCAAGATTGTGGAGCAGTTGGTTATACAATGCCTGGAGCACCTTTTGTTTCAAGATTTTATATTGACGAATGCTCGAAAGCCCAATCATATGCCACAAACATCGCTTTTATGTACCATGGGCTTAATACCTTCAATCAAGACTATAGATCAGGTAACACTCATGCCCTTTGATATATGCCCACAATTGCTTTGTATTAAGATCAAAGGCTCAAGTACTTCATACTTAGTTGGGATTCTCTTTTTATACTGGGGGCTTAAGCTCTTAACACTTTTTTATGCCTCAAGGGCTCAAACGCTAAACTCATGGCGTAATGGCCCAAAGTGATTAAACAGCCATAGCTCACCACTTCTCATTAACACCAAAAATGTGGCCCTAGTGTTTTTCCCCATGTATTGATGATTTTTCAATCGACAGAAAATTTTTTGTCTTGGCCTCATCCATCATCCATTGCCTCTGTGTGCCATTTACAAAACCATCGAGGCTAGAAATGTCATCCCTATGTCACCTTCTACCACATGTCACTCTATGAGGGGTCCATGTATCCTCAACATTTAGTCAACCTGGGCACATGAAAATGTTGAATTTGCATGCCACATGTCACTGTCCTAGACTTCCACCTCATCTCGAGTTGACCTCATGCTAACATTAACATGACACCATGGCTATCATCTATTCTTCCATGTTATCTTTGTTAGCCACTGAGGTTGCACCATGCGTCTTCTCATTTATCCACATGTCTTTCAACAATTGGTCCACATTATCTCTATCATTCATCATAATAACACCATGTTTCCTCGTGCCATGTCATTTTTGTGAGGGGGTCATGGACTTGTGTTTTTTGTAAAAATCCCTTTATAAAATTTTAAGTCCAAGGTCTAAGACTTGACATTAAATGTAGGCGACATGTAAGTCTTTGTCTCAGTCTTGGGACCTCGGCTCATTGTCATAATGCACTGACATTAAAAGGGTTGATATGTGAATATGGGTTTGGTAGTTAACGGGAACAGGTTCTTGTGTTGGTATTGGGGTCTCAGGACTTCAAACACGAGTGCCATTTGAAAAGGGGCAAGAGGAGAATGTTTCATGCAACTAAAGGGGATTTGTATCGTCTTGGTCTTGGGACCTCAGTGCCTCCAACACATTGCACCATTTGAAAAAGAGTCAAGACGTAAAATTTTGTGTGGCACTTAACAAGGATGTTTATGTTTACCTTGAGGCCCAGAACCATGCAATGTTTACCCTTTCACCTATAAACTTTGACTAGGAATAAATCCTAAACCTGGAGGTCTTTTTCATAATGCATACACCATTAGAAATGTCTTTCCAGGGCCTATCCATCTGAGCACTTTGTAGAATAAAATCAAGATTTTGTACTTAAAATGGATCTAAATATTAGATTGCTTAATCACCTTTAACATCAATCATAATGCACCTTGATGCCACCCATCACCTTTAACATCAATCATAATGCACCTTGATGCCACCCATCACCTTTGACATCAATGACAACACATTTATAACAGTATTCCCCTTTGGTATTGATGGAAACACCAAAAACATTGTTATCAACCACAAAGTAAAACAATGTCACACAACATAAACTTGAGCATGGAAACACTTGTTAATTGAGGATGCTCCCCTATGGTCATTCTTCCTTAATTTGCATAAGCTACAACTAATCACCTACAAGCCAAACATATTAGTAAAAACATTATATGCCAAGTTTGGCCTCATCATTCCACATTTTCTGCACTGTGTGTTCACCTCTCCAATGTTTGATAATTCTACCCCTTTGACATCAATGGAAAAGTAGCTCCACCTGGAACTAATATACCCCTATATTTTTTTTGTGGACCTAGTAGCTCCCTTTTGATGTGTTGAATGCTAGATTGATATGAAAAACTTCCTTCCATTCCCTTGGAGAAGATTCAGTTGAGGGAGGAAAGAGTGATTAGTCCCAATAATTTCCTTAAGTATTCAAAGGGTTCTCTCACAAGAGGCTTAGTGAAAACATCATCTAACTATCCATTTGTTGGTTGATACTCCAATTTTACAACCTAATTTGCAACTTGTTCTTGGAGAAAATAATGTTTTATTGGAATATGTTTTATCTTGAAATGTAAAATAGGGTTTTTGGATATTTTGATTGCACTTGTGTTATAACAGATGATTGGAATGGGGTCTGCATAGACCACATGCCCGTCTTGTAAATTTTGCTTCATACAAAATATCTAAGTGAAACAAGAAGCTATTTCCATATACTTTGCTTCAACATATGAGAGAGAAATGGAGGTTTTCTTCTTGCTTAACCATGACACAATACACTCACCAATAAATAAAGCACCACAACTTGTTTTATTTTTTTCATCTACAACACCTGCCTAATCTGCATCAGTAAAAGTTGTTAGTGAATATTATTTACCTTTGGATACCACAGACCATAGTCCATACTAGCTTTCAAGTATCTGAGAATCATTTTTTTTGCAAGAAGATGACTTTATTTAGGGGTTACTTGAAATATACCAACCACACAAACAACTCGCATAAAATCTAGTCTGGAAGTTGTTAAATACAAAATACTACCAATGAGTGACTTGTACAAAGTCTAATGCTCTTAAGGGGACTCATCATCTTTGTTGAGTTTGCAACCTATGACCACTGGGGTGCTAACTAGTGAACATTCTTCCATGCCAAATTTCTTTAGTACTTATTTGAGATACTTGCTTTGTGAGATTAATACTCCTTTAGAGGATTGTGTAATATGAAAACCAAGGAAATAAGAAAGTTCTCGAAGCATAAACATATCAAACTCAGACTTCGTATCAGTTGCAAACTGTTGTTTAAGTTTATATGTATCATTAGAAAAAATTATATCATCAGCATAAACAACAACAACTAACAATTTATCATTTTTAGTTTTGATGTATAGGTTGTTGGTTGTTGCACCTTTTTAAATGTACAGTGATGCATATAATTATCCATCCTTGAATACCAAGCCCTGGGTACATATTTAAGGCCATACAAAGACTTTTTCAACCTTGAATAATCAACATCTTTTAGGATGCTCAATGTATAATTCCTCTTGTAGCTCGCCATTTAAAGAGGCAGATTTGATATCCATTTGGTGCTTTTTGAATTTCTTGTAACTAGAAAAAGCCAAGAACATTCTAATTGCCTCTAATCTTACAATAGGATCAAATGTATCATGAAAGTCCAAACCTTCAACTTGTGCATATCCTTTTCAAACTAATATTTCCTTGTTTCTTACCACTTCTCCATTTTCATTCAACTTGTTCTCAAATACCCACTTTGTGCCAATGATTTTCTTATCTGTTGGTCTTGGAACTAGTTCCCAAGTCTGGTTCTTTTCAATATGATCAAGCTCTTCGTTCATAGCCTTTACCCAATTGTCATCTTGGTGGGCCTAAGAAAAATCCTTTGGTTCTACAATGGAAAACAAGGCTACATGTGCTTGAGTAGGTGGATTCATTAGTCTTCTTCTTGTTTGAACACCTGCATGCAATTCACCTACAATTTGATCAGTTGGGTAATGTTTTTGCACAAACCTTGAAGGATATTTTTGTTGAGGTATTTTTGGTTCTTCAATGACTTCATTCGCAACTAGTTCATAATCATATTCATCATGGTTGAGTTGGTCATTAGAACTGATGTTTGTTAGTTGTTTATCTTCAAAGTAAGTGTGCTCATCAATTTTGACATCAATACAATCAAATATCCTTCTTGAGTTCTTGTTGTAGCATTTGTATCCTTTTCTATTATGCGGATACTCAAGAAAAATACCTTCATCATCTCTTGCATCGAACTTTCCAAGCTTATCATCATTGTTCTTGACGCAGCACTTGCTCCCAAATACTCTAAAATGCTTGGTTGTAGTTGGTCTTTCATACCATAGCTCATATGGGGTTTTATCACTATTTATTTTTAAGTGTACTTTGTTCAAAATTACAAATGTTGTCTGTATTGGATTAACTTGAAATCTCTATGGTATGCTTCTTTCACCCATCATATCTCTAGTTAGTCGTTGGGTAGACTTGTTGACTCTTTGCTACATTTTGTTGTGGGGTCTCAAGAATTGTAAATTGACTCTTAATGTCTTTCTTCTTACAGTAATCATCAAATTCCTCAAATGTGAACTCCCCACCATTGTATGATCTTATGGTCTTTATTTTACAGTTAGTCTTATTTTCAACCATTGCTTTAAAAATCTGAGCTTTTCAAAAGCTTTTGATTTCTCTGTTAAAAATGTAACCCAAATCAGCCTACTATAATCATCAATGATTAGCATGAAGTATAGCTAACCTGTAGGTGTCTGCATTCTTAAAGGCCCACAAAGATCCATATGTACCAACTACAACACCCTACTTGCTATATTTTCCTTGGATTTGAAAGGCACACGTGCCTTTTTGTCAATATAGCATTATTTGCAAATAGTATTTTCATGCATACCATATCTTCAACAGATCCCTGATAGTGTTCCTTTTACCCAACTTCACAATATATTCCAAATTTAAATGACCGAGTCTATGATGCCACAACCAGCTCTCATAAACCCTAGTCAAGAAACATTTCCTTCAAAATGTAGACACTCTTGTTTGTTCTAACAACCTCATCCATTGCTTCACCTATATCAACAGTCTAGATTTGACACCTTTTAGATCTAAATATCACATCATAACCATGATCGCAAATCTAAGAAACACATAATAAATTATGCTTTAATCCTCAACAAATAATACATCCTTTGCCTTAGCTCTACCCTTTACCAGATTGCAGTTCCTTTTCCATTATCTTTCTAGGGGTATCATTCCAAAAGTAAGATTTCCTTTGGTAACTTATTTCATTGAAAGAAATTTGTCTTTATCCCCTATCATGTGCTTTGAATAGCCACTATCTACATACCAATGGTTCTTATTTTGAGCATATAAAACAAGGTCATTATTTTCTTCTTTCTGCTTTAGTTTCCACACCTTGGGTTGTTGGATTAATTGCTTGGTCTTAGGAAATGGTTTATTATTTTTTAGTCTGCAAGCAACTGCTTTATGCCCATAATTTTGAAAAATATAACATTGTATCACATTTTCCATTGGAGGAAACAAATTGTTGGGACTAGGTTTATTTCTCCTTTGTATACAAATTGATTATTAGATTGATAAATTCTTCTCTATGGTCTTCTTTATCTAATTTTGAACTTTATGACTGTAGTTAGTATAGGTAAAACAATAGCCTAGAAAAATGTCCTTTTACCTAGGAGTTAATCGATATTTTAGACTTGGTTGGGATGTTCTCTAAGGTAATCGTGCTTGTATGAGGCTCAAATTTCTCTAGTATATAATTCAATTTGTCTTTTTTGCATTGTTAATATTTTGTTGAATTTTATTGTTGCAAACCAATGTGCCCTTTTTGTCTTATAGTTGTTGATGGGACTACATGTTGCCTTTTTCTCTCTGTTGTTGCATTGGATTTTCCGAAGCTACTATGCTAGCTAATTTCCTCGTAACTAAGAGTTAACAGATTTTTTAGACTTGGTTGAGTCGTTCTCTAAGGCAATCATGCTTATCTAAGGCTCAAATTTCTTTGGTATAGAATTTGATTTGTCTTTTTTGCATTGTTAATATTTTGTTGATTTTTATTGTTGCAAATTTGTGCACCCTTTTTGTCTTGTAGTTGTTGATGGCACTATGCATTGCCTTTTTCTCTCTGTTGTTGCATTGGATTTGCCGAGACTACTATGTTGGCTGATTTTTTCATGGCTTCAACAAAGTTCATAAATTTCATTCCCCTCTTGTTTGTTAATGAACTTGACTCAACTTCATATCCCAAGCCTTTTTTCACATGTGAGGGTATTTGGACATTAAGAATCTCATTTAGAATTTAAATCCCTTTGGCAAAATTCTAATTTAAGTTCAATAGGGTTTTGGTCTTCTCAAGCTCTTTTCTCAAAGCCACAATCTCCTCTTCAAGCTTCTAACATGCTTGACTCTTCTCTTTGAGCTTCTCATTGAAAGTATATTAGGTCTTCTTAGCTTCTTCGATTTCAAGGAGAAGAGGTTCTATAGCTTCAACATTATTCTGGGACAATAATTTATCTCTCAAACTTTGAATCTCCTCAAGAGCGTTGATCAACTGACCTTCTCAGTCAACTTCACCTTCTTCTTTTTTAGATTCAACATGGTTTTCTTCTTTGGTTTCAATCACCATAAGCATAAACCCTTTTGATATTTAATGAGCTATTTCCTCCTTTGAATATTGGATGTATTCACTTTCAAAGGATTTGATATCTTGAGTGTAAAATATCTTCCTTTTATCCTTTTCTCCTTTTGAAACTTTCTATATTTATTCTTTGGTTCATGCTCATTCTTCTTCGTATCTAGACACTTAGAAGTAGAGTGACCTACTTTATCATATTTGAATCACTTAAAAGGTATCTTACATTTATACTTTCCTTAGCCTCTCTTGAGACTTCTCGTGAATTTTTCCTCCTCTTCATCTTATTCACAACATGAGTAATCATGTTCTTCCTTGGATGTCTTATCTTCTTTGAAGGTTTCATCCCTTGCTATAGATTTTCCTTTTGACATCCTCATCTAATAGGAAGTAAGAGTACCAAGAAATTGATCCATTGTAAGAGAGTTGAGATTTTTCATCTCTTTAATGGCTGAAACTTTTGGATTACATCTCTCAAGAAGAGACCTCGATACCTTTTGGACTAGTACTAGTTCCTTTTGATCTTCATCAAGACCTCTTAATATATTGACAACTTCATAAACTCTAAGGAAAAAAATTTCAATTTCTTCATCATCATGCATCTTCAAAGATTCAAATTACATTCTAAAGCCTTGGAGTTTAGCTTTCTTTACCTTGTGGTCACCTTCATAGAAACTTCTCATCTTGTCCCATATTTCCTTTGCAGTAGGGAAAGCCATGACCTTGACTAATTCTAATTCAGGCAAACTAGCAATTATGATCTCTAGTAATTATAAATGGAGGCTTCTCATAACCATATTGAACATTCTCTGAAACATCTACACCAAGAGATTGAATAAAATTCTTCATCCTTACATTCCAAAGGGTATAGCTCGTTCCATTGAACATAACTACCTTGTTGGTGTGTCCTCCTTCTTAGTTTTCCATTGTCCATGATCTTTCTTCCAACTATTAAACTAATCCTGAAGTGACCTCACTCTAATACCAATTGTTAGAAAATACGATAATATTGAGGGTGGGGGAATCAGTATTGTGATAATTTAAAATTTTCTGTCACAAAATAAAAAATACTAAACACCAACAATCATAATCAATAGCACATCATACTCATAAATCAGGACATATGATATAACATGGAAACCCAACTAGAAAAACCACCAATGTTTTTTATTATGATTCCATCTTTAAGCTACAACTTGTATTACATCAATATGGTAGGATCCAACCTACTTGAAGGTTTCAACCCTCAATCTGTGGCAAGATCCAACTTCTTGTTTTCTTGGGAACCAACTTGAAGGAAGCTCCTACTCCTCAATTTATTAGCCACTATTGAAAGCTCCAATTCCCTATTTTTCAACCCCAAAATTACACAATCATCTTGATTTATTTTTTGTATAATTTTCAAACTCAGATCATGAAGGATTTCCCTGATAAAATATTTATCTTTCTCTCTCACACACCTTTAATTCCAATCAATTACTCAATTGCATCTTCCAATGCATTCATATACACCAACCACCTTAGACAACAAATCCAATTCATCTTGAACACCAATGCATCCTCTGCTATAGAATTACCATAGAAACGCCTTCAACATTGATACAATATGATTCTCAAATCTCTTATCCATTCCATATCTTGTTAATACAATCCTGCTTATGAATAATATGAGATGATATTTTAGGATTCAAATTTTAGTTAACTTCAACTTTTAAGTTGTTAATTGATGGCTTGATCTTTTCTTCTTCGTATTTTCCAATAATGTTAAGTCATCTTGACATTTTCAAATAGTATTCAATATTTTTTCTACTATTTTGCAATGAAATCATGAGTTTAACTGTTGATTTTGAAAATTCTTGAATGTTACAGTTTTTAGCAGAAGTTTTAATTGTATCTCCAACTTTAGTTAGCTACCAAATTTAGCGAAAACTGCCAAATGTGCATGGAACCAAACTAGGGCTTAATTAATATTGTAAATAGATTGGTTATATAGTGCCTGAAGCACCTTTTGTATCGAGAATGTATATTGGAAAATTCCTGAAGGCCCAATCAAATGCCACAACCCTCTCTTTTATGTACCACGAGCTTAATGCCTTCAATCAAGACTATATATTGGGAAACGCCCACGCCCTTATATATATTCCCGTAGTCTCTTTGTATTAATCCCAAGGGCTCAAGAACTTCACAACTCAGTTGGATTCTCTTTTTATACCCAAGGATTCATCTCTTAACACTTTGTTATGCTCGAAGGGCTCAGACACTAAACTCACGGCCAAATGGTCCAAAGTGCTTAAACAATTACAGCTAACCACTTCTCATTAACACTAAAAATATGGACTTGGCACTTTTCCCCATGTATTGATGAATCATTAAACAATGGAAAACTTTTTGTCTCATCCTTTTCCATCTGTCATTTCCTTTGTGTGCCATTTCCAAAACCATTAAGGTTAGAAACATCATCCCTATGTCACTCGTTTCCATGTGTTTCTCTAAGAGGGGTCCATGTGTCATCAATATTTGGCCCACTTAGGCACCTAAAAATTCCAAATATGCATGCCACATGTCACTATCCTGGACTGCCACAGCATCTAGGGCTGACATCATGTTAATGTCATTATGCCATCGTTGCTACCATTTTTTCTTCCATGTCATCTTTGTCAACCACTCAAGTCACACTGTGTGTCTTCTCATTGATCCACCTGTCTTTCAGTGATTGGTCCATGTTGTCTCTATCATCCAACATAATCGTGACATGTGTCCTTGTGCCATGTCATCTATGTGAGGGGCTCTTGGACTTATGTTTTTCTTAAAAGTCCCTTTGTAAAATTTTAAGGTCGAGGTCCATGACTTGGAGTTAAATGAAGTTGATGTGTAAGTCTCCATCTTAGTCTTGATACCTCAACTCATTAGCATAATGCATTGATATTAAATGAGATGAGACATGAATATGGGTGTGACAGTTAACAAGAATATGTTCCTATCTTGATCTTGGGGTCTCGGGACTTCAAACATGAGTACCATTTAAAAAAGGGTTAGATAGGAATGTTTCATGGAAACTAAGGGGGATTATTCCCATCTCATCCTCAAGGCCTAAGTGCTTCCAACACACTACATCATTTGGAAAAGGGATGACACATAAAATGTTGCACGGAAGTTGACAAGGATGTCTCTATCTTTTAGGGAACCTTGAGGCCCAAAACCCTGTGTTGTTGACCCTTTCACCTATAAAATTTGATTAGCCATAACTCCTAATACTAGAGGTCTTTTTCAAGATGCCATACACCATTGGAAACATCTTTCCAAGGCTTATCCATTTGAGAAATTTTCATTAGCAATTTATTATATATTTTATACTTAAAATGGCTCCAAATTTAGGCTTATTAACCACCTTCATCATTAAGGAAAATGCTCCCTGATGCCATCCAACACATTTGACATCAATGACAACACATTTCTAACATTGAGAGTATCAAACCCATAAGAATTGTGATTGTTTGAGGTGTGATATTTCTCCAATAACACAATATTGAGGATTTCACTAACAAACTGTCAAAATATCCCCATGGGATTCCTGCGTCCAAAGGGGGCATCACTGGGATTCTTTCTTTTATCTAGTTTGGATCACTTTTGAAGTCCCCATAGAATCCAAATATTATACTAGCAATGATATTAGCTGGAATATCCTGAGATTTAAAAATAATTGAATTCTTGGCCCACCAAATGTTTAAAATGAGAATGCATGAGAAACCTTTGAAAGCAGCGCATGAATGAACCTCTTTCCAGAACTTGTAGCAATCCAATAGAGTAGCTTGAGTCTATTTTTTATGAAAATCAGAGGAATAAACCTTCCCAATAAATTACACTGCATAATCAAAACATATAAATCAGTGAATGATAGACTCATCTAATAATTTGAATATAGGGCATCTATTTGGTCCAACCCATCCCCATTTTAGACCATTGTCCCAAGTGAGTAATTTATTATTCATAGTCATCTAGAAGGAGATTTTGAATTTTATAGGAGCATGTAGTTTCCATTAAGGGCTCCACCACCATCTAGGAGCTTTAGAGAATATGACTTTAACATAGGTGGAATAACCGAGTTTGACAGTGAATTGTTTATTGTGAATGGTTTTGTCCATATCAGATCATCAAAAATGTCCTCTTTCAACCTAATAAAATTAGAGTTGAGTAATCCAACAAAGAAGTCCCATTCATAAGCTTCATGTCTAGATAGACCAATATCGTTGAATATTTTCCACCTTGATCAGCCCCATAATTATGGAGATTATACGTTAACATATGCTATGTAAATTCCAACCAATTGTATTTGGTTTAGGAGGGCATGAGATAGACTGAAATAATTATCAACTTTAAGCTAGGGATCTTGGCCCAACTTAACTTTTGTTCCTTTCCCAACATGCTAAGCAGTCTAGGAATTGATCAACAGAAAAATCAAGACTAGGGAATTCCAGACAATGGATGATTTTGTAGAATTTTGAGAATGATGAAACTAGTAATTGAATGAAATAGTTGAGAGATATTTTGAGGTCATGATCCCACCCTAAAGGAGGAGTGTGTGTGTGTATATATATATATATATATATATATATATATATATAAACTCCTCCCTTGGAGATAGATGTTTTATGCACTCTATTACTTATTTAAAACCATGTGGTTATATAAATAATAAATTTGTTCACCAAGTAAATTTAAATTCAATTGGAGGGGTTTTATAGGATAGAAATCTAGAAGGCGATGTATGGAGGAAGAAATTGTTGATATTTTTAGAGCACTACAAGGAAGAGGCCTTCTAGTGGAGGTTTTTGTGGCAGCCCCTATAAAAATAGCCTAAAAATATGTTTGTAGCAGAGGTGGGTGGGAAGATGTTTTAGAGGATGTTTTTTGGACGGTGTGTCTAAAATATATAAACACACGGTGCTGCATATAACATGGTGCATCGTAGAAAAAATATTTTTATAAAATAAAAAAGACACGATGCACTAAATAACACAAAGCATCGATGCTTTCATAGTCGACAACATTGATATCCTTCATATAGTAAAACATCCCAATGCATACCTGTAAGGAGCATCATTGTAGTTTTAAATTTCAACAAAATGTGGTACTCTTTTCCAACTATGCCCCGATGCAGTAAAAACATATTGGTGCGGTACCAGTATATAAATGCCTCAGGGCATCTCAATAAATGCATGCAATATTTTTTAATTAAAAAAAAAACATGATTCTTTTTTACAGATCCCGCACCGGTGCGGTTAGAGAAACACACCAAAGGAGGGTTAAATACAAAAACCCTCCCAACCACAATTTCTCATTTTTACCATCTACAATGCCAGAGAGCTCTAGAGCACCGATATCACTATTTCTATATGCAATCGCCCTAACATTGATGCTTCTCTTTCTCACCATCCTTCCATATTGTGCTCATTGTCTGAGTTTCCAATTTTTTCAAACTATGCTAGAATTTGTTTTTTCCATTACATGTCTGAAATGCCTCCTCGATGAAAAAATGTCTGGGTAATGTCTATGTTCCTTTGTAATTTAATTTTTTAGTGGATTAGAATTGTAAATTAGTTTAATTTTCATATTCTTTTTAAAAGGAAAAAATTTCACCACGCGGCAAACTCAATATGTTCAGTTCGCA
Source organism: Pinus tabuliformis (assembly GCA_031772625.1). NCBI lineage: Eukaryota > Viridiplantae > Streptophyta > Pinopsida > Pinales > Pinaceae > Pinus > Pinus tabuliformis. Next base: position 845,298,541 of record CM062818.1, on the reverse strand, counting down.
CTAATAGTGGTGCACCCTATAAATTTACAAGGTGCACTGCATTTCGGTGTATGAACATAACACATCGTCGTTGTTATGGTGTGTTTTGTAAATTAAAACACATCGGGAAAGATGTGATAGATTTTACATCGATGTATCACACTTGGTGCGTTTATATTTACCAAACACACCACAAAAATTAATATTTAAAAATATAGCTTTAGCTCAGTGCATTCGATAACTTGAACGTATCATACTGGTGTGAAATGGTTATCTGTGTGCACTGGTGCACAAGCACTATGTCGCACCACATTTACAAATTAAATTTGTGAACCAACAACAGTGGGTCATCATTATGTGCACACTGATACCGGTGCCGTTATAGTTGAAAGCGCACCGACGTCGTTGCATTACTATGTTTTGAGCACACCGATGATTTTTTTTAATTGAAAGTATGCTTCCATATTTATAAATACATGTTTCATTTAATAAAAATAAATTGTATCCTTTGTATGAGGCTAATGTATTTTATATTTCAATCATGTCACAGAGATGTCAGTAGAGGGAGCACCAACAAGAGCAGGAGCATGAGCAAAAGGAAGACCCATACAATTTGGTTTGAACATGGCAGGCTAGAGAGAGGGAGAGGGATTCATACCCTCACCCTATTATTGCAGCTACCAGAGAACTCTTGAGGAATGTAGGTGTCCTCGAGTACTATGAGGAGGCTATATTTGAAGGTGCACTCTCTCCTATTGGCGCATCTGATTCGCCGATGGATTGTCTAAGAGCAGGTTTTCTGTGTTGGTCCTAGGGCATGTTATAGACCCACTGAGGAGGATATATACTTTATCACAGACCTATCTAGGAGAGGGAAGGATTTTACCCAGTTCCCTGATGTCTCCCATGGGGTTGCAGTTGAGAGTTAGCTCTCGTAAACTCATAGATATGTCAAGCCTCATGTGGTCCATCCATTATATTTTCAGGTTCGTGGTGGACAACTAAATATTTTTTCTTTTGTTGTAGAGGAGGGTAGGTGCTTCTTGTTATTAGTCCCATGATTACACACTTTAGTAGGGATGGGAAGCAAATTATTTTACCTCTTTTGTATTATGTTGATTCTTTGATTAAGGTGCCATGTTACATCAAATGGTCTGCCATTTTTTTGAGGCAATTTTGCATGGCTTTAGATAGATGTCGTGCATTAAGACATGCAAGGGAGACCTTCCCTTTCACTTCCGAGATTTTTTGTTTATTTTTTGAGAAGTTTCCAGAGATGAGGCCTACATTTTACAGTCACCCTCCTAGGCCAATCATTGAGGTCTGAATGTGCATGTGGGGATAGATGATTCCCAAGAGGAGCATGTCGGAGTATTTGGCCAGGATTTCTTCTGAGGCACTGGCACTACCGTCTAGTGAGGATGACAATTGTTTTTTTCTTGTTGGCATTCCCATACTCGGGGAATGATTGGAGAGGGTGTCCCAACATCCACTTCACAGCTACTGAGCCTCCAGATGATAGAGGTAATATTAGTGTTTTCCTTAAATTAATATAGTTTCACTTTCTTGTTTTAATGAATTATAATAAAATTTATTCTAGCACATTCTTTAACTTGTTTTATTAAATTGTTTAATGAAATCTTCTAATTTATTTTTTGTACTATGTATTCTGTAAACATTGGCACATTCGATTGGGACATGCCTCCTCCTCCATCGAATGTCGGAGGAGATGAGGAGATGGGCAAGGCCCAAGAGGGTGAGTCACATCCTCATGGGGCATGGGCATCCAGGGTTGTAGGGTTGGTCTGCAAGTTCGGATGGACTACTATGAAAAATTGGCTAGAGTTTTGTTTGATGCAGGAGTATGCCTTGTGAGGGCTCAAGATATCACTGTGGGTCCTAGCTTCATGGGTTTGTACAAGGATTGTCCATGAGAGATGATGTATCTTATGCAACATATCATCAGAGCTAGTAGGGTACTGACAATGATGAAGGATGTAGGGCGACATCATGCAGTGATAGATACATCATATGAGGGTGGTGATGATCATGGTCACGGTGATGAGGGTGGTGATCATGATGCTTCTGGTAGTACCACCCAATCAGATCTTGCCTTTCAGGGTGTCGGTGATCCATTTGGCAGTACACCTCCTTAGTTGCCTAATGATAAGATATTAGAGCTAGAGGACGTGCCTCATGCTTCTCCTGACATAGAAGACCAGCCACCTACTCCTCCACCTCAGATTTTGCCAGCCCACAGTGAGGGTGCTGACGTAGTTGACCATCCATCATCTTCTGCTTATGAATACCATCCACCTCCTCCTCCACCTTAGTTTATTTCAAAAGACGTTGATTATGCATTAGTAGTTGACCATCCATTGTCTTCTACTTATGAAGACTATCCACCTCCTCCTCCACCTCAGTTGAGTTTGACATACGTTTATCATGTGATAGTAGTTAACCATCCATCGTCTTCTACTACAAACCAGGCTAGCACTACGTTTGTTTTATTGGATATTTGATTACAATTATTTGAATTTTATATATATATATATATATATATATATATATATATATATATATATATATATATATATGGTGCATTGTTTTGTTCATATTTATGTACTTAATTTATATTTTGGTGTTGATGTGTATATTGTTAGGTCATGTTACATATGTTCTTTTAATGTGCTTGCAGATAGATGTGTATGTGATAGCAGTTATTTGACATGAGATTTATATTAAGTTGAGGATGTTTGTGGTGGTGATGTTAGATTACAATGTTTGTGTTTTGTTAGATGTGATCACGATGATGATGCTCTGTTAGATTATTAGATTTGTGTGCTAGCTAATAATGTTTACATGTTCTAGAGGTGTAAATAATTAGATGATGGTAGTGAATTCGAATGTGTATCTTAGATGATGTTTATGATTGTTAGATGGTTACTGGCATGATGTTTATTTTTATGAAATAATATTTATTATAGATTATGTATTAGTGAACTTATATCATACTTTTATATATGAAATTGCATGAAAAACGACTTACTTTAAAAATAATGAAAAAATATTTTTATAAGTTACAAAGTTTAGTATGGTTGAAACTATGATTGTAAAATTATGATAAATATGTTTCTATTGCTTAAATAGTTCATTGATATTAAATATAACTTAATTAGTAAAATATTTCAATATTGACAAGGAAAAAATAATTAAAGGTAAAACAATTTAGTTAGTTCTTAATAAGATGAAAATGTGTAACTCATTCAAATTTTAATATAAATTATTATTAATAATAAATTATTCAAAAATACAATTCAACTAATTCAATATTTGTTTATAAAATTCAATCTATTGTTAAATTTAAAAAGCTTTAAGTCATAATTTTTTATAACCTACAACATAGATCCATCTTAACTTTGGATCTAACAAACACTGAGAGGGATCAAATCTCTTGAGATGCAAACATTTTTAGAGTAAAAAGAGATTTGATCCCTCCAAGCACTTGGTAGATCCAAAGTTAAGAGGGATTTTAGGATGGTATATTATATATGTAATTGACACTGAAATATGTTATTTATAATTCATGTTCTCTGAATTAAAATGTTAAAATGTTCCCCTCATAATTTTTGCATGTATGTATACATTTAATTATTTTTATTATTAATATTTTCTAAAATATTACCTATCAAATCCATATTAAACATTGAAAGTTTTACAAATATCCCCCATACATTGAATTAGAAAGAAACTATTAATGGAATAAGAATTCTCTCAATATTTCTCACTAAAGTGAAAATAGAAGAAAAATTCAATTTAAATACTTTACTTTTCTCTATATAAAGTATCTATAAAATTATGTTATTATGGATATTGAAATATTTTACTTATCAGTAGAATATTTTTTGTTATAAATATATTTTTGTTTTAATTATCACAGATAAATAGAACATATAATGAATTAACACATAATGTAATATCAATAATACTATTTCTTGTAATTATGACCAACATTAATTTATTTTGTTATTACTTTTTTAATTTGTTAATATAAATTATTATTTTACTATTTTTAAATGTAATGTTACGTGATAACATCTCTCCCATACTGTTGTAGAGCGTCTCGATGTAATTAATTTAGATTTAATATAACTTAAAAAATTCTATTTTGATGTTATTTTGGTTCTTTATTCGCTATTGTAGTGGATTAAATTTAACTCTTTTTAATAATAAATATGAGTTAAATAATACAAAAATGATAATATATTAGATTTAAACTTTTGACAAATAATATGTTTGTTGAATTGAGGCTTCTGTGATCCATATCAAGTTTAAGAGAAATTCTTCGGCATAAATCACAAGATAAACCATTTGTCGATGCGTTTCGAACCAACTAGTGTGGTTCATGGTCAGGAAAAGTTGAAGAGACAGATCGAGCTTAGCATGTTAAATAGTTTGAGAAGAGCCTCCAACGGCTATCTAGACTAACGGCTACTTTTGACTTTAGGACCAGAGTCAAAATTATTACAATTGAATGGAAATTAGTTATATTAGGTGACCAATAAAAAATATATAAAGTAATTTAAATGGTGTTTAAGGTTAGTTAAAAAGGGTATTGTTTGTTAATTAAAAATTATCAATTAGCTAGTATTAAAAGGGAATAAGTTATATACAGGACCTTTTCTTATAATAAATGTATAATTATATGTATATATATCTATATAAATATAAATATAAAGTAATATATAAAAGTTAGTTAGAGTTAATAAAAATAATGGAACAAGAAAATTAAGTTAACCTAAAAAAATAAAAATTAAATAAATAAAAATAAAAATAAATAAATAAATAAAAATAACTAAATTAATTAATTAATTAATTAAAAAATAAATGAATAAATAAAAATAAAAATAACAATAAAATTAAATAAATAAAAATAATAATAATAATAACAATAATATATATATATATAGTTTAATTAAGAAAGTTCTAAAAGGTATTAATATTGAAAAAAAATAAAATAAATAAATAATAATAATAATAATAATAGAATAGAATAAATAAATAAATAACAAGGAAATACTATCAAGTTAACTTTAAAAAAAAAAAAAAAAAAAAAAATTACCGAGCCAAAAGGAGAAACCCTAGGATGAAGGAAAAGACAAGGCTCCAAGGAAAAAGATCCGCGAAATAAAGGGAAACATTGAAAGCTAGAAAAAGCAAGACTAGGAAGAAAGGGCAGGGATCCAGCAGCTACTGATCTTCTAGCCGTCATCTCTATTGAGATTGCTCGGCCTTCTTTCAATTTCAATAGCTTCCCTGAATTTACGATGATGGAACTGCGCAACCTTGGCAATAACTTTGGCCTCCTCAATACACACCTGATGCTTGGTATTTTCCGCATGCTCTACTAACGCTGAAGACTTGGTTCTCCCATGTCTTAGGTCAGCTGCATGTTCACTGATCCTTTGCTGGATGGAGCGCCATGTTTCCCCGATATAGGGGGTCCCACAAGAACAAGGGATCAAGTAGACACCCTTCATATCTTTAGGATCAATGTGATCTTTCACCAATCGGAGGAATTTGCAAATAGTGTTGAGGGGCCTGAAGGTTGAGGGAATATCATACTCTTAAGGATTCGAGCAATCTTGTCCATGGTTCCCTGGACATAGGGAAGATGGACACCTAGCCGACGCTCTTTAGGTTCTTTATTGATTAACGAGTTTTTAGAGGCTTTAAGGAAAGCCTTCTGACCTAGGCGCCTACTATAGCCATTCTCCACAAAGACATTAAGGAGATGGGATTTCTCCTTATCGAAGCTCTCCCTATCATAAATCCTAAGGGCACGAGTGGCGAGGGTGTTAAGAACACCCAAATTTTGAGCAGGGAAATGATGGGAATCGGCATGAAGATACTACTCAGTATGCGTTTTCTTTCGGAATACTGAGTGGGAGAGAGAACCGTCCTTATTCTTTGATATAAGAATATCCAAAAAAGGGAGGCAACCATTGACCTCTTTTTCCATGGTGGACTTAATGACCGAGGACTGACAGTTGAGGTGGTTGAGGAAGAGATCCAACTCTTCTATGCCATGGGACCAGATGACATTAGTGTCATCTACATACCTTTTCCACAGCTTGGGAAGGAGACGAGCTGAGGCTAAAGCTTTGGCTTCGAAATCTTCCATAAAAAGATTCGCAACAATAGGGGATAGGGGTGAGCCCATGGCAACACCACAAGTCTGCTCAAAGAACTCACCCTCGAAATAGAAGAAAGTGAAAGTGATACAGATCTCAACCAGATGCGTGGTATCAGGATCCGTTAGGCGATAGATCACTTCCATGGCTTCCTTTATAGGGATACAAGTATAAAGAGAGACCACATCAAAGCTGACGAGAATGTCCTCAGGGCTAAGCTTTATGTCCTTAAGCTCTTTAACGAAGGAAGCAGAGTCTTTTATGAAGGACTCTGTACGACCAACTAGGGGTTTGAGCTTAATGGCAAGGAACTTGCCAAGAAGGTAGGTTGGACTACCAATGGTGTTGACGATAGGTCTCAGGGGGGCCCCCTCTTTGTGAATCTTAGGTAGCCCATAAATCCTAGGGGTAACAAGACTGCTCTCAATGAGCTTATGGTAAAGGGAACTCACAGAGCGCTGGACTTGATGGCGAGAGCCACCGTCTTAGAAATTTTCTAAAGAGGGTTCTTGGGCAATTTTTTATAACTGCCACTATTGTAAAGATGATCTAACATCTTCTTGTGGTAATCATCCTTGTTAAGGATGACCGTAGCCCCACCTTTGTCAGCCTTCAGAATGACGATATCATTTTTCTGGTTTAAGGATTTAAGGGCAATGAATTCCTCATTGTTGATGTTCTTCCAAGGGGGTTTAGCCTTTCTCAAGATAACCGCACAATCTTGCCTGATAGTGTCCTTGATCTTGTCAGGTAAACCTCGGATCCCAAACTCAACATCACAAATGATATCATCAACAGGAATCTTCTTAGGGGCTAAGGCAAAATTTAATCCTTTACCCAAAACTTTAAAAACTGAAGGGGGGAAAAGGAAACTAGAAAGGTTAATAACCTTATTATTATCATGAGAAGGAGGGCGAACTTCACTAGAACCAGGATTTAAACAATTGTTATTAATATTTAATATCTTATTACCTACTAAATTAGAACTATTTGCCTTACTAAACAAAGTACCCTTAATATTATCATTATCTTTCTTACTAATTCCGACTATACTACTATTACTATTATCACTATTAATATTATTACTGGGAATATCAATGCAATTATTATTACTAATATTATTAGTAATACTATTATTAATATCATAGCCATTAAACAAATTATCATTAATGTCATTAAATAAATTATTATTATTGTTATAATTGTTAAATAAACTATTACCATTATTAATATTATTATTCTTAAGAATGTTATTACAATCATAATTAATATTACTAATATTCTTAATAATACTATTATAAGTATTAGATACATCATTATTATTATTATTATTATTATGGTGGTTAAATAAATTATTATTTAGGTTATTAAAATCATTATTATTATTATTAAACAAATTATTCTTAATATTATTATTAAGGTTAAATAACTTAATATTTTTATTATTAAAATCGTTACTAATACCATTCTTAATATCAAAATCCTTGAACGGCATATTATTAACAGATTGCATACCAATGAACGGGCTCAGAGGGTGAGCGGAGGTCTTCAAGCTGCCACCACGCAATGAGGATGAGGAGCTTTCTTCATTCGATATCCACGGGAGCTTCAGTGGAGAACTGTTTACCGCTGGACAGGAACGTAAATCTAGAAAACCTACCTTCCGCACACAGCTAGATCTGCCCACGGCCCTATCAAACAGCGGCTGCCCACAGGAGATAGCTTCATGATCTATAAACGTGTTGACAGGATGAGACGTGGTACAGCTAGCGAGATCGTTCTCTGCGAGGGTACGACCAGGACTATCGTTAGCATGCTCCAAATTGCCGGGCGATATGACAACGAGATCCCTTTCTGCACAGAGTGGAGGAGACCGATCAATGCTCTTGGGAGAGGACAGTAGAGCAGGTGAACAATAACCCTCGGAGTAGAGAAAGACTGATTGTTCAATGCTGGATTTAGACTGGCGGAAGGAAGCTTCGAACTGCAGGGCGCGAGGGCATCAAACTCACCTTCTGAGTTACCAGTTAACCAATCCCTGATCGTTGTAATTTGACCAGAAGAGATACGGCTCTGAGAAACCCCACCCGCGGCTCTTCTAGAAAATGTCGAATTCCTAGCTAATCATTGAAATTTAGATATCTGATTCTGCTTCTGATTTTCCTCAATCCGAATGGACTTCAAGGCTGAACAAGCATCTATTTTTGCCCAAAGGGAGGCCGAAAACAAGTTCGCAAGCTCCAGATGCAAACTTAAAAGAGAACTAGAAACTAGATTAAGGGATCTTCTGACCCTGTTGATTTCCGCTCGAACCAAAGCCAAACTCACCTTGAGAAAAATCTAATGGTGTTGGGCAGAGTGCAGGCGATGTTTGATTCGGGCAAAGACAGGGATGAACAACTTAAAAAATATTATTTGTTCCACATACTTATCATGATATGGTCGCTAAGATTCATGTTTTTCACATTTCTCCTAGATAATATTACATCATGTTCACAATGATAAAGACATATCTACTTTAAATAATTTAGTTATAAATACTAAAAAAAAAAAAAAATATTTATTTCACATAATCTAAATAGGAAACATACATGCATCACCAAGTCTATTTGAAAGTCAAACAAATGTCTCTTAATCACCATCACAAATTCACTATTTTGTTCTCATTTTCCTATTTGAGAAGGGTTGTGACCTTGAATCCTCATTATCAAAGATAATGTACCTAATTGGAAATACTTAGTTTTAAGTACTATAAAACTATTTCAACAGCAAAAAAAACGTGTAATAATGTTTGTGAATCTTACCAATTATATTATAAAATGTCAATAAGGTGAATAAAAAACAATATAATTAATGAAATCATGATAAAAAAAATAAAAAAATAAAAAAACATACAACAATAGAATAAATGATGAAATATCACTCTCCATTGTCATCACCTCGATTATCTTCCTCGCTTCCGACATTTTTGAAAATATGGAGTAATATTTTATGTATTTGAACTTGATTATGTATCTGAACTCAATTATGAATGTCACTGAAATTTGGATACATTTTTATTCAAACTTACATGGATTATAAATAAATAAATTCAATTACATAATCGAAATATAAATAAAAATTGAACTTACTAGAGATGGAAAGGGAAAAATCCATAAAGGACTATGATCAGAAATATGGAACGAGCTGGAATTTGAAGAATTAGCCATTTGATATTAATGAGATGTTGTCCCTACATTTGAGAAAAATCACACATAAAAATTTGTGTACATATCTAAAATTAATCTCGATAGCCATATAACCACAATCTGAATTTCAATATAGTTTTCAAACCATTTTTCAAGAATAAGGTGACTTTAAGAGGAAAATATATACTATGAACTATTGTAATTCATGTTCATGCATCCTGAAGGATAGTTTGAGATGTGAAATTAAAATTTCATATAGGTTTTAAACCCAACTGGTGCACTGATCAGAATAAAGTGTACCAATGCATTTAAAAAATTAACAACGTTGTGGTGTTCAAATAATACCCACATCGGATTCCAGCATTCTGAAAAAAAATAACGTATCATATTGACACTCTTCTACAAAAACGCATGGATGCGTTAAAAAAAATCAACAATAACACCTCTACGCACTTGTTTCCTTATTTTGAAAAATAAAAAAGAATTCAACCAACATGGTGCTCTTATAATAATTAGAGCATTGATGCATTTAAATAGAAACCACATCGTTGCATTAAAAAAATTAATCACATTGTTACGAGATTTTGAGAAAAAATAAAAATAAAAAGTATCATGTCAGTGCATTGAAAAAATTTAGTGCTCCGACAACGCCGATGCACTTGACTATCAAACGCACGGAGAAATTGAAAAAAAAAAACTTGATTTTTTTTTTCTTTTTTAAAATTCCAAAACTAGTGGCAATTGATTTTTTCGAAATCTAATTTCATAAAGTCTTTTAAATAGTAAAAATTTATTCACAATTTCATTATTTTACCCAAATTTTCAAGTGAGTGATTTGCAAGAGAGACATACCAGGAGAATTGTTCAGCATCAGAACTATTTAGAAGATCAGAAGTTGAAAGGTATGGTGATTCACTCAAAAACCTGCATACTAAAAATTTTGAATTTTTTGTTTATTTTACTAATAAAAAAATTTACAATTTCAGTTAGGGTTTAATTAAAAGAGAGATCATTTGCAAGAGAGACATACTAAGAGCATTGTGGAGCTGTAAAATATTTTGGATCCACCGAAAGATCAGAAGTTGAAAGGTATGGCAATTCACTCAAAACCCTGGATAGCAAAAATCTGAAATTTTACTGTTAAAATATTTTACAAATTATGTTAGATTTATTCACAATTCAAAAAAAACCATGTAAAATAAAAATTGTACTATAGATTTTATTAGTAATTTTTCTACGATCTGCTTTCCTATTTAAATTTAATTAAAATTCATATAAAAAACAAAAAAAATCAATACTTACCTTAAGCCCTTATGTCTTCCTGCAAAATTTCACCTTAGGGTTTAACTTCCTTTACCACTTCAAAATTAGGGTTTTTCAATTTATGCATTTTAGATTTAATGGATTCGTGTACTTAATATATATAGGTTGTTTGACATATAAATTAGGGGAATCAAGTATTGAATTAGATCCAAAACCTATTGTCCCTCTCCATTTTTTTTAAATGACTATATGTTTCGAAGTGCGCCCTCTATAATATAACACATTGGTGCTCCCTCGGTAATACAACACATCATTATATTATAACACTCTTTATTTTGTCCAGTCTATTAATCATTTCTCCTAGTGTAATATAACACACCGACGTATATTTACCAAATTCCCCCAATGAGGGTGTGTGTCAGTCATCGCCCCACTTGGGGCTCGCATTAACAGTGATTAGATGGAAGTCATTAAGGAGGGGCGGTTTCAGCAGTCAAAAGGCATGTGTGATCAGGTTGATGTGATGGGAGGAGGCGTGGGAGGTATTAAAGTAGATGTTAATTTTCATTGAGCTATAACCCTCCAGGTGGTGTAAGCCTGCATCACATTTCATGCAATTAGGTTGTGGTTTAATGAGGTCTTGAGAGTTGTGAGGAACCACTGTGGCTCCCTTCTGGTGGCAAGCTTGGCAAGGAGGCAGTTTTTGCGGGAGGTTATTCAAGTCAGCTTCATGGCGCTGGTGTGAGGGTTTTATTAATCAAAGAGACTACCTAGTCTACGAGTCGAGGATCTATGCTCAAATAGCGATCTAGTTAGATAATTATATTGTAACTTAGAAGAGGTGGACAGAAATGGTTAGACCATCCACGAGAACAGGCCAGTCAGGCACTAGGGGTCACCGTCGAGGAGAAGCAAACGAAAATCGAATTCTCAAAATATCACCGTTGTGTCCCATGCATATACAATAGGTGCTCCTAAGCAAGTAAGACATATGATAGTGGGTTGGGAGGCCGATCTCAAACAATGAGTTGAACAAGAAATTCAGATGGAGGATTGGTGCTTACTGGTCCCCTATCCAGGCCACACCTGGGATCAGCTCACCTAGTACAAGTAGACAATTCATCTCTGCTAGATGATGAAGAGCGTAGTTGCCAGCGCTATCATGAATGCAACAAGTTCCATCAAAGTTGATCCCAGATATTAGGAAATTCAGAAGGAATTTTAACTTGTTCAATTTCAAATTCAGCAGTAGAATGTTCATCTCGTTCGTATTGAGAAGCATATTTTGTGCCTTCCTCAATCCAAATTACTAGGTTCCAATGCAAAGGACCCAGCTCCAGGGATTCCTCAGATGAATAGTTTTTAGTTTTTTTCATTTTTGTCAAATTTTGAGTATGTATATGTCGATTAGTAGTACTTATGTTAGCTTGTTAAGGGTGAACTGGTTTTTAGACATTCAGTCCTGTAAGGCCGAGTTTGATAGACTTGATAGTCTCATATTTTGGATGCCTTATAATGTGTTCTGATGGCTAATAGACCTGGTTTCCCATTGGATAGGTTGAGGCCACGGAATGTCTTTTATGGATGTAACCTTCTTTGCAAATGAATGAATGAAAGGTCCTACTAAGCTTACAAAAAAAAATTATTTACAAAATTAATATGTTTGAACTATATGTAACATTAACTAATATGTATTGGTTGGTGTGTGTCATGCATAGCCACAAAATGAACAAGGCTGATAAGATTATTTCTAATCTAAGTGCAGAAGAGCGTTAAATATTGATAGAAAAATTGCAGAACGATGAATTAGGTGAATGAAAGCATATTATTCAATATGAGTTTTTATTTTTTTAATTTTCATTAATAATATACTTAAGAATATTAGATAACATGTTTCAAACAACCTATTAATGCATATATGTTCAATGTTCTACAGGGAGAAATAATGGAGAAAAATATCAATATCGTTCTAAGAAAAGAAAAATTATAGAACATGTAAATGACGTTGAATTGGTCCTTAGCTCATCTAGAGTGGTATTGGAGGTTAATGAAAGGGAACATGAAGTTTTATAGAACTATGAGGGGATCTAGTGGAATGAATGTATAGACGTACTTTCCACTTACAATACAAAAATCAATCCAATGATTCTAAGAACCAAATTATATCTAAACTACAAGAAGTGTTTCCAGAGCAATGGTCAATGAGACATTTCAAACTTGCAATAGCAAAAACATACAATAACAAAAAAGAATCATTCAAAAGGTAATATTCCTAATTGTATAAAATAACTTTCTAGAATTATGTGTATATATTACTGCAAAGAATTCATTTATTAATATTGATTTTGTTATATTTAGTTTTGATATATCATTATAGAAGTAGTTTACTTTTTCAGGAAGATTATGAAAATCCTAAATGATCAACCGTTGATATGCGAAATATGTCAGTTGGAATGTCCAAAAATTTGCATAAGGAAATGGTCAAAGAAATGGACATAATTGCGTCATGGGAGGAGCCATCTCAATAAAAACATACTTAAAATGTATTTAATCATGATTTATTTTGTACATAAAAAATAAAAAATTAGCATTAAATATTAATTTTCAAGTATTTTCTTGCAAAAAAAAACAACAACAACAACGACAAAAAAACAAAACAAAACAAAAAACTAGAAAAACAAAAACAAAAACAAAAAAACAAAAAACCAAAAAAAACAAAAAACAAGATGGAACTCATTCATCACATAAAACAGGATGACAAGAAGAAAAACGTTGATTTCAAAATTTGTGAGTATAAACTATTAATATTTCCTTATAACAACTCAAGGTTTCATTTTTGTATATTTTAAGTTGTTTTACAACAACCATCCTTGAATGTCTTCAAATAGGTGCTAACATACAAAGAAGAGTCATTGGAAGAATTTGATTGACAATGGGTTAAATAAGGGTTGTGAGTATTTTTTGGCATATCAAAAATTATTTGTGGAATTTGTAAGTATCTATGTTGTTTTGCTTCTCTGAGTTTATAATGAATAGAACAAAAAAGTCCTTTATATTAAATATATGATTTACAATGGGGTTTAAAACATGCAGGAAACAAAGTATGGAACTATGCCAACAAAAGACTTGTTGCAACAAGGCATGAGACTTGGTTTTGAAACCATGTGCACAGTTTATAAGTCACTTCTTACTCTGGTAGATTTCTATTCGATTTACATTGATGTATATTTTTATTTCAATTTCCATTATTCTCAACAATGTAGATACACTCATTACACTGTATTTTTATGTTTGCAGATGGAACTGCAAGACCATAAGACGAAAACAATCAATGCAATCGACAAAAAATTCCTCCAAATAACCTAAGTCATGGAATTAGTTCGAGCACTGACAACAGTTCTAGTGAAGAATGATGATCGATTCGGATATCAATGCAACCTATTGTATTTTTTGAAATAATTGCCTGTGAAAATCAGACATTTTATTTAACGTAATGGACATAGCATCCCAATTGAAAGACAAGGGGCTACCAATAACAATCCCATTTTGTATGAAAAATAGCCTCTTATTGATAGCGTTCCCCGGTGTCGTTCCTTAAAATAATGCCCCAAGGTTTTTTATCTCTTAGCACCGGTGCGGTATATATTATGCACCAGTGTTAATGCATTCAACGCTTCCGTGCTTTTATTTATGTATGTCGCCCAATTCTTTTATATGTAGTGCATACTTGTTCCATTAAGCGCACCGCAAAAAAAACATCCACTAGAACCTCCGACCGCCCAATTTTTTTTAGTTGTGATCATGTTTTGTTAAAACATCTGTTATCCCAAACAAATGTTTTAGTTGATGTTTCTTTGGCAAATTTTGTCGATTTTATAACACTAAAAACCTCTGTTATAACCTCCACTAGAAGGTATTTTCCTTGTAGTGGAGGACCAATTAGAGGGCTAACAATCTAGCTCGATTTAGTGGAAAATATGAGTTGTTGAGTCTACCTTGACATGATAAATTTAGACTTGAGAAATTTCATTGGAGTAGACTATTGAGATTGAAGGTGAGCTACCAAGAGCCCACTCCGACAACCAAAAATATGACATGGGTATTTCATGCAAAAAGGCATTAGTACAAGATGCATCATAATTGTTAGGAAGTCAATTTTACGAAATGGTAATATTTGGGACATACAATATAAAATATTTCATGGATTCAAGTCTTTATAACCATGGATCTAAGTAAAATATGTATCTCCATTGCAAAGGATTTTACCCCATTTAGTAAAATCCTTTGATATAGTACCACCAGACTCGGCTTCACCTTCACTCTTCTCTTACAATAATGGAAATAATGGTTATGAACAATAGCTACTGGCTTTAAGTTTCATTGGAGTGATGCCAAACCACAACTAGTTGAGTGGAATCCCATTCTCTAAAACCAAGGTAATATGGAACCAAAATTGGGAAAGCTTATGACCAAGAGGAAGAATGAAGTTTATGAAATAGTGCAATTGCATAAAGTGGAAGTAAGAGGTACTGAATTTATAGCTGGGACAATATCAAGCTACATGAGATTTTAGAAATAGAGGATTGGACTATTATAAGCCAATTCCCAAGAAAGAGAATGGGAGGTGAAACCCTTCGGGCCTAGATAAAGGAAAACTTTGAAATTGTGTTAGGATATCCTTCATGTAGCATGGTTTTTCTAAAAGTTTGGATGGTCTAAATTCTTACCATTGTGTTTGATGCTAAAAAAGTCCTTTAGAGTATGTGGAAATTTGGATCTCAACATATGTTCCTAAAAAAGTGTTACCTAGATTTTAATTTTTCAATCTAGGAAAAGTTGTCAAGGCTCCTATTAATTCTATGGTTGGATGAAGGATTTATGGGAATAGAAAATTCTTTTGGGTTTATTCTATGGAGTGGATAGTTCTTATTGTGATATTAAGCACATGGGTATGGTAAGAATTTTAGTAGGAATGAACTTGGATTAAGGACCAACAAAATTTATATAATTTGAAAAGGATTTGTGAATTTTTATGTCAAAGTGATCACTAAAGAGTATATGCACCATGGGATTTTTGTACCTTGGGATTCTCTATACATGTAGCGTTAAGTCAAACCAAAAGAAATATTTGATCATATTTACTTTATTTAAATGATAATTGATGATAGAAATAATATGTTACAATAATATATCATGATGCACAAAAACATGTTCTTTATAATGGGGGTTTTGTATACTTTGATAATAGAAGGATGAACATTGAATTGGGCATTGATTATAAGGATGACGATGACAACTTACGTTCATATAAACCAACTTTCATTTATCACAACTTACGAAAAGGTAAAGAATTATTTTTTTCATTGTGGGGAAAGGTATCATAACTTAGTTTTCAAACCAGTAGTGGGGAAAACCATCACTGATTGCTATCCGCTAATACAGGTTGACTCATTACTGTTAATCAAGGAACGTAAAAAATTTCCTTATTTTCCTTAAAATTATATTTTTCTATTTTGAATTTTTTTTTTAAATATTCCAAAATCACCATAACTTTGATGAGATAAAATTTAAGAAAATTATTATTATAACTAATATTTTGAATTTAAGATTTAATTTAAGTGTATCTAAATCTTTTTAAAATATTATTTTCCATCTTTAACTTTTGACTTTCTTAATGTGAAATATATAACAACTTCTAAACCAAACCTAACTATTTTACTTTTTTATAAATTTATAACTCAACTCTCCATTCAAACAAATTTTAACAAAATTTCCAATAAAACTAGTCAAAACATACACACAATAAAACAAAACAAAACCATAAACATAAAACTTTTAAATTACACTTTATTAAAGAATTATCCAACACCCTATTTCATTATAAAACATATGGAAAAATATTTTAAAAATACTTTTTAATTATTTTAATTTAAAGTATCGCCAATAACAATTAAACTACATAACTTTCAACGTGGCATAAACCTATGATGATAATTTTATTGGTTTATCATAATAAACTTTTAAATTACACTTCACCCTATTTCATTATAAAACATATAAAAAAATATATTTAAAAATACTTTTTAATTATTTTAATTTAAACTATAATAACCATTAAACTACATCACTTTCAACGTGGCATAAACCTATGATGATAATTTTATCTGTTTATCATAATGTTCAGTCATGTTGGTCTTTTTAATGCGCGTAGTCTAATGAGGCGGAGGAGTTGCCCAGGAAGTTATGGAAATCCCGGTAATATTTAGAGAAAATCCAGCAAGGATTTTTGTAAATCCAAGTTATAGTTGTTAAACTTCAAAATTTTAGGTGTTCTAGATGTTTTTGATGGTGCTGAATCTATTTCCACCATCAAAAACACGATTCAAACACTGCCTCTACCAGATTTTTTGAATTTTTTTTGCCCAGATTCCGGCTACTTTTGACCGTCCGGGCAATTGCCTCGTTAGACAACTCCTTTTTAATGGCATCATTATCCATGTAAGCATTTAGCAATTGTTATTGTTTATTATTTATGACGTTATGTCAATCTTCTTTTCTGGGATGTCATCATTACAAGAATTGGTTTAGGGGAGACAATGACAACTAATCACAAAGTGGCAACTACTAAAGTACTTATATTTTGTAAATCAGTTACTTATAAAACACATTAAATTTTAAACTTTTTTGGAAAAAAAATTATATAATTAAATATTAAAATCTAAAAAGTTAAATTTATACAAAATATTTGTTACTAATTAAAAATTATTAACGTTGGAGTATGTTCTAAAAATGCTTTTGTTTGGTTAAGAGTTCACTTTTTTTGGACATAAGGAGACGGGTTAATGATGTAAGGCTCTGAGGTATCTGACGAGTGAAAGCCTACCCCTTATAGACCACTATTGGGTAATTTCATGTGGCATGTTTTTCCTTGAATAAAAGTGATGTATTAGTCTGGCAAACCCATTGATGGTTTGACAACTGAGTTATGATAAATTTTTCCACCATGTTCAAAAAAAAAAAAACACTTCTAGAATCATATTTATTTATATTATTTATATTTTAAAAATAGTCTTGGACAAGACCCAAGATACTTGATTAATTTTTTGAATAATTGACTCAAATTTTTGTCACACAAACTAACATGCTAGCTATCGCTCAAGCTATTGTCCTTAGATGATATTTTATATTTAATATCAACACTATTAAATAATATAGGGGGAGATTTAGAATCTTAATTCGGGTTATCTTGGGTGATTGAACTGAATAATTGGTATCCTACCCACTCCAAATCCCCCCAGTTACATGTCGAGCTTTGATGCCTTAAGAATGTTGTTATAATAGTTTCCGAGAAAAGCACTCTTTTTCTTTTTTAACAAGGTCGGGTAGTTTATATATTACCAAAAGCTTTGATGGAGCAAGCTCCTATTACATAAACTGTATCATGAAAAACCTCAAAGCCATGAGATGAGAACGCAGTCTCTTCTCCTCGGCTTGTATTCAAGACTTCCTGAGTTTTTATGTGGATTCTAATGTACTGTCTAACGAACTGACCTACTAAAAATAAAAATTTACAAGTCATGAGCTCTGTGATAGATGTTCAAAGCTTAAAGATTGAATGCTCCTGACTTGACTTGTTCCTCTTAACAAAAAACGTCCAAGTTCTCTCCTTCATTGGATACATGTGATTTGTATGCTTTTTCTTCTCATGTCTCTGCTTTCTGCTCCAGGTTTTGATGTATATCTTTGGCTTTGGGTTTCTTGAGATGTGGACATCCTTTTTGCATAAACAGGGACCCTTGGGAGAGTCAACAGACAAGGATGTCAGAGAATTAGCTGTCCAAGTTAAGATGCAGAGGTTGGGATTAGAGGCTATGCGGAAGGGATAAACTAGTGGCGCTGAAGGCTGGAGGATCCTTCGCGACCATTGATAGCTGAGATCAGCAGTCAACAGGCACGAACAAGTCCACAAGTTAACCAAGCAGAAAGGAAATATTAAACGTGGAGGTGGTATATCAGTCAGGAAAAAAACCGTAAGCGGTAAAAGGGAGGGGTCACCCGATTCCATTGATCAAGCGACACGTAGCATTAGAAGAGAGAGAAAATACCGCTTTTCGGGCGGGTAAACTCCGTGCTTTTTGACTGCCCGAAATCGGTGAGAGTCGTCTGATCCTATGTGTACAGATCGACGATTAGGGTGGTTTGCGCAGATTTGGATGATCGGGCTGAATAGTGACCGTCAGATTGGGCTCCCGATCAACAGTCCTGATTTGATCGAAAGTGCGGGCCCGACTGTAGATAAAGAAGCAAATGAAAGGTTTGTTGAAATCCAGTTGAGGCGCGGGTGAAAAGAAGGATGGAGGCTTAAGCTGAAGTCTGCACACTGTGAAGAGGAAACACTACTGGCAATGAGATAGAATAGGGGGGTCTTGGAGACCAAAGAATCACTATAATAACATGAAAAATGGGAATTTCCCTGCTGAGATTGTTGCTGCAATTTTTATGAATGCACCCTCTATTCTTATTGTGCTTTATCTCAGCCCGAGACCTGCCTTCGATGAGATAGATTGCAGTGTAGTTCTTGTGAAAGCCTGAAGTTTCATTCTTTTTCCTTTGCTTTCCCATGTTTTCCTGGTTGTTGTTGTGGTATAGTGTCCTTTGTTGATTTGTAGCTGTTGTTTTTTTATTTATTGTTTTTCTCATTGTGATTTTCCTTTGGATTTGGTTAACTTTAAACATAAGGCTTTTGTGGGTTATTAAGGAACTAAGCTATGGTATTCCTCCTGGTTTTCACAAAAAAGCCCTTCATTTTTTTCACTGCTTGATTTGCAAAGTGATCTGCCTATTGATTGTGAATTCTCAAAACATGTCTATAGATTACATCGCCAGAGCCTTCCAAGTTCTTCCTGAATCTTCTAAATATTCTATTCATGTGCTCATTGCTTGATTTTTGTTTCTTTCCATTGCCTCTATTATTATGGCTGAATCTCGTATGATGATGGGGTTCTGAATTTTTGTTTTTTTAATTATTCTTGTTCCCATCAACAAACTATAAGCTTCTACCTTGTTATTTGAAATTTGTCCCAAGCCCCATTCATAAGTGACACTTTCTTTCCCATCAGGATCGAGGATTATTCCTCCTGCCCTTGCCTTTCCCGAGTTATGCTTTGAAGCCCCATCAAAGTATAGACAGTGTCTTTTTTGGTTTTTCCTCCAATTTGCCAGTTCCTCTTCACTCATTCCTATTTTCCATGTACCTCCTGTGCTTATCTTCTTCTGTCCTCTTTGCCCATTATTATTTATTATGGCTTTACTTAGCCAATCCATCTCTTCCTCTTAAAGGATTTGATTGTCTGTTGGGGCTGTTCCTTTGACATTGAGTATTTCAGAGGTTAGACCCCAAGTTTTTGAAAGGGTCTTCCCTATCCTTGGAATGTGATTTTTGAAAATGCACTTGTTTCTTGTCAACCAAATTTGCCAACATAGAACCATTGGAATACATTTCCATATCCTCTGAATTGTGGCTTTTCTCTTTGTTGTGTATGGGTAGGCTTTCTCAAAGGTCTGAAGAAAATCTGGCAAGGGCTTTTCGAAATTTAATATTATTTCCAAAGGACTTATCAGTTGCTGCCAACATTCTTTGGCGCAGATACATTCTTGGAAAAGATGTTGAATATTTTCTTCAGCCTGCATGCATAATGGGCACTGTGTTGGACCTTGGAAGCCTTTTTTTATTAGTTTTTCACTAGTCAATATTCTCCCTTTTAAAAGAGTCCAGATGAGCATTTTTATCTTAGGCAGGCTTTTTGATTTCCATGCTATTTTCCAAGAATCCCACTCTTGTTGATTTGGTTGTTCTTGAAGGATTTTGTATCCAATCCTAACTGTATATTGTCCACCGCTTGGATCCCAGAGATATTCATCTTCCTCATCATGATGGATTGGCACTGCCCCTTTTAAGAGCTGCCTAATTTTGCTCCATTTCCCTTCCAGATCTGCCGGAATTGTTGAGATTTTCTAGTCTTGCCACTCCTTTTGGTTCCATAAAGAGATTGAGTGTAAAGTGTTAAAACCTTTACCTTTCATCCACTCTTATATGTCTTCAATTTTTGGATGGGTCTAAAGAGGTTCTTTTCCCATGATTCTGTCCTCCCAGATTGAAAGTGTTTTTCCATTGCCTGGGATTTTAGAAATGTATCTGCTCATTAATGGAATTTTTTTTTAACCAACTTCCAAACTTGGGTACATTGTCTAATTGGGATATTTCCCTTAAGCAATCTTTCCCTGGTGCCATTCATGTATTTTGATAAGAGAGTCTTTTTCCACCA
Organism: Pinus tabuliformis; assembly: GCA_031772625.1. Lineage (NCBI taxonomy): Eukaryota > Viridiplantae > Streptophyta > Pinopsida > Pinales > Pinaceae > Pinus > Pinus tabuliformis. The sequence goes on along the minus strand of CM062818.1, from coordinate 845,277,592 downwards.
TCTCTCTTTTCCTGTAATTAGTCTCCATATTATTTTCATTCCTAGTGCTGCATTCATAAGCCCAGGTATTCGAATTGATAGTCCTCCTTGTTCATAAGGAAGAACTACTTGCTCCCACCTAACCAAGTTAAATTTTTTGTTTTCTTGCTTCCCCCCCTGCCACAAGAAACTTATTAAGACTAACTCCATTTTTTTATGAGCACTTGATGGAGCCATGATTATTGCATATTGGTAGATAGGTAGAGTTGCAAGGAGTGCTTTGATTAGTATTACCCTTCCTGCCATATTCAACCACATCATACGCCAAATTTGTATCATGTTTTTCATTTTTTCAATTTGTCTAGTCCATATTTCTATCTTCAAGTTCTCTTTTGAGATTGGAAGTCCAAGATAGAAGAAGTGTGTCCATTTTTCCTGTATAGGGATGTCTAAGATTTGTGAGATCCTTTGCATAGTTCTTAGGGGGGTATTCCATCCATATATCATGCATGTTGCATTGTTTAATATCCCACCTGATACCTGTAGGAAATCATTCAGAACTTTTTTGAACCTCCTTGCTATTATTGTTGAAGCCCCTCCCAGCAGCAATGTATCGTCAACAAAAAATGAGAGTTATTGTTTTAACTCCTCTTGCTATTCTGATCCCTGTGATGCTTCTTTCCTTATTTTGGTTTTCCAAAACCCTACTTAAAGTATATGCCATTATAATATATAGGAAGGGAGAGAGAGGACAACCTTGCCTAAGACCTCTTGTGCTTTGAAAGAAGTCACTGGGCCTTCCATTTATAAGGGGGGCAATCCAAGGGGTAGTAATGCATGCCTGTATGACTTCCTGTATTTCTCTTGAGAAACCAAGTTTCTGGAGGACAGCCATTAGATACAGATGGCTGACCCTGTCAAAAGCATTAGCCATATCTAGCTTGATTATGAGGCCTTTATCTTGTCTTAGCATACTCGAGTGCATAGCTTCTTGTACAATAATGACATTATCTATGATTTGCCTGTTGGGCATGAAACCTCCTTGATTTTCAGATATAATTATTGGGAGTACTTTCTTGATTCTATTTGCAATTATTTTTGTTATTATCTTGTAAGAATAATTGCAAAGAGAGATAGGGCGAAACCTGTTGAAAGTTGAGGGGTTTGCTTCCTTTGGGATTAGAGTAAGATAGAAGGATTTTGTGTTGCCTCTTTCTTTTTTTTTGAAGACATTCTTCACCATTCTTAAGAAATCCTTTCTGATGATATGCCAGTGAGATCTGTAGAATGCTATTGTGAAACCATCTGGCCCAGGGGCTTTGTCTGGATGCAGGCTCCATATAGCCGCCACTACCTCTTCTTCTATGGGATCCTTGCACATTGCATAATTTTGTTCTTTTTTCATTTTTTTTTTAGTGTATTTCAAGAAATCTTCACTCTCAGCGATTTCTCCACTGGTTGATAGTAAGGTGTTATAGTGCTGATAGGCTGCTTTTTTTAGTTCCTCCACACCTCAGACCTCTTGGCTTTCGACTTGAATTTTTTCTATTTGATTTCTTGCCCTTCTTATTTTCATTGTATTGTGGAAAAAGGATGTGTTTGTGTCCCCTGCCTTGAGCCACAAACTTCTGAATTTCAGTCTTGCCTCTTCTTCTTCTTTCCTATTTTCCCTATATATTTCCCAGAAGATTTCCTTCTCTCTAAGGTAATCTTGCTTTCCTTCTTCTCTATTTTCTTTTTCAGTTTGCATGCTTTCCATTTTCTGTTGTAACTCTTTTTTCTTCTCTTTTTTTTTAGTTTCATTTGCTCTTGCCCATTCATTTAGTTTGTTTCTTGCAGTTTTTAATTTTGTTTCCCAGATATACTGTGGTGATGTTGTTACTCTTAGCTCCCACACTTCCTTGACTATTTCGTTAATTTATGTGTTGCTATCCCAAATTGAGTTGTATCTGAACGGGAGCGGTCCCTGATTTTCCATATTTCCCATGACTATTGTCAAAGGTTTATGGTCAGATGTTGTGGTATGTATAATTTTTGACTTTATGGAGCTGTGCACTGCTACTATGTTTTCTTGTATCAAAATTATGTCCAGAATCTCTTTTATGTTGCTTTTGCCCACTCTTTTATTGCTCCAAGTGTATTTCCCGTTGCTAGGCAGGATGTCTATTAAATTGTGTTGTTCCATTATTTCTTCTAGAATATCCCTGGATGGATCGGTATGGTATGTTCCTCCAAACTTTTCTTCTATACTTCTTACCAAATTTAAATCTCCCCCTAGAATTATTTTCCCAGCTTGTATTTCTTTTAGAGCTTCTTTTATGGTGGCCTAGCATTGCTCTTTTTCCTTGTAGTGATTTGGGGCATATATATTTATAACATTGTACCTCTCTTTTGTGTTGGTTTGCATTAGGTCCGTTTGGATCCAATGCTGGTCTTTTTTGTATTTTATTAACTCCCATGTTCCTTTTTTCCATATTGTGAAAATACCTCCAGATGCTCTTGTTGCCTGTATTGCTTCCCCTTCATAATTTCTGAATTTTTTTTTTATATTTTCAGTTTCTTGATTGTTTGTTTTTGTCTCCTGAATCATAAGGATATCTGGGTTTTCTTTTTCCAGAATGTCTCTTGTGGCATTTTCTTTGACAGATGATCCCATTCCTCTGCAATTCCAGGAGACCACTATCATTATTTACTTGTAGGGTGGTGTAAGGCTCCTTTCCCTCTTCGTTGGTTCTTTTCGTTGCTTCCTGTATTCCTTCCTAAGAAACTTTCCATAGGTTGTTGCATTCCTAATGCCATTTCCTTTGCTGCTGCTTCATCTACGAGTTATTTGTTTGTCTTTATTCCTACTTTTTTTTGGTATTCTACGTTTTGGGGTGCTTCCTTTGACTGTTTTCTAGTTAGAATTCTGTCCACTAAGGGCGGGGGAGGGGTGTGAGAGTTTGATGCTAGAGGGGATGACGGGGGGTTGGGGGTATGTTGATGGGATCTGGATCTGGATTGTGGTCCAGGGGATGAGGGGGCTGAAGGATCCAGAGGCTCAAAAGGATTAAGGCTAGCAAGGGGATTATTATCTTCTTTGGGTGTTGTGGGGTGGAGATCAAAGGATGTGGGGGGTTGCGAGGAAGATGGATTTGTTTGTTTGTTGATAGACTTCTTTCTTTTGACATGTTCCCACTTGTTTTCCGATTCTTCACTCTTTTCATTTTCATTTTTTTTTTGTACATCTATTTGCAAAATGACCATATTCATGACATACCTTGCATTTGAAAGGAATTTGTTCATAATCTAGTTGTTGTATGTGTGTCCACTGGTCCACTTTGATTTTGATAGCTTCTGGTAGCCCTTTCCCCAGATCCACTTCTACACAAATTCTAGCACATGCATGCATATTTTCCTTTGGCTCGCATCTGTCTATATATTTCCCAACTGTGTTTCCTATGGCTTTGACTGAATCATCCCCCAGCAGTGAAGGGGAAGGTGTGGCAATCTAACCCAGACGGGGACGGCATTGGGGACATCCATTTCTGGGTCGAAATCCGACGTCCATCTGTTTAGATACAAACCCCTTGTGTCCATAAAATAAGGTCCATTCCTGAAAATCAGGTCTTGATCCTCCTTGGTTTCAAAGTGGAAGGTGTAATATCCTCTTCCGTAAAACCTGATTGATATTTTTCCATCTATTGACATGGTCCAATTCCTTTCTACCCATTTTTGCACAGTTTTGGAAGATGGCCATAACCTCGTAAACTGCCGCACTAATCCTTGATCTGACAGAGATAATGTTGCTCTACGAGGAAGGGTAGGAGGGAGTGAGATTTCAGGAATGTCTTCCAATCTTTTAACAAACTTTGTGACTGAAGGTCTGTTCTTTGTCGGGCCCATTGCGGAGATGAGGGAGGCAAAAGCTTTTGTTGTTCCTTCATTTTCTTGTTGTTGATCTGATAAAAGCTCTCCATCCTCTGGTGTGTTCATGGTACTCAAACCTCGACAGCAAGGGACCACTAAGGAGCAGTTGCAGGCTTCTTGCGTCATTCTCTGGCTAGGGTTTCGTTACTCCTTCAACAAGCAGCTCAGTTTCCATTCTTCTGACAAAAGCACTCTTAATTCAATAGAATTGTGTGTTTTCCTGGTACTACCAACCTCACTCTTCACACTTGCCTTCATGCTCAGAGAGAGAGACTAATTTTATTAAAAAAAGGAAAAAAAAGATAGAGGTAGATTTAAAATATAATAATAATAATTTAATTTTAAGGTTATAGTCAAGTTAGATATTAAATTGGTATATGAAATATTTTTGTTTATGAGATAAGGGAGTCTTTTTTAGTAGGGATTTGAACACTAAAATGTATAGAGTTGTACACCTACAAGGTTTATAATTTTGGGTGGTTGGTCATACTATTTGTTCTTCTCGTCATCCAAGTTTAATTCCTAGAAAAGACATATTGGCTTACTATAATAAGATTATAAAGATAAATGAACATAAGGATAAAGGTTGATTAACTCTTGATTAGTATATAAGACTTGTAACTTATTAAATACACTTTTAGATTATAACAATCCCTAATAAGTTTAATAACAAACATATCCTAAATCACTCTAATAAATTATTATTATTTATTCTTATAATTAGAAAAATTGCAATACTTTTTCTTAAAATTTAATTTATAATTTTTTTAAAACAACACATATTTTTAATTATTAAACCTATTTAATATTAAATAAAAAAATATATATAATTTTTTAAACAACATTACATAATTTCTATTTTCCATGGTATGCCATCCTATTCAATGCCTATTTTGTATTAAACACATGTAAAATAAGTAATAACAAACATATCCTAAATCTTAATAAATTACTTATAATTAAAAAATTGCAATTTTTTCTTAAAATATTTTCAACACATATAATTATAAAAACTATTTATATAAAAAATATATCAACATGTATAAACTTTTACCATTTCTCTTTCATGGTCATGCCATCCTATTCACTGACCCGCTGCCTATTTTGTATTAAACACATGTAGACTCAAATTATAAATTCAAAACTTTGTTCAATCCATTTCACTGAACATTGTATTAATTAAAAAATAGTACCAATATAATAATATCAACCTATTTAAGATAGTACTAATATAATAATATCAACCTACGAAAGCGTTTTATATTTTTAGAAAGTAACATGTGATTGAAAAAGACACAGAATTTTGTAATTAATATTGTGCGAAATGATTTAAATTTTTATACTTTTTTCAGTAAGATTTAAATTTTTATACTTATGACTGTTTTAGAAATTATTTTTATAGTAATATTGAGAGAGGAAATAATATAGTAATAAGAGCTTTATATTTTTAGAAAATAACATGTGAGTCAAAATGAAACAGATTTTTTAATTAATACAATGTGAAATGAAATAAATTAATTATATATATATATATATATATATATCTATGGCCTATCTCATCAATAAATAATTTAAGTAAATTTAATTGCTATAATATTTGCGTTCGTTGTGGATGTCGATGCTTACGTTGCGAATGTTGTTATTTGTAATGGTGATTTAAATAATTGTAACTAAGATAAATACGTTTTTTTTTTTAATTGTTAGTGAAGATGTTATTTAATTTAATATTGATTTATATTTTTTAATTTTAAATTAAATTAGTTAATTGAAATTAAAATTATAAAATTTAATTTATTGTTATTTTTTTTTTAGAAAATTTGAATTATGAAAATAGTAATATGGATTTTAAAGTTTGATGTCAAAATAATTAATTTTAATATATATATATATATGAAAAATTAATTTTAAATAATATATATATGAATAATTAATTTTAAATAATGTAGAATTTATATATATATAAGGAGATTTTTACTTTAAAAAAATTGAAAGATAAAAGTGTGAATTGTGATTTCAAATGTGTGAATATACATTTTGATATTTTTACTAATAAGTATAGTCATGATATTATGCATACACATAATTTCATTAATTTTGGATTTAGATATTATATACCATGAGCAAAAAACTCAAAATATTGAAATAGTGGTATGGTCATTTCTTACCCATTAATAACTATCAACATCATCATGCACTTTTAGATAGTTATTTTTTGAGTCACTCTTCCCAGCACAAATGTAGATGTCACCTCCCCTCCCATAAAGATGGACTCTTGCGTCTCATTAACATGGCCCATAGCGACATGTTCTATTTTGTCATTCTCGGCCATGAGGTAGCTTTTACTTCAAGTGACAATAGGACTATACAATATATAGCCTTATCAAATTTCTATACCATAATTTATGCCAGACTTGTTTTCTTTTTTATATACAATCTTAAGACATTGAATATATGTTATTCTTATGGTTTCCCTTGTGGAAGACCAATAGTAGAGGGAAGATGGATATTGTAATGCTCCCATTTTTAGTTTCCCTTATGATGCAACTAGGATGGATTTCTAGGGTTGATGATAACTTGGGTATGGGAGCGAGATTTCGCTACCAGTGGGCCCGAATGTTTTGGAGTAGTTCTATGGGGTTCAAAAGGATCACTCTCAACATTTCATCATCGTGATCAGTTACGCACAATTTAATCTTGGTTACGCTACATTCCGACAATTCCCTTAAAATGGGGTTATTATTGAGCATATCTTAATTAAATATGCTTAAGATGTCATTTTGGGAAGAATATTTGATGTAACACTTTAGTGTAATAGCTCGTTGGAACCAGAATGAAGAGATCTACAAGATGGGATTGTGAAAAATGAATTTTCATGGCCGACAAGATCGTAGAGACAGATTTACAACTTTCTTGGATTAAAAGTTACTTTAATTAGTCATTTAATTAAATAAAAAGGGAAAATGATTAATTGAGGAAAAATGTCAAGTGACTAAAATAAAATAAAATAAAGTCACTTAAAATAAGGATTAAGAGGAGAAGCTTCTAGAGTGGGAAATAAACTAATAAAATAAAGTGCTTCTAGAAGATTGTAGATGGATCCGTCAGATCTATAAAAGGAGGGGAAGCAAATCATTTGGGACATCTTTGAGTTGAGTAATTTTCTTATTGGAGAGGTTTGGGGACAAGGTTCTTAGATCAACAAGCCCTAGGATGAAAACCCTTGGGTTTCCTATTGCCAGTTGGATGTAAACCCAACCCACCATTGAGGAGATTTCACCCAAAAACTCACAAAGCTTCAATGATATTATTGGAGATCAGATATGTCGCAAAGGATCATTCAGATTCTCAATTTGGGCATAAGTGTAGTTCCAATTTGGGAAGCCAGATCCAGTGTGTTGAAAATGTAGCAAGAAAATCTCAGTTTGACTTTGCCTTGGTCAAACTAGAGAAAATTTGAATTTCCATTTTAGCAGAGATCTTGGAGGTAATTCACTGAGGTGACATGGTGTTTGTCACTCAGTTAATTTAGTTAATTCAAGTTGGGGAAGCTTTATTTCAGTTTAGTATGACTAATTGCTAATTTGTAGCAATCTCATTCTATTAAATTGAGTTATGGTAAGCTAAACTAGTTCTAATTATTAGAGGAACTAGTGGAGATCAAGTTGTGGAAGTGGAAGTGGAAATTAGCCCAAAATAGCTTATGCATGTAGAGAATTTGAATTACCCAGTTGAGATGGAGATTCCAAGGAAGTGTATTATCAGTTGTAAACTATTCCAATGTGTACAGGTGATGCATGCAGTCAGAGGAAGAACCTAAAAGAATTGTGCAATCCAATTGAGCGAATTTCCTAAATAATAGGGGCTAATTTCCTCAAGGAATAATGCAAGGAAATAAGAGCTTGGAGGGCTTGAAAATTAGCTAAGAGTTGGCCAAATTCTATTAGTCAGGTAGAGGGATAGAGTATACACTTGCAGGTTGTGCTTAGGCTTAAGCAAGCATATGTATTTCATCTCTATTCTTTGATTAATGTGATACAGATAGGAATGGGGTTTTGAATTGTTTCTTTCTCCTAGATAAATATCTATGTATGTGTGATGTTTCTTCTTGCATGTTTATGATTTGTGTTCTCAATCGTGAATTGAATTCTGCAGAGCAGTAGAGTAGCTTCGAGTCTTGTGATTTTGTAAATTTCTTAAGTAGTTTAGAATCTACGCAATAATTTCTACCCCGTATTAGAGCATGATTCATAGTAGAGAAGAAATATCGAAGTTGTTATTTCAGGAGGATCAAATCGCAAGATAAATTCTTCAGAGCTAGAAGGATCACTTTCTATGGACTGAGACTCGAGTATTCCCTTAAGGGAAGCTGGAATTATGTTTCTTAGAAGGACTGCATGGAGGCAGTGCTGGAGGATAATGGATTGAAGGAATTCATCAATAATGAAATCTTGAAACCAACAACAGTTGATACTCAGGATCTAGCAGAATGGAATAAGTGTGTAGCCAAGGCGAGGAGAATCATAATGGATGGAGTACAATACCACATTGTCTCAAATATCCATGGGAAAGAGACTCTATATGCAATGTGGAAAGCACTGATAGATTGTTTCCAAAATATTAGTGACCACAGGAAGCTGCCACTCAAGGGTAAACTTCAAAATATCAAGATGTAGAAGAACGAGACTATTTCGCAGTACCTAAGCAGGTTCACACAATGTCGTGATGAACTTGATCAAGTTGGTGTTACTGTTGCAGAAGACGATTTGGTAAGCCAAGCCCTTCTAGGCCTTCCCAAGAGTTGGCATAGCTACTAAGATTCGGTGAATGGGAGGGAGAAAATACCAAATTGGGAACGTTTGTGGTCTGACTTGGTGCAGGAGGAAATAAGACAGAATACCATAGACGTGAAATCATCTAAGGGAGAGGATGGAGAAATATGTACCTTGGATAGAAAGGCAAACAAGAGAAAAGGGAAGAAATTCCAATCCAAAGAAGAATCTAGTCAAGGGGCAAGAAGAAAGAAATGTCTAGAATCAAGTGCTTTCATTGTCATGAATTAGGGAACTATGCCATGAAGTGTCCACACAAGAAGACAAGAAAAAATACCTCAGGAGGAGTAGCAGGTGAAGCTTTGTCTTCAAAGTTCGAGCTTGAATTTACTCTCATTGCATGCATGGCTAGCACAGTGACGAGGAACGTGTGGTACTTGGACAGTGGTGCCTCGTTCCACATAACGTGGAATAGAGAATTTTTCAGTGATTTGGAGGAGAAATATCTCCAAATGCACATCGAGATGGGAGATGATGGTAGGTACAATTTGACCAAGATTGGTATAGTCACCTTTTAGAGGGAGTCAGGGTCCCCTCTCAGACTCAATGATGTGATGTTTGTTCCAGGTATAAAGAAAAATATCGTCTCCATTGCAATTTTGGAAGATTGTTGTTATGATGTGATCTTCAGCAAAGGGAAAGAATTCCTAAGACACATAGCCATGGAATAGTTGAAGCAAATCAGGGTTCGTGCGAAGAACCTATACAAGCTAGATGTGGAGGATAGTGTTGCATTGAGCACAAAGGCAGAGAAGGTGTAGAGCCATGATATTGGTGAACTTTGGAATAGAATATTTGGCCATGTTCATAATGGCGCTTTGAAGATTATGCAACATATAACCACAGGCCTCCCCAAAGGAGCACTAGAGCAGCAGGATACATGCAAAGGGTGTACCTTGGGGAAGTACACAAAAGACACTTTCCATGATCGGGACAACAAAGCACATGCAGTCCTTGAAAGGATCCACTATGATGTTTGTGGACCTTTCTCGATAGCCTCCACTACCAAGCACAATAATGTGTCATTTCTATTGATGACTTCTCACAGAAGTGTTGGATCTTCTTCATGCGGAAGAAGAATGAGACATTCTCCAAGTTCATAGAATTCAAGGCATTGGTTGAGAAATAATGGGCAAGAAGGTGAAGGCTCTCAGGAGCGATAATGGAGGTGAGTACATGTCGAATGAGTTTAATTTTTTTTTTTTGCAAAAGAAGGCATTCAACGAGATTTGACAACACCCAAAGACCCATAGTAGAATGGGGCGATTTAGAGGAAGAACTTGTTATGAAACCAACTCACAAAAAGATACAAAAGAAAGATCAATGCCTTAGAAATCAGCGTCTTCGAGGGGGGAACCTCCTTTACATTACACAAATGAACAATTATTGGATGATACAAATGACAAGACCTCCTTTCTATATATAGGAGTCTAAGGGGTCATAATATAATCAGAGCAGACATAACAATAATAATGTAAGGGCACAACAATAACAATAGTGGGCTTCCATGGGGCACAATAATAACAATATGGGGACTACATGGGAACAACAATATAATAAGGGGGTTGCACTAATAACAATAAGGGGTTACACCAGTAGTATAGGGACCTAACGTGCCCCTCTCCTTCAAAAAGTGTTGTCCTCAATGCTTGAGTAGTTCTAGATGCTTCTGTATAAAATTCTCGTTCTCCCATGTGGAATCTTCAATGGGTAATTTCTTCCACTTGATGAGATACTCTGAAATTGATCGATGTCGTAGTTGTCAGGTTATTGTTTCTGTGACTGCTTCAGGTTCCAATATGTTTTTTCCTTCCTCATCAAGTTTCGACAATATTGTTTGAACTGGAGCTTCTCACCTATAACCTTCTTTAAGCATGAAACATGGAAAACTGGGTGCACTCAAGAAGACGCAGGAAGCTCCAATTTGTATGCCATAGTACCCATCTTTTGTAACAACTTGTATGGATCATAATACTTTGGTGATAATTTATTATCCTCCTTAGCTTGCTTGAGGGACATTTGTTTGTATGGTTGTAGTCGTAGAAATATCCAGTCACCTACATCAAAACTTCTTTCGCTGCAATGTTGATCTGCATGTTGTTTCATTCTATTTTGTGCCAAAGTGAGGTTATCCTTTAAGAGTTTGACAATTTGTTGTTGATGCTCGATGTGCTCTTTCACTGCTTGAACCTTTTCCTTCTTGATATGTCCTTCTATCTTGAGAGTTTGAGGAGTGGTAATTCCTACCAATGCATTGCAAGATATGGTCGATTTCATTTCTTGATGCTCGATGTGATATTTCACTTCTTGAACCTTTTTCTTCTTGATATGTCCTTCTATCATGAGAGTTTTGGAAGTGGTAATTCTTGCCAATGCTTTACAAGGTATGATCAGATTCATTTCATGTTTCTCTAGGGTTGGTTCCTGGTGTATATCCTCTTCTTTTGATGTTTCTTGATCATTTTCCTCCTCCTCTTCACAATCTATGTAAAATAATTTCTTCTCAGCACACTTATGACCTTTAGTGTATTTGCTATCACAAATGTAACAAAGCCCTTTTTCTCTTTTCTCTTCCGATTGTTGTGGTGTAAACCTTGTACGTTGTGGAAGGCTAGGAGCAAAAACACTTCCATATTTATAGTTGTGAGTGGTAGGATTCCTTGTTTCCATAATTCCGCTTTCAATTTTTCTTGCCAACCTATATGTCTTCTCCAATGAATCAGGTTCCCAAAGGTGAACCTCATGTTGAATGTTATCCTCTAAAGTCCCTATGAAGACATCAATCCTCTACTTCTCTGGAATATCATTTAACCTTATATTCAATTTTTGGAAGTCCTCAATGTGCTCTGCCATTGAACCCTTTTGTTTTAGATTTATCAATTGGCTAAAAAAGATGTTACTCTTTGTATCCTCATAATGTGTTGTCATTTCCTTAGTGAAAATTGACCAAGCGACAAGTGGTTTACGAGAACAAAGCCCTTTATACCATAAAAAATGATTTGATTCTAAATATAAAGATGCAATACGTACCTTTTTTAACAGTTGTACATCATGTAGATCAAAATATTTCTCCATCTGTAGTATCCAATTTACCAGATCCTTGCCATCAAAATTCCTCATGTCGTCTTTTCTTGATTTTAGGAGCTAGATCTTGAAACAAATGTAACTCTGTAATTTTGGATCCCCAAGTTCTTAAATTGAGAACTATCATAGATCTCTGAGTCATCTTTCCAACACCACCAGTCTGATCAAAATTGGATTCTCCAAGAAAGCATTATGCCCAATCTCCCATGATGGCCTGGTTATACACTTTTTCAGTAGAGCGAAATTGTACAAAGTGCCACGTGTCATTGTTTCAACCTTTTGACCTGAAAACAATACAAAGAAAAGTACAGTCCGTCATCTTTTTGTAGCTTCTTACAAAATTTCAATTTGATGCTTAGCAAGAAAGTTATGAATATTTGCCCTAGGTCACATGTTTGGGATGTAATTCAAGAGCTTGCAGAAACCCTAAATGTCTTGGACTTTATCTCCGAAAATATAGTGAAACAAATCTGAAATTTGGACCCAAGATTCAACAAGATTTCGGCTCAAATGGGTTTTAATTTCAGAGCCTTAACCTTTGCTGAAACGAAATTATAGCGAAAATTCCACGATGAACTGTTTGAGATGGAATTCTGGAGCTTGCAAAAACTCTAACTTCCTCATATCATATATCTGAAAATATAGTGAGCCAAGATCTGACATTCAGACCTGAGGTTCAGAATGATTTTGTCTCAAATGGGTTTTTTTTAGCGTCTGAAACTTCGTAGCGAAAACGTTATAGCGAAAATTCCACGATGACCAGGTTGGAGCAGCAGAACCCTAGAATCCAAAGCTCTGATACCAAATGTTATGAAACCAGCTCACAAAAAGATAGAAAAGAAAGATCAGCGCCTTAGAAATCAACCTCTTTGAGGGGGCATCCTCCTTTACATTACACAAATGAACAATTCTTGGATGATACAAATGACGAGACCTCCTTTCTATATATAAGAGTCTAAGGGGTTGTAATATAATCAAAGTCGACATAACAATAATAATGTAAGGGCATAACATTAACAATAGTGGGCTTCTATGGGACACAATAATAACAATATGGGGACTACATGGGCACAACAATATAATAAGTGGGTTGCACTAATAACAATAAGGGGTTACTCTAGTAGTATGGGGCCCTAACAGAACTACAACATTGTTTAGCAAAAGGGTAATGTTGCATGGTAGAGGCCTACATCTACATTTGTGGGCTGAGGCATGCAACACAATAGCCTATTTATAGAACCAGAGTCCTCGTCGGATTCTGGGCATGATTACACTGGAGGAGGCTTTCTTGGGGATAAATTCGGATGTGCCACTTCAAGATTTTTGGAGCCTCTATTTAATGCGATGTCTCCAAAGAATCAAGGAAGAAACTAGATCCGACAACTATTGTGTGTAGTTGTCATCCTTCAGAATGATAGTTGTGCAAAGGGATGTAAAATTTGATGAAGACAAAGCCATGTGGTGCTCTCTTGAGAGGGAGCTTCATATCCCACCAGAAGAGGAGGTTTTAGGTCCAAAGGAGGAACCTTAAGAAATTATGGAGCAACCACAAATTGAGGAGAAGAGAGCGGAGACAACAACTCAAGTGGAACCATCCAGAGAAGGTATTGAAAAGGACCAGGAAGCTAAGATACTTGTGAAGGATGTGAGGGAGAATGTGGGTGCTCATTGAAATCAGTGTAGGCATAGAAGGTCACTAGATCAGTACACTGGCTACATGGCTCTAATGACTGAGCTTGTAGAGACTAAGTCATCCTCTTTCGAGGAAGTAGTAGAGAAAATTGTATGGGTTGATGCAATGGTGGAGGAGTACGAATCCATTGTAAAAAATAGTCTTTGGGAAGTGGTCCCAAGACCAGTAGACAAATTAGTTGTAGGTTCAAGATGGATCTTCAAGGTAAAGAAAAGTATAAGGCCAAATTTGTGGCCAAAGGGTGCTCTCAAGTTGAAGGGATTGACTATGAGGAGACCTTTGCTCTTGTAGCAAGGTACTCATCCATTAGATCAATCCTTGCTCTAGTTACATAGATGGGGTGGAAGATCCACCAAATGGATGTGAAAACAACTATCCTAAATTGAGTTATTGAGGAGGAGGTGTATATCGAGCCAATAGAAGGCTTCGGAACTTTTGATCGAGAGTCTCATGTGTGTAGACTCAAGTGAGCATTGTACAGTGTCAAGAAATCACTTTGTGCTTGGTAAACTAGGATCAATAGACATCTCAACAGTTCGGGCTTCACCAAATGTGAAGCAGATGAAAACCTCTATCATATTTTGGTAGAAGGTAAATTGTTGATTATTGCCTTATATTTTGATGACTTGATTTTAACTAGTGATGAGCAGCTGATCAGATCTTGCAAGGAGGACCTTGCAAGAGAGTTTGAAATGAAGGACATCAGTCTTATGCACTACATCCTCAGATTGGAGGTATGGAAAGGTCATGGGGAACTATTTGTCTCTCAGGTAAAGTATGCCAATGAAATACTTTAGAGGTTCTGCATGGACAGATCCAAACCCATGGAGACACCTCTAGCGACCAACTGGAGGAAAGAGGATTTCACTTCAGGTGAGGAAGTGGATGTTAATGTTTACTAGAATTTGGTGGATTCACTAATGTATCTTGTGAACACACAACCAAATATGTGTTATGAAGTCAACCATCTAAGCCAAGCTATGGTTAGGGCAACCAAACTATTTTATAGGGCAGCTAAGCATGTTCTACAGTACCTGATAGGCACTACTGAGTTTGGACTATCGTACAGATGGAAAAAGGGAGTGAAGTTGTGTGGATTTACAGATGAAGATTGCGTGGGAGTCCATTAGGCTGAAAGAGTACATCAAGTGGAATTTTCAGTGTTGGGTCTGCAGTAGTTTCTTGGTACAGTAGGAAGTAAAGATCTGTGGCAATCATCTCAACAAAAGCAGAGTACATGGCTACGAGTCAAGAAACATGTGAGGCGATATGGATGAGAAAGATACGTGTTGGATTGTTTGGTCAGATGATGGATCCAACTGTGATCTACTATGATAATCAAAGTTGCATCAATCTCTCGGAAAATATTTTTTTCACGAATGATCCAAGCATATAGATATCCAATATCACCATTTACGGGATTGTGTGCAGAGGTGGATAATTTTGTTGCAATACATTCCAATAGAGGAATAAGGTGTTGACATTTTGACAAAAGCCTTGTCAAGAGGGAAGTTCAAGTTCCACAGGTGCAGGATAGGGGTGGTTGATAATCCATTTCTTGTTGAGAGGGAGTGTTGAAAATGCAGCAAGATAATCTCAGTTTGAATTTGCCTTGGTCAAACTAGAGAAAATTTGAATTTCCATTTCAGTAAAAACCTTGGAGGTAGTTAACTGAGGTGACATGGAAATTTTCATTCCGTTAACTCAGATAATTTCAGTTGGGGAATATTGAGTTCATTTTAGTATGATTGATTGCTAATTTGTAGCAATCTATTTCAGTTAAATTGAGTTATGGTCAACTAAACTAGTTCTAACTATTAGAGGAACTAGTGGAGGTCAAGTTGTGGAAGTGGAACTTCAACCACACTCAGTGATTAACCAGTTAACTAATCAATCAACCCAAAATAACTTATGCGTGTAAATAATTTGAGTTACCCAGTTTAGATGAATATTCAAAGGCATTGTACTGTCAGTTATAGACTATTCCAATGTGTACAACTGGTGCATGCAGTTAGAGGAGGAAACTAGAATAATTGCGCAATCCAATTGAGGGAATTTCCTAAATAATATGGGTTAATTTCTTGAAGGAATAATACAATGAAATAGGAGCTTGGATGGCTTTAAAATTGGCTAAGTGTTGGCCAAAGTCAGCCAGTTAGGCAGCGTGATAGACTATACACTTGCAGGTTGTGCTTAGGCTTGCGCAAGCATATGTATTTCATCTCTATTCTTTTATTAATGAAATACGTATAGGAAGGGGTTTTGAGAAGTTTATTTCCCCTAGATAAATCTTTGTGCATGTGTGATGTTTCTTCTTTCATGTTTATGATTTGTGTTCTCGATCATGAATTGAATTCCGCAAAGTAGTAGAATAGCTTCGAGTCTTGTGATTTAGTAAATTTCATGAGAAGTTTCGAATCTACACAATAATTTATACACAGTGTGGTAGAAGATATATTTTGAGGTTGTATCCAATTTGCAGCAGTTGAGGGTTTGTATCAACTATTATCTAGTTATTTGTATGGCCATGTGATATCAATTTTTATATTAAAATAATAAAAGCTAGGATTTGTTGCATATGTTTCATTTTGTATTTTTGACAAATATTTTATCATTTTTGTGTTATGGGTTTTATTTTCTCATGCATATTGGTGTAATCTTCGTGGGTTTTGATTAAAAATCAATGGAATAAATTTTATAAAGGAAATTACATATAATTTAACGAAGATATCCAAGCGAGATATTACAGTGGTATCAAAGTTGGTTTTCCTACTAGCTTGAGGGTTTATTAAAAATTAATTTTGAGACACGATCGTGGATTATTTTTTAAACTCAAAGGGGGTTTCAAGAGAAACTAGTTTTTGGTGATCCTCCATAATCACCTTAGCTAGAATCTCATGAATTACTGCCCTAGTTTACCATTGAAGAGAAATTACTTGTCCATCATTGAATTTGATTTACAGTTGATTTTAAGATCATTATGCAAGGCGTCGAGGGAAGTATATTCACTGGAGTTCAATTATTACCAAAATATATCCATCTATCTTGATCTAGATTTCTGTAAGAACAAAATGAAATACATATTTAAACAAAAACATAGAGCTATAGCAAAAATTGAACTTCAATTCATTAATAACAAATACTAAAAAATTGTTTACAGGCATAATGGAAACAAACCAGCTCGGGTGATGGTAGTTATCTTTGAGAAGAGATGTGGCAGCCACATGCCTTCTAAATTTTTTTACAATGCGGTTCGGAGGAATTTTTATTATTGAGAAACAAAGGAAAACCCTAAACATCCAAAAACCTAACCCTAGGAGATGAAGCGCCAAAAGTCTGTGGGTCCCATTGGGGTTAGTTGGTACATCAAATTCCCCAAATCGTAACTTTGGCAGACAATCTCCATTTGGCACGTACGATAGAAATATATATTTGACGGATACTACTTTCAACTGCACATCCCCAAATTAGGGTACATGTCTTCCCATTTTCCACAAAAACGTCGTTTAGGGCCTCAAAACGGCTCCAAACGTTTTGGACCCGAAACTGAAAGAAACATTGGTGGGGGTCCAAGTGGAAAAGGCGGGTGGCCACCAATATCCACCTAGATCATATCCATTACCCAAGTACCAAGTTCAATTAACTATTCTAATCTAAAACAAAGTAGTGAGGAAGGCCAAATTTGGTATTTCTCTTGGAGCCAAATCTCTTTTATTCTTAGAGGATTTCGTTTGGTGGGCCAACAACATTTTTCTTTTGGCATGCCAAGATTGATATCTATTTTCCAAAAGCACATTTACTAGAGTATGTTTGATATTATTTAGGTCGATTTTCCTATGGTTCTTGAAGGTCGAGATATGTTCTCTTGGTAGGCCAAGTTTATATTTGTTTGGGGTTTGAGATCTATTACCTTTTTGTAGGCAAAGATCATTTTTCCCTTGGAGGCCAAGACCACATTATCTTGGAGGTTGATTTCAGCTAATTGGTTGGTCTATGTTCCAGTGATTATTGAGGCTAAGATCAATTATTCATTGAGGTTGAGTTCCATTTTTCTAGAAAGTTGAGTTTAATTAATTTAAATGGGCTAAGAGAAATTTCTGTTTAAAATCAGAGACCCAAATTTTCTTGTGGATACCAAGAGAATAGCTGGATGAGAATATATTCTTTATAGGTTCTACAATGGACGTCTACCACAAAGAACTAGAACATAATTGAGCTTGATTTGAATGACAAGTTTGTCTCGATTTGGTCAATGATCAAACAAGTTGTAGTGAGGAATTGATTTGGTGAGAGGGAAAATAAATTAAGCAGTGTAATTAGAGCATTGGAGCAAATAATGATTAGTAGGATGAATTAATTATGTGCATACAAGGTCAAATTCAAGTGCAGTCATGTGCACATATTTGGTGTGCTTGTAGTGAAGTGCTAAATATGGATCGTGTGGATATAGGGAGTACACGTGGTGTTGGTATGAGCAATCTGTGTTCCTGTGTAACAACAAGGCATACAAGTAGACATGGGCATAAGTCAAATGTGACACTGTGGGGGTAGTCAATCCATTGCAATTGGAAAGGGTCTGATATAGTTATTGGTGACTTTGTGATATTAGGAGATATAGCAGGCCTATGCAAAAACTAAAACTCCAGTTCGTGGTTAAGATCAATGAATGGTGTGATTTTCCTACGCATTGTTAGAGCATGGTGAATGTTGTTTTGTGTATCAATTGTGTGGATGCCATCATATAAACTGATCATTTAACTTGTTTCAATTTTTTTCTTTTTATTAAATATCCAAATCCTAGTATAGAGACAGAGTAATCTACACATTTTGATTGATATTCATGTGTAACTTATGTAGGGCAAGAATGTTGTGCGTAGCATATTCGTTGTAGAATTTTCTGACAGTGCAATTTTTCAAGCTGGCTAATGTATGTGGGCCAGTTGTATGTCCCTTATGTAGAAGAGAAAAAACAAAACTAAACGTTATTTTATTGGATAGAGAGAAGACCAATCCCTTTCCTATAGCTTTCAGTGCATGGTTGTGGCTAAATTCATCGGAATCAGAGGTAATATTTCTTCGTGATAAAATTTGAATTCACAAGGGTCCGTTATGTTGAGTCTATCACCATTTTAAGAAGGTTGAATTGTGCTAAGTTTCTAAGGGTTGAATCAGTATTGAGGCTAGGATGAATTGGGTCATATCTTGCAAAAGTTCAAGCTAGGTTCTTCAGTTCCATCTGAGCATTTTCATTGCATGAAGCCAACTTGCATTGGCAGGTTTGTGTTTTTGAAGTGCCATACTGCTCCTTAAAGGATAGATTCCATCATATTAAGGGGTCGAATTTCCCACTGTACTGAAGTAGCATTGTTGTAATGACCATACACCATTTTCCTTGCTTATTCATGCCCAATAAATGTAATTTATGAGTATATTAAATTGTGAATGCATAACAATGAGGGGTGTTATCATTTGATGTTGAGCCAAGAAGGGAATTATATCTTTAGAACCGAGTGCCAAATTGTAACCCAAGCTTCTTTGCTTCATTACTACCGTAAAATTCATCATTCAGTTGGTTGTATGCTTGTCTATTGTTATTTCCATTTAAGTAAGAGAGTATATTTTGTTCTTCGAATTCTATGTTGGGTTGTATATATTCTATTTGGGGCAAAACTTTTAAAAATGTACACCCACTGATCCAGGATCTTTCCTTCAGTGATGTTAAATAAAATTACTTAAAGAGCATGAAGATATCATAAATGAAACAACCATAAAGAAGCAACACAAAAAGAAGGAAAAATAGACAAGGCACCAAGATTTGTTAATGGAGTCCACTTACAATGTGTGAACTATGTCTCTGGGTGGAGAGTCCTCCATATTATTTCAGCAAAATAATGGCAAATACATGGAAAAATACATGACAATACCTCACATTTAGGGATGACCCAAAAATATGTTTCTTGGATTCTAATTTTGATTACACAAGTGGATTCCAGGCGAAATTTCGAGAAAAATAAGTATAAACTTGGCTAGGTTCTAGAACTATCTCCTCCTTATTAAATTATGAGCCACAACAGATGAAAATATGATCAAAATATTCCCTTGGAATATGATTTGGGAATATTCTCAAAATATACCTTGGGATTTGTGCCCACGCGAGACCCTTCTCAACCTTCCACTGATCGCACTGCCCTTGCTCCTTTTTGTGGTCGCGAACCTCTCTTTCATGAATGAATGACATTATATATAATGTTTTGGGTGAAATTAACAAATCCCATGAGTTGATGTACTAGCTAGCATGTATATGTTAAGGCATTAGTATGTGGGGGAGGTCTCGGGGTCAAACCTGTAGGCCTCTATTTTTTACTTTAATAAAACAAATTTTTTAATATATAGTTTGTTGGATTTAATATTTAGTTTGTTATTATCACAAACAAACCATACATATAAACCATGTTTCCAAAGTGAAATGGAGGGTGTGCACGCTTCTAGGCCACTTTGACCTATTTCAAGGTACCACGTGGCGCCCTTTGATTGGGCCACATGGAATGATTTTATTGGGCCACATCATATGCCTAATTGGATGCCATGTCACCCACAACCTACCACATCTGCTAAATATACCTTGTGGGTCACACCTGCATAATTTTTTGTTGTTTCAAATGAGCATAACTTTTTCATATAGATTGAGGTGTTGTTTGTGTCGTTGAAATCATCTTGGCGAGATCTACAACTTGGTGTTGATTTTGCTGAGATTTGAGGACTTCAAATTTTGAGCCTTTTTTTATCCTCTTAAATCAAGCCTCCTCACTGAGAAACTTTTGGGCCTCCAAAATACTTATCAATCAACATGTAGGTGAGGGAATTTCTCCCTCACTTTCTCCTTTTTAATCCATCATGCCTTGCTGGGATGCATTCCTTTGAAACCCACTCAAAGGTACTCCACATCTCCCTGTCATGAATTTTTTATCCTTTTGTCTAGGATGATGTCTTTGGGAAAGTTTTCAAAGTATTCTAGAGCAAGATCATCCACTGATGGAACTTGACCACTCTCCTTTGGATCCATGATCATGGGAGGTTTTTAAAGTTTCAAGTTCTCTATATTGACTACAAAATTCATCTGCATATAAGCCGGTAGATCAAATCTATAAGAATTCATCCCAATATTTTCTAATATGGTGAATGGACCATATCTAATTAGTTGTTATTTTGCTTTTGGTAACTTAATTTCAAAATATTTTTGCAACTTGATTTGCAGAGTTGTCTATTTTCCTTTCTGGCTAACCTAAGCAGTTATTCGAGAAATCGACATACATACCCCATCTTCCAAAAAATAAACATAATAATAATAATAATAGATTAAAATTAATTTCCATATGCATCCCTCATTCTCCCAATAATACACTATCCTAATTTTGTCTCAGCCGAATAAAGTTCCCAATATAAAAGCTTGGAACAATAAAAGCTTTATATAATGAAACATAGTAATATTAATTATTATGTTCTCTGACACATACCCTATCCTTCACAAAGATTCAATTCTAACACCATTGTTGAGATCAATAACACATTGTCAAAGCACTTGTGAAACCCCCCATTCTCCCACACATACCATGTTTTCCAAAAAAATTGTCGTCTCAATGTTTGTCCTCTGATAAATATAAAACTCGTATGCTTCTAATATAACACAAATGCATATGTGTTGTTAATTTTACCACTGTTATATGTTGTTACAATCAATTTAGCCCAATTCTTATCTTTAATTAGCAATCTTTGAAAACAATTTAATCTTCCAATGATCAATAGCAATTGTAGATAAAACAATAAATGCAATGAATAAGAAGAGACAAATAAGAGGCACCAGGTTTGGTCAAAGACCAAGGAAAAACCTCATAAGGGGGAAAACCCTTTCAAATTCTTCTTCTTATTATATTTTCATAAAATGTTCAGCAAAGAGAGAGTACAATACTCTAGTTCTTTAATCACAAAACTATCAACAATATCAACCAAACCATATCCAAGATATGACCCCAACAACAATACTGATCAAAGATAACTTTCTCAGCATGTGGTAAATTGTGGTCAAATGTCAAATGAAACCCCAGGTCCCAGCCGCACGAAGCAAGAGATCATGTGTGTAGCTGAAATGTTCATGGAGAGGCTTATATGCATGCGGCTACAACCAAACTTTTCATGTATCAACCCTACGACCATATGCCAAAACCCTAATCTGTACGTGTGAGTTTTGGACCCCACAATTTCTAACTTGTACGAATCAATATCCAAGAACCAACTTCAGACCTATTTGAGCCAAACCAAAGAAGAAAGAAGAAGAATATGTTTGATGATGATGTCCAAGTGAGGGGATCTTGACTTGTAGTTATAACCATCCAAGCATGTCCTATTTATCTTTAGAGTTTACTTGTCTTTTTGTACACATGTGGATTTCCATGTTAAAATATATTTTTCCTCAACCAAATTAAATTCTTCCAAGGGCTAAGAGGGGAATTTCTTGATGAGGAAGGTTTCCCAAAGGAGGGAATTTTTCCTTGAGCTACCAAATTAACACTCCCTCTTAGATGACGAGAAATTACTGACTACAATATGTGTCTTGTCTCAAATCATCTTTGATCATATGTTGAACACTCTTGAATGTAAAATAAGAAGAATTTGACATCGGAGGGGAGATTAAGTTACCACCCTCAATCCATCGAGGAGACATTGCTACCACTTGGAATCCTTATCATTGGGGAGTTACAACTCAACCCACATCTTAGGGGAGCCCAACTCAACCCACTATCTAATGACAATAGGTGGGATACAACTTACCATGAGGTAAGGATTACAACTATCCTATTATCTTTTGATCTTCCCATCATGACCCTGAAGATTCAAGTGGTAGAAAACCTGCATCCTCTCACTTGGAATGATACTACTTACCATCAATTGCAAGGATCACAGTTATCCCAAGTCACCTCTCAACCCATTGGCTAGATGGGGAGGAACAATCCCAACAATCCTAACTTGTGGGTAGAATTCCAACTAAGGTATACTATGTCATGTCCAGAATATGCCAATAGGAAGGATGCTAATTACCATATGGTAAGGATCTTAGCTATCCTATGGCCAGACAATAGGTGGGATACTACTTACCATGAGGTAAGAATCAAAACTATCATATTTTCTAGAGTTCCCTCAACCTAGGAGATCTCTAGCTCAATTCGTCACCCTGGGAACTTAGATAGGGGGGAAGAGCATAGCTCAATGTCCTCAATCAACTTAGACCCTTACCTGAAAGGGTCACACCCATTAGTCCAAGCTTCTCTTTGAAGACCAAGAACTTCCCTTTCAACAAAGCCTTGATGAAAATTCTTGCAATCTACTCATCAGTCGATACATGATGGAGTCTCGCGGATCCTCTCTACACCGTATCATGTATGTAATGATATATTATCTTAATATGCTTGGACTTGTCATGGAACACAATATTTTCTACCAATCGAATCCCACTCTTATTATCACAATATATCACTATCGTATCCAATACTTTCTCAAACAACTCTCCAAAGATATTCCTCAAGCAGACCGCCTCACAACTAGTCATGCTAACAATAATATACTATGCCTCTACCATACTTAAATCCACAAACTTATGTTTCCCGCTCATCTCAGATATTATTGAAAATCGCAAGCTAAAACAACACCGAGATGTGATCTTCCTATCAATAACATTTCCATCCAAGTCATCATCAATATATCCATGTAGTTTTACATCTCTTTTAGTATATCTTAGACCAAGATTGATAGTCCCATGCAAATATCTCAAAATTTTCTTGGCGGTGACCTAATGTGCATGAAGTGGATCAATCATGAATTGACTTAAGGTGTTCACTACAAAAGATATGTCTAGATGAGTGTTCATAAGAAACATCAATGCTCCAATCAATTGACGATACTCTGAAGGGTTAGCCAAGTCGGGTCTAGCTACATCTCCACATAACTTCTTGAAATTCATCTCCATTGGTGTGGCCAAGGATTTTCATTATGTCATTCCAAATCTATCCAATAATTTCATGACATATTTTTCTTAGGAAAGGAAAATTTCTGCCAAACTTCTTATCCCAAAAAGTAGTGCATCATGCCAAAATATTTCATCTCGAACTTAGAGGCCAACTCACTCTTACACTCGATCATCAAAGGCTCACTACCTATCAAGAATAGATAGTCAACATATAAAACCAAAATCAACTACATACCTTAGACCATTTTAAAATATAGGTTGGAGTCAAGGATGATTCTTATGAATTTGAGCTTCACTAGGTAACTTTCAAAGAAAGGATACCGGCCTCAGGGAGCTTGATTCAAACCATGTAATTCTTTCTTCAATCTGCAAACATGATTTTTCCTATCCTTTATTTCAAATCCCTAAGGTTGTTCAACATATACTTCTTCCTGTATCATGCCATGAATAATTGTTGTCTTTACATTCATCTGATGAAGGGTCCATCCTTGACTAGCAACAAGGGAAACAATCGATCTAATAGTGGTGTAGTAGGAAACTGGTGCAAAGATATCATCATAATATTCTCCCTGTCTCTAGGAGGATCCTCTAGCCACGAATCTGCCTTGTACTTTTTAATTCTTCCATCAACTCCATGTTTTATCTTATACAACCATTTCAAAGTTACAACAGACTTTCCTTTCGGTCTCAGAACAACATCCCATACATCATTATTCTTAAAGGATTCATACTCTTTGGCCATAACATCCTTCCAAACTTTTTCTCTCACTACTTCTTCAAAGTTAGAAGTCTTAGCCTAGATCATAGCGCTCATAAATACATCATACACTTGATACCCCATGTCTTCTTACTTTCTCTAAAGGTTCTCTTGGGAGGAACATATCTCTCAAATTCATATAAAGTATCATGAAGCCATAATGGTCTCTTCCTAGTAGGAGGATCACTTGGAGGAGGGTCCAAGGGCCCATAGGCTCCATGGGATCATCAAAAATGTCCTTCTTAGATTTAGGCATAGAAGGGCCTTCTAATATATCAATATCATCATCTTTCTTTGAAGGAGGTGGAGGAAGGTATATGGCTTTCCCAAGTGCAACATCTTCATCGAATATTACATCCCTTATAAACTTGATATTCCTTTTACCAGAAATATATCTTCTAAATGATTTAGAATTTTCACAATACCCAACAAACGTACCTTTCTTTCTGGTAGCTTCTAGCTTGTTCATCATATCCTTCGGCACATGGAAGTATACGGGGTAACCAAATGTCCTAAGATGACCAATATCGAGCTTCATAACTTTGAACATTTCTTCAGGAGCCTTGTTATCTAAAGCTTGATGAGGAACCCTGTTTTGTACATAGACCGTTGTATTCATTGATTCTCCCAAAGGAACTTTGGTAACTTTTGATCATGCAGCATAGCGCTAGAAACCTCCACAATAGACATGTTCTTTATTTTAGCCACTTTGTTTTATTATGGATTGTAGGGTAGAATAGTCTCCTTCTTAATAGATTCCTTCTTATAGAAGTTATTGAACTCATTTGAATTGTACTCACCACCATTGTTGGACTTGAAGACCTTGATTTTCTTCCTTGTTTGATTTTTTATCGGTGCCTTGAAGTTTTTGAACATATCAAAGGCCTCATCCTTGTGATCCAAATAGTATATCCATGTATCCCTGGAGAAGTCATTGATGAATATGATATAAGAGATATGGCCATCAAAAGAATGTGCTGGCATAGGTACACAAAGGTCATAATGAATGAGGTGAAGAATATCATTTTTTTTATTCATGCTAGAGGGGAATCGTCCCATTTTCTTCTTTCCACTTTCCCATCCAGTACATACTCCATCATGACTCACTTGAAATTCAAGCATCCCAGAGTCTAGCTTCTTCAACTTTGGTAAGGATTCATAATGTAGATGTGCCAACCTATGGTGCCATAGCTCACTCTAGTGATTAGTGTTGTGGACCATTGCCAATAGATGTCTCCCATTAATTCTATAGAGTCCTTCAACTCTAGATCCTAGTTTGAACGCATCCTTCATGCAAGATTCCCCATGCCATGTGAAGAATTTAACTTTTATGAAAGCTACTGTCATCCCTTTGTCTTATAATGTTGAATTAGATACCAGGTTCTTCTTTAGTTATGGAACATGCATCACATCATGAAGAAAAATGGATTCCCTAGAATACAAGTCAAAATTAACATAACCAAAACCTTTCACTTGATATGTAGCATTATTCTGAAGAATGATTTTCAAACCTGTCTCCCTCTCATCCAAATTGGAGAGGGCTTCATTATATCTAGAGAAGTGTCTAGAAGCCCCACGATCTACCAACCAACTATCATGCAAATATGGAAGAGAAGAACTAGAAAGAGAGGAAATAATAATATATTCATATTAACTAGTAGTTACATTAATCTCATACCTCAAATCCCTTGCTCTCTTTTGAAGAGAATAGTTTCCTTCTCAATCATTAGGTGTATCTCTTCTTCTTTTATCATCTCGCCTTCTTCTATCATCACCTCTTCTTCTATTATCATTTCTTCTTCTATCATCACCTCTTCTTCTATTGTCATTCTTCTTCATTCATTGTACATTAGAGGAAATTCAGCCTAAAAGTTCCCATGAAATTGGCATATAAGTTCCATGTCATACTATATAAACCAATCAAAATATTTAAATTTGAAAAGAAGTACATGTAAATATTTTGGAGGGAAAAGAAAGAAAACTACATTTTTTTAGTTGTATTTTTGGCTTATATCCTTATAGGTTTACTCAAATTTCAAGTGTAGACACTCGTTGGATATGGAATTAAATTCGACATCCAATGAGTACCCATTATGCATGCTTTGAGAACACCCACATTAATGAAAATTGAAGATATATTAAAAAACATCGTGAACAAGCTTTTTCAATATATATTAAATTTTTATCAATGTAAGTCTTCTCAAAAGTATGTATAATGAGTACTCGTTGGATGTGAAATTTAATTCTGCATCCAACGAGAGTCTACAATTGAAATTTGAGTAAATATATAAGGAGATAATCCGAAAATACAATTAAAAGAAATAAATAAATAAATAAATTTAGTTTTCTTCTTTTCCCTCCAAAATTTATAACTCTTATTTTATTATGTTAACCATTATTTTATTATTTTTCCTTAGGAGGCCACTTTTAAGTTGAAATTTCCTATAATGCATGTTATTATTGTAGCCTCGGTTGGATCTAGGAGCATATTTCTTTCTCTGATAGTCTCGAGCATAATGACCATACTTGTGGGCAGTGGCAATTGTAGCATTCAACCTTATGACTATCTTTTCTCAACCTTCTCTTGGAGTCCTTGGATTTAGGAGAATAATTTCTTTGATTGGGTGGTCTTCCTTTACCTATCTTTCTTCTTATCTTGAGTAACAAATGCGGAGGGCTCTTCTTCTTCACATTTTTTTTTATTTTCCCTTTGTCAATCATCCTGATCTCTTCTTGAGTGCACTTACCGATGAGATCATCAAATTATGAGACTACGTTATTGTTTTTTAAGAGTAGTAATGAAGGTTACCCAAATAGGAGGAATACCTTGAAGAGTGATCAATACGAACTCCCTGTTAGATATCTATTCACATGCAGCTTGCAATTGATCCCTTAAATGAGATACCCTCATGATATATAATTGTATTGATTCTCCCTTGTTCATCTTAATTTCTTTGAGTTGATCCTTCAAAGAGAGGATGTGATTCAAATTTTTGACTTCATACGTCTCGGCCAACTTGTCATACATATCCTTAGATGCCTTCAAATTACCAACACAAACAAGAAAATGATCTTGTATACCATCAATAATAATCTTCTTAGCTTTGAGATCACCTTTATTATACCTAAACTTAATAGCAGTAGAAGAATTTATTGGAGGCTCAGGTACATTTCTTGTACATATCCCAAAACATCGTTATCATCAAATATGACTTCCACCTAATTTTCCAAGTTACAACAAAGTTAGATTAATCACCAACCTTTTCATCATGAAGTAGGAGGTAGACATCTTGACCAAACCCTAGTCGGCTCATTCAACTTCTTCCAAGAATGATTTCTCTTGATCCTTGTCTCTTTGGGCTTGTCCTCACCTGAGCTCTGATACCATGTTAATTTTACCATTGTTCTATGTTGTTACAATCGGTTTAGCCCAATTCTGATATTTAATCAGCAATCTTTCAAAAAAAAAAAAACTTCCAATAATCAATCGAAATTGTATATAGAACAATAAATGCAATGAACAAGAAGAGACAAATAAGAGACACCAAGTTTGGTCAAAGACTAGGGAAAAACCCCACAAGGGGGGAACCCTTTCAAATTCATATTCTTATTAGATTGTCATAAAATGTTCAGCAAAGAGAGAGTGCAATATTCCAATTCTTCAATCACAAAACTATCAGCAATATCAACCAAACAATATCCAAGATATGAGCTTAGCAACAACACTGATCAGAGATCAATTTCTCATCATGTGGTCAACTATGGTCAAATGTCAAATGAAAGCCTAGGTCCCAGCCACACAGAGAAAGAGATCATATGTGCAGCTGAAAAGTTTTGGTTGCACTGAGAGGCTTGTATGCGTGTGGCTACAACCAAACTTTTCCTATATCAATCCTACAACCATAGACCAAAACCCTAATCCGCATGTGTGAGCTTCTGACCCTACAATTTCAGACCTGTATGAATCAATATCTAAGAACCAACTTAAGACTTGTGCAAGCCAAACCAAAGAAGAAAGAAGAACAATATGCTTGATGATGATGTCCAAATGAGGGTCTCTTGAATTGTATTTATAACCATCCAAGGTGTGCAATTTATCTTTAGGGTCGACCTGTCTTTTTGTGAACATGTGCGTTTCCATATTAAAAATATATTTTTCCTTAACCAAATCAAATTCTTCCAAGGGTTAGGAGGGCTCTTCCTTGATGAGGAAGGTTGTCCAAAGGAGGGAATTTGTCCCTGAGCTTCCAAATTAACATGTGTGGCATTTCACATCAAATCCATCGTGCACAAAAATCTTACATATTAACATTAATTTTCCTATGCACCACCCATTCTCCCGTACAAACCCCATCCTCCTCACAATGAAAATTAACAATATTAATTATTATGTTCTCCTGCACATACATCATCCTCTGCAAAGATTGATAACTCTAAAATCAAAGCTTTACGCAACTTCTCTCACGTACATACGCCGTCCTCCACACAGTGAAAGCTCCACACAATGCAACATAATAATATTCCTTGTTCTCCCACACATACCTCGTCCTTCACAAACATTGATACGATATATGATATAAAATCTAGAAATTTGTAACAGTATCTCTGCACAACGAATTATTATGTGGATATTTGTGTGGCCACCCACCCACCCCCCCCCCCCCCCCGCCTATGCAAAGGACCTGCAACTGCGTCAATTATGTCATCATTGGGAAGAGAAATACCATAATAGTGTCAATGCCAGTGTTAGTGTCAAAGCAGTCATCAAATTTGAATTTTTAAATTTTTAAATCATTTTTCAAGCACTGACAAATACCAAAAATAAAACGCTCTCCACCAGGGGAATTATGTCCTATCGGAAGTTGCTAGGCCAATAAAAAATTAGAAATAAGATTTCCAAAAATTAGAAAATTATTTTTGAATTTATGGAAAATAGAAATATTCAACATTTTCTCAAAGCTTTGGTTAAAATTGCAAAAAAAAGGAAAAATAATGTAGGGTCAATGTAATTTGACCGCGAGGCGAATGTTATAGTCCCTAGTGAAGCAGGGACTAATAATATACTATGGAAACAACATCCATCATTCATGTGGGAATAATCTATAATTAATGAAGTGGGTGAAAATATTTATTTCACAAAGATAATGTAGATATTACTACAATGCAATAGGCTAGGAATAATAAAATTTAAGGGAATAATAAAATTTAAGTGTAAATAAAAGAAGAGAAGGAATATAAAAATAAGAAAAAAACTATTTTATAATTTTATTTAAAAAAATAAATTTAATAAATAAAAATCAAAGAGTTTTATTGATAATAATAATAATTTAAATTTGAAGAAGGGTAAGAGGTTGGGGACGAGCCTACCATCCCATGGACAAGCATAACATTTATGAGGAGGATGGTGTGGCCAAACCCCTTCATGCACAAGCATGCGAGTTTACATTTCTTAATTATCATTGCAAGTTTTCATCCCGGTTTTTCCTATGCTCATAGTACTCTCCCTCTATGCCTTTTCTGATGGAAAACACTCCCATACCCAACACAAGTGGGTTTTCTTGTGGATGTGACTGGCGATGAGGGGCTAATGCATGACAATTTAATTGTATTATTGCAAAATTATTTCCTTCTTTTATCTATAATGAGCTTGATTGTGCCAGTTATTAGGATTGCGGTGGTCTCTTTCTGTTTGGGCAATGGTTTGGTCTCTAGTCTTTGGAAGGTTTGGTGCTCGTTGCTTGAGTGGGATGGAGAAATAAATAGAAATTTTGGTTGTTTTGATGGGGTTGTCCATTGGTTGGGTTATTTCTTTTCAAGGTTGGAATCGTCTGCATTAGTGCTGACCTCGACACATTCAACCTTCCTACAATTGAAAGTTTGGACGAAGATGGGTGTCTATACAAGGGAACTTCCTGAGTTTATTTCCTTTGTTGTTATCCCCTTAGATCGTGAGCTAATTGGCTATTGTTCATATGGGTGCACAATATTTGTTGGGTTCTAGTTACATGGTTGGAAATGTATTGTCATTAGCTTGAAGTATTACCCTATCTAAGGAGTCTCTTATGCCCTCTTGTTTCTCTATACCCTCGCTCTGTAATGGTATTTTCTTTTTTGGCTATGACCTCACCATTCCATTCTTCATATGGTCCTCCCTTGTCTCCATCCATCTGCCTTTGGTGTATTGTGTCTAGACCCCCGATGTTTCCATCCCTAGTGCGCCATTCCTTGGCAACGTATGTGTAGCCATCGAGGTAGCAGAGGTCGTGGCCCCCAAGGTTGAAATCACGCCCAAGCATAGGAGAAAGAGATTGTCGATATATTCCTTTGTCACCCCCCCTGAAATTCACAATGAGATTCGTCACCTTGTTTCCCTTTCTGTTGTGGATTGTCAAGCTTTCTCAGACTGAAATATTATTGAAGAGGTAAGTCATTAGGTTCCTGACCCTAGCCACACCGAGGGAAGACAAAAATAACACCTTAACTCCTTTTCCCTACATTGACAAATGAAGACCCTCTTGGGTAGGGTCCTGAAAGAAAAATAGGACATGTATGAAATCTTCTCTGCTTTGAATTAGATTAAGCGAGCCCAACATCATGAACGTGCTTGCCTAGAAAGACTGGATGTCAGGATAGCCCATTTAGAGAGCCACCTCCAGTGTGATGCAGATGCTCCAATGCCAAAGATCCTACTCCAATGACTTCTTCAGCCTCCTGACTTCCTATTATGCATGATAGTAGCGCTTTTTTTGCAATTTAGTAGCTAATAGGCATGTTTTGCAGTAGTTGGTTTTATTTTGGACAACGGATTTCCTCTACAGATAGTTAAAACATCTAGTTTCCCTCATAGAAGATTGAAACTGCCTACAGTGAATTATATTTAAATTGTTGTTATCTCGTAGACGTACCTTGATATTTTCCTATTATAAAGTAATACCAATATAGATTCACAAAAAAATAATAATAATTTAAATTTTAAAATTATTTTCAAATTAAATATCAAATTGGAATATAAGATTTTTTTTCTTTATAAAATAAGCTATTTATTTTTGTAAGATTTAACATTTCTCTAAAAAAAATACATATTTTTAATGATATTCTTCATTATTAAAGAGAAGATAACTCAAACATTTTCCAAAAATGAAAACAATCTTACTTTAAACCAATAATCTTTTCCAAATAATCTTTTTTTCAAATAATATAATAAATTAACATACATGTTATTAACATGCATGTGTAAGAAGGCTTTCTCTCGAGAAATTTCTGAAGACCCTTGAACAAGAACCACATCCACTGAGAATGATCCCGAACGGATGGAGGGATGGCAAGGATGAGGATGGAGCAAGAAGGAGAATACGGCTAGCAAATGCATGTCTGCATCACAATGATGCAGCTAGATGTGTGTAGAAAGTACACGTCCTCTGAACAGGGTAGATTTTATCTTATATCTCCATTACTGCTATCGTAACAAGGGTTTTTACTGATTTATTGTGTCCGTTATTTTTACCTGCTCCGCGGTCGGCACATAGACCTTTAGCTACCATTGCCCTCTCTCCTAGCTACACTCTCCCTTGTCGGTTACCACAGGCAGCTGGTGTATCGAGTTTAACTGACAATGATGGACCTCGATCTTGTTGACTACTCGGAAGAATTGTTGGTGTAGGGCTCCATCTAGTCGAACCCGCATTCTATCAAGAAAGGTCCGCATTCGTATAGCAGCGAGATGAACGAGACCATATCCGGTCTCCCCTCATTCATAGGCCCTTCAGATCACTCGGTGATACTGCCAAACGACCCCCCGACCTGGTCGTCCCTCTCCACTCCTCCGTCGTCACCATCTTCTCTAGGGTTTGCAACGGGCTGCTTTAACCCTAACCCTCCGATTTCGAGCTCTGGTCAAACCTCCCATCCTTCCCAGTCTGGTATTTCCCCCGCTCCACCCATTACATCCTCCTCAGCAGTCCCCTTGATTACGTCGTGCACATCTGTTTCCCCATCTGGTTGTTTCACTAACATTCCCCCTTTATCGGACGCCCTCCCTGTCGACCCATCCCCTCCCCCCGAGAACCCCCCTGAACCTGAGAACAACTTTGATCGTCGAGAAGACTCTGCCGCTGGAGCGAGGCCTCGCAAGAAATCTAGATGCTTTAGGTCTAAAGCCGTTGATACCTTTCTCAGGCTCGAAGAGGACATCCAGTTAGGCAATACAATGGATTTTGCAGATAGGGTTTTAGTCGGAAGAATTCAGGGATGGAACTACACTTTGCTCGCTTAAAAACTTGGGTCTCAGAGGTTTGGGGGCATCACTTAGCCGACCTACCCATAGTACAGAACTTTGTGAAGGGGTGGTTTTCCTTACATTTCACCAGGCCAGATCACACGAACTGGGTCCTATCGTCATACTGGCACTTTGAGCATGCCCCTGTCCTCCTGAAGCGATGGACACTGCTTTTTGATCCAGATACAGAGAAAATAGGCATTGGCCCAATCTGGATCAGATTACCAGGGCTCCCGTTACACTTCTGGTCCGAAGACATTTTCCACCGTATCGGGAACTCACTTGGCACATACATGGAATATGATAAATCCTATCTATCCACTGGCAAGATGGCATTTGCTAGGGTTCTGGTGCATATGGACACCAGGGGAGGTTTAAAAGAATATATTACCATACAATGGAAAACATACACTCAAAAGCAGCCACTATATTATGAAGGTCTACCCTACAAATGTCGAAGATGCCACAAGGTTGGACACGTATACAAGGATTGCCCCCTGATCAACAAGAGGGGCCATCAATCAGCGGGTAAAGACCAGGATTCTCATACTCCTCTGGAACAATCTCAAACTTCCATGGAAGTGGAAGAACAGCCACACCAAATCCCGATAGATGCAGACAAGGCGCACGAGAAAGAAGCAAGGAAGAAGTGTGGGAAAGCTCCACTCCGGCCTCCCTCCCCACCTCTGACAAGAGCTCGGGTGGCTATAGGGGATGCTTATTCCATGGGTACGATTAATTCTCCACTCTCTTTTGCTTATACTGCTTTTGTTTCTCCTATATCACCTACTTTTCCACCACAAGACTGGATTACAGACACTTCGGCTGCTCCCCTCAATGTTACTCATTCGTTGTCTCATCCTCCCTGGCTCTTCCATCAGCCCCCTGTCATTCAGCACTGCCCCATAGCCCCCCCCCACCTTCTTGCTTACTCCTTCCCCCAGCCTTCCCTCTCCGAGAATCCCTCCTCCACATCCCCCATCCATCCCTTCCCTTCGGAATCTCATTACCCCCTTCGCTCAAGAATGCGCTCACAGGGCCTCGATATCATAGGTTTTGGGATAGACTCTACTCCCTCTCTTCCTAAATCTCGGGGTCGTCCCTCCTCACTTTCCAAAGCCAAGCATCAGGCAGGGGAGGAAATTGCATCTGGCAAACAGAAAACCATTGACTGGGTTCTTAGAGCAGAGCAAACCCCTAACATCCCCCCTCCATGAAGCTGCTCTCCTTCAACTGTCGCGGGTTGGCTAGCCCGGATAAAAAACTAGCCCTAAAGCGTCTATTTGATACAGAAGCTGTAGACATTATTTTCCTTCAAGAAACCCTTGGCCCTGCTAGCACCATCACTCCCCTACTCAAATCTTGGCTACCAGGCTGGTCTTTCCACTCCCTAGATGCCACGGGAAGATCTGGAGGGATAACCTTGGGCATTTGCAATCAAACCATCAAGACTCTGAGAGTTTGGGGAGGACATGGGTTTTTGGGAGCGGACATCTTCTCTCCCACTCTTGAAGCAGACTTTAGGATCATTAATGTATATGGTCCCTGTCAAGATAGAGCCGATTTTTGGAGAAAACTACTTAATACAACACTCCTCCAGCAAGATAATATCATCATAGGGGGGGACCTGAACTTCTCCTTGGGGTATGCAGAATCATGGGGCATCAAGCTCAGGTGGATGTGTTGTCTGTATTCTTTGAAAATCTCCTAGAGGACCACAACTTAATTGATATTCCCTCAGCCAAATTGCAGCCCACTTGGAGGAACAACAGATCAGGGGAGGCAAGCCTGGCCAGACGGCTTGATAGATTTCTCATGAAAGAACTTTTGGTCAACAGGGGATCCCACATCAGACAATGGGTTGGCTCTGGAGGCCTATCTAATCACAGACCCATCTACCTAGAGCTGTAGGATGAAAATGACAAACCAAAGGCCCCGTTCAAATTTAATTCCACATGGCTACGGGATGTGGACTACATAAAAATGGTGACTGAATTTTGGAAGGCTAACCCTCTCGGCTCAGCAGGGAACCTCATGAACGATTTCGTGCATAATATGAAGGAGTTGAAGTCCCTCTCCAAGATCTGGGCTAAGAGGAAAAGGGAAGTGGAAGAGCATCTTCTCATAACAGCAAAGGAAGAAATCTACACTATTGAGGAGGACACGGGAGGAATCATAGCCTCTCAGGAACAAAAGGATAAATACACTGCAACATTGTAGAAGAGGACTCAAATTCTAAAATATAGAGAAGAGAGCTGGAGACTTCACAGCCGAGCAATCTCGCTGAAGGAGGGGGACGACAACACTAAATTTTATCATAAACATGCCAACGAGAGGAAGGCGATTAACACAATTTGGGAGCTTAAAGATACACATGGACAATCAGTACAATCTTTCCGAGAGCTGGCAGCACTGGCATGTACACACTTCAAAGACATCTACAAGGCACCCCCTAATGCTACCCTGGCTGAAGTGATGTGAACTGCACAACTCTTTCCCAGTTTTGTTGACCAGGAGGTAGAACAGGAACTCTCACGAGAAGTCTCACTAGAAGAGCTAGAAGCTACTTTGAAGTGGCTCAAGAAGGACAAGAGCCCCGGGCCGGATGGCTGGACAATGGAATTTTATATTGCCTTCTTCGAAGTCTTAGGGACAAACCTCTTGTGAATCATAGAGGAGAGCAGAAGGAGTGGAAGGATAACGGACGGTCTAAAATCCACTTTCATTGCACTTATACCCAAAGTTGAAAATCCCTCCTCCTTTGAAGACTACAGGCCTATATCCTTATGCAACTGCATATATAAAATTATCGCCAAGATAATTTCCAATCCGATAAAGCCTATCTTGTCCCTACACATCTCCCATGAAAAATTTACCTTTTTACAAAATAGGCAGATACATGAGGCGATTGGCACTGCTCAAGAACTTCTTCACTCCGTACAGCTTAGGAAACTAAAAGGAATGATTCTGAAGATAGACCTATCTAAAGCCTTCGATAGAGTCAATTAGCTATACCTTCGGATCCTATTAACTCATCTAGGATTTCCTTACACCTTCATCAAGTGGATCATGAGATGTATCACCAATGTCCCTTACAGTGTTCTCATTAATGGATCGGCATCTCCCTTTTTTCATGCAGAGCGGGGCCTCAGGCAGGGATGCCCTCTATCCCCCCTTCTTTTTCTTCTTATCATGGAGGGTCTAAGTAGAATTATAGGAGAAGACCACAGACAGGGGTAAATCAGGGGTATCAAAATCACTGACACCTGTATATTGACTCATTTGCTCTTTGTTGATGATGTTCTCATATTCCTCAACGGGGGCATCGGCGACCTTACTTCTCTTCACCAAGCTATTGGTACTTTTCAAAAAGCCATGGGTATGGTGCTGAACAAAACTAAAATCCACTATAACAACATCCAGATGCACCCAAAACAAACTACAATTCACCCTAAGGAGATTCCCCTTTACTACCCAACCTATAGAGGAAGGTTTGAGGTACCTTGGCTATCGCCTGAAGCCGTATGGTTACAAAATAGCTTACTGGATTTGGCTGATTACTAAGGTAGAAAAGAGTTTGAACATATGGTACCATAAATACCTATCAAGGGCAGGCAGGTTGATCTTGATTAAAGCAGTATTAGAAGCAACGCCTGTATATTGGATGACATTGGCCTGGATTCCCAGAGGTATACTGGACAGGCTACAAAACATTTGTTGTCGTTTTCTATGGAAGGGGAAACAGACAGGGAGAATTTTTGCTTGGACAAGATGGGAATCTCTGGCACTGCCTAAACGATGGGGAGGATGGGGGATTAAGAGATTGGACACTTTCTCCAAAGCACTTGCAGCAAAGCTTGGTTGGCAGCTACTCAACAACCGCAGTCTATGGATGAAGGTTGTCGTTTCTAAATATATTACCCCTTCAAACCCACTTGATTGGATTAGACATGCCCACCAACCCATTGGGAACATATCTATCATCTAGAAGGCAGTAAAAAATGCTATGGACCTGTTAAGAAATGGACTGACTTGGAGAATTTGATCTAGCTCCTTGGTGTGCATAGGAGAAGACCCCTGGGTTGGCTGTGGCAATGCACATAGACTTCCTGAGGAGCTAAAAACACACCTTGTTGATCAAGGTATAACACACATTTGTCACATCGCTGATAATGGCCGATCCTCTCTGACACAACAGGCTTGGAAATCAGGAAATGTTTTAAACATTCCCCCACCCTGGCAACAAGACTGGAGAGACTACATTACTGCATTAACAGAGGCCCATATCAGGACCATAGAAGGAGACGATGAGCTCATATGGGCTCTTGCCAAACATGGCTCTTATACCCCCAAGATAGGATATCTGGTTCTGATGGATCCCTATAAACCGCCAGCCTCTGAGCCTTGGTGGAACCTATTGTGGAAATTAAAAGCAGCCCCAAGAACGAGGCTGCTTCTGTGGTCTATACTGAACAACAAAGTCCCAACGAGAGCAAACTTGATGAAACGATCCTTCTGAGGGCCTTTTTGGTGCTACCTGTGCAAGAACAACAATGAAGATACAGATCACCTCTTTCTGGATTGCCCTATTTCTCAAGAGCTATGGCAATGTTTCCTCTCATCGCTCTCCACCCACAGTCGGTGGCACGGTAACAACATAAAGGATGCATGGAATAATTGGTGGAAAGATACTACAGGCAAGGAAAGGAATATACCTCTGCTCATTTGCTGGGCATTATGGATAGCTAGGAATCAAATTATATTTCAGCAAAAGCCCCCCTTTTGGCCTTCCATACTGAACAGAACCTTAGCCGATTATCATTCGATTCTTGACGACACCTCTCAACAACAACACAGGAATATCGAGCCAAAAGTCATCAATACCTCCATTCCATGGGCTTATTTCGATGGATCGGCACAGGAAACGGGTTGTTGGGGGGGAGCTATATTACACTTATCAAGTTCTCACTCTTTCAAAATACAAATGGGTTTGGGCAAAGGAACAAATAACTATGTTGAGCTCATAACTGCAAAATACCTCATCCAATATGCTTTATATAAACAATGCACAAACCTCCAACTATATGGTGACTCAAAACTAGTTGTCAACTGGATCAACAAAAAACACATCTACAATGCATATTCATTGAAGCATATTCTGGATGAGACTCATAGACTTATTATGTTTTTTGACTCTTTCACTTGTCATCATATTTACAGGGAGCGGAACTCAGCTGCCGATCACTTATCCAAGGAAGCAGCGCTCAGGGATGACGATACTTGGTTGATATGCAAGGAAAAGGATGGTGCTGCCTACCAGCACTATCACAGACCTTTCATAGACCCAGAATCCATTTGAAGCATCATGCAAGGGACTGAATGTTTTTGTTAATAATTTTTGCTTATATTGTAAATATTTATTCAGAACTTATGTTATAGCACCATATCCTCTGTGCGAAGAGGCTAGTAGCTCTCTATTTTTGTTGTTTTCTAATTAGCTCGCTCCTTGCGTGGAGGAATGCACAAAGTTTTTACCTTTTTATTTGAACAGGCAATGCCTCACTTAAGTAATGCTCAGCATATACAAAATGTAATTTTCCCCTATAATGAAAATTACAACTTTTTCCACGGAAAAAAAACATGCATTTGTAAATATTAATGAGTAATAATTATCCTACTGTTAATTAATAAATTTCCATAGTAGACTTCTCATCAATAAAATTCAGAGCCTCTTCGAATTAACATGCTCTCACACTTAAGATAGGATTAACGAGAACAAAAAGAAAGAAATGCTCATTGAGAGAAACATATTTATCGATTCTTATTCTTTATTAATTTTTTCAGGAAGAAAAAGCATGATATATTATATGAGGAATATAAAGAGGCGTATATATACAACCGATTTCTGAAAAAGGCCCAAGGGATCATAGAAATCAGAAGACATGGATCATATCCCAAAAGCTAACCCCTGCCAGGATATTGACAGATAAAGAGACTAAATCCATCACCACAGATATGATAAGTCATGTGCAGATCGTCCAGCAACAAGATTCCTTCATTTTTGGACAAAAAGTTATCATAGGAGGAGACTTCCGTGAGGAATAAAACAGATACAGCATCATATGAAACTTCCGCGAGGAATAAAAACAGATACAACATCATATGAAACAAAAAACAAAAGTGAAAACCTGAGTGAATGCTTGCAAAACTAGAGATCAGGAAGAGAGAATTACTGGATAGGAAAGATATTCCCTTCAGATGAAACCTGCAAAAACCAAAGACCCGGAGCAGCATGAAGACCCTCTTTTGACAGCGAATCAGCCTACTGATTTATATTCCTGTTGATATGATGAATGGAGCCGCCTTCCAAGATCGCCCAGTATAAACTGATCCTATCCATCTACCCCAACAGGTGCGACATGGAAATATGATTTTTCGGGGAGACAAAGTCCACCATCACCTTTGAATCTCCAAAAACTGAGACATTCTGTATGTCTAGAAAGAGGCAAAATTTTAGAAGACCAGCGAGGGCCATCGCCTCAGCTTTGTTGTTGGTGCCTCTCCCACCATTCTAGTGGATGAGGAACTGATTGTTTTCATTTACCATAATTATAACACCACAACCACAGGAGCCACTCTGTTCAGCTCCATCAAAGAACACCCTAGGATAAATTGAAGGATCCATAGAAAGGTCTTTGCATGCGCCCTTTTTTTGCTTGAGAGACTTTTGTGGGAGAGCATCATATAGAGAAACAATGTTGAAAAAGATTTCCAGGAAAGGGGATTTGCAACCATTAAAAATAGAGTTGTTTTGCCACTTCCATATACTCCATAGTGCGATAATGAATATTGTTCGCCATGATTCCTTTTGCTCACTGCACCAGAGGAGCGCTTCGATGATTGTAGCATGGATGTTGTGCTGAATTCCATATTGATTCTCCAATGCATGCCATAATTGTTGGGTACTTTTTCATTTTAAGAATAAATGTTTGTTGTTTTCCTCCTCTGATCTGCAAATAGGACATAAGCCAAGACCATGCCATCCCCTCTTCTTTAGGTTTTCCCAGGATAGATTCTTGTTATGAAAGGAGACCCAGGCAAATAAAATCATTTTGGGCTGACAATCTGCCTTCCAAAAAATGCAAGGAAAGATAGGATTGAGGGAGGGCTGCTTAAGACCAATTAAATTCAGATATACATCTTTGACGCGAACATTATTCAGTTCTTTCGAATTTTTCCAAGTGAGACTGTCAAATTCAGCAGAGCGAAAAAAGCCGCAGTTCCTTAGGCACGTCCTGATGTGTTCCCATTGGAGAGCGATCGGACCATGCATGTCCAGGGTTCCAACATCTTTCCACAGTGGAATAGATCCCTGCCATTCGCAATCAAACTGTCCCAAAAGAAAAGACCCCATCTATGAAAGAAATTTAATAAAGATACAGGCACATTGATCTCCTCGGCGCCGCTCAGGAATTGGTCTTTCCCGATAAGGATCTTGTTGCCAGATTGGAAACGCCAAATTAAGTTCCTTGAAAAATAATTTTCAATTTTACGAAAACTGAGCCATATTGAAGAACCATACAGGGCGTCGATCCTTCCCTCCCTGAACCAAAAAGATAGGTCCTTCCTGCCTAAATATTTCTTCTGAATGATGGAACTCCATGATCCTTCTCCGTGAATCACTCTCCATAATGACTTGCATAGGAGAGCCTTCCCGAAAGTGTGCACGTCGAGCAAACTCCACCCACCCATACTCTTTGGCAGCAAGATACTAGACAGTTTTGTGAGGTGGTATTTCTTTCTTCCTGCATGATCACCCCAAATAAAATTCATTGTAAGCTTATTCATGCTTTGAATTATACTCGCTGGGAGAAAATATAAATGTGCCCAATAAACTGCGAGTTGGTTCAATGCTGATTGCGGCAAGCTCACTCTTCCTGCCAGAGTTAGACATCTAAATTCCCAAGCTGAAATCTTCCTGTAGTATCTTTCTGATATCCAATTCCAATCTGCCTTTGAGTAACCATTTGCTTTTATCTGAAAACCCAAATATTTAATACCAAGACTAATGGATTGCGCTTTAATTCCAAATAGGCTAGCCAGCCATTCAACTTCAACCGGATTGGAGTCATTGTGGAAAATAGTTGACTTGACATAGTTTATTTGCAATCCTGTAGCCATTTGAAATTTTTTTAGGATTTCATAGAAGCAAATCCAGGTGAACCTGCAAAACATTCTGAATAGAATAATATCATCAACAAATAAATTGTGAGAGATTGAAATATTTCTGCAAATTTTCAGGGGGCGGCATTTGTTCTCCATGACAGCCTTGTTGATATGAAGGCTAAGTGTGTTCATAGCCAGGATAAACAAGAGCGGCGCAAGGGGACATCCTTGGCGAAGGCCTCTGGCCGCGCGGAAAAAAGGAGATGGAATCCCGTTAATGATAATCGCATAGTCCACCCTTTCTACGCATGCCATGATCCAGTTAATCATGCTTGCTCTTAGACCAATCTTTGCGAGCAGGCACCTAGTGAAGCCCCAATCAAGGCAATCGTATGCCTTGCAGAGATCGATTTTGAGAATAACCGCATCACTTTTTTTGGAGTGTATAGCAAATAGGCCTTCCTGTGTACTTGCGACTGCATCTAGTATATTTCTTCCCTTTAGAAAGGCGTGCTGATCCTTTGATAGGTATTTTGAAAAGGTTCCTTTTATTCTTTCAGCTATGATCTTCGATATAATTTTGAAGGAGATATTACAAAGTGAGATCGGTCTATAGTCCTTGAAGGATTCTGCTTCTCCTTTTTTAGGAATGAGAGCTATGTTAGTGGAAGAAGTTCTTTGATTGATGCTGCCTGACATCTTGGATCCTTCCACCATCCTCAACAGGTCTGATTTTATGAGATCAAAAAAGTGGATGAAAAATTCTATCGTCCAACCGTCAGGACCCGGGCACTTGTCCCTTTTAAAAGATTTCATTGTTCTCAGCAGCTCCTCCTCGGATACCGGCTGGAAGATTTGGTCATTTAGATCATCATCAAACATCCGAGGAAACACTTCAATGCCCCACAAAATATCCTGAAATTTGCATTCTTCAGACCTTTTGTACTGGTTCTCAAAATATTTCACCGCCTCATTTGAAATGTCCTGTTGGGAATATAGAAACCCTCCTCTCCCATCACTGATTTTCCATATAGAATTTTTTTCGCGTCTGGAGCTAGCGAAATTATGAAAGAATTTTGAATTCCTATCCCCTTCCTTCAACCAGATCGCTCTGCTCTTTAACCTCCAGAAAGATTCTTCCTGTTCTAAAATTTTCGATTTTTCCTTTTGCAGCTCCTTTATCCGGCATCTTATATTAAACGGTAGCATGTTTGAAGCCATGGAATCCACAATGCTATCCAATTCCATTTGAATCTCCTGGAGCTCCTTTCTGTTGGCTTGTCTCTTTTTGTACTGCCACTCCTTTACCACCTTTCGGATGGCCTCCATTTTGTCCTTGAAAGTCATTAGAAGTGGAAAAACTTCATAAGTCGATATCTCAGACCAAGATTTTGAAATGATATCATTAAACTCCAGGTAATCTAAACATGTCCTGTTGAATTTAAAAGAGTAACCCTTTCTAAAGCCCTTTCCCCTCCATCCAAGCATAATCAGTCTATGATCAGAAATAAAGACATTCTCAATTGATGAAAAAGGCATGCCTAGATTGGAATGAAGTATAAATCTATCAATTCTCTTGGCAATATAAGCTTTCTCGACCCTTCCATTTTCCCATGTCGGAAGCAGTTTGAGAGGGGGGATGTCCACAAAGTTCTTGCTAAGCAGCTCATTCTTAATTCTATCAGCGATGGAGTCCTTTTTCTTGTTTATGCCCCAGATTTCGTCCATGTTTAAGGTGATATTAAGGTCACCTAGAGCCGCGGATGCGCCGAGGGCGAGGTGCATTCGGTAAATGAAGAGAACCATCCCAGCCAAAGAGAGACGATACCAACAACTGGAAGTTCCGATAAAAACCAAAAATGCGGAGAGAAGACCAAGCTCACCACTGGTGATAAGGAGATAGGAGTTGCGCTAGGGATGGAAAAGCATCATTCAAAGAGACTACGACACTCAGAACTCCATTCTACAAACTAGGCCTAAGACATGCAGAGCTCTATATAACAGTTGTCAACTGGTAAAGAAGCATGCGGATTGTCTTTATGGAAAAATGGCATGAGCAGATGGAGATGGGAGGAAGGCATTAGCATCGGACACCTGTGCATAGTATATAGACTGGCTTACCACTAGTCCGATCACTGGTTGGTTGTCGTTACCTGCACTCCACTGCTCGGCCGCCGCGCTCCTCCAATCTCATGCTCTGGTTTTCCCTTCATATTATTTATAATCCAGTTGAAATTAGCATAAAGCCACCATATTTATAATCCAGTTGAAAGACACATAGAGCCACCAATGCAAATTTTCATTTTCTTCGTTTTGCTTTGTTTCACCTCTGTTGGTAGGTTGAGTTAAAATTCAGGGCAAGTTTTTATTATATCAGCTTTTTACATGTGGTCCTTACGAGAATTGACAACTACTCACAAAGTTAGCAATTATAAATCAGCGCCCTACAAAATATATTATTAGATATTATTTAACAATCAACCTGGTCCAATTATAATATAAAATGTCATTATATTATATATTTAATAAATTATATATATATATATATATATATATATATATCCAATTATAACATAAAATGGTCTTACTTATTTAATAAATTTTAAAATATAGTAGTTATATAAAATATAACTAAAATATAAAATTTATATGCAATATGAGTTATAATTTGGAGTATGTCTTAAAATTGTTTTTGTTGGGTTAAAAGTTTGTTTTTTTTGGACATAAGGAAACATGTTAACCACTCAAGACCTAGAGACACCTACCCCTTACAACCACCATCGGCAGGTTATTTCAGGTGGTGTGGTTTTCCTTGAATAACAATAATGAGTGTGTTTTTCCTTGAATAACAATGATGAGTCCACATGCGTTATTCCAAGTGGCGTGGTTTTCCTTGAATAACAATGATGAGTGTGGTCTTTTTTCAATAACAATGATGAGTTAACATGCATTCACAAATAACAATTAGAGATAGTTATCCTCGTTGTTAGTTTGACAACTAAGTTATGATAGATAATAAGTTTCCCCACCAATAAAAAAATCTTAAAAATATATATATAATTAATAAAAAAATATAAAAGATTGTTATATAATTATATTTTTAAAATTATAATGATTAATAATAAACTTATAAAATTAATCATGACATGTTATTATATAATTATATTTTAAAAATCTCTAATGATTAATAATAAACTTATAGAATTAATCATTGTAATGTCACCTCAGCTAATTGTAGACCCTTTAACTTTCAATATTCCTCTGTATACAAATAGAAAAAGAATGTCAATTCATGTTATCAAACAATTTTTTATTACTATAAATTTACCCATGAAAATTTTAATAATTACTTAACTTAACAAAAGTTATATGGAATTTTACAATTCATCTATTATGTCATCACACCATGTGATAATGTTGAGTAATTCAAAAAGTACTTTGATGCCGAACCCACTCACCAATGGTTTAAAAATTTAATATGTACTCAACAAAGTTCATAACATAC
Organism: Pinus tabuliformis; assembly: GCA_031772625.1. Classification (NCBI taxonomy): domain Eukaryota; kingdom Viridiplantae; phylum Streptophyta; class Pinopsida; order Pinales; family Pinaceae; genus Pinus; species Pinus tabuliformis. The sequence goes on along the minus strand of CM062818.1, from coordinate 845,233,377 downwards.
AAGTGTGGAATTTCCCATAGAGTACCCTTCCCAATTCAACAGGATCCCAATTCCACACTGGTAGCATTGCTACAACACATGAGATAGAGTGATAAATTAAATTGACCAATGTGGCATTTTTGGAACATTGATAATAACATAAATTAGTAATTGTCTTTAAATGTGCAAAGATACATTGAAGGAATAGAAGATTTGGGAAGATCATCTCGAGTTAAAGAAGAATCAGTTACCTCCACATTTTACTGATGGTATCCAAAGGAAAATAAATAACACCCTCAAAGACCAAATTCCAAAGGCAAAAGAAAGAATATCCCTCAAATTTTCACTGGAAAAGGCAATGAAACCTAAGACAAGAAGACAAAAAGTTTCAAGGTTTTGGATTTGGAATTAAAGAACTTTCACAAAAAGAGTTTGAAACACAATCAAAATGTAGAATTCAACGTAGGCTGCTAAATTAACCTTCTAACATTCCAAGGGAAGTCGAGTGTTATGAAACCAACTCACAAAATTATAGAAAAGATAGATCAATGACTTAAAAATCAGCCTGTTCGAGGGGGAAACCTCCTTTACATTACATAAATGAACAATTCTTGGATGATACAAATGACAATACCTCCTTTCTAAATATAGGAGTCTAAGTGGTCCCAATATAATCAGAGCCTACATAGCAATAATATTGTAGGGGCACAACAATAATAATAGTGGGCTTCTATGGGGCACAATAATAACAACATGGGGACTACATGGGCACAACAATACCATAAGGGGGTTGCACTAATAACAACAAGGGGCCACACTAGTAGTATAGGGACCTAACATCGAGGTGGTAGAATCTCTTTTTATCCATAATGACAAAAAGAGTTACAATGAGGGTAAAGAGGTTAAGGATATACAAGTAACATTGGGCAAAATAATTCTCAGAAAACCATCAGGAAAAAAATAATTGCAATGCAGTGTACAAACTGTCTTTAAGTGGAGATTTGGAAAAGTTGGTCTCTCCCACAATCTCAACATTCTCTTATGGAAAAAGTAAATCCAAAAGGATCTCATTGAAAAAAGGAAAGAAATAGGATTGTGGGATTTTTGATGAGAAGGTTGAATATTTATGCCACCCTCCCACCCATGTCTTTTTCTCAACATAAAAACACCGAAACAAAATTTGAGGCAAAGTGCATCTGAAATGCCGATCGTGCAAAGTCTGATAATTATTTTTAAATCACGCCTACAAGACACTGGTCAATTGTTAACAAATACACACGAGCATGAAATGTGACATCCACGATATAATGCTATCACTGTATGCATGGTGGCTTTGCATTAAATATGAGCACTCTATGAACACATTGAATTATAATATTAATAGTATTATACTAATATTAGTATTATGATTTATTATAAAGATTCCACTTGTATATATAAAATATTTCACCTTGTACTCGGTGATTGCATTTTAAAGATTTTTCTATTTTGCCAAAGGTTATCATGCAACCAACCCTCATCATAATTAGTGACCCACTTTCCCTTTTGTATCTATATTCTTTTCAAATATTCATGTACCAAACATGCATTTAAATTAATCATTTAGTGCAGTACCAGTTTCACCAAATATTATATTAATTAAGAAAGTGATACTGACATTTAAGTAATGTGTCCCTTAGGAGAGGGTTCCACATTTTTGGTACATATGGGGTTGAAAATTATATATAATTTTTAATTAATATGTTGTGAAATGAATTAAAAAACTAAGTTTTAAAAATTATTTATTTAATAATATTTTAAAGAAAAAGATTTTAAAGATTATTTATATTAAAAACATATCATGATTTACAATTAGGATCATAAAATTATAGGGTTATCTTATCTCTAAATAGTTGTTTTTATTAAACTAGCAATTGCACCAGATGTTGCAAAGGAAACATCGTAAGGCATAAATTGGAGAAGAATTGTAACATATAAAAATCCATTATGCAGGTGCATATTTTGTCATTAATTCGTCCTCTTGGATCTGACAACCCATATCACTACACATGTTGGGATCTCTGGAGGTGATATCAACCTCTTTCCCATTTGCAAACTGCTAGACCACTGGATCTGCCTCCCTTCATCAGATGATTGGCTGATTGATAAGCCATAATACTCAAATGCTGAAGACGGAAACTTGCAAACATAAAATGCACAAGAATATCGATTCCCAAAACTTCTGTATCTTATGTTTCTGAGCAAATGCCTTTTATAAGATTTTACCTAAGATCATATTTGATTATTTTTTACAAAGTCAGCTTTAACTAAGAAATAATATAAACCAAAATGCATAGTGCTCAATATTAACCATGCCTTTGTTATCCTACAACTAGCTATAAATGATTGTTAGATGTGGCACATCATTTCTTCATTGTTTTAGCAAAAATGGCCCCACTTTCTCAACAAGGAGCGGGAAGCTATGTTCAAAAGAAACCTAGGACAATTGTTTGTCCTAAGAAGGAAGTTGGCTTTAGTGCCCAATAAGATATGTCATAGTCTGTTGCTAACAAGTGGAGAAGGTGCACAAGTCTAGTAGTGTGTCTTCCTCCAACAACGGCTGAAAATCCATAATTTTATCAGGTGGGTGAGAAATTTCAACTTCTTTTTCCAAAATAGGAGGTTCATAGGGTTGAGATGATTAACATTACCAACATTGTGGAGGCAAAGCTGGCAAGGAAAATCTAAATGACATGCATTCACACCAACCTGCTTCAGAATAGTACAAGGACCATAGTAGATGGGCTTGAGTTTATGATGTCACTTCCCCTTATTAAAACATAGTTTATCGAGATAAAAATAAACTCAGTCACATATGCAAAATTGTACATATAGTTGATGTTTATTATGGATTTATTTCTAGCAAGGCGAGGGGGTCTTAAGAGCATTGACTACTTGGGAATGGATGCAATCCAATTTCTAAACAAAGGAGGATGCCATGTGTTGCTTCTTGCACTAGTGATGGGAGACAACTGGAGGAAGAGAGTTGGGAAGCTTGTATGGGGCCAACCACTGGTAACCATAACAACCTGATTATAACTTTGTTGTAGGACATGTAAATAAGAATTGCACTATTTATTTGTGGTGTAGTGAACACAAAGGGCTTGTAATAGGCTGCAATTTATTACTTAGGTCTGAACATTTGGTTTTTGTCCTGGAGTGATTTACTTTGGTCTACCCATTTATTCATTTGAAAATGAAAGGTAGTAGAGAAATGAAGTTGACAACCCAATAAATGTTGAAATATCTTCCAAAAGGTGTTGCAACAAATAATCATGTGAGAGTAAACCTTTGCATATAAGTCTTCAAGGAAGGATTTCGCTATTGATATTGTTTTACATGCCTAATTGTCCCAATTCTGTCTTTCCTCCATTATTTCTTGAAGAGAGTGAATGGACCAAATTCAACTACTACTAAGAGTCTTCGGCTAGTTTTTTGTTTATCTATTGTTGTCAGAAATCACATAAATTATATTTTTCCTTACATCAATTTTTTTTGTAAATGTATTCAAACATTTTGCAAGTGGTTCCCATCAAGTGTTGAATCCCATGGCAGCTATGTTTGGTCTTTAGGCACGAGGTTGTGAAATCTTGTTATGGAAAGTTTCGTCCACTTTTGCAAGTTTTATTTCTTTGGTACCCTACTTACTCTTTTTATGTATTTCTCTTAAATATAAATGGAAGTGTATCCTTTATATAGGAAAGGAAGGGAAAGGTAGAAGAGCATTCAATTATTTATTGTCTAATATTGATTTCTATATTCCTACTTATGCAACTATTCTATTTCAATTCATTGGAAGCTCTTCTTGTAGAACTCCTTGGGTCCTCCATTATTTCTTGAAGAAAGTGAATGGACCAAATTCAATTACTACTAGTAGTCTTAGGCTAGTTTGTTGTTTATCTATTGTTGTCAGAAATCATATAAATTATATTTTTACTTACATCAATTTTTTTTGTAAATGTATTCAAACATTTTGCAAGTGGTTTCGATCAAGTATTGAATCCCATGGCAGCTATATTTGGTCTTTGGGCATGAGGTTGTGAAATCATGTTATGAAAAGTTTTGTCCACTTTTGTAAGTTTTATTTCTTTGGTACCCTACTTACTCTTTTTATGTATCTCTTAAATATAAATGGAAGTGTATCATTTTATATAGGAAAGGAAGGGAAAGGTAGAAGAGAATTCAATTATTTATTGTCTAATATTGATTTCTATATTCCTACTTATGCAACTCTTCTATTTCAATTCATTGGAATCTCTTCTTGTAGAACCCCTTGGGCAAGAGGATGTGAGACTTTGAATAGTCATTATGATGCTCATATTTTTGTATTTGGAAAAAAGGTGCATAAAAAGTTGGAAAATGCAAAATTATTTGTTGTGGGGGATGGTTCTCTAGGATGTGAGCTTCTAAAGAACTTAGCCTCATGGGAGCCAGGGAAAGAAAACTATAACAGATGATGACGTTATTGAGAAGAGAAATATTAGCAAACAATTCCTCTTTCAGGATTGGAATATTAGGCAAGCAATGTCAAGAGTGGCAACATCAACAGCCAATGCAATCAACCCACATTTGCAGGTTCAAGCAATGGAGAATTGTGTGAGCCTAGATACCAAAAATTTCTTTGGTGATTCCTTCTAGAATGGTGAGGTTGATGTTGTTTTGAATGCTCTGGAAAATGCCATTACCATGTTGTATGCAGATTCAAGGTGTGTTTACTTCTAGAAGCCATTGGTAGTCTTGAACACTGGGAACCAAGTGCAACACCCAAATGGTTATCCCTCACTTGACTGAGAACTATGGAGCATCACGAGACCCCCCTAAAAAGCAGGCACCCATGTGCATGCTTCATTCATTTCCATGTAATATTCACCACTATCTCACATGGGAAAGGTATGAATTTGAATATATCTTAGAAAAAACTCCAGCTAAGGAAAATGACTTTCTTTTAAAACTAGAAGAATACATAGCATAAATAATGCTTGTCGGGGATACTCAGGCCCAAGAACTTCTAGAGTCTATTGTCGATTATTTGGTTTCACAAAAATGTCTAACATATAAAGATTGCATCTCTTGGGCTAGAATCAGGTAAGTAATTAAATCCCCTTCCTTTTTCCCTTCCCTTCCCTTTCCATGATTATATACTTTTCATTTCCATCTTTCATTGTAACAAATCTTAGCATTTCCATCTTTCATTGCAACAAATATTAGCACAAATTACTACTTAGAAAAAGTTCAAATTTCGGTAAACTAGATTTTCAAATCACTGACTCATTTGAGGATTCAGGTTTGATGATTTATTTTCAAATCGTGTGAAGCAACTTATTTTCAACTTCCGTGAGGATGCAACTACAAGAGAAGGTGCATCATTCTAGTCTTCTCTCAAGCATTTCCCAAATCCCCTCCACTTTTCTCCCCATGATCCCAGTCACATGTCCTTGATTCTTACAACCTCCATTTTAAAAGCTAATACATATGGCATTCCCATTCTTGATTGGACTTCAAATCCAAATTCAAGCAGCGCATGTGGTTGATAAAGTGCATATTCCAATTTTCGAGCCAAAAGAAGGGGTGAAGATTATCATAAATGAGAAATCTACATATATGAACGCTTCTTCTACAGTGTATGATGATGATGATGATGTTGAACGACAAATTAATCACCACACTGCAACATGGTGTTCAAAATATACCTTAAGAATTTCACATGAATCCTATTAAGTTTGAAAAGGTATTCTCTAACTTTCCACATTAATGATCCCTATTATCCTCTACTAATTACACAACTTCTCCTCCCTTAAATACAATATTTCAATTCAATAATATCCATTGGAAGAAAACTCAATCTAAAAATGTAGGATGGTGATACAAATTATCACATGGATCTTATCATTGGAATTTCTAATATGCGAACAAGGAACTATAGCATACCTGAGGTGGATAAGCTCAAGGCCATACTTCTTACTACCTAAGTGTCATACTTCTTATGAGCACTATGCATCAGATAATAAAACCAATATAACCACCATTTTCTACACAAATTGGCAAAAATCGGATAAGCTCAAGGCCATACTTCTCACTACCTTAAGTGTCATACTTCTTATGAGCACTGTGCATGAGATAATAAAACCAATATAACCACCATTTTCTACACAAATTGGCAAAACTCTTCTTACACAAAAGTTGCACAATTACATGGGATATTGCTTACAAATATATTTAACAACCTTTTAATGTCATATGGGAAATCCCTTTTCAACAAAAATTGGGATGAACATTAGTGGCATAACATATGAACAAGATTGTTTTATTTGAGACAGTATCTACTCCAAATACAATATGAATGGACAATGGTCAAATCTAAATTGTTAATTAAATGATTGATAATTTTAAGCCTTATGTAAGTAATTATTTTACAACAGAAAATTATTGGCTTTATAATGATTGATAATTTTAAGCCTCATGTATGTAAATTATTTTACAACAAAATATCAATTTTTATCTTTTTAATTTATCAAGAAAGTATTCGTCTTTCCTCCTGGAAAAGAATCGAAATTACGGGAAGCTCTTCTTACCCACAACAAAGATTCCCAATTTACCTTCTCACCTGCAACGAAGATTCCCAATTTACCTACACCCGCAACGAAGATTCCTGATTTACCTACTCCTAGAAAAGAATCAAAATTACGAGAAGCTCTTCTCACCGCAACGAAGATTCTCGATTTACCTACATTTATCCCAGTCACTGTCTTTGCTTCTGGAAAAGAATCCAATAGGAGGTGACCTACTAATTCTGACTGATACGAGGTCAACAATATTAAATGGCCATTAACTAACTGAAAATCAATTTGAATACAAAGTCTTGACTAACAACAAAGTAATATGTATTACCAAAGTTTTATCACCCGAGGAAGATATGCTTGTTGAAACCCGTAGATTCAATCCAACTCCCAAAAGTAAAAAAAACACCCCTACATCAGATGGCTAGATCAACTACAGAGCTAGCTTGGGATTAATTGGCAATTGGCAGAATGATACTCTAAATAAACATAGTCTCTGTCCCCAAGCCTAGGTAAACATCCCCGCTACCTCACACACAGAATTTGATGTAGCAGCAAAAATAGTTTGGCCTGCAATGAGAGAGATACATGAGAGGTTGTATTGTATTTCATAGTTAGGTGGAAGATACATTAGTAGGGTTCTCTGAGTTAGTTAGGGTTTTGTGAGTTAGTTAGGTAGTTAGCAGAAATGAGACAGTGGATCTAATGGTTTAAAATATTTTAATCATCTAACATTCAATCCAATAGTGCAGAGAGGAACACAATGGTAGCTAGGGGAGTTGTTTTCAAAGGGAAACGCCTTCCGACGTATTAAATTCAAACTTAATAATAAATAATTATATAAAAAAACACACAGCAATTATAATTATTATTTTTTTACACCCACATACTACAACGATTTACAATTAGGAGTATCTCATCTTAAATATTTTTTTTTATTAAATAAATTCAAACTTATTAATAAGTGATTATGTTGTTTTTTAAATGGTAAGTTAAATAATAATTATTAAAATAAATATTGTTTTTATTTATAATAATTCATCTTTGGTCTAATCATAGAAAAATGGCTCTGACGCCGTTCGTTAACCAAATCCGCGAGGGATTAGGATAAGCCGCAGTCCGCAGCTGCAGGACCACAGGTTCGAGGGTTTTCGGAAGCTAGGGTTTCAATGCTGCTGCCAGATCGACGCCATCAACGGGGAACTGCTGTCGCTGTCCGGCATGGAGGGTCAACGGGAAACGGACCTCGTGGATTATTTCGAGGATCCGTTGGAAGGTCAGTCTATTTTCGCTAACCCTAACCTAGTTTCTCCGGGTTTCGCTCCACCGACCGCAGAGGCATCACAAGGACTGGACTTTTTGCCGGTGGTTTCCTTGCCGGACCCTACTCCATCTTCTATCGGTCTGGAGGCACCGCCTCTCTCGCCCGGTACTGCTTTTCTCCTCGCCTCCTTACCACCTGATACACTGACTCTTGATGAGATCCCATCGCCGCTGCCCGACACTCATATTGCTCTGGAAGATCCGAGGGTTCAATCTAACCAGAGGGCTATTTCGACAAATCCCCCCCCGATCAATGGGGAAAAACCCTCTGGGTGCTTCGGTACGCCGGTTATTAATATAAATCCCTCAAAACCCTCACCGGCTGGGGATACAAACCCGTTCACGGATCACCCGTCAGCACCACGCTCTAAGAAGCAGAAATCGAAGTGTGTTAGGGCAACCAGGAAAGACATCACTGTCACCTTCGGCAACTCTCCGGATTTTGAGGAAACGATGGCTACAGCACGCACAGTTTTGGTCGGACATGTGCGAGGGCGCACCTACTCGGCGGATCGGCTGCTACGATGGGTTAAAGAGATCTGGGATGCCCTGCTCCCACAATTGCCGGAGGTACAGGTTCTTCCACGGGGGTGGTTCTCCCTCCACTTCACTTGTGAAGAACACACGACCGCGGTCCTGGAGAGATATTGGCACATCGAGACTGCACCTGTGCTTTTAAAAAGATGGACCCCTTTATTCGATCCTGAGAGAGAACAAATTGCAGCAGGGCCATTGTGGGTGAGACTTCCGGGGCTTCCATTACAATACTGGAGTGATGCAGCCTTCACCAGAATTGGAAATGCACTGGGGACTTATTTGGATCACGATCGATCCTACATAGACACTCGAAGGAGAACAGTGGCCCGTATACTGGTCCATCTCGATACCAGGGAGGGACTGGAGGAAGAAATCACTCTGCAATAGGGGAAGCATAAGCGTAATCAGATATTGGACTATGAAGGAGTCCCTTTTCGCTGCAACCGGTGCCATCAAGTGGGGCATCTATACAAGGACTGCCCAATGATCAAGCGGCCGGACAGTTCTCCAAAGATCTCACCCATTGCCTCCAGAGGGACCGCGCCATATATTCCACCACCGTCGCAAGGATTCTCGGTACCCCAAGGTGCTCAGGAAAGCCTAGCGGTGATCAACAAGGATTCGCCCTCTCCTCCTATGACGCGGGCTCGGGCAGCTGCTACAGCTGCACAATCCTCGGGTACAAATCTTACTTTTCCCTCTATCTCATCTGCTCTTTCATCAGAATTTTTAAATTCTTTTACATACTCTATGGCACATTGCACTATTCCACCTCCCCCAATGATACCCTCCACTGTTCCACCTTCTCTCTCACTCGCTCAATCGCCGCCTTCATCACCTCCCCCTGAGTCTCCTGTAAGGCATATCCCCCCACACCCTTACTCCCTCCGACCCCGGACTTCACACTCGGTATCTTCTGATCCCCAGAGTGGGCTGGGCATTGTTCCTTTAGGCTCGGGACCCTCCTCCACCAGGGGAAGGAAATCTGATCTAAACAAGGCTATCAGACGTGCTGGAGCTGAAGTGGCTTCCGGTCGTCAATCCACTATTGTTGGGGTCCTTAGAGCATCAAATCCCCCGAAGAGGGGTCCCCCATGAAGTGCCTTTCTTTCAATTGCAGGGGTTTGGCTAGTTCCCCCAAAAAACTAGCACTCAAACGACTTTTTGAGGTCGAGCACCCGGATGTCATTCTCCTTCAAGAAACGCTAGGTACTGCTGAGTCCATATCTCATACCCTGAGCGCTATATCGACTAGGTGGCATTTCATAGCTTTGGATGCCATGGGCAGATCAGGAGGACTGGCAATGGGTTTCAATCCTAAAACCATCAGATTGGACTCTTCCTGGGGAGGTCATGGTTTTATGGGAGCTGACATTTTTTCTATGGACCTGGGTCTGCCTCTGCGCATCATCAATATTTATGGGCCTTGTCAGCAGAGGGAAAGCTTTTGGAGAAATCTACTCAGCAGGAGTCTGATGTCTCTGGAGCGCACAATCCTAGGAGGTGATCTAAACTTCTCATTAGGGTTTAGAGAGTCCTGGGGCTCCTCGGCGCAAGTAGATCCAATTACAGATTTCATGAGACGTATCCTTGAACAACACGATCTAATCGACATTCCCATGCAGAATCCCCTCCCCACATGGAGGAATAGAAGGATTGGAACAGCAGCTCTGGCTCGTAGGTTAGATCGTTTTCTGATGAAAGGTCCTCTGGTACACCGGCTACACTATTACAAGCAGTGGGTGGGATCTGGAGGTATTTCGGATCACTCTCCTATCCTCATGGAGATCATGGGCCCCTATCCAAAACCAAAAGCGCCCTTCAAGTTTAATCACCATTGGCTCCAGGACCCCAGCTTCTCCAAAGTTGTCACAGATTATTGGCAAGCCCACCCCATTAACAGAGAAACATCGATGGCAAGGGGCTTTGTCAAAAACCTCACAGAACTAAAACACTTAGTGATTGAGTGGGCCAAGATGAAAAAGGCTAGGGAGGATGAACAGCTCTGCTCGGTGGAAGAGGAACTTAAGGGCCTTTTGGATGAGAAAAACTTGGGATTTATCACAGATGAGCACAAGACCCGTCTTGTTGACTTGGAGAAGCAGAAGCAAAATATCCTCAAGCACAGGGAGGAATCGATCCGGCTGAGAAGCAGGGCACTGTGGCTAAAAGCTGGGGATGAGAACTCAAGATTCTTCCATAACTTCGCAAAAGGGAGGAGAGTGGCAAACACCATTTGGAACCTCCCCCTCCCGGATGGAGGACTGGCGGATACCTTCAATAAGCTCTCCCATCTTGGCACGACTCACTTCAAGGGCATCTTCAAGAATCCTGCTGGAACAAACCTAGCAGAAATCATCAATGTGGCCACTCACTTTCCCCGATTTGTGGACAATGAAGATAGTGATGCACTCACGGATCCGGTTTCCATGGAAGAGCTAGAAAATACCATCAAGTGGTTTCAAAAGGAAAAGAGCCCAGGCCCTGATGGATGGTCAATTGAGTTCTATATTGCATTCTTTGACATCATTGGAGAGGACATCCTGAAAGTGGTGGAGGAGAGTAGGACATCGGGACAGCTCTACCATGCCATAAATTCCACCTTTATTGCCCTCATCCCCAAATCGGACTCTCCTTCATCCTTTGCCGACTTTCGACCTATCTCCCTGTGTAATGTCCTCTACAAAATCATCTCCAAGATCATTGCAAATCGGATTAGGCCCATACTATCTAAGCATATTGCCCCTCAGCAGTTTGCATTCTTGGAGCACAGACAGATCCATGAAGCCATTGGTACTGCACAAGAAGCAATACACTCCATATGGACGAAGCACCTCAAATGCATCCTCCTCAAAATTGACCTCTCCAAGGCATTTGATCGGGTCAGCTGGCTCTATATCAAGATGATACTTATTCATCTGGGCTTCCCCAATCTGCTCATCAATTGGATTATGGCATGCATCACTTCCCCCACCTACAGCATTCTGATCAATGGGGCAGCCTCACACTTCTTCCACTCAGAGAGAGGGCTGCGTCAAGGGTGTCCGCTATCTCCCCTGCTATTCCTACTGGTCATGGAAGCTCTCAGCCGCCTCATCATTACCGCTAAAAGGGAAGGGTCTATCAGAGGCCTAAAAATTACAGAGGAGTGTTACCTTACTCATCTGCTGTTCGTAGATGACGTCCTTATTCTACTTGATGGCAGCATACAGGATACATCCACTTTCAATCGGATCCTTAAGCTTTTCGCACTCGCTACGGGGATGGAGGTTAACCGGGGAAAGTCCACCATCACATTGGTGGGCACCACTATTAATGAATCCTTCTCAGCCAGTCAAGCATTCCCTTACTCCACACAGCCCTTGGACAGAGGATTAAAATATCTTGGTTACTGGCTAAAGCCCACTAACCAAAAGATCGTGGATTGGGTATGGCTGGTCACTAAAGTGGAAAAGCGGATATCCTGCTGGTGCTATATGTTGTTGGGAAAAGTATCCAATACGGAATGACCCTATCCCACTCTAAGGGTGATAGTACCTCAGCAACAACCGAATGTAAAGCTATTCGAGATTACTTCTTTATGAAATGTAAGAGAGAGGAGAAAGAGATCCACTAACCGTTATCTTCCGCTAATGGTTGATCCAATCTTCCCTCTTTGCTGCTTGCTCCCAGCTCCTTGCTCTTTCATTGGCCCAGCTACACCAAGATCCTGCAAAATAACAAGAAAGGGAAACTACAAGAAGCATACATTCATAATTGATTCAAGGATTAGAATAAATCAAATATACAAGTATCAAGACGCCATTGAGACACATGCATATAGAAGAACCTCAAATGCTTTATTAATGGAAGAAGTAAAGTTCTGAGAGTGTTACAACCATAAATGGCCCAATCCAGCAACACCTCCCAGCCGAAAGAAATCTCCTCTTCACCTCCTTCAGGCAAATCACCCAATAGTTCTATACTCAAACCAACAGCACTTCCTTACATTCACAAGATTCCAGCCTCCATAGACCTCATGAGAGAGCTCTATATATAGGAGTTTTGGAGAAAGGATGAGTCAGCTTGAGCTTGGCATGGAGCTGACTAGTGTCCTCTCCCACTTCAGTTATTCTTCAGTTCTTGAGTCCACTTGGAGTTTCTTGCTTCCACTTGGAGATCTAGATCCTCTTACTCATCACAAGGCGAATTCCCTGATCCAAGTGTCATTTTAGAAGCTTCCTGGGCATTTGACACATTGAGGAATGACTGTGCCACTTGGCCAATCTCGCCCAGCGCAGGTAGCCTTCATTACTGTTGACATTCAGCGCAGGTACAAAGTGGAGCAGTTGACATTCAGCGCAGATGCTCAGTGGAGCAGTTGACATGATCCAGAATTAGCTTGTTTTTGAGTGTTTTCAGGTGGAGAATTGATATTTAGTGTTGTGGTTTGCTGACCTTGTTCCTCTAGGGGTAGGAACAACATGTTTAGGGACTTTGGATCCCTCATATTATTGACATTTCATGCTTCATGCTGTAAGGCACAAAAATGTCTATAACAGTTGCCCCCTAAAGTATGAGGTCATTTATCGGGTGAAATGCTTTATCAGGAGGATCCGAAGTTCATTCAATCGCTGAGAGGCGACCTGTAATAAAATACAATACAATACATTATGATTCATTCTGCTTTCATGATCTAGCTGAGGCGGCCATTCCCATGCTCAGCTTTATAAATTCATTTTGGCACATAGAACAGACGATCGTCTGATGGTAGACTGATAATTCTCTGCTGAAATTATCATTCTTTGAGTAGGATGATCATCTGCTGCAATAATGTACATATCAAATGTTTTTATATCCTGAATATATATCGCAGCCCGGATGGATGAAACTAGATCTGGGGTCTTCAAACTCGTTCGATCTTCACTCTAAGTACAAGTCGATCCATGTGAGAATTGTGCTGAAGTCGAACATGGAAAGACATCGCTTGATTACCGGTCAATAATGTAAACCGTTAACAAGCGCGAGAGGAATCACCGATAATGATAATGACCCTCAAGGTACTGCAGTACAATTCACGTGGTGTGAATAAAGGACTTGGCGTCGAACACCACGCAAAATCTTCTGGTCGAAGGTCTTTGATGTATACCTGTCGCCGGAAGTGAGAAACTTGCCATTGAGGCATGCAAGCTTCAAAGTACTGGGGGGTTTGTTCCTAGATCAACTTCTTGGATAATGAGCTGAAGTCGACAAGAAGCGATCCGTCAAAGGAGGGCCTTAATGAATCCCACATCAGTGACACGGAACGGAGCTAATGATTTTAGTGGAGGTGAAAACAATCTGTGAGATATGATTCAGGGTGGCGATCATGGATGGATGAAGGATAATGTATGGCAGTGGATGGGACACGGTTGACTCTTTCTGAACAACATCTCTTGAACATATAACGACACTGATGTGATGGATCGGTAGCATTACCCCAAATGTGGATGGTTTGGCGAGGACCATGGTGATGAGACCGGTGAATGAAACAACCCAACCGATGTGATATGGAGGACAAAGTGTCATGTTCAAGAGCGACTTGCTACCATTAAAGCTTTGAGGTTCTCCCAATTTTTCCCCAGTCATTTCTGACCAGTACCTCTTTATTTTTGTCAAGCTTGAGGAGGATAACATATGCTTGTTCTATAACCTGCCCTTCGGGCAAGCCCATCGCTATGTTTTAACAAGCCTAGCGATAGGGAAACTCGTTCTCGTCTAAAGACAAGTTTGTCGCTATTTAATCATTTTAACGAGTCTAACGACAAGGAAAACTCGGTCCTTTTCATTTTTAGAGAGTCTGAAAAGGTACAGAAAGTTAACTCCAAAATTCCTTTTTCGTCATCTAATCCCTTAAGTCCGAAAAAGTATAAAACAATACAGAAGGGATGAGTTTTCGATAACTTTAACGAGCCGAATAAAACAAGCGCTCGTCCTTTTTGTGTAATAATCCCTCAGGTCCAAAAAGATTAAAATCTAGAGGAGGGATAGCTCTTCCGGTTACTTTAACGAGCTGGAAGGCCAAAAACTCGGCAAACTTTTCATATTTTACGAGTCAGGAGAAAAGAGCTCAAAGAAGACTCGTCTTTTGAGGAACGAGTGATAAACAGGGATAGCAGCAGATTCCAGGTACAGGTTGGAATTTTCCAATCACGGCAGTGTCACAAGGATGGCTAAGTGAAATCACTCTTCGCAGCTGTTCCTCAAAATGGGTAAACAATCATATGGGGGGTGAACGATCGGCCAAATGAAATGGAGGTGGCGGGTGCAAACACAACCAAGGCTTTTTATGGCTAATAAATTTACGATCACAATGGTTATTTACCGGAATAGGTTCATTTTTTAATGAGCTTAAACTCTGGGGGAAACTCTTGCTCACGCTTTTCTATTTTTTAACGAGCATAAATTCCGCGGTAAAACTGCTCAATCTTATGTTTATTTTTTAACGAGCATGAACTATGTGCTAAAACTGCTCGGATCTCGCTTTTCTATTTTTTAACGAGCATAAATTCCGCGGTAAAACTGCTCGATAATACCAGTCATAAGATAAGAAATGTCTCCTATGAGACTCCAATTTTTATAGAGCTTGCGCCTCACATAAGCTATGCTCCCTCTCATCCTTTCTTTATGCAAGTTTGGAAATGGCTAATCTTAAAAACAGATAAATAACCGCTCCTAGCTTGCACTCCAAAAGGTTTGCATGCCCCCAGGTATAAGGTACAATTTCAAGGCTGCCCCTACTTATCCGATAAAACATTTGTTTTAAAGGGTGAGGCTTGCCTCTTCCTGGTTACCCAAAGATTGTTTTGTTAACACCATCAAACGAAAACATCTCCTCGGCACTGTCTACCGAAGTAGACAATGGTGAATGACCTTTGTCAAACAAGTAACCTTATCAAAAGAATCCTGTTCTAGAACAACCCCTCTTCCATCCACGGACGGGGTACGGACTAGTCATATTCTTTCGCGGAAATTCTACCTTATACCCAAGGTTTCCTCTGCCCGAAGCAGGCCAGGATGCATGCCCCTTGGGTTCCAGTCCCATCTTTCCGAATCACTCGCACTCATCGGGAAGGAGGACTGGGGGTGGAGACATTTCTTGGGTGAATAGACCATTGAGGGTTGGTATGTGACTATTTGCGATGCGTGATCCCAGAAATGAAAGTTGGTCTACGAGCTTGACCATTCTTCCTTCGTGTGGAAAACACATTACTCTAAAGAGTGAGGAGACTATAGCTCCCATGCAATATATATAGTCTCGTCCAAGGAGTAGGTTATAATCCAAGGGTCCTTGAACGACCATCACGTTCATTTGAACGGTCTTCCCTTTCAATGTAACAGGCACATTGGGGAGGATCCCTAATGGTCGACTGGTTCCTTTATCAAAACCCGAGAGATTTCTTATCTCAGGCAAAAGCTCCGGGGAACCCAGTGCTTTCCAAGCAATAGAGGAAAGGATACTCACAGATGCCCCTTCATCAATGATAGTTCCAGCCATTACCATTCTGTAGATTTGGACCATGATTCTGAATGGTATACTGGCTGGTAACCGTGGTCTGCCTAGTTGGTTCCAATCAAAAGACACAACCAGGTTGCTTGGTGGTGGGACCGAATACACGGCCGGATATGACCCTGATGATGTTCCTTCCTGCGATAAAGGAATGGGCGCATTGCCCTGATGCTCATCAGAATCTGTGTTGATGAAAAGAATCTAGATGGTGTCATCCTTATTCTCTTCAGTGAGGGTGTCATTTGAAGATGAAACCTCTGAAGGCGGAACCGGGTCAACTGCCGTATCGACCTTTAGACTTTCGTCTGGTCTGGATTCAGTAGGTTCATTTTCAATGACTGACGCTTCAGCTGACCACTTGAGCGGGCCAGCTGTATTTTCAACCAACGAAGGACTTGGCACGAGTTTTTTGTATCCAGGAGGAAGTCTCAACGGTGAAACCGGGCGATCTTCCAAAACTCTCTTCGCTTCGTCTAAGAAGGGACAACGGTGGATGGCGTGATCGCCTTTACACAGTTTGTAGGGGGATCTTGCTCCCCCTCTTTGCCTTGAACCTTCACTTTCGCTGGTTGACGGTAAGCATTCAACATGGCTATCAGAGGTTGATGCTCCCGAATTGTGCAACCGAGGAGACCAGTCCCTTAGTATCCGGGGAATACAGGGACAATCTCTATGGAAGTGGTCTCCTCTACATATGACACATGGCGATTTAGGCCCGGTCTGTGCTGTGTGTGGATTTTTGTCAGATGTCTTTTGTTTGCCCCCAGGCGCCTTAGGCTCCTTCTTCTTCTTCTCCTTCTTCTTCTTCTCCTTCTTCTCCATGGGAGCTTGGCTTTTGCCAGCTCTACCTTGCGAAGATGAAGGATTAGAGGAAGAGTTATAGGAAGTTGAAGGCTGGTGGGCAGCTCTAGACTCATCTAACTGTTGACTCGACTGTTCAGGAACCATGGTGTTCTGAACTACATTGGTTGAGAATAGCCAAATTGGCAGGCCAATTGTCAGTCCTGGAAGCGACAATGTGGCCATGTGGGGCGCACCAACTTCTCCCCAAGAGGAGAAAGGACTAGGATTTCCATCTTGTGGAATTCCTTGGTTGGGGCGTTCCATGTTCTCAACTTAAAGATCAACGTGGGAATAGGAGGTGATTATGTTCCGTTTAAAATAAATTTTATAACGACGCTTTAGACACAACTTACTTTTTCACTTTTTAAGAGTCGAGAAAAAGCTAAAGATGACTCTAGTCTCCTTCGATGTTTTAACAAGCCCGAAGTGACAAATGCTCGGATGGACTTTTTCAGTTATAGAGTTTGAAAAAGGCCAAAAGAAACTGCTCTGGAGTTCTAGGCAGAGGGTGTGCCAAACTTTTCGCAAAACCACAGAATACGTTTTACGGTACGAGTGGTCGATCTTCGTGAATGCTGTGTTCACTGCATTGCGATCAGTAGGGCGGCCGACACGGTTTCCTATGGATAAAGGCTTTGTTCCTATAGGGGTCTCCCAATATATACGCGACGGTACGTGGGAGCACAAGTCCGTATTGATACTTATCGCTTCACCGTGGAGGAATCACCCAACCACTCAACGCTAAGATATCACGTTTAACGACGCCGGAACACGTCTCTAGCTTAGACCTCTATGTGTTTGCGTTATGTTTCAATGCGTTGTTATGTAAATTCAATTTATTTTAAGGTTGATCTTGTTTAGCAGTTTGCCTTTATGGATCACCACGAGATGTATAGTAACACTCCTAAATGCAGTCTAAGATGATAAGCAAGCTTTTCAATCTTTCAACTTTGAAAATATTAACTACTGAGGGAAAAGAAAGACAACATCTTTTCACACAGATCATAGAGCACACACTAATGCACTTTTCCCTAAATCAACATGCAAACTATCATAATGCACATGCACAATGCAAGTATTTCTTTTCTCTTTCTTAATGTTTGTGCGACACAAAAAGAAAGCTGTTGTATAACTTTGAATTCAATTTCAAGTGAAAGCAAACAAGCTTGTCCAAAATCAAAAGACACCTTAAGATTTACTTGTTTCGACACTAGAAATATATAAATTCAAACCATATGACGAAAGCAAATGCTCAATCAGCTATGAACAGCAAATAAACTAACTCTTAAGATCAAAACGACACTTTATCACAGGTCTAGATCTAAGAGGCCACAGCAAGACTAGTTCACTTTCGTTATGGGAAACTGTAAATGATACAAGAAATACAAAAAGAACAAACACAGTTTCTTTATACAACCGAGGCGGAATAGTGGCAAGGAAAGTTGGTTTCAGATAGGTACATTGACTGGTAAAACGCTGCAAAAACAAGAGTGAAAACAGGGCAAGAAACAGCAGGAAACCCTAGTAGCACAAGGCAAGACTGGTCCAGCGCAGGTGGTATCCTTGTGGATTAGCTCTTCAAATCATAAACTTGCCCAGAACCTGAGCTAGAGTAGCTGCCCTCTACTTTGCATTTGAAAGATCCAAATGCAGTTCGATTTGGTACTCCCTGTGTTTATGAAATGAATAGCAAAAACACAAACAACCAACAAGATACGATCCCCGGCGGAGTCGCCAATTTGTTGTTGGGAAAAGTATCCAATACGGAATGACCCTATCCCACTCTAAGGGCGATAGTACCTCAGCAACAACCGAATGTAAAGCTATTCGAGATTACTTCTTTATGAAATGTAAGAGAGAGGAGAAAGAGATCCACTAACCGTTATCTTCCGCTAATGGTTGATCCAATCTTCCCTCTTTGCTGCTTGCTCCTAGCTCCTTGCTCTTTCACTGGCCCAGCTACACCAAGATCCTGCAAAATAACAAGAAAGGGAAACTACAAGAAGCATACATTCATAATTGATTCAAGGATTAGAATAAATCAAATATACAAGTATCAAGACGCCATTGAGACACATGCATATAGAAGAACCTCAAATGCTTTATTAATGGAAGAAGTAAAGTTCTGAGAGTGTTACAACCATAAAAGGCCCAATCCAGCAACACCTCCCAGCCGAAAGAAATATCCTCTTCACCTCCTTCAAGCAAATCACCCAATAGTTCTATACTCAAACCAACAGCACTTCCTTACATTCACAAGATTCCAGCCTCCATAGACCTCATGAGAGAGCTCTATATATAGGAGTTTTGGAGAAAGGATGAGTCAGCTTGAGCTTGGCATGGAGCTGACTAGTGTCCTCTCCCACTTCAGTTATTCTTCAGTTCTTGAGTCCACTTGGAGTTTCTTGCTTCCACTTGGAGATCTAGATCCTCTTACTCATCACAAGGCGAATTCCCTGATCCAAGTGTCATTTTAGAAGCTTCCTGGGCATTTGACACATTGAGGAATGACTGTGCCACTTGGCCAATCTCGCCCAGCGCAGGTAGCCTTCATTACTGTTGACATTCAGCGCAGGTACAGAGTGGAACAGTTGACATTCAGCGCAGATGCTCAGTGGAGCAGTTGACATGATCCAGAATTAGCTTGTTTATGAGTGTTTTCAGGTGGAGAACTGATATTTAGTGCTGTGGTTTGCTGACCTTGTTCCTCTAGGGGTAGGAACAACATGTTTAGGGACTTTGGATCCCTCAAATTATTGACATTTCATGCTTCATGCTGTAAGGCACAAAAATGTCTATAACACTATAGATATCTCTCCAGAGCAGGCAGACTAACACTGATTAAATCAGTATTGGAAGCAACACCGGTATTTTGGATGGCTCTTGCATGGATACCCCGGAACATCCTCTCAAAGATACAGAGACTATGCAATAGATATCTATGGGCTGGCAACGAAGACAAACGCACCTTTGCATGGATTGGTTGGAGCAAGATTGCCCTTCCTAAGAAATGGGGTGGCTGGGGCTTGAAGGATCTTGCCTCATTTGCTTGTGCTTTGGCAGCCAAAATGGGCTGGGCTTTGCTGACATCACAAAGCCTTTGGACAAATATCACCTACCATAAATATATATGGCCTCTTGATATCATCGACTGGGCCAGGCTACCCTCATGGAACAAAATGGGTATCTCTTCTATATGGAAAGCTCTTCTACACTCATTTCCGCTCATCAGAAATAACATTGTTTGGCGAATTAGGAATGGTGGCAGAGCCCGCATAGGATTAGACCCCTGGAGTGGTTGCGGGGGGAGTCATCTGCTTCCACAAGCGCTGGTAGATTTCCTCACAACTCAAGGCATTAGGGTGATTGCACAGATAGCAGATCAAGAGCAATCTGATATCTTCCACCAGGCTTGGAAGACAGCCACCCAGCTTAACCTCCCGCAAAGATGGCACACAACCTGGCGAGAATACTGTGCAGCACTAACAGAATCCCACATCAAAATAGTGGAGGGTCTAGATGATCTTATCTGGCAACAGGCAGAAAGTGGGATATATACACCAAAGGAGGGTTATATACAGATAATCAAGCAGAGAAAACCGGAGGTATTAGACAGATGGTGGCAGAATATTTGGAAGCTATCAGCCTCGCCTCGATCGAAACTCTTCACATGGTGTGTTCTCCAGAATAAAATACCCACAGGGGAATACCTCATGCGCCGTGCCATATATGGTCCGACGAGATGTGTGCTATGTAAAGTTGATAATGAATCTACAGAACACCTATTCTTGCGATGCATCTCCATTCAGCAAGTATGGAAAAACATAAAACCATTTACTCACTTCTCTGGGGACTGGAGTGGCACTGATCTTATAAATGCCTGGATAGAATGGGGCAATCAAAACAAAGGATCGAAAGCAGTGAACTTACCCATTATTTTCAATTGGTCCATCTGGAAGACTAGGAACCAATTGATTTTCGAAGAGAGAGCGATCCACTGGCCCCTTATAGAAGCTGGCATTATCACTGCATTTAACGAGCTACCTGATCTGCCTCCCCCTAAACAGCGCAGAACAAACCCTCCTCCCATCTTAGATCAGGGTACCCCATGGGCCTTTTTCGACGGAGCTGCCAATGTACAAAGCTGTGGGGGGGGTATCATCCTGCATATATCTGAAAACCATTTCTACAACATCAAAGCGGGTCTGGGTGCTGGAACTAACAATTTCGCTGAGCTCATAACCCTGCGTCATCTGCTGCACTTTGCATTAAGCCATCATTGCACTAGCATCAACATTTTTGGAGATTCACATATTATCATAAATTGGTTCAATAGAATTTCTACACGTCACTCGCACACACTCAGTGTCATTCTTGATGAAGTCTTTCAGCTCAAAGAGGCATTTAACCATATCAATGTATCTCACATCTACAGGGAACATAACCAGGATGCTGACAAATTTTCCAAGGAGGCCGCGCTGATGGAGCAAGGACTCTGGGAGATAACCGAGATTTTGGATCAGCAGGAACAAAAATTTTATCATCGCCCATACATAGACCCGTCATACCCTACAGCGGGTCTACATGCGACTTAATTATAACTAGCAGTATGACAGCAGTTTTATATATGACAGTTTATATGTATAAATCTTTTTTGTAACAGACTGAAGGATGCCAAAAAAGGCATCAATAATCTATACAGCCTACAGAGAAATCTGAACAGAAAACAAACCAGCATAGACATGCAATTTTGAGCAAAATGTACAGAGAAACAGTGATCATGGCATATGCGCAAAGCATCTACATATGTAATCTTTCATATTAATGAAATGTTACGGATTTTTCCAGTGGAAAAAAATAATAATTCATCTTTATTGAGATTATAATTAGTTTATTGGATTTTTACGATATTATATATATATATATATATATATATATATATATATATATAATAAAATGTTTCCACGTTATCATTATTTTTTTGGTTTTATTTTTTTATTTAATTATGGTAGATTTGTAATTTATTAGAGTAATATGGAACATTATATTAATTTTGATAATTCAAAAGGTTACGAATGATGCTATTGTGACAAATATTTTGAAATTTTTGAATAATATTATTATAGACAAGTTTATATAATTAGTAAAGATGTAGTTTAAATTTAATATTGTTTTCTAAATTTTTAATTAAATTTAAATTAGTTAAGTAAAATTGAGATTACAGAATTATGAATTTTGATTTTGAGAGTAATTATTGATCTTTTTTAAAGTGAAAAGATAATTGATGAATTTTTATTTCAAAAGTAGGGTTTTGAAATACAAAAATGTTAACGTAAATTTCAATTCCAAAAATGTCAATATTTAATTGCTACAAATGCCTCCAAAGATGTACTGGATTGTAACTTGGAATTAAATTTGCTTGCTCAATAGCCTATATTTTGTAACAAGTTTGTATCAATTATGATAGGAAAGTAGTAATGTGATGGTCCTACCCGAAGCTCAAATACCTAGATTAGCCCATTAAGGATTGGAAATTGTATTTTCATCTATTATGAATACCAAAACTTTTTTTCTTGAAAATTACAGAGATATATATATATATAGTTGTTATGGGTGTTGGGAAATTGGTTGTTATCTTCCCCAACTTCAAATTCATGTTAGTGACATGATGAGCTATAATGCCTTGATAAATATTGTTGTAATGGCTTTCTTCCTATGAATATTGTTGTGTTGGCTTCAAGTTTTGTCTTAAGTGGGTATATCTTTGGGCTTTCATGGTACCAACAACCTCTCTCTAGCCTATACATCTAAAATTAATGTATACATTTTGGTATGTACAATCATAATATCACTATAACACTCATTGCTAAACATTTTTCCCATCATCTCTTAAATATTGATATATTTTCCCAAAGGGGTTAGATCTAATAATGGGAAGTGCAGATTTTTTCACTATTGGGCAAGGTTCAATTCCCATGAGGGCTTCCCTTGGAGTCATGCAAACACCTTAAGGTAGTGTTTGAATGTGTGGTTGCACCCAGAGAGACCATCTTAAATGGTTTCGTGACCCATTCACACATAGGTGGATCAAATCCCACCCCATGTCCTCATTTTAATGTAATCCCAAAGGATTTTGGATCTAATGGTGGAAAGTGAGGATATTTTCTCCATTGGGCAAGGTTCAATTCCCATGAGGGCTTCCCTAGAGCCATGGGGGCACCTTGAGGTAGTGGTCGAATATGTGGTTGCACCAATAAAGACCATATTAAATGTTTTCATGACTCGTGCACACATAGGAGGATCAAAACCCACCCTCATGTCCTCCTTCATAAGTTTAAAGAGGTTGGATCCATTGTTAGAAAGCAAGAAGTTTTTCACCATTGGGAAAGGTTCAATTTTAATGAGGGCTTCCCCGGACCATGGGGGCACCTTGAGGTAGTGGGAAAACCTGTGGTTGCACATAGAGAAACCATGCTAAATGGTTTCATGACTCGTGCACACATAAGTGGATCAAATCCCACCCCCATGTCCTCCCCTTTTAAGTGAAAGGATCTTAGCTCGAGTGGTTTGGTGAAATTTTTGTTTCCCAAGCAACATGGGTTCAAGTCTCCAAATACATGTCGTAACTAGCCCGTTTGTGGCATTTATAAAATAGTTGTACCTAGTGTAATAGTGGCATTCGATCTTTCGAAGTTACAAATTCTCCAGAAAATCTCATTTTGGTTTAAAAAAAACTTGATATATTTAGAAATGGGTGTTATAGTGATATGATAAGTGCATATACAAAACATTGTATGGAATTAATAGTGTCTAACATCCGAGGGATGATCCCTCTATGTATTATGCATACCATAATTAGGTTAGTGAGTGAAGAAATGATTTGGGGCCTAAGCGCCCATGAATATTTATGTATTTTAGGACAACGTGTGCGCGCATGCGCATGCATGTGTGCATGTGTGTCTTGAGAGTAGAGTGCCTATGTTATTTTAGGCTAGTGAGTGATGTACTAAAATACCAACTAGCCTATCTATGTAAATCTCTAATCACACTATTATTAATAAAATACACCATTATTGTAGACCAAGTCGACCAAGAAAGTATAGGGGGCTAGGACTTCATGAGTTGGAAAGGGGCCAAGGGCTAAAAGATGATGGGATTAAGCCTAGGTGGGTTAACTTATTATTAAAATGAGTCTAAAGTGAAAATTGCACATGTTTATCATAAGTAGTTAAAGTGACTTCATTGGGTGTCGCTTGTCAGAAAAGGAACATGCACATGAAAGTTAGAGGTTTATTGTATTCTATCATTCGGGCCTGTGAGTGGGTGACTAGACTCCCTAGAGGGAGAGAAGGGTGTGACCATGAGTCATGATTACCCTGTTGATCCTAGGTGGATACAAGATAGGGGATAGGTTCCCTTAGTGTGAGGTTTGTAGGGTACATGCAAACTCTTTAGTCTTAGAAGCCATAGGGCTCTAAGACTCCCTAATCATCGTCAGTTGGAATCCTTGGAAGGGTAGTGGCTAAACCCGATGAACTGCGAGTGTAGAGAAGGGTGTGCACTACCTTGGGTCATGTAGGTTGATGGGGCTTTAGAGACTATAGGTTCGAGGCTATTGGACTCAAGTACCTTGGTTTGTTACCTATTTGGAGTTGTTTGTGGGTCATAGTGGCTTTAGAAATCCCCTTACTCTAATGGAGTCATGTGCCCAACTCAAGGGTGACCCCTTGTTGAGACAATATGAGCAATGGAGTCTATGGTTGGGTAGAACATCTAAGTTTTGCAATCATTTGATGCTTCATTTCAAAGATATTGTTATTAATTATTCATGTGTATTTTGTTGTGTGTATTTCATGAAATTACATATGTTTATCATGAATAATTAGTGTATATATGTTTATCATGATTTTATGGTTAGATACATATGTGCATTGCATAATAGAATGCATGTGTGAAACGAAATTAGAAGAAAATTTTAGAATTCATGTTAATTTAGTGGGGTGTTACATCTTGGATTTAGATATTATATACTCTATAAAGAAAAAAATAAAAACAAAAAAAATTAAATACGTAGGTAACAGTTGAATATTGACACTTTTGGAATTAAAATTCATACTATTTAAATTGAAATGGATACTTTTGTCTTTTAAGATTTACCTTCACACTTCTAAAAATTAATATTATCAATTTCATAATTTAAAATTTCAAAAAATAATTAATCAAAACACTTTCAAAACCCCTCTTTGAGCGATGGAGGTATGACCTAGCTAGGGTTTGGCTTTCTCACAGTAGTTGCAGGTCTGGAACGCGGCATTGTTTTGAAGGGGGCAACTGCTGTCGGACTGGATGGGAGCAGAGGGGTCCAGTGGGACCCCAACTTTTAAGCAAGTTGTTTTGCAGAAACAACCTCAGAAGATGAAAGAGGGAGTCAGAATCGAAGGCATGAACAGCAAGCTGCATAGCAGCAGAAAAAACAAGGAAAAAAGGCCAATAACGTCTGACAAGACAGACAAGACCTCAAACGACAAGAACACAGAGAAGCGGAATACTGATGACAAACAAGACAAAACTGATGACAAGTCACAGCCATCAGAAAATGAGAAGGAGCAGCCCACAAAAGACAAAGAACCAAAAAATAAGGGAATAATACATCCGGAGAAGGAGGGGGAAACAAGCGCGAACCCCAAAAGAACCCATGTGACCAGCAACGCATGTAAGCCGAAAAAAGAAGACAGCGTGCGGATTACAATAATCGACCCTGAAATCCAAGCCTACAGGGAACACATGGCTGAGCACGCCATTATATGCAAATTTATGGGAATCTGGCCATCTGAGAGGACTCTGTGCCAATGGATAAGACAGCAGTGGAAACCAAAAGGGGATGTGCAGCTACATTTAGGAGCTAAAGGTTTTTTTACAGTGGTCTTTACAAGTCTAGAAGACAAGGATAGAGTGTTTGAAGGCGGCCCATATTTCCTAGCAGCAGCAAGACTCTATATGAGACCTTGGAAGCCAAACTTCGTCCCAGAGAAGGAGACTTTCACCCAGGTGCATGTATGGATCAGACTTTTCTCTCTTCCAATCGATTATTGGGGTTTTAATGCACTCAAGCAAATAGGGGACAAGCTTGGGACCTTTGTTAAAGCATCCGAAGCAACCATGCAGAAAAGATACACAACCTACGCTAGAATCTGTGTAGAACTGGATGTTTCTGGAGCGCTACACGAAGGGGTATGGCTCGAATACAGGGATGAAGAATACTTTCAGGCGCTAGACTACGAGCAAATACCTTTTAGGTGTCGGAAATGCCACGAGCATGGGCATCTGGTAAGGGACTATCCTTTGAACAGAAAGGAAGCAGAAGAAGAGAAAACACAGAATACCAGAGACAAGAACAACTTCACCAAACCCAAGAACAGGCAGAGAGCCAACAGAAGGAGGAATATGAAAGGGAACACAGACAGAAATTATTTCAGTAATCCCTTTGAGATCCTAGACCTGGAGACGGACTCGGAGGAAAAGCAGAACATGCTCAACAGGGAGGAAGGGCAAGAGAACCCGGAAAAACCCACAGGGGAAGGAAGGACGGACGAAACAGTCATAGGAGAAATCCTCATGCAGGACAGAATAGCAGAAACGGAGGAGGAGACAGATATGCTAACTAGTGAAGCAGGAAGCGAGGATTTGGAGCTAGAAGATACCCTAGCAATGGATGGGATGGACCTAAACGCGCTCGTAAAAAGCTGGAAAGCCAAAGGGATTGAAGCAGTACCAGAGGAAGAAATAAGGAAGGTTAATGACCTTTTTATAGCGCGGCAAAAGGCATTAATGGAAAAACAGAAGAGAAAGCTAGGTATAATCAAGGGAGGCTCACCTCACTACCAAACACAGCTAGGAAGAACCTCAGGCTCACGACATAAACGCCGAAGAGGCCGTAAGACAAGCATAGAACACCTACAGGAACTTGGAGAGATGTTAATCAATGCCGGCCTGATAAGGCAGTTAAGTGATTACCCGTCCTTCCAACTAAATATTTAACTATGAAGATTATCTCATGGAACGCCAGAGGGATAAGCAGTCAGGCCAAACAGAGGGTTCTGAAACGGAAGATGGAAAAGTATAACCCGGACATGCTGTTTCTTCAAGAAACCAAATGCAACAGTGCTCTCATAGACAAGCTACAAAGGAAGTTAGGTAGGAATCTTGAAGTTTTGGAGATTGGAAGTAAAGGGCGCGAAGGGGGTTTAGCGACCTTCTGGGATACAAGAAGATATCAACTCATCACAGCTGAAGCTAGCAAAAATTACCTGGCACTGGAGGTGCAGCCTACAGGTAATTCATCATCTTTTCTATGCATCAATGTCTATAGTCCCCAAAAGCTAGAAGATAAAATTAGTTTTCTAGATTCGTTAACCAAATTCATAGATAGACACCATAATGCAAAACTTATTTTGGGGGGAGACTTCAATATGATAACCTCCCTCCTGGAGAAAAAAGGAGGCCTAAGGAAACTACATAGGGATGGAGAGGCCTTCATAAGTTTCATAGACAATGCAAAACTGGTTGATGTGTATCCCAAGAGTGGCAAGTATACTTGGAACAATAGAAGGGGGGGAGAAAGGCTCATATCTTCTAGACTGGATCGGTTTTTAATCTCAGAAAGCCTGCTCTTAGATGGGACGGCTGTAGAATCAAATATCCTCCCTAGTGGAGGATCAGACCATTGGCCGATATCACTAGCAGTTGAGATTCAGGGCACTCCCAGAAACAAACCCTTCAGGTTTGAAAAGTTCTGGATAGAACACCCCACCTTCCTTGAGATGGTAGAGAAGTGGTGGTCAGAGCCCTTAGGGGAGGAAGGCTCCAAGATGTATATTCTTCAACAGAAATTAAAAAACATCAAAATGAAACTGAAAGATTGGAACAAAAAAGTATTCGGAAATATCTTCCAGGAGAAGGCCATCATCGAAAACAAGCTGGAACAGATCCAAAAGGAAGGCATGGCAGGACGCAGAGAGGAGGAAACCAGCAAGCTAGAAGACGAGCTTACACAGCAATGGCATAACAGATGCAAGCAGGAAGAAACATTATGGAAGCAGAAATCTAGAATCCTCTGGTTGAAAGAAGGGGAGCAAAACACAAAGTTCTTCCACAGATCAGCTATGGACTACAGAAGCGCCAACAAAATTCTGGAGCTAAAAAACGATGAAGGAGGTATTATCAGAAATCATAATGAAATTTCAACCTCCCTCACAAATCACTTCAGCCTCATAGCGCAAGAGCCAGGGATTAATAGGGAGGAAGCCATCAAAGAAATCACCAATGTAATACCTAGAATAATTACAGAAGAGCAGAACTGGTCCCTCAGAAGGACAATCACAATGGAAGAAGTTGAGGAGGCAGTCAGAAGTATGCCCAATGACAAAGCTCCGGGTCCAGATGGTTTTACCATCAACTTCTACAAAGCCTGCTGGAACATCGTCAAGCAAGATATATGGGAGATCGTGGAGGATTCAAGACGATCCAAAACCATCCTTAAATCCTTAAACTCTACCTTCATCGCTCTAGTTCCCAAAGTGGAGGCAGCCAACACTCCGGAAAAATTCCGACCCATTGCACTTTGTAATGTCATCTATAAAATAATTTCAAAGGTCATTGCAAACAGACTGAAGGCTATCCTACCCGGCATCATATCGCAAGAACAGTCTGGCTATGTGGAGGGAAGGCAAATAATGGACAATATCCTACTCGCCCAGGAGATGATTCACTCTCTCCACTCTCGAAAAGAAGCAGGTATGCTCATGCAGTTAGATCTTTCCAAAGCTTACGACAAGGTAAGCTGGTCTTATTTGGAAGCAGTGTTAGCAGCTTTTGGATTTAGTAGCCAGTGGATTAAGTGGATTCTAGCCCTCATCAAATCGCCTAGATACTCCATCCTGGTGAATGGGGTTCCTTCAGCTCCCTTCCACCCCACCAGAGGCATCAGACAGGGAGATCCCCTGTCCCCCTTTCTGTTTGTCATTCTCATGGAAGGCCTAAGCAGATTAATACCAAGGAAAAAAGAAGAAGGCCAAATTGTAGGTCTACAACCGATTAGAGCCTGTCCAGCCACAACTCATCAACAGTTTGTGGACGACACCATGTTACATGGCGCCCCCACAGTCAAAGAGGCCTTAGCCTACAGAAATATCCTCAATTTGTTCAGCCAAGCCTCGGGCATGGAGATTAACTTCCCCAAATCCACTCTGTTCTTCTTCAACACGCATCCATCCATCCAATCTCATCTATCCCGTCTCCTGGGGTTTAAAATTGGCTCTTTACCATCTAGATACCTTGGTGCCCCCCTAACTCTAAAACCGTGGCAGCAAGGACATTGGGAGAAGGTACTAGCTAGTATGGAGAGGAAATGTAAACACTGGACATACCGAGCCTTGAATTTTGTTGGCAGATTAATTCTAACAAAAGTGGTTTTGCAGGCTATCCCTCAATATATGCTCTCTATTCTTCCGGCACCGAAAGGGGTTTTAAACCAAATACGAGCCATCCAACGTTCCTTTCTGTGGAGTGGAAGCAGCGAGAAGAAAAAATGGTCTCTTGTTGCATGGCAGAAGCTATGTAAACCTAAGAACAGGGGGGGTCTGAATTTAGTTGATCCCTCAACAGTAAACAACATCTGTGGAGCTAAGATTTGGTGGAAATGGATCTCAAAAACGAGCCTTCCCTGGGCAACTCACTGGAAGGAGAAGTACATGCCAAACAGCAACAATCTAGACCTAATAAGGATGCAGGATACCCACAACGGTTCACCAATATGGAATCATGCTCAAGCCAACAGAAGCATTGTCCAGGACTATAGCTTCTGGGAGATAAGAAATGGCAATCAAGCTCTCTTCTGGGAAGATGCCTGGCAGCAGTCTCCCAAACTGGATTCCCCTCAACTCCTTCCCCTGAAACATATTCAGCAAAATGCGGGCAGATTCACAGTAAGTCAGTATTGGTCTCCCAACAGTGAAGACCAGGATTGGAGGGAGTGGATGGTTTTCGATCCAACCAACAATGAACATATTCAGGAAACCATTCAAGTTCTGAATCAACAAATCTTAAAAAGGAAAATTCGAATCGCAGCTGAAAATGACAAGCTTAGATGGGGTCCAAAAGGCAACGGGAACTTCTCCCTGAAAGAGGCTAGGAGCATCATAGAGGGGGAAGAACAATCGAACATAATGCCCTGGGCCACTAAAGTTTGGGATAGTCTTCAATGGCCGAAGATCAGAACTTTTTTATGGCTACTGATGCAGAAGAGGACTCTTACATGGGAAAACCTAATGAAAAAAGGATTCAGGGGACCCTCCAGATGTCCCATGTGCACAAAGGAGGAGGAAACAATGAATCATCTCCTTAACTCCTGTGATTGGGCCTCCCAGCTCTGGAACTGGATGGAAAACATTCTTGGAGCTTCGGACCGGAACAGAGACTCTATACAGGAAATTATCACCAACTGGAGAAGTAAATTTTCAAGAGTGAACAGAGTGGAAGGTATCTGGAAATCTGCCCCCGGCTTTATTGTTTGGACCATATGGAAAGAACGAAACCGGAGAATTTTCAGGGAAGAAATTCGAAGCCTAGAATTAGCACAGGAATCTATAACAATCAATATTAAACAGCTTATACAGGCAAAGTGTAAGGTAGAAGCAGATGAAAAACCAACTAATCAGGACTTACAAATCTTAAAGGCGTTTCAATTGGAAGCATCCAGTAATCTACCAACAGGGGGAAATTCTCCGCAACCTTCATCGCAAATTCTAAACTGGTAGTGCCCTCCTGAGGGTGGCCTGAAATTGAACTTTGATGGAGCTTCGCAGGGCAACCCAGGTATAGCAGGCATTGGGGGTGCCATTCGCAATCAGGCTGGGGAAATTATCCATATTTTCTGTAGAGCTCTGGGTGAAAGCACTAATAATGAAGCAGAATTCGCAGCGCTTGAGCAGGGCTTAAAAATTCTAAGAAATCTCCGGCGAGGAAATATAATAGTCGAGGGGGATTCACACCTGGCTATCATGGCGGCTAAACGCCTTCAAGCAGGAACGAGCATCAGCAAGGCTACTAGGCATTGGAGGTTAGCCAAAGCAACGGAAAGTATAGCAGAACTCATTACAGAGATGAGAGGATTAACTTTCCAGACAGTGAGGAGAAAGGCTAATGGCCTGGCTGACCATCTGGCAAACTTTGGAGCTGACAACCCGAACATCGTCATGAACAGGTGTTGGCATGAGATCGATAGCCCAATCATTAAAGTAACATGCGAACAGCTGGCGGCAAAAGACTTAATCCAGGCCACCCAACCTTAATCGGGGATGGCACTTGGCCTCGGTATCGGAATTATAAGGATACCGGTGGTGGTTATAAGCCCAAACCATTCAACGGGATGATAGGACATTTGGAACGGTGGAGCTCCGGGCGGCGGCAGGTTTCTCAGAAGGGCGATCATTACAATTCGAGAAACGAGATGCACAACCTCAGCAACAGCACTATCAATACGCATGGAGAGGATCCGTATTATAAGTTTTCAATGCCATTAATGGCAATTCTGTGTGAGAAGAGGTGGAACAAGGCACTGCGGATCAGAATCGAGTATGCCAGCATACGGGGTATCTCAAACCTTACCTTCCACCACCCCATCCGATGGAAAGTACCAAAAACGTGGCGTAAGGCTCGTCATACTGGAAGCAGCCTTCTGCACTCCTATTCGACCTGCGTCAGCCTCGCTTGTGCGATCCTCAATCACACTTATCACCAAAGTACCACCACCTTCAAAGGCAGTAACTCCATCCTCATGAGGATGCACAAAGGAATTTGCTATAAAACAGCGGGCAATTGCCCTGTTTTCCTCACAGTTCTTCGAGTTTGTAATGAGATTGATTCTGAAAACGGAATTGGCTTGAGTCGGGAAAGACACGGAGCGTTCGTGATGGATGCGGGAGGAAGTCGCTGTGCAGCAGCAAACCGGGACCTCCAGGAAGCCAGGGGAGGCTATGAAACTCGTACTGTAACAAGAATTAAACGCAAAATTGCTGAACTCGAAGCTCAAGCCAAGCAGGAGGAGGAAGGAAGAACGGAGGAGGATATTGCAGAGGAGGTCGACTGGTTGAAAGACCCGGGAACCCCCTCGAAAAGGGCAACTCAATTTGTCAGGACCAAGGCGGAAAGCTGGCGCATCAAGACCCTTATAGCCAAGGCTCTGGATTCAATTGAAAAGGAGAAGCAACACATTGTCACAAAGGTGAATCTTACAGAGGCACAAATGGCGAAAATCATTGACTACAATAGCGTGCTGGACAGCAAAATCTCCACTGTGCATGAGGCAGTTAAAACTCTCAATCGGATGATAACGCTACTCATCAGGTTACTGAGAGACTCTATTAACACGGCTCCTGCTGCACAGCCGGCCACCACTGCTGCGGACCAGCCCGAATCCCTTGAAGCAATGCAGGCGAAGGTAGATCGCCATGTGCGGGAGATAGGACTGGACACCATCGGCCAGATGGGAAAATACATCTAAGGAGACACCTGTGCAGTTCTCCTCTGACCTCTTTCTGTCTCGGCTTTATATGTCTGTGTTGTTGTTTCAAACTTCTGTCTCGGCATAAGCTAGTCTGTGTTGGTGTTTCCACTGTTTTGTGTCGGCAGTACCAAGAATAAAGTTTTGTTATGCTCTGTTTCGAGCCACCCTGCGCGGTGGGCTTAGTTTCAGTCCTTTTGTGTCATAACTTCTAAGCAGGTGATTAGCTTTCGTTTATTGTACATCCCTGCTTGAACTGCTGCGGCAGTTTTTTTGTATTATACTCTGTTCTATAATATAATCTTCTAACTTACACAAAAAAAAACACTTTCAAAACCCAAAAATTTATAATTTTATCATTTAAATATAGCTTATTAATTTAAATTTAATTAAAAAATAGTGTACTAATATATAAACCTTCATCCATATATATTCCCATAACCATTATAAATTTCAAAATTTTAATATAAAATCTGGTGATTGAATTTAAATTTATTTAATAAAAAATTATTTATTAATCTTACAGCCACATTATCAAAAATCTTTATATATCGTTTTATAAAATTAATCTACACAACATTTTGCCTTATCCTAATCATAGATCTTTATGTATCTGTAAGTATCTTTTTATAGAAATAATATATAAAACTTTTCCAGATTTTTAAGTATCTTTTTATTACAATAATCTATAAAACTTCGATAAATAATATTTTCTAAGCCATTCCTACAATAATAATTAAAATATGCATATCTTTATGTATCCAAAACTTTTTCCAGATCTGTAAGTATCTTTTTATAGAAATAATATACAAAACTTTTCCAGATTTTTAAGTATCTTTTTATTGCAATAATCTATAAAACTTCGATAAATAATATTTTCTAAGCCATTCCTACAATAATAATTAAAATATGCATATCATTTTCAAAGAGCTATCACTTTCATAAGACACACTTTACTTTAATGTGTTGATATTTTGATATGAGTATTACAATCTTAATTAATACAATATTTTGAGAAATGGAGATCGCGCTAATGGGGGGCGAATTTTAAAACATAAGAGGTTGTCGGGATTTATTATAATAAAATGTAAAGTAGAGATATTTTAAAATTATAAAAAGTAGGTGAAATATATATGTGAGGTTAATTGGATTTAGTTCGGATAATTTAAAAGAATATTTTTATTTTTTCACTCATAATTTATTTTATATATATATATTTTTTAATTTTTTAAAATAATTAATTATTTATATTTTTCTATAATATATATATAAAAAATATATATACTTTATTTGACATTTAGTTTATAATGTAACCAAAAATATAATATTTTATTGATTTAGTAAAACCAAAAACTAGGAGATAGACCTTAACTCACACAGGGCATCAACATACTCCTCAAAAATGGTTTATGTGTACACATTAGAAATTAAACATAAAAGCCAGTAAGAGAGATTGGTTCCATGAACTTAATCTCCTTCCCATCCATAAATACATGATATGTGGCCGATCTCACTAGAAGAGAAAGAGCTTCTTTACATAGAGAATTAGCTTTAGCGCTCAACTCGTGGAGAATGTAACAAAATGAAATGAGTTCAAATGAGTTAGCAACATCATAGATATTAGAGAAGTTTCTATGCCAAAAAATCTCACTTTTGTCTTTTGGTTATATATATATATTGCAACAAGTATTTGACACATTTAGAAACTTTACTCAAATTTACAGAAAACATTAAGTTGGGAGCGACCATAATATAATATATTAAAATTTAATATATATTTAAAATAAAAATAAAATAATTTATTTATTTCCATCTTGCAAAAAAATATGTAAAAGATTGAACTTTGAAACGCTGCAAAAAAAATCAAAATATTAATCCATCAACAATTTGTCTATCAAATTTCTTCACAACAAAGAAACATGTGGAACTCCTAAATCGGAAAAAGGGTTGTTATTACTGGATTATTATATGATTTCATGCAATGCTATAGTATATTCAACTTCTAAATTCAAGTTTGGAAGTTCATAAAATGAAATTGACTAACACACTACTCTTTCTCTTTCTGACCATCATTGTAATTCATTGAATCTTATCATTAAAGCTTCAAGATAGGCTTCAAGAGAGCAGACTTATTTGCAATTGTTGAACTTCAAGATTTGCAACAAAAGTTGCCAAGGAATGACTGACAATTGTCTATATTTTGTTGAAACTTTTGCTACATCTCCATGTCTTTGTCACTTTACATAGATCATGCAATCGAGCCTCTTGACCTGGCATGTATGACTTAACAAATACAAAAATAAAAAAATGGTACCTTCCTTGCTCAAAATATGTACTTGAAATGTCAAAATCTATTGCATTGAGGCTCCTGAAATACTCCAAGATATTTGCTAAAACTCTTTGGAACATTTCGTCTATTGCATTGAGGCTCCTGAAATACTCCAAGATATCTGCTAAAACTCTTTGGAACATTTCGTACTAGCTCCCAAATTCCCAAAAACATGAAAAACGTGCTCTCCAGTAATTGAAAACGATACCCGTATAACTATAATTAATACATACATACATACCTACACCATTAAATTGATTAGATGGAACACTATCAACTTACAAAATACAATTAACAAAATTAAACAACGCTCAATTAAACTTAAACATCTATGAAATAATTGAAATAGCTCCGGCCATCAACCCTTTTCTATAATATTCCATATCTATAAATTGATATTGTATATTTATTATAATACAACCATCTTGTATCCTCTTATAATTTTATATTTGCGATATCACCTTTAATGTGCAGTATTTTTTAATTATTGACTCATGTTTTCTTATAGGTTAAGTTAAATATAATACAAAGATTCTTGTACAGGGTTTATATTATGAATTTATTATATAAATAAACATGGCTTTATGAATGCACTCGTGATTTGTTTGTGTGACTTTTATATTTTAAACTTTTGATTATAATAAATATAAAAGGTTAATTATAATACAAAGACTTTCAGACTATTCCAAAACTTTATATTTAATACTGTATTTATATTAAAAAATATATTTAATGTTGTACAAAATCAAATCCACCTTCTTTACCACGTTCCAACTCTGATTGAAACAAACTTACCGAGCTGTCACGATCCGCGTTCGACCAATTATCGTAGTGACCGCATTAAAAAAATAAAAAAGTACAAATAATGACAACTCTGTAGTTTAATGAGGCGGAGGAGTTGCTCAGAAAGTTATGGGAATTCTGGTCATATTTAGAGAAAATCCGACAAAGATTTTTGTAAATCCAAGTTATAGTTGTTAAATTTCAAAATTTTAGGTGTCCTAAACATTTTCGATGGTGTTGAATCCATTTCCACCATCAAAAACAAGATTCAAACACTACCTCTACAAGATTTTTTGAAATTTTTTTTACCCGGATTCCAATCACTTCTGGGCGTCCGGGCAATTCCTCCGCCTCATTAGATAACTCCAATGACAACTGCTAAATTCTTACATAAAAAATGCACGTCATCAGGAAGACCAACTTGACCCAACTTTATAATAAATCAATATAATTGATGAGAGGTGAATGTTAATGTTAGGTTGAAAATTATATAATTATGTTGAAGATATTCTTTTAGGGAACGGATTCCCATTGATCTTTATCCTCGGTTAAGGACCTCTCAAACTTTGTCACTTGTTTTTTTATGCAATTTATTATAATTTTTTTATTTATAATGTATTGGAGGTAATGCTTCTATGATTTCCAAGTTGTCATGAGTTGTAATTGTGTAAAGTTTCTAGGTTAATAACTGTATTAGTTATTTTTAGTAATTTAGACTCACTAGGTGTGGCTTTTTCCAGTGCCTCTCGGTGTGAGGAGATCTTTTATTGTATTAGTGGGGTTTTTCTCAAGGGGAGCAACCCCTTGATGAACCACTCTTTGTGTTGAGTATTATGGATCTAGAAGGTGACACAACTCATTAGGTCCCTGAACTGTTACTTGTAATCGCACACAACCTCACCCATGATTTTGGGGATCTCCTTGAGCTCCGCTATACTCAGTTTTTCGAACTTGGGCTATGAAAACTTAGTCACAAAACACTGCTTGACTATACCCAAAGTACACCAATGACATGGATTGCATGATGACATGGCAATGTCAAGCCATTCTTTGTTGCTACTTTATTTAATAAGAGATGTATCCAATACTTCATCTTCATAAGAGATATGTTTTGTTCTTTATATCCACCCTCCAAAGGGTTGTGAATTAGTATGGACTCTTCATGCAGTCTTGATCTTTTGTCTTTTGCTGTAATCTGGTGTTCCTTTTCCTTCTCACCTAATTATCATTTATCTCTTTAGCTCCATAGGTGTCTTCTAGCATGGTCTTCTTCTCCTTTTCTTCAATCATCATCCTATCATGATAAGATAGAGTACCTACAACTGAAATCCGCTCATGACAACAAAACATCAGTCCAAAAAAACCCCTAATCTAACATGTTTCATGAAATCACTTGTTAGAACTGGAACCGAGTGACTGATCAAGTGGTTGACTCAGGGATTGCATAGTTCCAGAGGACAGGGTTTGGGATTAAGGCTAGAGACTACACAATGCATGGTTCGAGATGTCCAAGGTCAAAGGATTGTGCAATTGAATGGTTCAAGAGCTCAAGGTTGGGGCTTTAGGCTTGAGGTTTCCCAATGTGCAATTTTAGAGGGTCAAAAGCCAATTTATTGCATAGTTGCGTAGTTCAAGAGCTCAATGTTGAGGCTTGATGCTTGAGACAATGAAATGCACAGTTATGGAATGGTGGGGCTAAGCAGTTGTGCAATTGAGGGGCTCAAGATGTCAAGCTTGAGGCTTGACGCTTGAAGTTGTTGTGCAATTGAGGGGCTCAAGATGTCAAGCTTGAGGCTTGACGCTTGAAGTTTCCCAATGCACATTTATGTGGAACAGGAGGCCAATGATTGCATAGTTACATATTTTAGGAGCTCAAGGCTAAGGCCTGAGGATTGAGTCTGCACAATGTGCAACGGAGCACTCGATGGAGAGGAACACTGCGCAATTATGGAGCTCAGGGGTTGGGCTTGAGCACTGAGATTGCGTAGTGCATAGTCCTAGGAAGCATAGGCTACTCATTACGCAAATCCAAGAGGTAAGGTTTCTTCTTGAGGACTGAGACCGCGCAGTGCACAATTCAGGAGCACTAGATGACACTGAGTGGCCTAGTCGGGGAGTTTTCCCAGTTTTGACTAAGTGTGGGTTCATTGAAACGATGTTGAACAATAACAAGACTTGAGCATGATCACACACTTAGATCACTTGATGACACAACAAAGGACACTTGTAATACATGAACAACATAAATTCCTCAATGTGACAACATTGTGACAGCTCACTCCAAGTGTGACACTAAAGATACACTTTGCGACAACAGTGATGACACTTGTGTGATAGTGCTTGAAACTTTTGAAATGAGTGTGATGCATGTTTACATGATAAGAACAACTCATTAACACAAATATTACCCCCTGAAACAAACCAAAACTCCACTTTACATGATAAGAAAGACTTCCCATGTCAAAAGATGACATTTTCTATATGAAAAGAGAAGTGTGAACAACACTTTTGATATGCGAACGAAGATGAAAGCGACACATGCCAGAGATATGTGAACGTAGATGAAAGCGACACATGCCATAGCGAAGATAACATGAAAACGGCACTAATTAAAGTTAAAGAAAGCAAAAGTAATAGTCAAAAACATGAAAACGACACTCGCGAAAGCAAAGGTGTGCAAAAATGGCAATTTGAAAAACTCACCAAAATAGAAGTACAAATGCTACCAAAAGTGAGAGACTGTTAATGACAATGCACACTGACTGTCAACATGAATTGAACATTTCACAAGCATTGCCTTGATGTATTTCTCTAGGCATGTTCAAGCTTGTGTGAAGGAATGAGCTCATGAATTTATTACGGACTAAGCATGTGTCAGAAGGTGGCTTTGACACTTACAATCAAAGCAGGGAGTTCAAAGACTTAACAAATCATCAACTGGCCAAGAAAATCACAAGATCCATAGTAGGCCCCAAAATTCAAGTGTAGGAAAAATTTTGGAGGGTGTTGGTTGCATTGACAACAGGCTATTATTGAGGGATATTCAATATAGGACAGGATGGAATGGGCTACTAACAATTGTATCCCACTTTGATAAAGATTGTTTTGATAATTAGGATAACCCATACCAGGCTGTCCAGTCCCAAAAAATCCTTTTTTTTTTAAAGGTTAAACTTGGAAGTATTTGGATAAGGTTGTTGTATAATTATTTTATGACCAGCAGGAACTTGAGGTATCCTTGGTAAAGGTTTCCCTGGCGGGATTTGTGTCATTTCTGGACCAGGATAACTAATTTTCACTTGTGGCATGCTATAAATAAGTTGAATTACGTTCACCTTAGGAATTATTTGACCATGTGGATTAGATGAAGGTTGTGATTGACCGTGGACAGACTGAATGGATGGGATCTGAGAAGTTCCCTCACTTATAACAGTCTTATTGTAAGACTTCTCCCTCGTTTGAAAGGGCATGTACGAAGGGAGACGTTGTTTTTTCAATTGGTTCTTATCAAAGGAAATGACCTCATTACTTAGAGGAGGTTCTGTGACAATAGGATAAATGTCCTCGTGTTCAATAAGGTCTGAAGAAATGAGAAGAACCTATGTGGTATGAACCTCTCTCTCAATAGGAAAAGTGCAATCACCTGAAGGTGGAATCGAGTCAACCATATCTTCAACCAATGGTTGGTTGGGAATGGACTCATGGGATTCACATTTAGAGAGATTGGGGTTCACTGAATGTGGATTCAAGTCAATTACTTCATCAACTAGTGGAGGATTTGGGGAAATATTTTGGTAACCAGCTAGAAGTTGTTGTTAAGAAGTAGTAAGGTTCAATAATTTGAGGCTTCATCCAAACAATGGAAAAGGTGAATTGGATGATTCCCTTCAAATAACTTATAGGGAAACTTAACTTTACCCTTATTTCCAATAACCTTATTATCACTAGTTGATGGTTTTTCATCAACATGATCTCCAAGGTCTGACGAAAAGGGTTGATGTGAGTCAGTGGACCACACTTCTAATACTTGTGGAATACCAAGACAATGTATAAGAATTTGATCACCCTTACAAAGAATTCAAGGGAATTTAGCTTTATGGGGCTTATTGGAAAGTTTCTCAAAATTAGTTTCATTCATAGCAACGGTTGCTTAGTTGCCCCCCTTCTTGTTTTGCTTCTTCTTCTTAGCCTCTTGGTTACTAGAATCAATACTTCCACCAACCAAGGAGGAAAGAAGGAATGAAGAGATAATAGGTGAAAAAGGAAAAGGGTCAAATTTGGGATCAACTTGAGGTTGGTGTTGTTCAAGTGGAGGAATACTTGGTTGAGGAGTATTTTGGACATTTGGAACCAAGGAGGTTGAAAATAACCAAACTAGTAGACCAATGGTAAATTCGGGAAGGGACAAAGTTGCGATATAAAGAGCAGCAATATTTCCAAAAGAAGGAAAAGGAACAAGATTCTTGTTAGAGGGGTTTCCTTGATTGGTAGACTAGAGAACTGTTGCCATTAATTTCAACCTAAGATATACTAAGGATTTGTTCCACAGTGAGGATGTTTTTCTGCAGTTAATTAATTAATTTTAAAAATTAAAGACATGAATAAAACAAAAGGGGTAACTAGGAAAAAGTGTTTACCAATTCACCGTGAATTGCAATATACCATTTCCAATATGTGTAGGAAATCTCCTCAAATGTTATGTTCAGTGTATCAGAGTTAACAAGGTGGTCGACTTGTTTACCTATGGCGGGATAGCAACTTAATGGGGACTTCCGAAATATACCCCGAGGTACGTGGACGCACAGTTTGTAGTAGCGTTATCTAATGTGTCATGTACAATAGGACGTATTCCAATATACTTTCCATACATGGAGCATCATCTAATATACCCAAGGGTACGTGTAAAAAAATATAAGATACTTATGTATGTGGAATAATAACTACCCCCATAATGTAACACAAACAAGTAACAATAGCTCCTATGTTTAAAGACGTTGGAACATGTCTCTAGCCTAGACCTTTATGTGTGTCGTTAATATTTCAAATGCTCCTTAGGTTAACTGAATCGATTTTAAATTTGATCTTCAATTATGTTTCAATTTCAAGGCTCACAGTACGAATTCACCTGAATTCCCTATGATGCAACTAGCATGATGAAAATAAATATTTTTCTTTGAATAAAGATCTATTTATGGAAAGGAAGAGACAAACAACAATGCAATAAGCAATGATGCAACAAACAAGACTTCCTAATTAGATATTTCATGCAACTATTCCAATTTAATTAAAAACCCTATATGCAAAGCAAGTAATGAAATTTTTTCTTTTCGTTTCTTTTCAATTTTCAAACGTAATGAAAATGAAATGCAGCTAGATCATTGATCAAAGAATTCAAACATACTGAAACTGTAATGTGAAAACTCCTTTTAGCCAATCAAAAATCAATCCAAGTGTTCACAAAACCTAATTGATAAGAAGAAAGAAAAAATCAAACAAACTCTCATCAAATGTAATCAAACTCAAATGTAAACACAATGTAAACACACAAACAAGTTCACAGACTCAAGAAAATCTTTTAGATCAAATTAGAACTTAAAGAAAGGCATAAAAATACAATTTTTTGCATTCTACAGAACCATCTCATGTGCAGAATGAGCACCAATGTGAACCATCACACTTATAGAGAAGATATAATGAGTTGGGTCACTTTGTCTCAGAAGAGCAAATGCATTGGGCTAATTTTCTCAAAAGGTGAGACAAGAAACCCTACCTAGCTCAGAATTATGTTTTATTAAGGTCAATTACTATCTAAATAAGTCAATTCAAGCCACTTTAAAAGGTTAAAAATAATAATTCCAAGGAAACCACTAAAGGGAAATCTCGTTCACTAGTGGAGTCACCAAGTTCTTATGTGGAAAAGTCTCTTCTGCAAACAAAAGGGAACTCCACAAATCTAGTGGCCTGATCTAAAAAAAAACAAGGGCAAAAATATATATGTTTTCGATAGAGAAATTAGAATACAAAAAAATACGTACCTGGAATCTGTAGTAAGCCCTCAATAACAACCTCTTCCCACATATATCAAAGTAATCGACCAAATCGGGTAAACGTGTGACGAGAAGTTACTATGATATGATTTGAGTCCCTATGTGTAAGTTAAGGAATTGGAATCGGTGGAACACATCACATAGGCCCTCCACATCAGCAAAAAAAATCCCAGGAGCCATCCCAACCACTCAAGAAACCAACCCCTGATACCAACTAAAGTTTTAGTGCATCAAACCCCTGGATGCTCCCTTGATATGGGAAAGGGTGCATCTAGGAGGTTCCAAAGGCTCCCATAGCAAGGGCAAGGGAGCATCTGAGGACTTTTTCCCCCAGTGTTGTGCCTACAACTCTAGAATTTGTGCCACTTTTTTAGGCCCAGAGCCCAGGTCACTTCCCAAAACTCAATGGCACCTTCAGAAATAAAATTTCACGTTGGAACAAAGATACATTTGAAAAACATCAACAAAGACTAGACTGAACCCCTACTAGACATGACAAGCATTTCATCAAACATGTCACAAACATGAAAGCTACAGGTCTTAACAGCAAAACTGAGCATAGGGCTCTTGTACTTATTTGAGAATCGCTAAGAAGCATTGATGCCTCAACACATTAGTTGCAATTTCATTTATTAGGCCATAAATACATTTCTCATTCATTTACAAGTAAAAACATGATGAAGTCCATACATATCCACTATCATGATATATGTTCATAACCATCATAATAACAATAGAAATACCAAGGAAACAACAACCATATAATCCTCATATGAACCAGTATAATACTCATGAAATAACAAGGAGAAATAACCTCATATTAATGAATGCAACAGCCAACCAAGGTTGGGTCTTCCATGAACCACCTGACAGTAGACTAGGCTAAACCAAATCTTTCTTTCAGACAGTCACCCCCTTGCCATATTCCAAGCATGAATGTGAGATATCATGAAACAAATCCATCAAAACCGAACCAGGGCTTCCAAAGGCCAAACCACCTCAACCCTCAACCAGTGATTCCACCTCATGGTCGAACATCACTTACCATCACCAGATCGGTCTCTACCCAAGTTGTCTAGGGCTCTAGACCATTTGTTCCAATCCAACTTCTAGGACTAGTAACTCAACCCATAGTTGTCGTTGGGATTATAGAGTGTTTGTCCAACCCAGGCTTCCACGATTGGTAGCTCAACCCATAGTTACCACCAGGCTTCCAGAGCATTTTTCTAATCGAGGCTTGTAGGACTAGTAACTCAACCCACCAAGGGCTTCTAGAGCATTTTTCCAACCAAGGCTTCCAGGACTAGTAACTCAAGCAAATTTGTTACAGGGCTTCCAGATCATTTTTCCAACCAAGGCTTCCAAGACTAGTAACTCAACCCAAGATGTTACAGGGCTTCCAGAGCGTTTGTCCAACCAAGGCTTCCAGGAACTAATAACTCAACCCAAAGCCAAAGGCACGAGAAAACCAACCAAAAAACAAAAGTAAAACCCACAACACCATGGCTATCCAGGAAATAGAACGTTTAGTAAAATCCACTATCAATCCATGTAATTCTCCATGCCAATGACATATCATAACCAAGAAACCACATGCATGCCAAAAATAGCAAGGAAACCATACATACAACTCAATACCTACGAATAAATCCAGTTGTAGTTGTTGATCTCGATGTCCTCTTGCGCTTTCTTACTCTTTATTTTCCTTCTTGCTCCAAGCATCCAAGTATGCCACACTCTCCAAGAGTGCTCCAAGAAAACTCTAAGTGTCCAAGAGTAAGAGGGAGAGAATGAATAATGAGAGAGCTCCAAAACTAAACTGACAAAAGGTTACACTGACCAAACCTTCCCACTGATCCTCAGAAGCTTTTTTATCAATGAGGCCTCCATTTTCTTCAATTTCCATTATTTTCCTTCATTTTCCTCCTCACATGCAACCTGTGACCTTTCACCTTCCTTTTCTCCTAATTTCCATTATTTTCATAAATAAAAGTGTCAAAAATGTCATTTGCCTTTCCAAATAAATTGCCATTTCCTTACCCATAATAAACCAATGAACACCCACACTAGGATGTATTTCCCACCATTCAGCTTGGAATATGTGTCCCATGACCTTGGTCTTATATTTTTTACGTGAATTTTTAACCAGGGTTGTTACAGAACCCTCCCACTTTGGGGAACACCATCCTTGGTGTTCAATGACACCTATAACCAACAAGGATGCTGAAAACAAAACATAATGCCCATGGAACTTTATAACTTAGCTCATTCCAATACTTACAATGACCATTGTTGAAACATGACAAACATATCATTTACTAGAGATTTATAACATAGCTCATTATGATATTTACAATATAAAACACATATACTTATACACATTTTCTTCAACCAACATATAACCATACTATCTATGGAGATTTATAAATCCAACTCAATACAATATTTACAATGATATACACATATGCACATATGCACATTTTCTAGACCATAAAATAAAAGGATACGATGCCCATATCAATCAACAAGGGAATCCATAGGTTCACACCTCCACTCTCAGAAGTAGTACCAAGATTCACCTCCTTCCCAGGAAGTCCGGAATCCATTGTCAAAGTCAAAGTTGCATCCAATTTCTAGCACTACAATCTAGCACCACTTGTCCTCTCAGTTAACAATTATTGGTTTCTTTTTCCAGGGCACAGTGCATCTAATTCCGTTTGGAAATGTTAATGACCAAACCAAACCCATCCCCCGTCCTTCCCTTCTCTGCTATATAGTCCCTCGGGTGATCTGGTCACCCCCTTCCAAGTAGTCACACACCTTCCAAGTTTTGATGGCACCCCCATCACGGGTAGTCCATCCCTTGGAAAGGTTTCCTCGCATTGGAAGGTCCAGAAACCATTGCATATCCCTACCTCAAACCATCATACCGGTCATAGTATGCTCATGGAAATCAATGGACATTATTGGGTACCAGTGTCCCACAATGGCCCTGCTCCTGAATTCTTTTCCAGCATATTGTTGCGTGTTCCAATTCATTTTGCTGTTGTTTCTAATGTTTGTCGTCA
Organism: Pinus tabuliformis; assembly: GCA_031772625.1. Lineage (NCBI taxonomy): Eukaryota > Viridiplantae > Streptophyta > Pinopsida > Pinales > Pinaceae > Pinus > Pinus tabuliformis. The sequence continues at coordinate 845,188,785 of CM062818.1, read as the reverse complement.
GTTCTGACGATCCAACTGGGAATTTCATGCTTTCCTGTACCAGCACATAATTTCCATTAGATTCGAGGTAAATTGAAATAACTTCAAAACATACCTCATTGGTGGCCCATCAATAAGGTACACTTGCATTTTTGTTTGCTTCCCGTCACAACAAGTCAAACTAGCATCTTTGACCCAATCATCATGTATAAACATATCACATTGGTTAGCTCAAAACACATCCATCTTAGATCAAAATCATAAATCACATGTAACCATCATAAACTGGAATCACATATCACATGTAATCATTATAGACCAAAACCATAAATCACATGCATAATAAAACAGAACTAAAATATTGATACTTATATTTTAATCAATCCTTAGATTCTATATTTGTCCTTATTCCGTGCACACACTGGATTAGTTTCCACACTCGAAAAACACCCAGTTCCTTCTCTTCAACCATGTACACAGACACGTAGTTTGCATCACACACATACAACCACACATGACATACAACACCATGCAATACATGGACCTACACCTGACATACCACACATACACCTACACCTAGTGTATAACACAACAAAATACATACTCCTACATTCGATGTACACCACAACACAATACATACACCTACACCCTGTGTCCACCACAACACAATACATACACCTACACCCAATGTACAACACAACACAATTACGTACACAGAGTACAACACAATGAATACATATGTCACGATACCACGACTACACAATGCACATACATAGTATTGCATGCCCGCAACACAACATGTATGACATGCTCACAATACCACATGTAAAACATGTAAACGTTACCAATTGTACACAACACCACCTACACAAAGTGTGCACAACATCACATGTACATGGCACCACCTGCACAACATGTACACAATGTGATCTGAATGGAAAATGGAATCCACCTAGGGTATTCATACACCCATAGAATGTATCCATGCTATTATAAGTGGAATCCACCCATGGTATTGTAAGTGGCATCCACCCATGGCATTCATTCACCCAGGGTATTTGCCCATGGTATTGTAAATGGCATCCACCCTTGGTATTATAAGTGACATCCACCAGTGATTTTCATTGACCCGTGTTATTTACCCACCCATGGAATTTACCTGTGGTATTGTAATAAAAAAAGGCTACAAGTAACAGTCACATTTTGTAAAAGGATAAATTGTCCACCACGATGTAGCTTTTATAGTTATTCTCTGTTGTAATTAAAAAAATAATCTGGTTTTTTTATTGTGTGTTCTCTTCTTTTCCTCTGGTATTTCATTTTTTTATATCTTGGTGGCCTCCACTCAAGATCCGTATCAGTGGTATCATATTCAAGTTACGACTCCATGGGAGTGGGGATTTGAAGCATATTTCAGTGTCAAAATTCTGTAGAAATCTTAAACAAACTTCATGTAAGTGCTACAACGTCCACAGATAATTCTATAAAGTTAAAAATATCTCATTTTAAATTATTTTCCATTATCTCAAATGGGTTTTTTACGAAATTTGATTTTGTTTCCCGGTTTGAGAGATATGAGCAATTGAAGCCACACATGTCCGGAACATTGCACGGTCGTGCATACCATGAGATTATGGAATCATTTTCTCACTCCAAAGGTCATGAAATTTAAAGTGTCTTATATCAATGGAAATATCTCTTCAATACCTCAAATGGTTCTTTGACAAAATTTGATTTCATCACATGTAGCATAAGTTATTAGCAAATTTGTAGCAAGAGGTATATAATGTGAAAGAAGCATTTACAACATCTCATTGGATAGGAGAATCTACAACACCTATGGCCACTTTTGTTACAATTTTATAGCACATTTATAGTTTAGGTGCATCTCTGGTGTGGCCTAGTTCTATACCCCACCCAAAATCCATGAGTTTTTATATTTGTAGCAACATTTAGAGTGGGTTCCCTTTGGATACATGCCCTACCACCCCGCTTTAGTAGGCACCTGCTTCACATTCATCAGTTTCAGTATAACAACATCCGTCTTGGGTTCTTTGGAGATGTTCCCTCCCACCCCAGGCTATGTAGGTACCTACTACTTCATCAACAGTCATCATCAAGGTTATGGGTCAATTGCATAAAACCCTTGTCATCGAAATCCATTTTCTAGGTCGTACATTATTAGTATCACAGTTGATCACAAGCATTACAGGGTATTTTTGTCCTCAGATATTAATTTTCATGGTTATGGGTCATCCACAAACCCACACTTCATCGTAGTCCATTTTCTTGGTTGCACATTGTTAGTATCACAGTTAGTCACAAGAATTACAGTGTATCTTTAGCCTCATATATTCGTTCATCATGGTTATGGGTTAACCACACAACACCCTTCTCTTCAGTGGCTCTTCATATTCAACAAAGACTTCTCAAGAGGGAAATTCACACAATGGGGACCATTGCTTCTTAAGGAGGGAGGAATGATTCGAATGGAAAATGGCATCTACCCATGGAAATTACACATGGTATTGTAAGTGGCATCCACCCTTGGTATTCATTCTCCCATGGTATTTATCCACTCATGGAATTTAGCCATGGCATTATAAGTGACATCCACCCATGGTATTCATGGACCCATGGTATTTACCCACCCATGGTATTCATGGACCCATGGTATTTACCCACCCATGGAATTTACCTGTGGTATTTTAACCAAAAAATGATATAAGTAACAAGTCGCATTTTGTAAAAGGGAAGATTGTCCACCACAGTGTATATTTTACAGTTATTCTCCATTCTAATAATAATAATAAAATTGTTGTGGTTTTGTTTACTATGTGTTCTTTTCTTTTCTTATGGCATTTCATTTTTTTAGATCTTGGGGGACTCCCCCAAGATCCAGATCACAATGCCACATATACATTGAACCACCTGTACAACGTGTACACAATACCATATGTACACAACACTACATGCACGACCTGTACACGACACCACATGCACGACATGTACACAACACCACATGCACGACCTATACACGACACCACATGCACGACATGTACACAACACCACCTGCACGACCTGTACACGACACCACATGCACGACATGTACACAACACCACTTGCACACAACACCACTTTCACACAACACCACATGCACATAGCACCACATGTACAATCACGCACACAACACCATATGTACATAGATCCACATGCACACAACACCATATGTACATAGAACTGCATATACAACATGTACATAGCACCATATGTACACAACACCGCATATCCAACATGCACATAACACCATATGCACACAACACTGCATATCCATCATGTGCACAGTACAATATGTACACAGACCCGCATATCCAACATGTACATAGCACCATCTATACCGAGCACTGCATATGAAATATTCACACAACATTATTTGTACCACCTTGTACATAACATTACATAAACAACATGTACACATTATATATACATAACACCGCATGCGCACAACATCACAAATGCAACATGTACAACATATGCACAATAGTAGTACCACACATCCAAAACCACACTGTCTCTACCAAGAAACCTTGCTTCCAATGTCTTAACCATGCTTGTCCCATCATGCCACAGACCACACTACTTTCATTTCGTTGATGTATCCCTCAGTATAGCTTGTCCATAACATAAACATAATATAATCACATAATATCAACTCATAACCACATGATATTAACCTAGTTGATTTTTCAAGACTACTCTCCCACTTGATTCCTCATAAACCAAGGACCTCTTCTTGTCATTCATATGCGTAAGCAATCATTCCTCCACAAGAATGATTCCTAACAATCCAGTCAAGCAACAATATATCAATATATATATATATATATATATATATATATATATATATATATATATATATAAACATCAACATAAAACAATTGTAATCCTGTCAGACAATGACATACATACATACATATATACATGCATATATATAAACATTAGCATAAACATCATCACCACATAATTACCAAATATCATAAGGTCAAGGTTAAGAGAACTCCCTTTATACATGCACAGCATGCACAACATTGAGAACAATCGTTCCCAACATAACCAAGGAATTGGATGCCTCACATCCATTCACTTTACCTTCCCTGTTAGCTTCATCATTATTGTCTTGCCACCATCCATTTACACTAATGGACCCGACCAACTTAGACAACTTTCATATTCTTACCTTTAGTTTCCCTTACACATGCACTAGCTTCATTCATGTCTTTCATTACCTATTGGGTTCCACACAGCTCTCCCAGAGTTCCATCAACTTTCTTCTTTCCCAACCAATTCCCAAGACCCTCAAAACATAACAAGAAATGAAAAGAAACAAACAAGAAGAAAATCATGAAAACTGGTAATAATATGACACAACAAACAAAGTGGAAAAGCCTTGCACCAAACATAAAAAATATGCAATCAAGTGAAATTAAATCAAAAATACTGAAAGCACAAAACTAGAAACAAACACCATGACTCCATCCCCATGGTTCCTAGTGCCTCCAAGTGAAAGCTCAACCCTAGCCTTCTTTAAGATTTCATGGAAACCTCTCTTGCCATGCAACTCCCTACATCACACTACCATAAACACATAATTATCATTGTATAAAAAAATATAACAATATACTAGTTAGCTTACCTTGTTATGCCAAGCACGTTGCCTTATAGTTGAACACATATGTGCCATGTCTCAAGGGACTCCAATTCCCTTGACATATCTAGCTATAACTAGACACTAGTTGTTATACCTATCAAATACATGTCCATGAATATAGCACATATCCACATAATTTTAGACAAATTAGGGTTAATAAGACTTCATGTATGCAAAGCACTCATTCATTTCGAATTGTGGTTTCCAAACATAGCTAAAGGAATTCTCACCCAATTCCTTTTTTTTACCTTTACCTTGTTGCAACTAAGTCTTACTATGTACTGTCACATCATCCAATGGATAGTTATGTAAACAAGTCAACTATTACCTTGTCATGCTAATACCAAGCATGTTTCCTGCAACTGTTCACACATGTCGATCACATGTTCCAAATATCAAGGCAACATATCTATTACTTGGAAATCAACCTTCACCAAGTCTAACAACCATGTCATAATCAAAATCAACTCACATTCATCAATCATAATACATAATGTTACACTCAAGTACATATCATTTGTTTCAACACATATGTGTTAGTACAACCATCATAAAGCAAGATCATTCCCTCATGCAATCCTATAGACTCATATATCATGCAATAAATCAAACATTCAAAAAACTATAAATGTGCCATGTTAGATAAATCAACTAGACGACATAGTAAACACCAAACATCAAATACCAAATAGACGACATAATCAAACAATGAAGCACCAAGTATACTACATAAGCAAACTCATACCTTAATGTATCTCAAGGGAGGCTATCTTGTCTACACAATCAATATATATTAGCATGATATAGCTTCACAACACATCAACTAAAACATAAGGTCATGATATCCATGACAGTAACTAGCTAACATGTTCACATCATAAGCTCATAAACAATTGTCATTCATGCATAACAATCACATATCCACAGTTAGTTTAGATTAGTAAAAAAAAATGACACAAATAATTTGACTCCTACTTGAATATCATAACCCTAACCATCTTTATAGGCCAATCCAATTTAGCAGGGTACATATAACATCAATATCTTACTATAATAACCCTAATCATCAAGTTAACTAACATATAACAACAACAAGTTAACATATAACATGCTTATCAATCAACATATAACATAATCATCAAGCTAACTATCATATAACAACAACAAGAATGCATATAACAACAAGTTACTATCATTCATGACTATTCGACACATGTGCATATGACCACACTGATTCACTAGCATCTACCATGCATGTAACCATAACAACAATAAATGACAAACATGTATATAACCCTAATGCATATAACAATCCATTAACTAACATACCTACATGCCAAACATACAATACATGTATGATGATCTGCTCTTACCCCAAAGTCTAATGCTGCAACCTCATTCTGATGATCTGCATCTCCTGCTCTATCTCAGCCAACACATTAACATCATAACATACCAATAGCATCATGATGACTTAATTACATACAATGACCTCATGCACAACAACGTTCACCACGACAATGCATGCATAACAACATATAGGCACTGACATGCAAAACAAATGCATATACAACCATGTACTCATGATGACACATTCCACAACAACACCATCAACCTTCACATGGAAATGTCACTGCAACCATGATCAACACCATTCAAATGCAACAATCACATGGACTACAAGCATAAGGAACACATATGCAATCGACATCAATGCATGACCAACACATCGCCCACCCAATTCGAGGGGTGAACCATGCTCTGATACCACTTTGTAACACCCTCCTCCCACATCTACCTAAGTAATCAGCGAACTCGGGTAAACATGTGATGAGAAGTTACTATGATATGATTCAACTTCCTATGTGTCAATTAAGGAAGTGGAACCAATGGAACACATCACATAGGCCTTCCACATTAGCAATAGGACTCCCAGGAGCCATCCCAATCACTCAGGTAACCAGCCCTTGAGACCAACTGAAGTTTTAGTACATCAAACCCCTGGATGCTCCCTTGATATGGGCAAGGATGCATCTAGGAGGCTCCAGACACCCCCACGGCAAGGGAAAGGGAGCGTCTAGGGAATTTCCCCCAGTGTTGTTTCTGTGACATTGGGATTTGTGCCACATTTTCATGCCCAGAGACTAGTTCATTGCCCAGAACTCAATGACACCTTCAGAAATGAAATTTCATAGCGAAACAAAGATGAATTTGCAAAACATCAACAAGGACTATACTGGACCCCTACTAGCCATGACAGGAATTTCGTTAAACATGTCACAAACATGAAACCTACAAGTCTTAATAGCATAACTAAGCATATGGGTCTCATACTTATCTGAGAATTGATAGGAAGCATTGATGCCTCAACACATTAGTTTCAATTTCATCTATTAGGCCATAGATACATTGGTCATTCATTTACAAGTAAAAACATGATGAGAGCCATACATAGCCACTATCATGATGCATGTCCATAACCAGAATAATAACAACAAAAATACCAAGGAAATAATAACCATATAATCCACATATGAACCAGTATAATACTTATGAAATAACAAGGAGAAATAATGGCATATTAATGAATGCAATGGCCAACCAGGTTTGGGACTTCCACGAACCTCCCGATCATAGACTAGGTTGAAAAAAATCTTTCTTTCATCCAGTCACCCACGTGCCATATTCCAAGCATGAAAGTGGGATATCATGAAACAAATCCATCAAAACCGAACCATGGCTTCCAGAGGCCAAACCACCTCAACCCTCAACCAGTGATTCCACCTCAGAGTCGAACATCACTAACCATCACTAGATTGGTCTCTACCCAAGTTGTCTAAGGCTTCAGATTGTTTGTTCCAACCCAGCTTCTAGGACTAGTAACTCAACCCACAACTACTGTCGGGCTTCCAGAGTGTTTTTCCAACCAAGACTTCCAAGACTAGTAACTCAACCCACCAAGGGCTTACAGAGCATTTGTCCAACCAAGGCTTCCAAGACTAGTAACTCAACCTGCCAAGGACTTCTAGAGCATTTTTCCAACCAAGGCTTCCAAGACTAGTAACTCAACCCAAATTGTCACAAGGCTTCCAAAGCGTTTTTCCAACCAATGCTTCCAAGACTACTAACTCAACCCAAGTTGTTACAAGTCTTCCAGAGTGTTTTTCCAACCAAGGCTTCCAAGAACTAATAACTCAACCCATAGCCAAAGGCACAAAAAAATGAACCAGAAAAAAACAAATAAATAAAATAAAATAAAATAAAATAATTAAATTAAATTAAATTAAAAATTAAAAATTAAAAAATAAATAAATTAAATTAAATTAAAAATTAATTAATTAATTAAAAAATTAAAACTCACAACACCATGGCTATCTAGGAAATGGAAAGGTTAGGCAAATCCATTTTCAATCTAGGCAATTCTCCATGCCAATGATAGATCATAACCAAGAAACCACATTCATTTGGCATGCATGCCAAAACTAGCAATGAAACCATACATGAAACTTAATAAGTGCGAATAAATCTAGTTGTAGATGTTGATCTGGATGTCCTCTTGCACTTTCCTTATCTTTCTTTTCCTTCTTGCTCCAAGCATCCAAGTATGCCACACTCTCTAAGAGTTATCCAAGAAAACTCTGTGTCCAAGAGTGAGAGAGAGAGAATAATGAGAGAGCTTCAAAACTGAACTGACAAAAGGTTACATTGACCAAGCCTACCCACTGATTCTCATAAGCCGTTTTATCAATGAGGCATCTATTTTCTTCAATTTACATTATTTTTCTTCATTTTCCTCCTTACATGCAACTTGTGACCTTTCACCTTCCTTTTCTCCTAATTTCCATTATTTTCATAAACAAAAGTGCTAAAAATGTCATTTTCCTTTCCAAATCCTTTTCCATTTCCTTTCCCAATTTTCTTAGCCATAATAAACCAATGAACACCCACACTAGAATGTCATTCCCACCATTTAGCTTGGAATACATGTCCCATGACCTTGGTCTTATACTTTTTTACATGAATTTTTAACCAGTGTTGTTACACCCTCCTCTTCTACTTTCTTGTAAGCTCCAAATCTAACTCCAAGTGCTATAAATGGAACCTGCAAAATGGCTAAAACAAGCAAGAAAACTAAAATATCCACATAGCATAAACTAATGTCTCTAATAAATGAGCCAAAAGGCATTAAAATACATGAGCATCAACATGACACAAGTATAGGAAAATAGAGTGTTTTTTGTATTAATAAACGAAGGAGAGAGTCACAACCATTTATAGATGCTTGGCTTTGTAGATGTCTCCTGAATTGTCTCGTCCTTCCTTTCCACAAAGAAAACCTTCAACTTCAACCCTAATGCATCAATGGATGATGAATCCTTAAGCTCAAAGTAGTAGCATGAGGGCACTAGTAATGTCCAAAAGTTAGCCTAGACTCAATGGGAAGCAGTAAATTTATAGGGTAAAAGTGGCAATTTAGGATTTACAAATCTAGGACTTAGATCCACATATGAAGGAGGATAAGCTCTAGGGATAAGAGATAAGACCTCTAGAGTAGGAATTCGGTATCTATATCAATGGTAAATGGTTAAAACCACATTAGAAGCTTCTAGAAGGAGAAGTTTCGTAATTATTTTTTATTTTTCTCGAAATTCTAGAACCATCGCACCTGCAAAGGAGAGAAACCTATGTTGAAAGGTGCTCAGTTATGAAACTTGCGATCATTGCAGGTGGACTGAAGTACAAGGTTCATTGGGGCTAAAAACATAATTTTTGAGCTGATTGACCTATAAACCCAGACTTTTTGGGAAAGTAATGCTTAGGCCTTTGCAAAGGGATAATGACAAAGTTTTAAGGATTCTGATTGATCATATTTTCAGGCCATTTGATTAGATGCGACAAAATGAGCTATAACACAATAGTAAGATTAGTTATAGGTCAAAATAAAAATGTTTTAACCTATGTTATCTAATTTATCAGTAAAAATGTAACTCCTACTACCATATTTTTATGCGAAAGGAGATGTTGGCCATTATACATGTTATTAATAAATTTTGACAAATCGATGGCCACAAAATATTTTTCCATGCGAACCATTCTTCCATTAGGTATTTAATAAATAAACCTACTACTAATGATAGTGTCACAATATGGTTATTATTATTGTATTAAGTTAATATTATTGTCATAGATCAATCTAGAAAGGAAAATTAGGTGGCAGGCTCTCTTTCTCACATTAATAACCCTTGTGATAATGTTCCAATAATATATTTTTTCCTAAAATCTGATAATTTATTTGCTATATTTGTTTTAACTCCATGGCTTGCAAATATAGCTAACTATTTGTCCACAAAAAAATTACCATTGCATTTTTCACCTCAGAGAAAATTATCAAACAAAGTGTTATATATTCTTAGATCAAATGAGATATTTTTTATATAAGAGAAATGTTTATAATCTATAAATTTGTGAGAGATGATTATTTCTTTTAAATTTTAAAATCGTGTCATGATGAACCATGTGGTGGGAATTTTGTAGATAAGTGAACTACTTAGAAAATATTATACCTCAAATACTATTGAGCAACTCTCTTTAGACATGCTAAGAAGTATGTGAGAATTTGTGATAATTGTTAGCAAATCGGTCAACCAATAGCAACAGATGAAATACCCCTTCAACTACAAGTTCTTGTGGAGGATTTTGAGAAATGGATTCTAGATTTTGTAGGACCAATAGAGTCTTTATCTAAAGGAAAGAAATATATATTAATTTTCACTGATTATGTGATAAATTGGGTGGAAAAAAATATTTAAAATGAGAAATAGAGCAAGCAGTAGCCAATTTATTGTTTGAATACATTTTTTCCTATTTGAAGTGCCAAAAGAAAATTTTACTAACCAAGGAATACAGTTTACTTCAAAGCTCATAAGAGGAATCATTGAAAAGTATAAAATTAAAAATTGTAAGTATTCTCTTTATTGTGCACAAGCTAATGGTCAAGTTGAGTCTACAAAAAAAATCCTTGGAAGAAATCATAACCAAGGTAGTTCAACTTCATCAAAAATATTAAGAAGATCGACTTTCAAAAGAATTGAGGGTCTATATGACAACATGGAAAAATACCATTGGTTTTACTACTTATAAACTACTGTATTGTAAGCAAGTCCTTCTTCCCATTGAATTTCAAATTCAAACTTTCAGAATTATTGTTGAGTTAGGAATGGATTTAAGTAAAGCTTAGAAGCAAAGAATTGTGCAACTAAATGAGTTAGATGAAATCCAACAAGAATCTCTCCAACAAACTATTTTGTTTGAATAAAAAAGAACGAAGTAGCATGACAAATTCATTAAGAAGAAGCAGTTTAAAGTTTGTGACTAATATTTTCTCTTTGATTCCATGTTTGAGGACTTCAGGGGTAAATTCACCACTCATTATTTTGGCCCTTATGAGATTCAATAAGTGTTTGATGATGGTTATATACAAATAAACTTAATCGATAAGGAAGAAGTTTAATATAATGTCAATGGTCACAGGCTGAAACTTTAGAATAGGCTCATCCATCAAAATGAATTTATTTCCCTACTATTTCAACAAGCCGAGATGAAAGTTGTGGGTGAAGGGAGTAATACTCCTACCTCTATTTAATCATGAAATTAATTTTTCAAAAGAATATAAAAAATTATATAAAAAAGAAAAAAAAGAGTCTAATGGTGAAAATCCAAGTTATTATCCTCGATGGGGGTAAGGTCCTTACAACACGTGGAGGAGGAGCCTCATGTGTGAATATAGGTGGACTTGAAGTGAGGGACGGTCCTTGCGGTCCCTTCACCAAAGCACATGTAATGGGAGGAGTAATATCAACAAGTTGGAAACTCGTGCAAGTATTAACATTGTGTTGGAGTTTGGGGGTGGTGAACAGTTAAGGCATGGGAAGATGAGGGAGCTCGGCATTCATATCCGCGCTTTGGTCTAGTGTTGGACCTCACTGTGGCCTCCGGGGAGAAAACAAAAGAATTGTAGGAGGTTATTTGGTAGGAGAGGTCTGTCTTTACTCGTCATGGGCATTTGTTGGGCTAGTGTGTCGGGCCATGTTACAAAGCCTCTTTGTTATTGTATGTGTGCGTAAGGATGGTAAATCAGTGGGATGTGACCTCTTCCATTCAATTTCCTCTTGGCTTATGGTAGGCTTGTTTGTTCAGGCTAGAAGTGGAAGTTGGAACCAATAGTATAAGAAACTTTATCGGTGGTGGCTGAAAACTATTTTCAATTTCCAATTTCATGACCTCCGCCAAGGGCGCAACGGTGTTTGGCAGATTGGTGGGTAGTCTTTGCAAGGCGAATTCGGAGGTTGGTCGTCACCCTAAGGGAAGTTCCGCTCAAATGTCGGCTACTTTGTCTTCGTCTTTCTTTCAATTTTCTGTGCTGGTGTGGTGGGCGGTGGTATTTGGTTTCTCTGGTGGTGGTCATATTTTTCAAGTAGTGGATAATGGTATTGTGTTTCTCTTGTGTGGTGGGTGGTGGCATTTGGTTCCTTTGACAGTGGTGTTTGGTTTCTCTGGTGGGGAGTTTGGCCTGTGGATTTTTAACACGGTGGCTCGTCATCTCTGTGAATTATGAAACCCCCTGCGTGGCGTGGGCACTCCCTCTCCCCAGCCACCCTTAGCCCTACGAGTGTGGCAGACTCGGCAATTGCCAATAGGGGTGGTGGTACGCAAGTTCAAAATCTGAGTCATCAGGGTGGAGGAATCTGGGGTGGCAAGGGGAATCGTGGGTCTAGTCGAGCCGAAGTGAATGAAGTGCAAGGTATCCAACATTGTTGCTTGGAGAATTGTCAAGAACTTATCAATAGCTTGATAGAAAGAGTGGACATAGCTAAGAGATTCCATTGTGAGGAGCATGTAGAGTACATGGAAACGTTGAACCGAATGCACTATTTTCAGTGCCAAGTTCGGGAGAGACTAGTGGTGGTTTGGCGAGGCCAAAATCAGCTAACCAAGAAAGTTGGAAAGTTGGAGACTTGGTTGGAGAACTTTGAAGGGGACGTTCGGTGTGACTTCCTTCCTCCACCTCCTCCAGGAATAATCTCGGACAACCCTACCTCCATCACGTTAGATGACCAGTATGCTCTCTGGTGTTTTTTATGTTTTATTTGTATTTTGGTGCCTATGGCCTATTGTTTATGGACAATGTCCCTAGTTTCCCTTTTGTAATTTTGTCATCTAGTGCAAATTTTGGTCAACAAACCTAGTCAAGGTGACACCACATGTTTTCTGAAACACTGAATTTACTCTTTTTTTCCTATATGAATAGAATATTAACTTACAAAAAAAAAAATCCAAGTTATTAGCACAAGCTAGACTTAAATTTTTGTTGGAAAACCAAGAAATTAACTAACAAAAATTCCTAATAAAAAGACCTAACAAGTGATTACCCAAGCATCAATATCTTATAGTCAATCTTCAAATTTTTTTGTGATTTCCTATTAGAATCAAATATTAATCTAAAGAGGATCCCTACAAAGAAGAAAATATCTCACATTTCTTTTTCAAAAGATCAGTGACTATTATATATAAATTTGTATAGATCATTATATTTTTCAACTAACAAGCCTCAAAAATTTATTAAGTCTTCATAAAACTAAAGTTTAATCCAAATCATAAATAGGAAGGTAGCCATTTGATCATATACTCCATAAAAGCACAAGTTTCATTATCCATTCAAAAGGGAACAAATTTTGATCATCATCCATTTTAGAAAGAAGGGAGCTATATCCATACCTATCAACATAACACAAGTTATTTTACAAACAAATCATTAAAAGATAATCTCAAAAGTTTACCAGTGAATCCCTACTGTGGCAAAACAACAACCCCATTTATAATAAATAGGGACACTTCCAAATTTTCCTTTCATTTAAAATAACCCTTTTATATAAACCTTTTTGCATTTAAAAAATTTTGAACAACCTATTTAAAAAATTTTGAACAACCAAAAAAATAGAAATAACTTTAAAAAAATTCCCAAGTTTCTCCTTTTATGCATTAATATAAATAAAATAAAATTTAATAAAATGCATAAGGACTAAAGGCCGAGAACCACCACAGTCGAGGTTTTTAAATAAAAAAGATGTACATGGCACAAAGCCCACATATATATAAAATAAATGGAGTAGTCTATAATGCGACTTTTTGGAGATTCCGATCATCCAAAAAGCGCATTATTCCGGCCAACTACCCAACCGACCTTTTCCAGCCACCTCCAGTGTCACCGCCACCACCATACCGTATACTATACGGCCATACGTTGAATTTTAAGTTTGAATTTCACAACCCCGCTCGAAATTTGAATTTTTGAATTTATCTTTACCGCTCAGGCAATGTTTTTTCCTCATACATCGCTGAAATGAGGTGAGCGGCACCGACGATGTTTAATTCACAGCTGAAGCAACAAGGTTGAAGATATGCATTCAGTTTAGAGTTACTGCATTTGGGTTCTTCGATCGATTCAATATTTAAGATCTACAAGAATCCCGGCAGCAGCGCAGAGCGGAGAGAATACGTAAAAGCTCTTTGCAGGGATAACCTGAAACCCACTCGGAGGGATAACCCTTCCCTTGGCGAATAGGAAGTCGTGCGCAGTTGGAAGCCTACAGAGTTCGCATTTTCTATTTAGATTTTGACATATTTCTAGTCAAATAGTGCAGATTTTTTGAATTGTCCATGAAATTTTCACCTCTCAGTTAGGAAAACGTCAAAATTACCAAAACTATTGGTAACCTGTAACTCAAAAAATAGGAGAAAGCTGAGAGAGCCAGAACTGTAAAAAAAAAAAGGCAAACCTGAACTGTTTTCCATACAAACTTATTATAACATTTCTGTTCGGTATAAGCCAAGAGCTATACAAGCTCCACAATGGACGCGGATCTTTGATTTTTCGAATGAGATTGCTTTGAAATGTTTGAATGGTGTGTTATTGCTTTTAAATTTTATGTGAAAGTCTTTGTTGAGTTCAACAGGAATGAATGTGTGCAATGGACTCATGGTTTTCAAAGACGCTCTGCCCTCGTTTTCCCCAGTGAATTCGCACTTTCCTTGGAAACGCTTTTATTTGTTTCCTCCCTCATTGTATTCTAAGGTAGTTTAAATTATTTTTGTATGATAGCAAGCTGGGAGTGAGCTCGATAACACTGTAAATAATTACTTCAAAAATTTCATTTTTACTGTGTTTTTGCTTTTACTTTATTGGGTAGTTTTGATTTTAAAAACAAGATGTAATAACCCAACAATATGTAATTGGTTATTAGTTTTCATTTTAAAAACAATACGTAATCTCATTTTCGTTTTCCATTCATCTTTTGTATTTTTGTCATTATAAGTCTTTCGGCAGATAGATCGCCCTAAAATTCGGGTGAGCAATGTTTGTAGAGGTTTCAAATAGCGCCGTTCAACTGCAAAATTGGAGCCAAAGAGTTCACAAGATGGTCGAACGCGACTTTGAGTTTGTGTAAAAATTAGGAGTTAATATGATGGGGTATGTGTTGTATATATGTTCGCCAAAATAGAAAGCCTTTCATGCATGCATTAGCCATTATCTATTCATGTGTATTATATATATTGTGTTGTGTATATGTTGATAAAGTGTAAATTATCAAGACTATGGCATTAGCCATTCATACTTGTGTGTAATAGAAAAATATTTTATTATGCTGTGGAGTATGATTTAATTTTTTTTTTTTTTTTTTTTACTTAGCTAAGAGATTATTTGCCTTGGATGTAAGAAAATAAGTTAACAATCCATGATTTAAAGGCATCTAGTAAGAGTGAAAGCCTTTCAAGTAACATGGTTTTCCTTAAATAACAATAATGATGATGTTTCCATTCCCAAATAGTAGTTAACTATGATTTTCCTCATCACTCATTTGATAGCTAAATTATGATAAATTTTCTTGCTGTGTTAACAGAATTATTTAACTATTAAATTATAAAATTTAAAAATATATTTCATTAAATATAAATTAATATTTAAATATAAAAATTAAAAACATATTTTATTAAAAGAAATTAATATTTAAATATAAATTAAAATTTTAGTATATTTAATAAAGTGAAAATTTCATTTTTACAAACTACTCCTAATGAGGTTATTTCTTCAATGAAAAAGAAACAAAACAAACATATTTAACTACATGGTTTTTTTATTATTAATTTAATGGAATCGTTACATGTAAATCCTAATAAGTTTAGATAACATATAGAATTTATTCAAAATTAAATGAAATTAAAATTTATGATATATAAATAATATTAACTTTATATTATTGGGATTTATTAAGATTAAAAATATGTGCTTTTTAAATAATATATTTTATGAAGGTAAAAAATAAGTGTTTTTTAAATGATATATTTTAGTAAGGTTGAAAATAAAAAAAATTTAAATGATATATTTGAAATTGTGATAGTAAATTTTGAAATTGTAAAAGTAAATTATATATTTTAAGGAAAATTTAATAATATTTATTTTAATATAAAAATTATAGACGTATATGTGTGGGGAGAGGATTTAATAATTTAATTAAATTTTATGTTTTGTATGTTTTGGTATAGACTGCAAACTTTTACGAGGCAAAAAACTCCACATCTGGAGGACTTATAACTATTTGTGGACTGGATAAATAGAAAGGCTGGAATTTTCGCTCCATATTTTTTTTAGATTGAAAGTGAAATCAAGAGATGAGAATGGTTCAACTCTCATCACATTTACAGAGAGTTGAACACTCTGGTTGATTGGTAGTTCATGATTTTTAGGCAGTTTTGGAAATCCACGAGTACTTTAAGGGATAGGCCTTGGAGGTAGTAGCATTAGAAATATGATGATATTATGAGTTAAAATGATGATGGAGAATTGAGGACCTTTTTGTTTTGTGTAGATTAATCTTTCTTGATCTTTTGAAGCTTTATGCAAATATACTTTGCATGATGTATATTTCGATATGAAATATAACACACACACATACACACACACATATATATATATAGAGAGAGAGAGAGAAAGAGAGTTGCTTTTTAATTTAATATGATAAATTACAATTGGTCATCATTGTAAAGATTAGAGTCAAAAACTTGTCCACCATAAATTTTTAATAGAGAAGGTGTCTTTTGACAAAGGTGAAATTGCTCGGGGACTTTCAGAGATCTCTCATTACCCCGACACTAACTATCATGCACCTCCTCTTTGTAGGTGGCAATCTCATATTTTACAATGGGTCTCTATGGGAGATAAACATACTATTGAAGACTCTCTCCTTATATGGAAAAGCCACATGTATGTCCATAAAAAACCTCATCTCTCTAATATCCTACCACCATTTGGACGATGAAGAGATTTTCCATTTCACCCAGATCCTCCCTTTTCAATCTAAATCTCAATTGGATTTTCAATGAATAACTTATCCTCTTCGTTGTCGGATGATGGACTGACATCCGGTGTGTCCTACGAGTGATCGAAAATGGGTGCATCCGTAGATGAAGATACACATGCGAAATCATGGATGGAAATTTCACCAAATATGTTAGGAAAGAATGGAGAAGGCTCGGACATAAGGTAGTCATTCTTCACCGAGTGCTAATGCTCAAGCTCCCAGTCATACTCTTCATGAATGACATCACATGTTGGTTGTGCAACACCAACTCCGTCGATGGGTTGATCCTCATTCACAACAAGTGTAGAGCTCAGAACGGAAGAACACAAGATAGTATCATTTGAAGTATCATCTGAGTATGAAGACGAAGGTTGTGGTACAAAGTGCATATGACAACTCAATGGGATCACAACCAAATCTGCGCGAAAATTAAGCGGAGTGATGTTAGGAGGTTGTGGCAGCTGAACAAATGTGTGAGCATGATCTCTCGCATCACTTTGTCGTGGTGGAGTTGTTTGATGAGGGGACAACAGACAATCAGTTGTGACAGTGACCGTGTCCATCTGTGATTTTGTAGCTCCATCACTGAAGAATGTTGAGCGAGGCTTGAGTTCAAACTTCTTCTTGGGATGGGCAGATTTCTTAAGGCAATACTTGAATCTATCCCAAAGATAGAAAAAATTCATCTGGCTCTTTGGAGCTTGAAATTGTAAATCACAGAAGCGCTGTCAAAAATCCATAGGCGATTCATGTGGAGCCTTTCATTGTTGTGAAAGTTTTTGGTCAAGATTTTGTGGATCAAAATGATAGAAAGTGTCTTCAATGAGATCACATAAGTTCTCATGTGAGTGCACGTTTTCAGCCAGTAGGTTGCACAACTACCGATGTGGAGATTCGCAAAGTGTGTATGCAAGCAGGAGACTGGCATGTTCATCAGAACATCCATCTTCCTCATGAAGCATGACAAGGAAGTCATGTAAGAACTCAGGCCAAGCCACTTCGCCTTCACCATCATACCTGTATGTGGATAAGAGATTGAAAAACTCCCTTGTGATGGTAATAGATTCGGCATGCGAAAAACATCGTGGAGGGAGGAGAGTGCAAGACTCCATGATAGATGTGAAAAGGTTCAAAACAGGATGAGAGTACATAACTTGTCATCTAGCCCTCCTTCTAGCGCCAGAAATGTTGACGATGTTAGACCCGCCGACATGTCAGGGGATTTCTCCGGTAAGAAGTCCAAATTAGACCTCAGACCGTTTGGTGTAGGAGTCCCAGTAGTGGGTCGTACATTAATGCCTTGACCGCGGTTTCACACAGAGGAAAGTAAGATGTCCCTGTTGGTAGCAAGGGTGTGACCTATGCGGTAAGTCAAGGAAGGTGCACGAGAGGTTCTAACACACGGAGGGTGAGGTGAGTGTGCCCCTTGGAAACCTGTGATAGCACAGAGTTAAGAAGGGAACACACGAGCAAAGATGCATCACAACATGGAAGGCAAGTTAGCTAGCAATCAAAAGTGATGGTTAAACCAACAACACATTTCAGAAAGATTCATACATACATATGCAGAAATAGCTACACATACATGCGTAACCAAACAAATACATATATCATTTAGAGTACTCAAGATAGCTGAAATACAATACAACATATGCATGAAATGTGTTTCCTTTGTTATATTAAGAAGTGTAAGTTCTAGTCATACAATACATCAATGTCCAACCACTAGTTCTGACAGCAGAATGTTACAGCCACAACCATCTGCTCCTCCAAAGAGATATACTAGCTCTGCGCAGTGGAGAAGCCAAGGCTCATCACAATACTGTTAAAGCTTTCTCTAAGATATTCCTATTGGAAGCTTGGCTGACCAAAAGCCTCTACAATGAGTTATGAGGTACTATTTATAGCAAAGGGTGGGGTGACCCTTGACATTCCCCTTTGAGACAGTTCATTTAGTGAGAGATGTTGCATTATGCTACTGAGAGATGTTGCTAACATAGCATTTAATAGGATTATACTAAAAAAAAAAGATCTAATTAAAAAATAATAATAAATATTTATTACTAGGATGAGCTCTGGAAGAAAACCTTACATTATGAGCATATCCCTCTTTGATGCTAAAGGTTCCACAAATATGACCATCCTTACTATAACTACCCTCTTTTCGTTGTAAATTCTAACCTTGATTCTATCTCTTCTCCTAATGATGATGACTTCGTAAAAACTAGAGGCAAGTGTAAGGACCCTAAAATCCCTCCCTCGCATCCTAACCCTTAAGGAACAAACCTTCCACTAACAATCGCTTTGACCCACTTTCCTCCTTAGAGTCACCTAATCCTCCCTTGACCTCGTTGTCACCTAAAATAATTATGCATGATTGAAATCCACCTCCTCTATCCTCTTCAGAGCTACTCCTCTCTTCCCTTGCTTTCTCGCCTCCCCCTCCCCTTCATCAAATTACTCTAGAATGTGGCCTAGATAAATCCTTAGATTTTAATGGTGATATGGATTAATATTCACTCTAACTTATAGAAATCACTAAATAATGGGAAGGAAAATACCCACAGACTCTCCCAAAACATCAAGTCAAGGTACGAAGCTGAGCATATTTCAAATCTCACCAATCTACCTTAAAATTGGCATCAGGGAAATGTAACAAAGGATCATTAGGAGTTTAATCCAAGCCAATCAAGGGCCTTGTTAAACCCCACAAGGAAAAAAAAGGAAAATGGAAGGGAAATAAACAAATCCTATCAGGATTAGGAGATATGTTGGTCAACTTAGGATGAATCAAAGCAATTATGGAAGTTTTTTTCACTTCCAACATGCCCTCGACATAAAAAATATCTATTGGAATATTAGAACCTCAAATGCAAAATAAAATACAAACCCCTTTAAGAAAATTGGTAAGCTAAAAACCCCATAATCATGATGATTTAGGAAAACAAAACTTCAAGTGACGTAATTAGAAAACTAGCAAGGAAATAAGGAAGAGACTGTAGAGAAATTTTATTGATACTCAGGGACAAATAAGAAACCTTGCCATTATATGGAAGCCTCGGGAAATTATCATTCTTAACATGTTTTCCTCCTTTAAAATTCTCACCTTCCAATTTCAACTCATTGGCTCAACTGAGACATGCTAGTTGTATAACATTTATGGTCTTCCATCACCCAAGGATAAATCCCCTTTCCCCCAATCCATTTCTAGCACCTATATTTTTCTCTCTCCCTCTCCCTGGATACTTGATGGAGTTTTAAACCTCATAAAAACACTAGAAGAAAAGCGAGGAGTGATAAAAATATGATCCAAATTCCATTTAATTTTAGGAAGCAATGGTGTCTTCTCTCCTAGTCAATATCAAAACTATAAATGTCATTTTTACTTGGAATAACAGAAATGGAGGATCACAACAAGTGGTTTGTAAACTTGATCGTTTGAGTCGTGGCTCACACCATTGGCCTATATGTCTAAATATTGACATAATGTCTTGAACTCATAATAGGATTTTTTTTCCTAGGGAAGTTTTGGCTACACCATATAGAATTTCAAGTTAACATAATGAAGTGGTGGGAGGAACATATAAAATTGTAAGGTACAATGTATGACATCCATATAAACTTAAAACACGTTAAACGATAGCTTAAATGCTAGAAAAAAATAGAATTTAGTAACATATTGGAGGAAGAGTGCATACTAGAAAAATAGATGGAGGAAATACAACATGAAGCCATCCTATAAGGTCGATTTCAGATGTTAATTAAAGAATAAACCATCACTCTTACTAATATTTAGGAGCTCCATGAGTAGGATGAACTTATTTGGAAACAAAAAAAAGGTATGATGGCTCAAGAAAGGTGAATTAAACATAACATTTTTCGAAAAATATTTGCTTCAACATCTCCATCACAATCACATTTCCTCCATCAAAAATCCTAAAGGAGTGAAATTGCAGGGACATCAAGATATAACTCAAAATCTAATATGTTATTATCAATATTTCTTTACATAGCCCATTCCTAATAGACAATAGGTGATCCAAAAAATATCTAGGCACATCCCATCCATGGTAAAACAATAACAAAATGGTTCCCTCCTTAGAGAAATATCTTTTGAAGAAGTTCAAGAAACAACTAAAGAAATTGTATGTAATAAATCGCCTACACTAGATGGCTTCATAATATAAATTTTTTGAGTATGTTGGTTCGCAATGAGTTAGGATATTTGGTAGGCGAATGAAAAATCCGAAAAAGCATGATCCATCTTAAAATCACTAGATGGAACTTTTGTCTCCATAGTGCCAAAGAAAGATAAAGTGGAACACCCTAATGGATACATACCCATCACTCTCTACAACGCCATTTATAAAATCATCACTAATATCATAGAAAAATTGCTCAAACCTCTCCTTCCAAATCTCATCTCATCGGAGAAAACAAGCTACATCAAAGGTCACCAAATATTATATGGAATCATGGTTACCCATGAAACCATACACTCTTTGAAAAACTAAAGAAAAACATGGTATGCTTCATAAGCTAGACCTTTCAAAAGCTTTTGACAAGCTAAATTGGCAATACCTCTACAACATTATTAGGGCTTTTGGATTTAATCAAGAATAGATAAACTACATTACCAATTTGTTATCATCAATCTTCTTGTCCATTCTATTAAATGGTTCCCCTTCCAATCCATTTAAAAAATCTTGAGGCATTCAACTAGGATAATCACTCTTACCTTTCATCTTCATATTGGTAGTGGAATGGTTGGGGAGAGCTCTCAAAACAAAAACTTCAGAGAATCAAATCAAAAGTTTTTGTTTATTTGGAGCAGATCTCCCAATAAATCATCAAAAATCTATTGATGATACCATGTTTATGGGCACTCTCACCATTCTATGTAATGGATGCCTCTAGAGCTAATTTTCAAATTTGATCTTGGAGCTCTGGAATTCCCGTGGAGATCAAGGAACCTTCGGTGTGATCTTCGTCTCATATCACCTCTCCACATGGTTGTCAATAGCACTGCATAGGAAGAAGAAAGCACCATGGTCTGCTCTTCCTCTGTGGATCAAATTGTACGAGATTAAGAGCTTGAAGGATGCAGATGTCAAAGCTAAGGAGATATTAAGATTCAATTTTGACACCAAAGACTTCAATCTATATGATCCTCACGGTATTTTCAAGGACCACTATGTGAGAGTGTACTTTCCATGGATCCACGAGACATTTCACTGGCATGAGGAGGACCCTTGGAGGTATTGCTACAATGCCTCCAAACTCCATGATTCAATTAGTATAGAAACAACTTGGAAATCTTCTCTACAGATAATAGCATGACATGAAGCAACAACAAAAATCGCAATAGGTAGCAATCAAGTGCAGGACAAGGGAAAGAGGAAGATTTCTGAGAACCCAGAGGTAGAGAAAATATGCAAGATGAGAGAAGATCCTATCAGAGAGAAAGAAACTTTGGCAGCGAAGGCAAACAGGGAGCAATGGATAAAGAGAGCAGAGTGAAGGAAGAGATAAAAGCAAAGCTTGCGGGTAGAAAAAATGAGATCACAACAAGCTGAACAAGAACCAAAGGAAAGATGAGAGCTAAGGAGGAAAGAACAACAGAGAATTAGAAGCAAGAAGAAGAAAAAATGTAAGGCATAATGACAGAAAAAATAGCGCCAATATAGATTAGTGAGCCGAAACAACCAACAGTTGAGGAAGAGAGTGAACAGATGCAGGTTGCCTCACCAATGCTAAACACAAGAACCAATTCCGGCTAGAAATCCATGAGTATGTGGAGCAGCTAATACAAGAGGCAATAAGAGAAGACTTGGAGTTGAACACATGCAACATGTAGCAATACGTCAGTGGTCCATTCAAGGTTAACACCGTGTTGCACTTACTTCAAAACGAGTTGGATACATGTTCTAAGACCATGTACTCGAATTCCATGGAGGTCCTTCAGAAAGACACCATCAAGTAGTTTAGGGACACCATCATGCAGTACCAAGTTTGGCATTGATATGTGACCAAGATACACCAAGAGGAGGTTTCCGAGTTGGTCTTTCCCCAAGCTTCAGAATCATAGTGTTTTGTCTTGTCGGGTTGTCTCTAGCTTATTTTGTCTCATATGGGTACATGTGGAAAATGTAATATTATTTGTAAATATGTTGTAAGTGAAATTCTAAGTGTCATTAGTGGAATGTGAAAGGTCATCATGTTATGTAATGAGTTATTTGTAAAGAAGTTGAAGAATCATGAGGGTAGTCAAAGAGTCACAAAGGGGAATGTCACAGATCACCCCACCCTTTGTTATAAATAGAACCTCATAACTCATAGAATAGGATTTTGGGAGCCAAGATTTTGGCTAGGCTTAGGCTTAGAAAAGGCTTGGGAGTATTATGACGAGCCTTGGCCTCTCCACAACGTAGAGAGAGTATACTTCTTCGAAAGTGCAGGTGTTTTTGACTGTAATGTTCCACTATTGGGGCTAGTCATTGTCAATGGTGTATGTATGGATGGAACTTTCACTTATAAAAATAATATCAGAGCCAAGACGCTTTCATCCATATGTTGTTATTGTAGTTGAACTATTCTGGTTTCTTTAGCAATGTATGTTGTTTAACTTACACATTTTCTTATGAACTAATTTGTATGCAATTGTACGAAACCTATTGAATGTGTGTTGTTGGATTAACTTGTCACTTTAATTTGTGGACTATTCCACATTTTAGCATGTGATTTCATTCGACTCGTGTGTTCCTTTCAATTTGTGTACTATTATAGGCTTCTAAGGGGTACACTTCCTTTTCCCATCTATATGTTAGAAACCACATGCATCGCACTTGACTCTCTACAAGGTCACATACTTGCTCTCACCCAAATTTATCTTACTTATCTCTGCATGCTACTGCGGTCAAGGTATTACACTACCACCCACTGTTGGGACTCCTACTCCAAACAGTTTGAGTCCTAGTTGGGACTTCTTGTCGGGGAGATCCCCTAAATGTTGGCGGGTCCAACACCATCAACAACTAGAAACCTAACCGTTAACCATAAATTTATAGAAGAAAAACATAAGTGATGTTAATTACAACCAAAGTGAGGTGTATAATTGTTCCATCCAATGAGATATATATTGTCTGAGTGGCTAAAAAACAAAATAAATACAAAAATAGAGTGCAAATATTTGGATCCTATGGTATTATGCTCTTGTTGTTCCAAATATTTTGTTCCTAAATGATTTATGATATAACTTTTATGCTTGTCGATTAAATATCTCCATTATACTCCACAATCCTTAATCCATCTCAAAGCCCTCTTTTGAGAGGCAAACTGTTGTCCTATTTCTATCCCTATAAATATGAGAACATGTAAAAATCAAGAAAGAGTCAACGAGTCACATTTATTCCTATAGAATAGGATGAGAATAATGTTCCCGCATACTTGATTTTTGTTAAGCCAATTAATAGTGAGCATAGAGTCCCCAAAAACATGAATCTGAGTGCATAGAGTGAATAACAACATTTTTTTACAAGCCAGGAGCTTCACCTGGTTGTTGGTCCCTTGGAAAAAACCAATTTTAACCTAATAAAAGTGAGCCTCTGTGAGAAAGAGGATGAAGCCTCCTCCACTATGTTGTCCATTATTGTTTGAAGCTCCATCAAAGTAGGCCCATGACCTTGTTTGATCAATGATTTCTATCTTGATCACTCTAGGGGGGACTAGGAATTTTTCTTATGGTAAATGACTTAATATAGTGTGGGCTTTAATAACAATATGCTTAGGTACCAAAGGTTTGTACTGAAAAATGGCCTTTTTTTTGGCCATCCACACCCTCCAACATATGACTAGGGGAAGGGGTTCGATATCATGACAACTGGGGTTTGAAAGCCACGCCTTCCAAGACTCCTCAAAGTCCTCTCCTTCCCATGCACTTGTGTGTCCCATTGCATTCTTGCATTTTTTCCAAACCTGCTGATAGAAAGGGTAGGTCATGAATAGACGTGATGCATTTTCACCATTGTTTTTAGATAAGGAACACCATCCTAACCTGATCATAAATATTCTTTGTGAGACATTCCAAGTGGGGACCTTCTTCTCCACTAGACACAACATTAGTAATTTGGATTTAGTAGGACACTTGGCTTTCCATACCACTTTCCACCACAATATTTGATTTGCTAAGACTCTATCAGCCATTAGGGAGATATATCCGAGCTTAGGGTTGTTGCTTAGAATTTCTATTAGAGGGAGTGGCAATGAGTGACTTTGGGCACTACTAGTCATGGGATCGAGGCTAAGTCTCTCTTTGTCGCCTCTGTTAACCCTCCATGCCAACCCTTTACCAATGATATCAAAATAATTGAGGATAACCCTCTAGACTACTGAGATATTGGCCCTTGGCTTATCAATCCTTCTTATCTAATCTTCCAATGAGAATGGGGCTATGTATTTTTAGATGAATACCGATGTTCATAAACTTTGCATCGGGATTAGCCTCCATCCATATTTGGAACTCAAGACTTTTGAAAATAAGAAGATGTTCTTTAGGCACTATCCTCCCAAGAGTTTTGGTATAGAAATTTATCCAATTTGACCCAAGGCAACACCCATGTTCTCGCTTCCTAGATTAGAGAAAAACTATTTTTACACAAACTCAAAGTCGCGTTCGACCATCTTGTGAACTCTTTGGCTCCAATTTTGCAGTTGAACGGCACTATTTGACATTGCTCACCCGAATTTTAGGGCGATCTATCTGCCGGAAGACTTATAATGACAAAAATACAAAAGATGAATGGAAAACGAAAATGAGATTACGTATTGTTTTTAAAATGAAAACTAATAACCAATTACATATTGTTGGGTTATTACATCTTGTTTTTAAGATCAAAACTACCCAGTAAAGTAAAAGCAAAAACACAATAAAAATGAAAATTTTGAAGTAATTATTTACAGCGTTATCAAGCTCACTCCCAGCCTGCTGTCATACAAAAATAATTTAAACTACCTCAGAATACAGTGAGGGAGGAAACAAATAAAAGCGTTTCCAAGGAAAGTGCGAATTCACTGGGGAAAACGAGGGCAAAGCGTCTTTGAAAACCACGAGTCCATTGCACACATTCATTCTTGTTGAACTCAACAAAGACTTTCACATAAAATTTAAAAGCAATAACACACCGTTCAAACATTTAAAAGCAATCTCATTTGAAAAATCAAAGATCCACCTCCATTGCAGGGCTTGTATAGCTCTTGACTTATACCGAACATAAATGTTATAATAAGTTTGTATGGCAAACAGTTCAGGTCTGTTTTTTTTTTTTTTTTTTTTTTTACAGTTTTGGCTCTCTCAGCTTTCTCCTATTTTTTGAGTTACAGGTTACCAATAGTTTTGATAATTTTGACGTTTTCTTAACTGAGAGGTAAAAATTTCATGGACAATTCCAGAAATCTGCACTATTTGACTAGAAATATGTCAAAATCTAAACAAAAAATGCAAACTCTGTAGGCTTCCAACTGCGCACGACTTCTTGTTCGCCAAGGGAAGGGTTATCCCTCCGAGCGGGTTTCAGGTTATCCTTGCGAGGAGCTTTTACGTATTCTCTCCGCTCTGCGCTGCTGCTGGGATTCTTGCAGACCTTAAATATTGAATTTGCCGAAGAACCCAATTGCAGTAACTCTAAACTGAATGCATATCTTCAACCTTGTTGCTTCAGCTGTGAATTAAACACCGTCGGTGCCGCTCACCTCATTTCCGCGATGTATGAGGAAAAAACATTGCCTGAGCGGTAAAGATAAATTCAAAATTCAAATTTCGAGCGGGGTTGTGAAATTCAAACTTAAAATTCAACGTATGGCCGTATAGTATACCCTCGCATATTCCTACGGTATGGTGGTGGCGGTGACACTGGAGGTGGCTGGAAAAGGCCGGTTGGGTGGTTGGCCGGAATAATGCGCTTTTCGGATGATCGGAATCTCCGAAAAGTCGCATTATAGACTACTCCAAAATAAATTGCCTTTCATTTCATTTCGTGCTCCTCTAACGAGTCCCACCTTACACCTCATCTCGGAGATTTCTCGTAAAGCTCTACGCGAAAACCTCAAGATATAATTCCCGAGGTAACCTTTTTCCCAACAATCAACGAAAAGGTGTTTCTCTCAATATGATACGGTGGACATTGGATTATGTTGATACCACCAAGTGGTAAATTATCACTTCTCATAACACAGTGGTTGGTTTCGTCTAGCCTCAGGATATTAGGGTATGTATAAATTACTTGAAGTTGAACTCAATTATGACCTTGATTTTGTTAAAAAAAATATGAGGAATGGACATTAGTCGATAGAACTATTTTTAGTTTTATAAAAGAATCGAATCGAGGAGAGACCTGTTAGATGATCTAAAAATACAATTTTATCATAGGTTATAAAATTAGAATAAAATAATTATTAATTTAAGATATTAAATTAATAATTATTATTCTAGAATGTTAATTATTTAATGGAGATTTTTAGAATTAGCATATTGTTGTAACTAGATATGACTCTCCAAATGTGTCGTATCTTAGGCTCTATTTTAGGAGATTAGTTAGCTAGTTGGTTTGAATAGCATTTATTGTAAATGGACACTTGTTATTTAATAAGTGATCCATAATTAGAGGTAGTTAGGACATGGAGCTTATAAATAGCTCATTGCAAGAGTGTTTGTGTGGTTCGGGTGTAAACTCTTGCAAAATCAATTATGTAATTGTTTTTTTCTGATTAATAAAATTACGTGTCTGAGGACACTTCTGCCATTATTGTGGTATCAGAGCTCCAGTAATGTTGTAGTGGATGTGAAGAAGAGATTCCAGCTCTATCAGATCGTGGAAAACTCAACTCCGTTGAAGTGATCAGCAAAAGCTTGGTATGAAATTTGCAATTTTTTTTTTTTATTGATTTTAGATCTGCAAATTCTAAAATCATTTTTTTTAAAGGAGCAAATGCAAATATGTGTGACTTCTTCAAATTGGTTGAGTGAATAAAAACATAAAAAAAGGACAGCGTTGTATATTTTAATTGTTTTTAAAATCTTTTCAAAACATTCAATCGATTCTGCAAATCGATTCTGCATTTTTTATGAGAATGGTTGACATCGATTTATGCTCAAATACCCTGCGTTGAGCATTCTGGCATCATCAACATCAACGGCATCGGTTGCTAGAGGTCTGGGTTCTGTTCCTGGCTCCAGTCGGATTGGCGCTGTAATCTGTACCATAAAACCAGTGTGCTTTCGATGAGACCGTTTCATTGTCAGTCTTGGGCGTTGTAGTCAGAGCGAGAGTTTTGCTGACTTTGTAATAAAGGTATGAGTAAGTGGGAGTCTACGTTATTGGAATCTGATTAAGGATGGATTCAATTAGTGGGCCAAACCTTGATCACTGCTTAATTTTGATTGATTAACGATCTTCACCGGCACGCCTGGGGTTACACGCCCTCACTATGGTAGTGATATTGATGAGAGAGAATTGGCAATAGAATAACAAGGAGGTAGACTTTGGTATGTGCGGATGAACATATCCACCGCTATAATCAGTCAAAGGGCAGAGCCGTTCTCGATATCGTGGTATTGCCATTCAATCCAGCGTGTGAAGTGTTTCTCTGTCAAAATAACTGTGTGTTGAAATCATATCCAGTGTGGACGTATTTATTTCTCTGTGATGCTGCTTCGGTTTCATGTCCATTTTAATAATGTGAAATCACAGTGTCCAATGTTAGATTTATTGTTGAATCTAACCTGAAATTGAAACAGAAGTCGTTGCAGGAGGAACGTTTCTTGTTCTGGAAGACCGAGACTAGTAATCATTGAAGAATGTGCAGGCTGAGAAATAAATATCGTAGAAGACCTGCGTGTAGAGGTTTGTGAGAAAAGATGTGATATGCTTAAAAACAAAAAATTCTGCGTGTAGTATAGGTGAACGAGCTGCAGAATCATTCCATCATTCCACTGTAATTTCATTCTGTGTGCGTGGATGAAAATGTCGTGCAAAATTTACCATCGTACACATAAATATTCGCAGCATTTACGGTTTCAAATACTGAAATAGGAATTTCTTGGTCAGCAACATTTTTGGACAAGCAGAAGATGGAAATCAAAACTCCAGATCGAACGTATGGAGGTTCTAGTGAATCCTGCCAGTGTGAGCCAGCCTGCTAGCAACAAGCCAGCATGAGCCAACCTGCCAGCGACAAGCCAGAGTGCCAGCAATAAGAATTTTTTTATTTTGTAATGTTAATGAAGTGATAGCCCACGGGGCTTTGGATTGACGGTGAATGGGTGCGCTGTTAAGGCACTCCTTGCGATAGGTCACTGGTTCAATTCCCTGTGGGTACTTAGTTTAGTCTTAACCTAGAAAAAAAAAAAAAATGTTAATGAAGTGATAAGTGGAGTTTTATTTGTAATTTGTAAATTGGAGAGATAAGGTGTGTTGGGTAATTTGTTTTTAAGAAGTTCTTTGGGATCATCACATTGTAACTCAAAGTAATTTTACTTTGAGGGGGGGTAATTTCTTTTTTACCATATTGTGCAAAAGCACCATTGTAAAAAGTCAAATTTTGAAAGTTGCCTTGTAAAAATTTGAGAAATTGACTAGAGCCAAGTGCAAAGCTCAGTCAATTGTCTCCTGTTTTGACGACTATTCGAGGGTCAAGGCCAAGCCCCGATAGATCGTGTTTTTTTGCGTGGTGTGTTGTGTTGACTATCTTGTCATTTCTGTTCTGATTCTTGGTGCGACACTTCAACGCTACAATGTCTAAGTTGATTAATTTGTTTTCTGATTCCGACAAACTTGAAGGCACCAAATCTTATAAAACATGGCATCGTCTCATCGAAAGCACACTCATTTACAATGAATTATGGCAGGGAATATGTGATGGAGATGTTAAGCCGAATAAACCCACAGATGCAACTGCACTAGCAAAATGGGAAATCAAGAATGCTAAAGCCTTAGCTCTTATTAAATCGTCTGTGAATGATGAAATGTATGTCCATATAGAAAATGCTACAGATGCATGGTCTGCCTTGAAAACTTTTAAAGACCTCTTTGATACTCAGCCTGAATTAAAGAAAGTTGATCTACAATTAAAATTGTTGCAACAAAAATTAACTGAAGGCGGAGATGTTCTTGAATATACATCAAGACTTAAGAATATTAGGCAAGAAATTATTAATGCTAGTTTTCCCGCAATTGATGATAGCTTTATGGTCACAATTGTAATTGCTGGACTTCCTTCTTCCTATATGCATTTTTTGGAGACTCTACAAGTAACTGGGAAATTAGAGAAACTAAAGTTTGATGAACTCTGTGAAATGTTAACTCAACATGATAAAACTTTTGGGAAGAAGAAGAAAGTTGGTGAAGATGTTTTTCTCATAGAGGCCAACACTAGTAAGTCATCAGCAGATAGTTCTCGAGGAAGAGGCAGATGGAATCAGAATCAAGCAGCACATAATCGAGGTCGAAGCCAAAGCAGAGGAAACAATTTTAACAGAGGAGGAAGAAATAATTTTCAAGGTAGAGGAAACAACCAAGGAAGAGGCAATTTTCAAGGACAAGGATATAATAATCAAGGTAGAGGACAATCTCAAAATAGAAGTCAAAGCAGAGGCAGAGGACAATCTTCAGGAAGAGGAAGAGACTTAAGTCAAATTGTGTGTTGAAGATGTAACAAAGTTGGCCATTATGTTGAAGATTGTCGAACTTCACTCAATAAAATTCCCAAGTTTTAGCAGCATTCAGCGCAATTTTCCAATGATCAAGATGAAGATAACTCAGAATATGTTTTTACGTCCTCACCAGCATCACAACTTTCATCCCATCTTAGAAGTGACTATGAAGATGCCTGGATCTTGGATTCCGGGGCAACCCAGCACATGACTTGTTGACGTGATTTTTTCTGGAATTTTCAAGATTGCCAACTTAATTCCATTTTTCTTGTTGATGATACAAAACATACTCCTTATGGAAAAGGAGCAGTTAAAGTTTTTCTCCTTGGCATTGGAGAAAAAATGATTTCCAATGTATGGTATGTACCCAGTTTTAAGAAAAAATTTCTCTCTTTAGTCACGATTCGACAAGCAGGACATCAGGTTATTATGGAAGATGGTTTAGTCAAGATTAATTCAGTCAAACAGAACTTGAAAACAATCATGACAGGTTATGAAGATGGAAAATTGTTACGGATGAAAGGGACAGTTATTCCAAGGCATTCTGATTTTGCAGGGGCAGTGACTACAGGTATTTCACCTATAAGACTATGGCATGTAAGATATGGACATTTGAATTTTGAGAGTCTTTCTTAATTGCAGAAACAAGGAATGGTTAAAGGACTTCCCACTTTCAAAAGGGAAAATGCAAAATGTGAAGCTTGCATTTATGACAAACAAAATCGAGAAAGTTTTCCAACAAGTTCATGGCGTGCAAACAGGCAGCTACAACTAGTTCATAGTGATGTTTGTGGACCACTACAAACTTCCTTTGGTGGATGCAAATATTTCTTACTATTCATTGATGATTTCAGCAGAATGACTTGGGTTTACTTTTTGAAGAACAAGTCAGAAGCATTTGATAAGTTTAAAATTTTTCGCCAACTTGTTGAAAATGAAGTCAAAGAAAAGATAGGTACACTCAGGACGGATAATGGGGGAGAATTCACTTCAAATGAATTCAAAACTTATTGCAGTGAAAATGGCATAAGACGACATCTTACAAATGTTTACACTCCACAGCAAAATGGAGTAGTCGAAAGAATGAATCGCACCTTGTTAGGAATGGCGAGATCCATGTTAACTTTCAAGAGGTTAAGTCCAACATATTGGGCAGAAGCAATACATACAGCTGTCTACTTAAGAAACAGATCTCCAACTGCTTCTTTAGACGGAATCACACCTTCTTTGGGTCAGTGTGTTATGCCTTAGTTCTGAAAGAAAAACGAACTAAGCTTGACTCAAGAAGTTTAAAATGCACAATGATTGGCTATTCTGATGAGAAGAAAGGGTGTCGTCTTTTGACCAATGGAAAATTTATCGTAAGCAGGGATGTCATTTTTGATGAAACTGAAAGTAATAGTGCTGAAGAAATTGAAAATCTTCTTCACAAGTTAGAAACTAAGGGAAGTAAAAGAAATTGAAAAATGCAAAGTCAACCAACTTCACCAAATTGGTATGAACTTGATTTTCCTTCCTCTGAAGATGAGTCATCCAGTCCATCTACATTAATAACATCATCTGGGTCTTCTAGCAGTTCATCTGCATCTCCAAGCAGCAGCAGTTCTTCTGACAGTGATTCTCCACATTCTTCACTTGAACGACGAACATCAGTTTATATTAATCCACTTTACAATGATGGGGATTTTACAGAAGCGCAAACAAGTGAGCACCAACTTCCGAAATGGGCAGTTCAACTTTTGAAAGATGTAAAGCCTGATGAGGAGAATAAAACAGGCACCAGAAGGGCACATAGAAGTGAAGGCAATTTTGCCTTAATAGCAAATGATTTTACTGAACCTTCCACATACAAAGAAGCAGTAAAACATAAAGAATGGCAACAAGCTATGGTTGAAGAATATCAGGCAGTAATTGATAACAACACTTGGAAACTTGTTGATTGTCCAGCAAATGTTAAACCCATAGGATGCAAATGGGTTTACAGAATTAAGTATAATCAAAAGGGAGAACTTGAAAAGTATAAAGCACGACTTGTCGCAAAAGGTTTTGCGCAGCAGGAAGGCATTCATTATGAGGAAACTTCTTGCAAATATGTTATTGCTTTTTTTTGCCCCGCTTTGAATTATGTTGCCTCCATGCTTTGTCTAATATACTGTATGAGGGAAAAAGGTTTTATTTTCAATTAGGTCGACATCTTAGCTAACATCATTGCCAACATGTTATTAACTTTCGAAAAGAAGATACTTGTGCCCATAACTCCCCTTTCTATATGTTTGCATATCTCATGGATTCCATTTGTCTTTTTGTCTCCTTTCTAGCAATGAGTTGGAGTTGGACACCTACTAAATCCCTTCCCATCCATGTTTATCACAATAAATTGCGGGAATCAAACTATTATGACCACTTCTACCAAAATTTTCATTATGTCATGATTTCATTTCATCGGGCCTTATTTAATAAGGAACCTCCAAGGATGATGTCTCATCCTACTATGGATTGTTTAGAAAGAATTGGAGATTGTAATACCGAGGAGAATTTCAAGTATGCCTAAGTAATTGGTTGTTATGGACCTCCTCGTGTTCTACCCCTCTATATACCAGACATGTTTCTTTGCAGAGAACTGGAATATCAACCATTGGGTACAAGAATTACTCTTGAAGTAAGAAGGGTATCTAAGAATATCTTGTCGGAGTTCCTAGTTCCAATTGGAATTTATTCTCTTCAAAATTTCAAACGTGCAGAAAAAGAGTTAGTTCCTTTTTATTATTTGAAGTTTCATATTATTCCTTCCAAATAACATGATACTTATAAGTTCATTGAGAAGATAACTTCAGATGTTGTTATAAGAAATTATATACATGAAACTTCTACATATGATGGTATACTCATTGAAGCTCATTCTTATCAAGAGGTGTGTAGAATAGTTGAGAGTTATCTCCTTAATATTATCAGTATTTTATAATGTACAGAGACACTAGGAGAGCTCCATTTCCACCGAGCTTATAACAAGAAAAAGGAGTTGTTTTAGTAAAACCTCCTAGCTCTTCATCTCAAAGAGGTTCTACACAGAAGACTCCAGCACAAGAAACTTCATCTTCAAAATAGACAACTCTTGTACAAAATAAACTAGTTGTGTCATGAAGCAAAGTGTCCCTTCCTAATCCTCCCAAAGAAACAATTTCATTAGGTAGTGATATGATTAAATATTGGAAATGGTTTTAGAAGATAACCCCATAGCCTCTTAAGTAGATAGGAAAAGCACCAACTAAAACCAAGATGCCTAGCAAAATTAATAAAGACCAACAATTGACGACACCTCCATCAAATACATTAGAAGAAAGTCTCTCAAATCCTAAAGTGCTTGTCAAAACACCTATTAGCATATTACCTCTTTTTGAACAAATCTATGATCCACATCCTATCTCAATTCAAGATACTAGAGATGCCAGCTATTGAATTCCTTTATAGCCTGAAACAGTAGGCTATATTAAGGAGAAGAAAAAATAAGAGAAAGACTACTAAAAATCAAGCTTTAACAACAACCACTACCTTATCAGTAACACCTTTTGAAGTGGTTTAGGAAGGATCATCAAAGGCCCCAAATGAATTTTTCAAGGAATTAATTCAGTATGTAGGATCTTATACAAATGCAAAGATTGGCATAACCGCTAAATTCAAACAATTCATTAGGAAGAAAGATGAAAGGATTCATCAACTAGAGGAGTATTCACAGATTAAAACTCATATGAAAGTTTAGATTTCTCTAATTAAAAGTTAGTTTGAATCTGAGATCAAGCAGAGGGATGTCCAGATGAATGAAATCAACGAGAAGGTAAAGCTAGTTGAGGCAAGTAGTATAGATCTTGCCAAATTTAAGCATGAATCCCATGACATAAATTAGTAGCTAGAACATGAGCAGTGGTTATTTTGTGATAAGTTGATCACGGCGCAGGATCAAGAGAAGTTGGTTAACACTTTCCTTAATTATTTAATTGATATGGAAACTATGTATGATGAAGTAAAGCATAATCTTAAAGATCTATTGCAATGGAAAGAAGATCCAAAGAGGTGCTTTCCAAACCTATCTAGAATTCATGATATGCAAAAATATAAAGTTCTACATGTTTAGAAGAACCATATATGCTTAGTGAAAGGGTTGTTTAAAGATGCAGAAAGGATTTTTATTCTGTGATCTAGTCTATCTCTCAGTCTCTTAAAGAGATGAAAATGTTGTTAATGGATGCAGAGGTAGAGATATTGAAATCAAAAGTACAAGGTGAAAGAACAGAGGCATCTGATGGAATTGAGTATGTTAGAGTCGGTCTGGTCAGCCCCCCGTCAGAGATCAAAGCTCTTTGTGCATTTCAATTTTAGGCGTACCGCTCCATCCACTCAGCTCCATTTCGCTAGGGACATGCCATGATCTGACGGAGATAGTCATGCTAGTCATTTTCCCTCATCTCTGACCCCTGTTGGTTCAGGTCTTTGTCCATAATCACTGAAATTCATGATAGTCAAGGTCTGGTCATATTACAGGACAAAGTCATCTTTTATGTTTGGGTCTAGGAAATCATCAATGTGGTCTTTGAAAACATGTCCAGAACAAGCCATGCAGGCCAGAGGGAGACCTTATACAGCTATGGTTCCGAAAGCTTCATCATCACCTGAAGAGACATCGACTATTCTTCAAAACTCTGTTCTGAAGAAAAGTCAAACAAGGTCAACTATGACAAAATTTTCCAAAAATGCACAAGTTTGTTTTTCAGATGCAGTCATGGTTTCTATGGCCAAGTGCCCAGTCACACAATCCCCGCAAAGAAATGCCGAAAATTTCATCATGAGAGCCAAAATTTCAAAGAAAAAGGAAAATCAGGGTGTTTTAAAGTCAATGAAAAAAGTGCAAAACATAAACATTAGAAAGTGGGTTTTCAAAGAAGAAAAAATCAAACCAATTTCTCTCAAGCCTATATATATACTTGTTGTGGCCCAAAGCAAAGCCATTGTGCCATTGAAGACTTGGAGAAAGATCCCAAAGGTGAGAGAGCGAAATAGTGAAGAGTTTGAAGGAGTGAGAGGTGGTGTTGAAGGGCGCGGCGCATACACCAGGGAGCGCGGCGCACACAGAGGGCGCGGCGCACACGCAGCCTACCCGCCATTCAATTTTCTCAAGGGCGCGACGCACACCCAGCGCGCGGCGCACTGGGCTTGGCGCGCGACGCACACAGCCAGGGGCCTAAAAAACATTGCAAATCATTTCAAATTTCCGTGAAGTTAGCGAATCAAGAGGTAGGCCATGATTAACACCTCTTCTCCATCACTTTTTTCATTAACATGGGGTTTGTAAGATGTTTAAATGGTACCCAAAAGCACAATGGCCATACATGGAAAAATCACCAAGGAAAACGAAAAATGGGGTCGCAAAATGTGATGATAAGCACCAAAGTTCTGCTCCCCTCCCCTTGTCCCCTCACTCCTCATCGTTCCTGCCTCCATTCCATCATGTTCCCTAAAGAAACCCCCTAAAATCGCCCTAAAACCCTCTCCCCTGTTTTTCAAGCAAATATAGGGTGAATTTGCAGTGCGCGATGCACACACGAGGTGGCGCGGCGCACTGGGAGCCCGGCCACAATGAAAATTCGCCACTGGCGCAACGCACTGGGCAGAGCACGCGGCGCACAGACTTACAAGCCCAAAAATGTATTAAATTGCCCAAATTTTTTGTGAATAAGCCCAAAAATTGGAGAGGTAGCCCATCTACATTCACCATTGGCATTTAACTTGAAGGGGAATGTTATTATGATGACCATGAAATCAAATGAAAAAAAAATTTAAAGGTAAAACAAAGATGATATAAGGAAGGTCAAGAAAGCTAGGGTTTTGCTACAGTGACTTTATTGCTAAAATACGCTCCCACCCTACCTCTATAAGCTAATCCCCCTATAGCAGTTTCCCCTAATAATCACCCTAGCTCCACTCTAAACATATCCATTTGTTCCCTTTATTCCTATAGCTCAAAATATCCCAAACCCTACCCCATCAAAACCATACCCCAAATGCTCCCAAATCCCTGATAAATTTCTCCTTTAAACCCCTATTCCCCTTTTCATCATTCCCCTCCTAACACTCCCCTGTTTTACTGTCCCCTTGGTGATGGATTTTCTGAGCATCTATCAGTTTCATTGTATTCAGAGGGCAGCATAAAACTCAGGGTACAAACAGCAGTAATGGCATCAGAAAATTCATCAGAATATGAGGAGGGGACCCACAACGACACATATTCAGGAGAGAGGGCTCATAGGAGACATCACCGGAGCGGCAGACATCTTAGAGATGAGCCAAGCACCCTCACTCAGCTGCAGTCATGCCCACTTGCCATGTCTTGTTTCCAGCACTTGGCATGTTATGAATTTTGTTAAAGGGTGGAAAATGTCAAAGTCCATCATGAGTTGGCCCGCCTTTTTGCACTTCATCTACAGGGAGGTCAATTTGTCCTGGCTGGGGTCACTTTCACATTGACACCGGAAACTATATCAGTGGCAACAGGAATACCGAACATTGGGGAACAGTGGCATAAGAAAAAGAAGGTGGAGAGACATCACTATGAGCCCTACATCAAGAACAATTGTTTGAGCCAGCTCACCAGAGTTTTTCCATTCAGGGTTTTGAGAGATGAGTATGCCCCACTCATGAGATTGATCATGAAGTATTTCAGTTGCGAGGGGAGGTTTTCTTGCCTTTATGCCTATCACATCTGCTTGCTCATGCACTTCACCACGGTGCGGATGATGAGCCTCCTATTTTTCATCTGCAACAACATTGAGAAGATGAAAAACTTCATGCAGCGCAAGACCCCACGACAGCAGCTAAACAATGTCTATCATTTTGCTCTCATCCGGATTTTGGTGGACCATCAGTTGGGATTGCAGGGTATTGCTTGGGAGGACTTCATCTCTCGTGATTTCTTCAGCGCTCCACCGGTGATATCAGAGGCAGAACATGAGGTGGGAGGTCCTTCACATCAGTTTGAGCATGAGATGGGAAGTCCTTCACATCAGTTTGAGCATGAGACGGGAAGTCCTTCACATCAGTTTGAGCACCATGAGACTGCCACCATGCCAGTATACATCACATACCAGAAGGGCAGTAGACCATTGTTCGCAGCAGCAAAGCGAGTGTTATCTTCACTCGGGGTGGAAGGACCTCGCTTCCGACATCAGCACCACAGGAGCAGGGTAAGGGCAAGGAGCCAGTGCAGGAGGAGGGGCCATCAGGTGAGCAAGAGACCAAGTTTGTTCTCCTCCAGGATGATGAGACAGATGCAGAACCTACAAATGCTGAGCTGGGAGAGATCATTCAAGAGCAGCAGTCTGTGATTGAGAACCTATCCCTAGACTTGGATAGGTCCAAGTGGAACGTGCAGTATCTGGAGCAAAGGAACAAGAAACTTGAGGATCGGCTAGCTGAGATAGAGTTGCAAATGATCAAGGAAAACCGGCGACACACCCTGGCAACACAAGAAAGACCTATGGAGCAAAGAGACGAAGACCGGGAGTATGTGCTAGAGAAAGTGAACGTTCACTTGGAGCAGCGGTTGGATAAAGAAAATAGGGAGAAAGACATGTTGAGGTGCATGACTCACCACTACCAAGCCCGAAACATGAGCTCTAAAGCAAGAATCAGGAGCCTAAAGGCAAAACTGAGCAAAGCGACAAAGGAGCCAAAGGAGCCAAAGGAGGCAAAGGAGCAAGATCGGCTTCGAATCTTGGCTGAGGCTTTCTTGGCATAGCATAGCACTTCATATGGAACCTCCAGCCCAAATTTCAAAAAAATTGGGCAAATTTTGGTCACAGGAAAATTTTTTGGACACAAAACAGGAAATTCCTCCCTGTGGCGTGACGCTAAAAATATAGGACTCTAATCGAGGAACGGCTTGCATATTTGGATTCATCATCAAAAAATACTACTACTGGTGTCCGGGAAAGAAATTTTGACAAGATCTGGGTCTCCTAAAGGTCAAAAAACACCCAAAAATGGCCTCTCTGCCACTTTTTTGACACACAAAAAGTAGTCTTGGGAGAATGAAGATTTGGAGGGGAAAATGAACACCAAATTGAGAAATTATAGTGGGGTTAGAAAGTAGACAGGACAGGCTTTCCAACACGCCCACTTGGGCACATTTTGAATACCTGAAAGTGCCCCAAAACAGGCTCCAAAGTGGCGCGACGCACAGAGAATTTGGCACGGCGCACAGGGGAAAAAACTGCCAAGGTGCTCCCGTTTCGCGAAATTTCGGGTCGCGACTTCTCCAAGTGGGCCTGGTCATCTACACTTCGGTTTTTTGGCACCAAAGGTGTCATTTAAAGAGTTTTCTCTCCAGATGGGCATCTATCCAAGTGGCAAAAGAATGCAAAGGGTCATCCCAGCGAAATGTCATGCTTGAGAACGCTGCACCTGTAGCTGATGGTTGGCTCTCCATCTCCTTTTCGTAATGATTTGAGTAACTTCCAAACCCCTGGGCATTCCATCTCTTCTCCATACATTCTATATATTGTATGCAAGTTATTTGCAAAGGGTTGGCTGGCTTGTAACTTCTGGGAGACTGTGGGAAAGAAACTTTGTTTCTGCACTGTGTATTTTTGACAGAGAATTAATGAAAGGCAACGGCTCTGTTTCATGAGATTCTTGTGGTTGGAGTGTAGAAAATGTGTTCTTATGTTCCATATGTATCTTTTTATGTTTCATAATTCATTTCATGTTTCATTTCAGTGAAATTTTCTAAGTGAGATTAGGTAGAATTCAATTTATATTGCTCTGCCTGTGGGAAAATTGCGTGTGTAGTGTCATTTCTCTGTTGAAAAGGATTCATGCGACCATGCCCTTTTCACTCTCTTCAGCAATCTTTCCATTCCGCGTTACCTTAAGCTGAAATTGTTGCACTTTCCGCCTACCTTGCCTCACGGAATAATCTGTGCCTTCATTTTCAATTCTTTGTTCTTTGCTGAGCGCCAGTCCCATATACATCCCAGAAGCTCGGTCACTTCATAAAATGTTTTCCAAAATCCCTATCCACTTACTAGCCTAAGGTAAACAGTGTATTGTAAGTCATCTCAGACTATTTTCGATCATATATTCATTGAGCGTGACTTGGAGAGAGCCCTCTCCTGCTCTGGTAGGGCTAGCTACCAAACTGAGCGTGGTTTGTGGTTACCCTAATTTTTGCCTTCTTTCAACCTAAGGCAGATTTAGGTGCTAACATAGTGGCAACTCCACTGGGGAACAAGTTGAAAATCAAATCCCCTTGTTTCATAAGAATTCTAGGCTTCCGGATGATGAGCTTAGGATTGGAAAGGCTGAGTAAGTTGGTTGTGTCCCGTAATTTATCCCAATAGCACACTAGCTTCGAGACGATATACCAGAGTGAATCCAGACCCGAACCCTCCTCATATTTACGAAAATCCTAATTTGATCTCAAGACTCCTTCATCAAGAAAGCACCTTAACTCCCGTGTTCAAATCCCATTCATGTCCCGACATTTTTGAGTATCTTGAAGAGTTTGAGTTTGATGAATGATTTGAAATATCTTTGTTTGCGTCCAAATCCGAAAGGGTTGTTGATTATACCGTCCCCAATCCGCAATTTCTTATAGACCTTGAAACAGAAAGAGCTAATAGATTAATCGATAAGTACATTGCAACACAGCCCCAAACTCCAAGTGCAAGCCCCTTGCAAACTGTGCACACTCCTCTAACGCCTCTACGACCAAATCCACCAAGAATGATGGCTGCCCGTTTTGCTCCTCTTGTTTTGCCCCAAGTTCTAGATGACATGCCAAATGATTATCAAAGTAAAATCTCATTTTTTGATGGCACTCCTAACAGCATTACTGCTCAACAACATGTGGACAAAATGGCATACTTCTATGAACTTCATGAGATCGATGCGGAGAACGTGGCAATGAGGCTATTTGTACAAACTTTTGCAGGTGATGTGAGGAAATGGTTCAGAGGTTTGACGACTGCAAGTATCACCACCTTGGCTGAACTACAAAGACAGTTTTTGAACCGGTGGGAAGTGAAAAAGAATCCCCTTCAAATTCTGGCCGAATATGAGCAAATCAAACGGAATGCCGGTGAATTGGTCCAAGATTATTGTGTTAGATTTAATGCAGTCTACAATGAAATCCCAGACCATCTAAAGCCACCTGTGGGACTAGCAATGATGAAGTTTCTGGATGGTTTTGATGCTGACATGGCGTACCAATTAAGAGAGAGAGAACCGACTACAATCGAAGACATGCAGAAAATTGCGGTCAGCGTTGAGGCAAATCTGTTGTCCAAAAGAGTAAGAGTGAAAGCAGAGAAGAAAACCACGGTGAAAGAAGAATCTTCTTCAATGGATCAGTTGCTCAAAAAGGTAGAACAGATGCTTGAGAGGGTAAAACTTGACAAGCCAGAGCCACAAGTTAGGAATCCTAACTTTCGTGGCCAACAACAGCCACAATATAGGATAAGACAAAGAGATCAGTGAACTCAAGAGCAAATAGCACAACAGCCTGTACAAACACCTTTGCAGTAGAATTTTGTGCATGGACCGGAGTTAGATGAAGACGAGAATGTAATAGGCAAGGAAAACCATCTCTTTACTCCAGATGAGCTGCCTACTTACATCACCGAAGAAGAAGAATGTGCAGTAAATTCAGCTACACACCAAGACACTGATTTTATTCTAGCTAACGAAACCGTGTTGGAAGAAGAGTCAGAAGAATATCAAAGGGGGTATATGAATGCTTTGTCCGCACAACAGCAGCGATATTCCCTTAGAAACAAAGATGTACCAACCAAACCAATTCAGAAAAAGGAGGGTGAAACAACAAAGAATGATCCATTAGCTACACAAAGAAAGGGAAAGGAGGCAGTTGTTCCGAAAAGCAGCAAATCAAAATCAGTAGAACAATCACAGCAACTAGCCACA
The DNA here is from genome assembly GCA_031772625.1 of Pinus tabuliformis. Classification (NCBI taxonomy): domain Eukaryota; kingdom Viridiplantae; phylum Streptophyta; class Pinopsida; order Pinales; family Pinaceae; genus Pinus; species Pinus tabuliformis. The sequence goes on along the minus strand of CM062818.1, from coordinate 845,147,006 downwards.
TCAAAAGAGAAGGAAAGGAAAGAGATCCCAGTCAAAGAGGTAGAAAGAACTCCTTCTTTCAGCTTAGAGAATGAGATTTCTAAGCTAAAGGTATCCATCCCTTTGACTGAAATCATGAAGAACAGCGGTTATAGAGGACAGATTTCTAAAATGTTGAATTTGGACCCAATGTCCGACATGGTAAATGTGGAAGATGATCAGCCTGAAATGATTTTTGGGCCAGCAACGAATGGTGAGTCTCCTGAGAGCGATGTGCCACCCTTCTATATCAGTTTATGGTTGCATGATTTTATGTTACACAACACCATGTTCGATTCCGGAGCTTCTAACAATCTCATGCCCAAGGCTATCATGGATAAGCTTGGTCTGGACATCACCCGGCAGTATCATGATCTATATTCATTCGATTCCAGCAGAGTAAGATGCATAGGGCTCATCAAAGACTTAGTTGTGAGTTTAGATCAGCTTCCTATGAAAAACGTTCTAATGGATGTAGTGGTAGCAGACATTCCTCCAAGGTTTGGCATGCTTCTTTCCAGGTCTTGGGCAGCTAAATTGAAAGGGACACTACAACTGGATTTCTCCTATGCAACAATCTCGATGTTTGGACAAATGAGGAAGTTATACCAGGAACAAAAGATGAAATATATGATCACAAGCAAGGAGAAACCAGTATCCCAGCCCAGCAGCCCATGATCCCAGCCCAGCGATGATTGGCAAAGAATCCTCGGATTGACAACATGAATTGACTAGCAGCATCTACACCTGTATCGACTACCAGCATTGAGTACCAGCATCGACTCTTGGCATACATCAACTAGCGGCAAAGAATCTTGGAAATCATCCTATTAACTATGTACATACAGATTTAGAATCTTTTGTTTTGTATTCAGATAGTTTAAATGAAATAGATAGTCAGATAGTAGAAGTAGACGACATTATGGAAATAACAGAAAATTTTAGAGAAATCTTGAAGAAAGAAGGACAAGAAAAGCAGCAAAAGATTGGGCAATCAGCTGAAAATGATGGACAACAAGCAGACAAGGCACGACAAACAGATTTCCAGCACTTACAAGAGGAGGAAGAAGGCTTGTGGACCATGGATTTTGATGGAGCAGTAGGGAATGATGGCGCTGGTATTGGTATTTGGGTATGCAGTCCTTTCTCCGCCCCAAACAAAGTGCCTAGCAGCGTGAGAGTTTGCTCTTACAAGCTGGCCTTTGAATGTTCAAATAATGAAGTTGAATATGAAGCTTTGATTGCTGGCCTGAATATTCTTAGAAAGCTGAATGCAAAGAGGATTTCGGTATATGGCGACTCCGAGTTGGTGATAAAACAGGTCAGAGGTGAGTATCAAGCCAAACATCCTAGGATGCGGGCCTATCGTAATGCAGTTTTGGACATATTGAAGCTATTTTCTGAATACAGCTTGACATGTGTGCCATGAATACAAAATAGTATTGTTGATGCTCTTGCCAAGGCAATGAGCAGCTTGAAGATTCCCATGAAATCTAGCAATAAATTTGAAATCCATGTCAAGCATCGTCCAACCATTCCAGACAATCAGCGACATTGGCAAGTGTTCCAAGATGATGAGGAGATTAAGGATTTTCTGCTCAACAAAGGCAAGTTCAAAGAAACCTTAATTGATGTGGAAAATGATGAGGACAAAGGGAATGGTACAGATGAAGAGCAGATCAATCAAATGGACATATTACAGCTGAAGAATAACATCATTCCTAAAGGCTTGATACCCCTAGAGGAACCTTTTGATCAGGATGATGTAGCCCACAAGCCAACATTGAAGCCAACAGAGAAAGGTGTAGAAGAGGTCAACATCGGTACAGCCGCCCATCCTAAGTTGGTAAAATTGTCCAAAGCATTACCGCCAAAGATCAAGGACAAGTATATCAATTTGATGGCTTCATTTGCAGATGTATTTGCTTGGGATTATTCTGATTTAAAGACCTATGATACAAATATCATTCAGCACACAATACCCATCAAGCCCAATCAAAAACCATTTAGACAAAATCTAAGAAGGATAAATACAAAGTTGTTGCCATCTATCAAAAAGGAGGTAAATAGGTTGTACAAGTCAGGTATCATTGTGCCTATCAAATTTTCAGATTGGATATCTAACTTGGTACCTGTACGCAAGAAGACCGGTGAGATCCGCCTATATATCGATTTCAGAAATCTAAATAAGGTCTCATTGAAGGACAACTATCCACTACCCAAGATGGACCATATACTTCAGCGAGTAGTGGGGGAATCTCGTATGTCACTGCTTGATGGTTATTCCGGATATAACCAAATTTCCGTCCATGAAGATGATAGAGATAAGACAGCATTCACAACTCCATGGGGAACCTTTCACTATGCTAAAATGCCATTCCGTTTAAAGAATGCACGTGCCACATTTCAGCGGGCAATGGACTTGGCGTTTGCGAATGAGAAGGATGTGTTTTTGGTGGTGTACTTGGATGATTTGATGGTGTTTTAAAAATCTGATGAAGAACACATGCATCACCTAAAAATTGTCTTTCAAAAATGCAGGAAATATGGTTTATCGCTAAATCCAAAGAAGAGCTTGTTCGCCATGGAGGAAGGCAAATTATTTGGGCACATCATTTCAAAAGATGGCATTCGTATAGACCCAGCGTGTGTGCAAGCAATTCAGCAAATCGATCTACCCAAGAACAAAAAAGAGATACAATCATTCAATGGTAAGATGAATTTTCTGCGTCGATTTGTGCCTAATCTTGCAGAACACTTGAAAGAAATGACCAACATGCTTAAAAAGGACAGCCAGGTGAAATGGACAGAGGAGGCTATCAAATCTTTCAACTTGGTCAAATTGGCCCTTTCTTCAGCTCCAGTTCTAGTTATCCCGGACTACACTCAAGATTTCATATTGTTTTCATTTGCTTCTGAGCACACTATGGCAGCGGTATTATTGCAGAAGAGGGATGATCATGAAAGACCCATTGCATTCTTCAGCAGGGCTATAAGGGATGCAGCTTTGAAGTACAACATCATTGAGAAGCAGGCCCTGGCATTGGTGAAGGCATTGAAGGATTTCTGGGTGTATATCCTACATTCTCACATTCTGGCCTATGTTCCTAATACTGCTGTGAAAGATGTTCTAGTGCAGACTGATCCGGAAGGGAGAAGAGGCAAATGGATCGCATCCTTGCTAGAATACGATGTGGAGATAAAGCCTACAAAACTGGTCAAAGGACAGGGGTTGGCGAAGCTAATGGCTGAATCAAATTTGCATGCATTGGACATAAATCTGATCGCTGCCATGTCCGATGAGAATGAGGAAGGAACGTCAATTCAGGTATCCGAAATATTTGCTTTGTCCCCATGGTATTCTGATATAATATATGTGCTGAAAAATCTATCACCATCACCCGACATGGCTAGAAACAAAGCGAGAACACTCAAATTGAACGCTGCCAAGTTTTGTATCTTGAATTTTGCACTGTATTGGAAAGATCCCAGTGGCATTTTGTTAAATTGTCTGGTGGAAGAGAAGGCAAAGAAAGTCATGGAGGATTTCCATGGAGGAGAGTGTGGTGGACATATTTTTTGGAAATCAACAGCGAACAAAATTTTGAGAGCAGGGTACTACTGGCCTACTTTGTTTGTTGATGTGCATAAGATGATAAAGCGCTGTCATAAGTGTCAAATTTTCGAAGGAAAACAGAAATTACAGCCTTTGCCACTTAAGCCTATCGAAGTGAGCACTCCATTCCAGCAGTGGGGGTTGGATTTCATTGGGGAAATTCATCCCGCCTCTTTCGGACAACATACGTGGATTCTTACAGCGACGGACTACTTCACAAAATGGATTGAGGCAGCCCCTACCAGATAAGTGACGGACACGGTAATCATTTCATTTCTCGAAAATAACATCTTGTCTCGCTTTGGTTGTCCAAACAAATTTATCACTGATAATGCAACAGCTTTCAAATCGAAAAGGATTGTAGAATTTTTTCATAAATATCATATAATTTTGGGTCATTCAACTTCCTATCATCCGCAAAGCAATGGATTGGTGGAATCTTCGAATAAATCTTTGATCAACATCATCAAGAAGCTGTTGGAAATAAATAAGAAGAGCTGGAACAAGAGGCTGGTCCATGCGCTTTGGGAAGATCGGATCAGTCAGAAAAAGTCTATTGGCATGTCACCGTTTGAGCTTGTTTATGGAGTGGACACAGTATTTCCTGCTTCTCTTGCTGCCCTGGTGGTCAAACTTCTTCAGGAGGCCGGCAGCGAGGAAGATCCCATGCAGAGAAGGCTGAATCAAATGATCCATTTGCAGCAAACAAGAGAAGAAGTTTTCAAAAACACATCCAAGTTGCAGGAGAAGATAAAGAAAATCTATGACAGAAAAGCAAAAGTGGATAAATTTCAGTTGGATGATGTGGTGCTGAAGTGGGATGCAAGGAATGAAGAGAAAGGCAAGCACAAAAAGTTCGAAAATCTGTGGAAAGGTCCTTTCAAGATTGCAGCATATAGGGGTCAGAATGCCTTTCTTCTGAAGGAAATGAACGGGGAAGACTGTCCTGGAGGGCCGATCAATGGTCGGCTGCTCAAGCGGTATCACTTTTGATCTATCAACGTTGCTTCCACTGTCATTGTAAATACCATTTTTATTTCAGTTTATTTTTCCACTGTCATTGTAAATACCATTTTTATTTCAGTTTATTTTTAGTCTGTAAAGTCAATTTTTATTTTTATTTATTTCAAGGTCAAGTTTGAGTCAATTTCTTGGTTATTCCAGTTGTATAAATAAGTCAGAGTCCTGTACTGTTTATTAAAATGATGACTCCATAACCCAATGGACAAAAGGCACTGTCTAGCTCCTCCAGAGATCTGTTGTTCTTGGCACCTCCAAGGAGCTACCATCCCCCATTGGAGCCAATGTTAGAGTCGGTTTGGTCAGCCCTCCATCAAAGATCAAAGCTCTTTGTGCATTTCAATTTTAGGTGTCCCGCTCCATCCACTCAGCTCCATTTTGCTAGGGACATGCCATGATCTGATGGAGATAGTCATGCTAGTCATTTTCCCTCATCTCTGGCCCCTGCTGGTTCAGGTCTTTGTCCATAATCACTGAAATTCATGATAGTCAAGGTCTGGTCATATTACAGGACAAAGTCATATTTTATGTTTGGGTCTAGGAAATCATCAATGTGGTCTTTGAAAAACATGTCTAGAACAAGCCATGCAGGCCAGAGGGAGACCTTATACAACTATGGTTCTGAAAGCTTCATCATCACTTGAAGAGACATCGACTATTCTTCAAAACTATGTTTTGAAGAAAAGTCAAACAAGGTCAACTATGACAAAATTTTCCAAAATTGCACAAGTTTGTTTTTCAGATGCAGTCATGGTTTCTATGGCCAAGTGCCCAGTCACACAGTCCCCGCAAAGAAATGCGGAAAATTTCATCATGAGAGCCAAAATTTCAAAGAAAAAGGAAAATAAGGGTGTTTTAAAGTCAATGAAAAAAGTACAAAACATAAACATTAGAAAGTGGGTTTTCAAAGAAGAAATAATCAAAACAATTTCTCTCAAGCCTATATATATACTTGTTGTGGCCCAAAGCAAAGCCATTGTGCCATTGAAGACTTGGAAAAAGATCCCAAAGGTGAGAGAGTGAAATAGTGAAGAGTTTGAAGGAGTGAGAGGTGGCGTTGAAGGGCGCGGCGCATACACCAGGGAGCACGGCGCACACGCAGCCTGCCGGCCATTCAATTTTCTCAAGGGCGTGAGGCACACCCAGCGCATAGCGCACTGGGCTTGGCGCGCGACGCACACAGCCAGGGGCCTAAAAAACATTGCAAATCATTTCAAATTTTGGTGAATTCAGCGAATCAAGAGGTAGGCCATGATTGACACCTCTTCTCCATCACTTTTGTCATTAATATGGGGTTTGAAAGATGTTTAAATGGTACCCAAAAGCACAATGGCCATCCATGGAAAAATCACCAAGGAAAACGAAAAATGTGGTCGCAAAATGTGATGATAAGCACCAAAGTTCTGCTCCCCTCCCCTTGTCCCCTCACTCCTCATCGTTCCTGCCTCCATTCCATCATGTTCCCTAAAGAAACCCCCTAAAATCGCCCTAAAATCCTCTCCCCTATTTTTCAAGCAAATATATGGTAATTTACAGTGCGCGGCGCACACACCAGGTGGCACGACGCACTTAGGGCGCGCGGCGCACTGGGAACCCAGCCACAGTGCAAATTCGCCACTGGCGCGGCGCACTGGGAGCCCAGCCACAGTGCAAATTCGCCACTGGCGCGGCGCACTGGGAGCCCGGCCACAGTGCAAATTCGCCACTGGCATGGCGCATACCGGCGCACGGCGCACTGGGCAGAGCGCGCGGCGCACGAACTTACAAGCCCAAAAATGTATTAAATTGCCCAAAACTTTTGTGAATAAGCCCCAAAATTGGAGAGGTAGCCCATCTACATTCACCATTGGCATTTAACTTGAAGGGGAATGTTATTATGATGACCATGAAATCAAATGCAAATTTTTTTTAAAGGTAAAACAAAGATGATATAAAGAAGGTCAAGAAAGCTAGGGTTTTGCTACAGTGACTTTTTGCTAAAATATGCTCCCACCCTACCTCTATCAGCTAATCCCCCTGTAGCAGTTTCCCCTAATAATCTCCCTAGCTCCACTCTAAACATATCCATTTGTTCCCTTTATTCCTATAGCTCAAAATATCCCAAACCCTACCCCATCAAAACCATACCCCAAACGCTCCCAAATCCCTAATAAATTTCTCCTTTAAACCCCTATTCCCCTTTTCATCATTCCCCTCCTAACACTCCCCTGTTTTATTGTCCCCTTGGTGACAGATTTTCATAGCATCTATAAATTTCATTGGATTCAGAGGGAAGCATAAAACTTAGGGTACAAACAACAGTAATGGCATCAGAAAATTCATGAGAATATGAGGAGGGGACCCACAGCGACACCATTGACACCGGAAACTATATCAGTGGAAACAGGAATACCGAACATTGGGGAACTGTGGCATAAGAAAAAGAAGGTGGAGAGGCATCACTATGAGCCCTACATCAAGAACAGTTGTTTGAGCCAGCTCACCAGAGTTTTTCCATTCAGGTTTTTGAGAGATGAGTATGCCCCACTCATGAGATTGATCATGAAGTATTTCAGTTGCGAGGGGAGGTTTTCTCGCTTTTATGCCTATCACATCAGCTTGCTCATGCACTTCACCAGGGTGTGGATGATGAGCCTCCCATTTTTCATCTGCAACAACATTGAGAAGATGAAAAACTTCATGCAGCGCAAGACCCCATGACAGCAGCGAAACAGTGTCTATCATTTTGCTCTCATCCGGATTTTGGTGGACCATCAGTTGGGATTGCAGGGTATTGCTTGGGAGGACTTCATCTCTCGTGATTTCTTCAGCGCTCCACCGGTGATATCAGAGGCAGAACATGAGGTGGGAGGTCCTTCACATCAGTTTGAGCATGAGACGGGAAGTCCTTCACATCAGTTTGAGCACCATGAGACTGCCACCATGCCAGTATACATCACATACCAGAAGGGCAGTAGACCATTGTTCGCAGCAGAAAAGGGAGTGTTATCTCCACCCGGGGTGGAAGGGGCCTCACTTCCAACATCAGCACCACAGGAGCAGGGTAAGGGCAAGGAGCCAATGCAGGAGGAAGGGCCATCAGGTGAGCAAGAGACCAAGTTTATTCTCCTCCAAGATGATGAGACAGATGCAGAACCTACAAATGTTGAGCTGGTAGAGATCATTCAGGAGCAGCAGTCTTTGATTGAGAACCTATCCTTGGACTTGGATAGGGCCAAGTGCAACGTGCAGTATCTGGAGCAGAGGAACAAGCAACTTGAGGATCGGCTAGCTGAGATAGAGTTGCAAATAATCAAGGAAAACTGGCAACACATCCTGGCAGCACAAGGCAGACCTATGGAGCAAAGAGACGAAGACCATAGAGAAAGTGAACGTTCACTTGGAGCAGTGGTTGGACAAAGCAAATAGGGAGAAAGACATGCTGAGGCGCATGACTCACCACTACCACGCCCGAAAAATGAGCTCCAAAGCAAGAATCAGGAGCCTAAAGGCAAAATTGAGCAAAGCAACAAAGGAGCAAGATCGACTTCGAATCTTGGCTGAGGCTTCCTTGGCATAGCATAACACTTCATAGGGAACCTCCAGCCAAAATTTCAAAAAATTTGTGCAAATTTTGGTCACGAGCAAATTTTTTGGACACAAAATAGGAAATTCCTCTAAAAATATAGGACTCTAATCGAGGAATGGCTTGCATATTTGGATTCAGCATCGAAAAATACTGCTACTGGTGTTCGGGCAAGAAATTTTGACAAGATCTGGGTCTCCTAAAGGTCAAAAAACACCCAAAAATGGCCTCTCTGCCACTTTTTTGACACATAGAAAGCAGTCTTGGGAGAATGAAGATTTGGAGGGGCAAATGAACACCAAATTTAGAAATTCCAATGGGGTTAGAAAGTAGACAAGACTGGATTTCCAACAAGCCCACTTAGGCACATTTTGGACACCTGCAAGTGCCCCAAAACAAGCTCCAAAGTGGCGCGACGCACAGAGAATTTGGCACGGCGCACAGGGGAAAAAACTGCCAATTTGCTCCCGTTTCGCGAAATTTCGGGTCGCGACTTCTCCAAGTGGCCCCGGTCATCTACAGTTCAGTTTTTTGGCACCAAAGGCAGCATTTAAAGAGTTTTCTCTCCAGATGGGTATCTATCCAAGTGTCAAAAGAATGCAAAGGGTCATCCTAGCCAAATGTCATGGTTGAGAACACTGCACCTGTAGCTGATGGTTGGCTCTCCATCTCCTTTTCGTAATGATTTGAGTAACTTCCCAACCCCTGGGCATTCCATATCTTCTCCACACATTCTATATATTGTATGCAAGTTATTTGCAAAGGGTTGGCTGGCTTGCAACTTCTGGGAGACTATGGGAAAGAAACTCTGTTTCTGCACTGTGTATTTTTGACAGAGAATTAATGAAAGGAAGCGGCTCTGTTTCATGAGATTCTTGTAGTTGTGAGTGTAGCAAATGTGTTCTTATGTTCCATATGTATCTTGTTATGTTTCATAATTCATTTCATGTTTCATTTCAGTGAAATTTTCTAAGTGAGATCAGGTAGAATTCAATTTATATTGCTCTGCCTATGGGAAAATTTCATGTGTAGTGTCATTCCTCTGTTGAAAAGTATTCATGCGACCATGCCCTTTTCACACTCTTAAGAAATCTTTCCATTCCGCGTTACCTTAAGCCAAAATTGATGCGCTCTCCGCCTACCTTGCCTCATGGAATAATCTGTGCCTTCATTTTCAATTCTATGTTCTTTGCTGAGCGCCAGTCCCATATACATCCCAGAAGCTCGGTCACTTCATAAAATCTTTTCCAAAATCCCTATCCACTTACTAGCCTAAGGTAAACAATGTATTGTAAGTCATCTCAGACCATTTTCGATCATATATTCATTGAGCGTGACTTGGAGAGAGCCCTCTCCTGCTCTGGTAGGGCTAGCTACTAGACTGAGCGTGGTTTGTGGTTACCCTAATTTTTGCCTTCTTTCAGCCTAAGGCTGATTTAGGTGCTAACAAAGTAGTTGCCAAAGGTGAATTTTGAGCTAATATGGGAATTTCTCATTAAACGTCATAGTTACCTTTAAGTAATTAAAGTCATTAATGAACAAATTACTCAGCTACTACAGTTCTTAAAGACTTGAGTGTGTAGTTATCAAGTAAACATTAGACCTCACTCACCCCCTGATTTAACGCATCTTCTAGAAGTCTGTGATCAATGGCAGTCACCCAATGGTTCTTCATCAACAACTACTCCTTTGAATTTTAAAATTTCATTTCAGTTTGAAGGTTGTAGCAAGTCTCTATTTTACTTAAGTTTGTTTCTATTTTTTTGAGAGAATTTTGGAGATGAAATTACTTTCCTTTCATGTTTGTAAACTATTTAAACATCCTTCATGCCCAATGAAAGTATTCATGAATTTTGCAAAGGAAAGGCCTAGTTACATATTATACTTTGTTCTTTTCTAATACAAGCATTGAACCATTTTGATTCCATGTTTCAATGGAGTAGAGCGTATTTGGTACTATTATTGAATTTGTTTTTTCTCAAATTTGTGATTGGAATCATTTAAGTGTTATTTATGTTTATGATTGAATGATTTGATAATTCACTATTGTCTTATTATTTCTTTCATTTATAAGCATAATGATTTAAAAATTTATATGTGAATGTTGTTTAGGTGTTAATTCAATTAACTATTTAATTGAATTAAACATTTTGTTTACAGTTTTCTCTTAATCAACAAGATAACTTGAGATCTAAATTTCATAGTTTCTTGAAGCTATCTTTAATTTTCACATATATGTTAGTGCATGGCTTATATATATTATACAATATAGTTTAGTTATAGTATATATATTTGTTATCATAATATCTTAGAAATATCTCTCCACCTTTCATATTCCTATTTAGATTCCATACCCTGTAGTATCCATTCATTGGAGAAATTTCCATAAGGTTAATTGGGTCTATTTAAAGCCAGTTAGAACCACCATACCAAACAGAAAAGAGTCTAATTGGGGCTCTAACTAGGTGGTTTCGCAAATGTTGATGAGGTCATTTTTTTCCTTCAACATTTATGGCACTAGAAGGAGGGCCTTTTGTTGAGATATGTTGTCATTGATGGCAACAAGGTGATGGAAACAAAGTGTTCAATGATGGCAGGTGGTATCGGGAGGCATAGTTGTCAAATAAATGCCTTAGGGAGCAGGTTCCAAGCACACAAGAAGTGCAAAAAATCATAATTAGTGCAGTAGATTTGGAGCCAGTTTTGGAGCACTAAATCAACTCATATATAGATGTAAGCTGCCTAGATGAATAGAGCTCCAAAAGAGCTTTCCAACGATATATGGAAATTCTAAAAATTCCTCTTGGATCAAAAGATAGAGCTAATCAAAGTTTGGTTACCCCAAGGCCTTAATAGTAGAGTTAAAGGTGGTTGCAGTCTTTGGCACACAGCTAAAGTTGGCACAAGTGCCAAACTTGGTGCCAAGACCAGTGAAGCCTTTAAGCAAGAACTCTGGGTAGACATAGAAGACAATGCAGCAAAAAAAACCATTCTCATTGGCCAGAGGAGGAGTAGCTTGATGCCATCCCAATAGTGTTACCTCAAAGGAATTATTTTGTTGTCCAAGTCTACGCAACTAGGTAGTAGTCATTGGGACAAGAAAGATAAGCATTGTCTAATGGTGAACGAGTGGAGGAGACCACATTACATCCTAACCTACCAGGAGTAGCCCGCGAGTGTGCCCTGACAGATTTGATATGGTGCACAAAGTTAAGCGCCGAGATGCATTGAGCAAGTGGAGCCCAACAATGATAGCCCAGAAAGGAATTTCCAAAGGTTTGATTGGAAAGAACATGGCTAAGCAATAGGATGTAATAGAGTAGGTGGAGCCCACCCAGTTGTGATTTCTTGGAGGCATAACAAGGGGGAAGTGAAAACGAGGGTTGACCCAGAGGTTTTTGTGGAAAAATAAAGAAAAAGGCTAGTAAGGCCAAAGGAAAAATAAAAAAGGAAATGGTTACAAAACCAAGTCCTTGAGGACCCTTTCTCTCTCCTCCAACAACAACAGGTGGAAGTAGGTGATTGGCATGGATGACATCAAATAGTGATGTCAGCACATCGAATGGGAGTGTGACATGTGGCAGGTAGATTCATCATTTTTGGGCACCCAAGTCGACCTTTCTGGGTGACATGTGTCACCAATCATAAGTCAAAACATAGAATTGGTGACATCATCATGATGTCATCCCATTGGTGTGAGGATGTTTTATCAAATGATTGCTTCAATAGGGGTTTACATCAATTCCAAAGTGGGAGATTATTGGCATTGATGTGTGTTGTAGTGTTGCAGATATGTTGGCTAGTTGTCATTGATGTCAACCTGGCTGCTTGGGCTGCAGGTCTGTTAGATATGCGTGTATAGATGGTTGTAGGTGGCTTTTGTATGGTTGAGATGTAGATGGTCCTTGGCATGTCTACTAGCTTGGACTAGATCGGAGATTTGATGGATGGTCCTTGGCATGTCTACTAGCTTGGACCAGCTTGGATATGTGATGGATGGTCCTTTGCATGACTACTAGCTTGGACTAGCTTGGAGATGATGGTTGAGGTGTAGATGGTCCTTGTTTGGTTAATGGTGTGTTGCACTACACTTAGAGGCCTTCCCATGATGATGATCTTCTTGATCATGTTGTTGCATATAGGTATTGGTGGTTGCTATAGGAGTTGGTGTTGAGTAGCTTTGTTGTTTGGTATCCATGTCTTAGATTAGGTCTACATGATGATGATGTTATAATTTGGGCTTGGAGTGGATCTACATGCATTTGTGGATGATTGATATGGTTGTACAGGTGTTAGAGGATATCTAATAGGTTTTGGGAGCTGCATATTGATGGTAGAGGTGTTAAAGAAGTTTGATGGCTCAGATGTTTAGTTTGGTTGTTTGTTGGCATCCTAGTCAGCCTAGTTTGAATTGGGATTATTTTGGTGATATGGCAGTGAATTTGTGAAGTGTTGCATAGGTGTCAAAGACTTCCAGAGGACCTATAGAGGCTTTTCAAGCTATGGTAGAATTTTCAACAGTTTCTGAGCTGAGTTAACTGAGGTTTGACCATCCTCTGCCCCAGTCACATGCTTTCTAAGTCATGAGAGAGGTTTTAGGTCCTTAGTCGCATGGAGTCCAGCCTATGGGAGAGTATATAGCCCCAAGAGATTTCAAAATGTGTCAAGGGAATGAATGAGGTGTTTTCTCTAGGTTTTCTCTGCATTACTTGGGATTCTTAGTTAGTTTTGGTGGTGTGGCAATGTTATTGATCGGAATTATTTGGAATATGGTCGGAAAAGTTTGTGGGCCCTCTACAAGCTGATCACATTTGAAGATATCAAAGGGATAGTGGTCTTAGTGGTGGATTTGGTCAAAAATCCTATCTCAACCAAATATGAAGCATGTGAAAAGGATTGTTGAGTGCTCCATAACCTATAGCATTAATTAAGATACTCATCTTAGAAAAATGATAAATAGAAGAAGGTTGTGAATCTATTTGGTTAGTACTTGTGAGAGTGTGATAGTATGCCATTGTGGAGGCATTGTGAGCGAGTAGAGATAGTTGCAACTACTCACGTTATATTTCATAAATATTTCATATTTTTATATGCATATTTCAGAGATTATTTGTATTGCAGATTGGAGAAGTATTGGCAGTTGGCAATGTGTTTGAGAGTAGTGTTTGGGTGTGTGAAGTAGTGAAGAATTTCCCTTCACTGGGCAAAGTTTTTGATTGAGATTTTATGTGCACAATGCTAGAGTTGTTGGGTTGCTCATGTTGAGAGAAATGAGAACCCAATATGAAATATTGTGAAACATGGTTTACATGGAGGAAGTCAAGGCATGGAGGCTTCAATAGAGACATTGATTTAACGAATTGAGTAGTGGAAAGAGTTTTCTCCATCCAATAGGAGTTGTATAGTCCAATGGTAGTTGGATGAGGATCATTGGTCATGGGAGCTTCCAGTGGATGGTAGTCTGCAGATACATGAGAGAAATAGATTTTTGAATTGATAGATGCCATCATACTGTAGAGAAAACCAAGTATTCTAGCTTATGGGTGTAAGTTAGTCCATGTACAATTTTCTTAATAGATAATAAAAATAATTGAGTAGCACAGCAACAATAGGGTGGTTTTCTCCTGAAAGGGTTTCCACTAGAAATACTCAATGTGTTCTTATGTGTTCATGCTTGTGTTGATATTTCTCATGGTTATTATGGTTTCAGTTTATTGATGATTTATGTTTTCATGAGCTAATATTGTGAATATGCATGGATAATAGACATTGAGGAAAAAGATTTAGACTGGTGAAAATTGATACAAAGGGCATAATTATTGATTTACCCCCCCCCCCCCCCCCCCCCCCCCCCACCTCAGTAGTGAATATATTTCCAAAAATTGATATCAGAGCAGGTTATCCTCAGTGAAGCTTGACCGCTTGGAGAGTAGATTGTGGATCATGGCTAGAAATAGGAGAAGGATGTCTCAAAAGACAAGAAGTTTGAAGAAGGAAGAAAATATGTCCATTGCAAAAGAAGTTGCAAATTCTGAATCAGATGTGTCACGAGGTAACATTTTGAAGGAATTTTTTAATTATAATTTTGATGATTCTTTTGAGGTTGATGATGAGAAGGATATTGTTGTTATTAAAGTTGAATATGAATCAACAATGGTTGTGATCAAGGAATTAGTTTCTCAAGTAGATAAGCTAACAGTTGCATGTAGAGATCATAAGAAATTGTTGTAGGTTTGTGATGAGAAGGAGAAAAATCTCAAGGAGGAGCTTACTACCTTGAGAACCCAGCTGGAGGATTCAAAAAGAAATGAAGAAGTGATGTGCAGAAAACAGAAGGAAAAGAAATATTATGTAGAAGCACTTGAAAATGTAGTTGAAAATTTGAGAAAACAATTGAAGAAAAGGACCAGCAGCTAGAAAAAATTAAGAGTGGAATGGTATTGAGAAAATCTAGCTCTAACCTTCAAAGGGGAGATATAAGTTTGGATGTAGGGAAAATTAACAACATAAATTCAAAGAAGCCTACAATGAAGTTTGTGAGCAACCAGGACTATGTTGGAGTAAAGAGGCAGAAATTTCATCACCTACAGCAAAGAAGAGATTTGAATGGAGTTTCTATGCCAAAAAAATCATTCACTCCTAAAGTTGATAGTAGCAAGATTCAAAGAAGAAATCAGAATTCATTTTCTCCCTTAATGAATGAGATTGAGTGCTTTCATTGTCATCAGCTTTGACATAAAGCAGCTTTTTGTAGGAATAAATCGGACACATCCATGCAGCAGTTTGGATAGAAAATAATGGGATCTTCTTTTAGGTATACAAGTTTGTTTAATGGTATGTGTTATGCATGTAACTTGTTTGGGAATAAAGCCATTGATTGCAAATATAGAATGAGAAGATGGAAATCTAGCATGAGAAAGAAAAGTTCATATCCTTTGGCTTCTTATCTTGGTCATGTAGAATGTTATATGTGTCACAACTTTGGACACATGGCCAAGGATTTCCTAATGCCAAGATCCATGAGACCATCAGTACAGAAGCAACAACCAAAGAAACATGCATAACAAAGGAACCCATCAGGAGCTTTGTGGAAGAAAAAGGAAGAACAATTAGGAAGATGTGGTATTGCTCTTTTCTCACATGATGAGGATGAAAAATGGTATATTGATAGTGGATGCTCTCATCATATGTCAAGAGATAGGAGAAAATTTCACTTCCTGAAGAAAGTTAAAAGTGGTCATGTTTTTTTTTAAGGAAGTGAACCGGCAAGAGTTTTGGGAAGTGACAAGGCCAACCTTGGTGAAAAGAGGACCAATGTTGAAGATGTATGGTTTATTAAGGGCTTAAAGCACAATATTATAAGTGTGAGCCAAATGGTTGATGGAGGCAAGGAAGTGGTCTTCAACTCCAAAGGTTGCTTCATCAGGAAAGAAGGATCGAAGAGGGTAATTGCAAGAGGAGTCAAGACCCCAGACAATGTGTATGTGTTGAAGGGTAGAGTGAAAAGTAAGAAGAGACCAAGAGAGTACTCTTCTTCATCAAATTCAGAGTAGAAGAGATCAACACATATTGTAGTCTGCTCTTACATGATAGATCTCTTAGATTGCAAGATGGATGTGAAGCCTTCATAGGCTCAGGGAGACTATATGGCATATTAATTTTTTTGCTTACAGTAGTTTGTATTGATGCTTATCTCTTTGATTATGTCTCTTGATGATGGTTTTTTGCTACTGATGATGATTTTGCTAAGGTGTGATCAGGAGGAGAGATGGAACATGTTTAGGGGGAGCACTTTATATCCTTCCAATATTTCGATGGCTCCATGGTTCCTTAGAGGAGTTGGCTATGATGCTCATTGCTATATGTTTATTTGATATAACATTATTGCAGGAGCTTGCATTTTGGTTATGCATGGATAGCATACTACACATGCAGTTGGCTTATATCATGCATATTGGGTTGATGATTTTATGCATGTGATGGAATGATGGAGTAGTATGATGGTGGATGATATTTATGGTTGTTGATGTCATTACATCATTTGTTTATTTGTTGCTACTAGTTATTGTTTATCTTGTGATGGTTATTGTTGTTGCTATGTATAGCTATAGAGAGCTGATATATTGGGTTGATTGGTGTGCCATATGTTGTTGGTTTATGATGATGTCGATATATGATATTATTGGGCCATTGTGTATCATCACGTGTTGTTGGTTACTACTACTGAGATCTTGATTTATGGTTGATGATTTGAGGAGGTTGATACATTTTTATTATGTGATTTGTATTAAAATTATCTTATTTCTATATATGTAGAGGAAATGTTGTGTATATTATGATATATGTATTTGCATTGATAAGAGGCTTATATGTAAACCATGCATTCTGATGCTTTATATTTTAGTGTCATTTTATTTAGTTTTATACCTTGTTGAGGAGCCTTGTATTATGCTCATGAGTTCATAGATTCCTATTGTAAAATCATTTGATATGACTCATAGAGTCTTGAGCCATGATTTGAATATGTTGCATAGTGAGTCATGATCTTAATAAGTCATGCGATTCATGCTTCATCCATATATGGGTTTACTAATGTCATTGTATAGTCATGTATTATCATCTTTGTAGTCATGTAATAAGCCTATGAGGTCATTTACTTTGTTGCATATCTTTTGGTCATAGTCATTGGTCCATGTGGAGTAGCCTCTTGCATATGGCAAGGAGGCATTGGAAGCCATATATATCAGTTTACATTCATCCATGGAGATGTTTGCATTCAGTAGAGAAAGGTTGGTCATACTTGTTACTACCATGTCTATTTTAGAGATATGTTGCATTGTTGTTGGTGATGTATGAGTTTTCTACTATTAGATACTACATTGTGGAGAGGATGTATTTGCTACTATTGTTTTAGAGTGGAAGTATATATGTTTTTGTTTCTATGTGTTGGATCAGAGCTGTTTCTACTAGTTGGGAATTGATGTTGTCACTATGACATGGATTATGTTGTTGTTTCTTCAAGGGAGAGAGCATGTGTTCCAGTTATTACTATTGTTTCTTACTATCATGTTGCCATGGGAGATATATGTTGTTGAATATTTGTGTTGTTGTTTGGGCATAGCTTGTGTCCAGGGGGAGTTTAGTGCACATATTTTTTAGTTGTGTGGGGGAGTGTTGTTGTATTTCAGTCTTGTACTCCATTGTTCATCACCTGCGTATGACATTGATTTGAGCTTATGTTTTTTCTAATGGAGCCCCTTGCATGTAGAGGATTATATAGCATTTATCCTTGACATGTTTATCCCTTTTCCATTTTTGTAAAAGGGGGAGAATGTGAGGATGTTTGATCAAATCATTGCTTCAGCAGGGATTGACATCAATGCCAAAGGGGGAGATTGTTGGAATTGATGTGTGTTGTAGTGTTGTAGATATGTTGTTTGGTTGTAATTGATGTCAACCCAGTTGCTTGGGTTGCAGGTGTGTTGGATATGAATGTGTATAGATGGCTGCAAGTGGCTTGTGTATGGTTGAGATGTAGATGGTCCTTGGCATGTCTACTAGCTTGCACTAGCTTGGAGATGTGATGGATGGTCCTTGGCATGTTGACTAGCTTAGACGAGCTTGGAGATGTGATGGATGGTGTTGTCTAGGTAAATCATCTCTGTGGATAAAAATGATCCCTCTAGCCCAATGAGTGGGTCTAGAAACCGAAGTACAATCTACCAGACACTTTCCTAAGTTGCAATTGAAAAGAGAAATGAAGAACATGGCCTACCTTCTGATGTTATCTCAATCTCCTTTGTTGAAGACCTTGAATCACTCGTGCCATGGGCTTGCCCCTGCTACTCTTATCATTTATGCCCCTGCACAAGGGATCAAGACACAACAAGGCATGCAAATAAAAATAGCATATTCAAAAGAAACCTACTTAACTGATCAAGGAATGTTAAGCTAAATGATATATGAACATACACATTTAGGGAAAATAAACCAACAGTTGTATATTAATAGAAAATAAAGGGAAGCGTACAACCAAGCCTTAATGTTGATAGGCCCTCCTTGAATGAATATCCAAGTCCAAGCTAAGCTCTACAAGCACTCCTTCTCCAAGCCAAATGAATAGCCTCTATGCACAATCTTAGCATAAGGGTGCAAATAGGCATAGACCAACCAGCCTCTAACCTCACCAACCATTTGGGAATGGGAGAGGATGAATTTATAGGCTAGGAAAGGGAGTTAGGACCTCTCCAAAGATAGGATTAGGCCCTCATCTCAAGGAGGTAGCTCATAGGAATAAGACAAATAGGCCAAGTTGGGAGAATTCGACCACATCTATGCCGAACAACTTCCAGCTAGCCGCTTTGGAAGCTTCTAGATCATGAAGCTTCTCATCCTCTTTGGGAAAATTTCCTTTTTGGGATAATCGCGGGTATACAAGTTAACAGAGTGATGCCATCATGGGTCAAGTATAGTGTAATAAGAGATCATCATTTTTTTTAGCCTTATAAGAGCAATGATACTTCAATTAGGGTTTTGGACTACTTCCTTCAGGGGAAGCTCAAGAAATTTTCCAATCAATGTCTTAGGGAGGATCTGAACTACATATATGAATGAATACATTGGATTATGGTCATGTTTCGATCACTTCAGGGTATGTCAAAGGGAAGTGTAGGAGGAGTGATAAAATACTGTGTAACAGATGCCCCCTAAAGCATGAAGAAAGAACAAGGAGTGATGGCTGAGATGTTTTACGAGCTTTCGCAAGGACGAGGAAAAACACTGTCAGGAGACCTGCAAATCAAGGAAGCATATACATATACATATTTGATGTCAAAACATGAAGCCATGATATGGACGCAGCCATCCGGATAATAAGGACTATATGAAAGGATCCATGGCATGGGTGCAACCATCCAAATGAGAAGGATCATATGTAAATCTAAGATCCAAGGTATGGATGCAGCCATCCGATATAGAAGGATCATCATAAATATAAGGTCCCACGGTATGGTCATAGCCATCCGTATAGCATAAACATGTGTGAAATCATGAATAACACATAACTCCACGTAGCCTGAGTCATATCAGACAAGACTAAGGATCTTGTGCTCTATCCCAATCTGATCAAAGAACGAATTCTAACATGTGAATCAATGTGTTGAATTCAAACATGCTAGAAAATAACCTGATTACTGGCCAATGATGTGGACCGTTAATAGGTACGAGAGAAACCACCAATGATGACAATGGTCCTCAAGGTACGGCAATACAATCCGTGAATGTGATAATGAAGTTGATGTTGAACACTCGTGGAATCACTCGATCGAAGGTCAATAGTGATAACCTATAGTTGAATGTGAAGAACTTGCCATTAAGGCATGCAAGCTTTAAGGTACTGAAAGGGAGTTTCTAAGTCATCTTCTTGGATAATGAGTTGAAGTTGCAAGAAGTGACCCATTGAAGGAGGGTCATAATGATTCCCTCATCGTAGAAACAAAATAAGGAATAAAGTGGAATGAAATGAGTAAGATCCAAGACTGTAGCAAAGAGTCAGACAATGTATAATAGACTACAGATAGGACTTCTCTTGAACATATTGGTGACACGACTCCGAAGTGTGGCATCATTTGACTCAACATAGGACCAAGGGTCATAAGGACGAAGTGGAATAATCAAATGAGAGGCAAAATGGATTACCCAAACCTAGAAGGACAAGTGACTAAGTGAGGATGTCCCAAAACTGACATGAGAAATAGATGAGTGTCGTGTTCAAGAGCGACATGCTGCCTATACAAAGGATGTTTCATATTCATTTTTTCCCCCTATTTCTAGTGAGTACCTCTTTATGTTTACACAAGCTTGAAGATGATACCATTTGCTTTTCATATAAGTTCACCCTTCGAATGAATTCATCCTATTAAATTTTACGAGTCCTAGGAAGGAGAAACTCGGGCTCATCATGGTGATGAGTCTTTCATCGTTTAATTTTTATGAGTCCAATGTAAGAGTAACTTGATGTCTTTTTCATATTTAGAGAGTTTTAAAAAGAGACCAAAAAGAAAATGCCATCATGCCCCTTTTCGTAATTTGTCTCTTGAATCCGAAAAGGTAGAAAACAATATTCGAGAGAACCTTTTGACCATGTCGATAAAGTTGTACCTTTTTTGTAAATAGTCAATCTTAGCCCGAAAAAGGGGTAGACCTATACTGAGATGACATCAATTCATTTACTTTAATGAGTTTGAAAAGACAAGTAATCGACAATATTTTCATATTTCAAGAGTCAGAAAAGAGTTGAAAGATGACTCTTCCTAGAGGAACGAGTGATATAAAAGGATATCAACTAGTTCCAGTCATGATGGCACTGCTCAAAACATGTAATGGTCAAGAGGATGGCTAATAAGACCACTCATCACAGATGTTCCTCAAGCGGGTAAAATAACCAAGTGAAAGTGTATGATCGGCCAAAGAGATGGTGACAATGGAATGAAAAAAGCAAGGCTCATCTGGCAAAAATCGGCTGACAAAAACGGAAATCACGAAATGTAAAGTGGGCATGGTTTCATTTTTACACAAGCTTGGAACATGGGAAACTATGCTTGAGTATATTCGAAGATGGTTTCATTTTTCACAAGCTTGAAACATGATAAAAAACTATGCTTGGATTTGTTTTCATTTTTACACAAGCTTAAGACAAAGATAAACTATGTGTGAGGATTGGTTTGCATGCCCCCAGCATAATGAATCAATTTGAGGTACATGCCCCCAAAGCTTCATTTCATGCTCCTAAGTGCATGGAAACAAGGTTCACTTATGAGATCAAGTGAAAGACTTGACTAGGATTTTACGAGATCTAACCAAAGACTCAAATTGGAAGGGGATATGTTTCATTTTTTTAACGAGCTTGACACAAAAAAAAGAACCATGCTCATGACACCTTGTTTCATTTTTTAACGAGGTTGACACAATAAAAGAACTATCCTCATGGAGACCTAATTCATTTTTTAACGAGGTTGACATAGTAAAAGAACTGTGCTCATAATCCTTTGTTTCAATTTTTAAGGAGCTTGGCACAATACAAGGAACTTTGCTCCATGATCCTTGTTTCATTTTTTAACGAGCTTGACACAGGATAGAGAACTCTGCTCCATGGTCCTAGTTTCATTTTTTAACGAGCTTGACACAAGACAAGGAACTCTGCTCCATGGTCCTTGTTTCATTTTTTAACTATATTGACACAAGACAAGGAACTCTTCTCCAAGACCTTTGATCACAGACCAAAAGAGGCCATGGCTTCAAAGAGGTTCTCATCAGATGGGAGAACAACACTCTAGAAGGCATACATGTCCAGGGATCTGGATTAAAAATCAGGCTCTAATGCCCCCAGTACATGGTGTACTACATCACCTACTAGATCATCAGTAGATGTGGGTATAGAACAGGTGGCCACATAATTAACCTGCAGCGAGGGTGATATTGCTTGCATATAAGAACCATTTACAGATGATGATTGATTGGGAGTTGTTTCAGGACCAATGAATGTAAGCTTATCAATGATCAAAATGCTTCCTTCATGCGGGAAACACATTACTCGAAAGAGAGAAGATACAAGAGCTCCCATGAAATAAATATAGTCACGACCAAGGAGTAGATTAAAATATAACGGGCCTTCGACAACCATCACATTGATATAGGCAGTCTTTCCTCCCAAAGTAATATGTAACTTAGGAAGGATCCCTTGATCAGGTGCTCATGTCCTAAGTGTCATAAAATTCTCAAAATTTAAAATGCTCAGAACTGGTTCAAAGTTGAACAACTGGAAATTGCTTGTCCTCCTGATTCCGGCGCCGCAAACGGTTCGAAAAATGGTCGCCGTATGAGGAAGTTATGGCAAAAAGAAGAATTTGTCAATAACATTGGAAATTTTAATTTTTCAAAAAAAAATTAAAAAAGGAATATTCCTTCAAATATTCGAGAGAATATTCCTTTCGCTCAGCCAATAGAAATCTGCCATGTGGCAGGCCTGGAGGCTGCCACGTGGCCCCCAGATGACGTCAGCAAGCTTCATGGGCGCATATTCAAAATTTTTTGGGAGTTCAAAGTTTTGAACCCACAACCTATGGAACAACACTCAAGCGCTTTACCGTTAGGCCACGATATTAGTTCGTGTTGTATGGGCGGAAAAAACAGTAATTAAAGTTTGAAATGAGTTTGGGCGGAAACCAAAGGGGGCCAGCCCCTAAGGGCCAGCACCCCATACCATATGACCGCGGGCCCAGAACCAAGGGCTTAAGCCCCAACCGCCAGCACTAACCACCAACACAGAATCCCATGCTAACCGCCAGCATTTAATGTAACTGCAGTTAGACTGGCGGAGCGCCAAATTTGGGTGGTCCCGCCATAATTGGCGGAGCTAACTGGACTCCAACTAAAGATAGCTGGAGTGTTTCTAGGCATAATTGGCAGAGCTAACTGGACTCCAACTAAAGATAGCTGGAGTGTTTCTAGGCATAACTGGAGGAAAACTTTAATTGGCCATAACTTTGGCTAGGAAAGGCGGTTTTGGACGATTTTTTTTTATTTTGGGTATTTTCGACCTTCTGAAGCCATTGGTGCAGGTCTAACAGCCATCTGAGGTCATTTGCAGAGGTTTTGGAGCCGTGAAAGTTCTAGGAGCCACTAGGGCCCAGTATTGTGAAGACTGTATAGGGTTGCAAGTATCCATTGGAGGTGATCCAATAGTCAATCCTGAAGGATTCAAGTGTTCTGAATCCATTTTTACCATCTATTTCACCTGTAGATGCTTCTATTCAGTTGTTTATTCAATTTGAGCATTTAATGAAAACAAGGACAAGCCCATTTGGGAGCTTTGGACCTAGCAGACGTAGCCCAGGAGGGGTGAACTGCTTTATCAACTTCTTTTGCATCTGTGGTTGATTTATTTTGCAAAAAAAATTCATTTTAGTGTGTTAAACAGTAAAAAGAAATAA
Source organism: Pinus tabuliformis (assembly GCA_031772625.1). Taxonomy (NCBI): domain Eukaryota; kingdom Viridiplantae; phylum Streptophyta; class Pinopsida; order Pinales; family Pinaceae; genus Pinus; species Pinus tabuliformis. The sequence goes on along the minus strand of CM062818.1, from coordinate 845,123,797 downwards.
ATCTGTTATGCTTAAATGGGTCATGAATAGCTGAAAATTTCATTTGTTTTCTTTCTGCAAGACATGGAAATCTTTTAAACATGTATATTTCTGAATTGAATACCTTGCAAACAATTTACAAGTAGTTTCAAATTCAGATCATCCCTAACGGTTGACTAGTTCCTCTATTAAAAGCTAGCAGGTTCTAGGTGACGGGGACAAGCTGAGGAGAACCTAAATCTTGCCAAGAAGTTGAGGACATAATGCTAACAAATGTGCCCTCGTCTATGATTGTGCCTAGTATAGCCATATGGTAAGCTTGTATTGTAATCTGGAAAGGCACATAAGATGGAAGACGATATTCTTCCAGTTGACTCCAATCAAAAGAAGTGACTAAACTACTCGAAGAGGGTGTCATAGAAACATGAGAACTGCCCTATTTCTCTATGGGAATAGGAGAACTACTCTCATGCACCTTAGGAACAGGAGGATTTACCTCTAGTTCATTTGAAACTGAAGAAACCAGAAGAACCTAAGCAGTACAAGGTTCACTCTCTACTAGAAGGGTATGGTTAACTGAAGGTGGAGTCAAGTCTACCATTTTCTCAACCAATGGTTGGTCAAGAATGGACTCATGAGACTCACTTCCAGAGACAGTGGGGTTGACCAAAGATGAATTTTGATCAATCACTGGATAAATTAGTGAAGGATCAGGGGAAAGCTTTCGATACCCAGTCAGAAGACGAGGTTGAGAAGTTGTAAGGTTTTCCAACTCTTTGGAAGCTTCATCCATAAGAGGACAAAGGTGAATGGGATGATTACCTTCACACAACTTACAAGGAAATTTGACTATTCCCTTTTTCCCATGAGCTTTATTGTTACTAGTTGAGGGTTTGTCACCAGCATGATCACCAGAGGCTGATGAAAAAGGTTGATGTGAACCTGTAGACCACACTTCTAAGACCTTGGGAATACCAGGACAATTCTGAAGAAGGTGGTCACCCTTACATAAAATGCAAGGGAATTTTACTTTTTGGGGCTGGTTGGAAGATTTTTCTACATCAGTTTCATTTGTAGCAATGACTGCTTGGTTTCCCCCTTGCTTATTTTGCTTCTTCTTATTTGTCTTCTTCTTCTACTTCTTAACTTCCTGGTTACTAGAATCCATACTTTCACCAGGCGAAGAAGGCGAGGGGTCAACTTTAGGATAAACATGAATTTGATGTTGTTCAAGTGGGAGGAGGACTCGGTTGAAAAGCAGTTTGGACACTCAGAATCATTGAGGTCGAAAATAACCAAACTGGCAAACCAATGGTCAATCTAGGAAGGGACAAATTTTCCATATAGGGAGCACCAGTATTTCCAAAAGAATGAAAAGGACTAGGATTCCCATAAGAGGGGTTTCCTTGACAGGTAGACTCAAGAAATGTTTCCATCAGTATCAAATTTAGATACACTAAGGATTATTCCTAGAGGAAGGATGTTGTTTCGCGGTCAATTAATTTTAGAATTTGAAACAAAAACTTTGACTTTTCATGTTTTAAGAGTCGAGAAAAGGACGAAAAGGTGACTCTAGTCCCTTTCGTTGGTTTAGTGAGCTTGAAAGGACAAGTGCTTGATGATATTTTCAAATTTAAGGAGTCAGAAAAGATAGAAATGACTACTTGGGTAACTCTAGCCAAAAGGAGTACCAAGTAACCGTGAACTACAATATACACCTCATCAAATAAATTTACCAAGGACTTGACGAACATGCAAGAAATCTCCCCAAATGTTATGTTCGATGTATCACGTTTATAGGGCGACAGACTCGACTTCCTACAGATACAGGTTTGTGACCTATGAGGGTCTCCCTTTATATACTCGATGGTATGGGAAGCATAAGTCTGTGCTAGCGTTGGCTAATGCAAGAGCAAATGACAGTTGTTGAGTTTTATAGACTGCGAAACACATCTCTATCCTAGACCACTAAGTATGAACGTTAATGTTTCAAATGCTCCTTAGATTAATTGATAGATTTTAAAGTTGATCTTCAATTATGTTTCAGTTTTGAGGCTCAAAACAATGTCACCTGAACACCTATGATGCAACTATATGAGAAAAGGAAAACTTTCCGCTTCAATGAAATCTAGACTAACCAAGGGAAGAAATTTCAATCAATAATGCATCAAACAAAATGCATCATGCAAAATGCCTTCCACTAACTTTCACTTTCGTCTTCCAAATGAAAAATCTAAAAACAAAATCTAATCTTTCATTTCACTAAATGCAATGCCAATAGTAAAAAATGATTCCCACTTTTCACTATCCTAAATGCAACTTTTCCGAAAGAAAAATGGTTTTACTTTACAAAGATGAACTTATGATTTATGCATTTCTTTTAGTTTTGAATGATTGGTGCACCTAATACAGTTTTTAGATCTCAATCACTGAAAAATTTGATCTATTTTCAATGATGAATCTCAAAAAATAACTTTTCAATGCAACTAATCTAATGCATTTTCATGAAAAGTATATTTTGAAATACAAGCTAAAACAAATGAAATATAATGTTTCCAGTGATTCCTGTTAGCGCTTGAAATTTCACCTCAGGCTGAGAAAGGCAAACTCCAAGGCAACATCAAACCACTTAGCCTCGTAGCTAGCCCTACGGGGCAGGAGAGGGCTCTCTCCGGTATATCTCGGCAAAGATCTTCAAAGGGCGGACATAACCAATAAAGAACACTGATTTTAGGCTAGTAAACTGATAAAAGGTTTGATTTGAGATTTTTAGGATTTTGGTGGAAAATCGGGGAAAGGCAATTTTGGGTGCAGGAAATGGACACAGTTTTTGCAGGGGGTTCTTTGGGGCAAGATAGGAGACTGTATTGATGCCTTTGAAAGAGTCAGATGGGCAAGAATGACTGGTGAGGAGCTAAGGAGAGCAAGTAAACACCTTGAGTTCTCCTTAAACAGATGAAAACATTGATATTAAGCAAACTTAAAAGCAGAGCATGGCAATCATGAATTCTACTTTAACACTTCATTTGTCTAATTTGCAGAAGGAAAAGTAAGAATATGATTCACATAACAAACTTACAAGTACAAAGAGAAACACACCATCAATACATGTAACCACAGGAATCCCAAAAAAGACTGCAAAACCCTGGTCTTTCTTCCTTTGCCAAAATTGCAGAGATACAATGAGTAATACAATAGAAGCTTTCTCCCTCAAGAGTCCAACCATGAAAATGACCAAGAAAGTACATAATATAGGCAATCTAACATCTTTCCTTGCCTCTAGGGGTCGAGCTCACTATCCTAGGAGCTGTTTCAACCAATTCTAAACTGAGCACTGAAAACTAGGCAGTCAAAACAACTTGCCTCTATAAGCTAGGAAACCAATTCATTCATTAAATTTTTGCCTATCTCATGAATGAATCTTCTAGAAGAGATAAATGAGTGTCAGAATATCATAAAATTACATCATTTACAACAAGGAGGATCAAAATCCACTCCAAAAAGTCAAATCCAGTCAAAACTGCGTTTTGCTTAGCTGCAGGTGCATTTCTGTGAAAATTGCCCAACGCGTAGCGCCCTGATTCTGAACGCGTAGCGCGCCTTTGGAGCAACTTTTGAGGCACTTCAAGGTGTCCAAATGAGGCAAAAGTGGGCTTGTTGGAAAGTTCTAGATGTCTACTTTCCAGAACAAGTGGAATTTCTGAATTTGGTGTCCATTTGCCCTTCCAAAATTGCAATCTCCCAAGACTGCTTCCTGTGTGTCAAAAAAGTGGCAGAAAGTCATTTTTTGCTTGTTTTTTGACCTTCTGGAGGCTCAAAACTTGATGAAATCTCTTGGTAATTGCTGAGCAGGTGTATTTTTGCATGAAAAATCCAAAAATGCTGAGTTTTCCTGAAATGGAGTTGCCCATCTAAAGGGTCGCGCGCGGCGCGCTACGTGTTGGTGAAGAAAACCTGTTTTTAGCCCAAAAATTCACAAGTGACCAAAAATGCTCAAAATTTTTTGAAATTTGTGCTGGAGTTGAGTCATTTAGCACCATGCTCCTTCAAGGAAGCCTCAGCCAAGATGTGGAGGGGATCGGGCCCTTTTCTTCATTTTAGTGCCTTGGCCAACCGTCTTTTGAGCACCTTCATTCTCGCCTTGCATACGTGCATTCGGGCCCAATAGTGGTTCTTCATGTTCCGGAGCAGGTCCTTATCTTTGTTGGCCTTGGCCAGCAGCCTCTCCAAATGAGCATTGACCTGGAGGAGCATAGCCTCTCGCTCAACGGGTACCAAATCACCGGGTCTCTTGCGCGCCAAGTTGCGGTCTTCATGGATCCTCCGCAACTCATCAAGAGTGTGCTCATCTTCCAATTGCTTGTTGCGCTGCTCTAAGTAGGTGATTGTCCAATTTGCCATTTCCAACCTTTGTTGCAACGAGTCATTTTCAGCCCTCAGTTGCTGGATGATCTCCTTTGGCTCTAAGCTAGGAGAACTGATATCGAGGTCAACAACATCTATGCCTGGATCACCTGATGGCCCCTCATCAATTTTGGGCTGCTTGCCTCTCTCTTGTACCTGTGCTGCTGTCGAAAACGAGGCCCCTTCCACCTGATGTGGAGATAACACTCGCGGTGCTGATGAAGAAGGCGAGACCCCTTCCACCTGATGTGGAGAAAATACTCGCCGAGCTGATACAAATAAGGCCCTGTGGCCTTTCTGATATGTGACCAATGGAGGGGAGTTGACATGTCTGGCCTCGGGGATATCATGCTGTTGTGAAGGTCCTCCCTCCTCATGAACAACCTCAGGAGGTGGTGGTGCTGTGAAAAAATCTCGAGAGATAAAATCCTCCCATGGGATACCCTGCTGAACCAACTGATGCATGACCACAAGCTTGATCAAACCATAATGAAAGATGCTCCGGTGTTGTTGTGCTGGGCTCTTTCTCTGCACCAAGGGCACCATCCTCTCAATATTCCGGCACATGAAAAATGGTATGTTCATCATCCGTACCCGTGTGAAATGCATCAACAAGCAGATATGGTATGAATACAAATGTGAAAATCTACCCTCACAGGTGAAATAGCAAATGATGAGCCTCATCAAGGGAGCATACTCATCCCTCAAAAATCTGAAAGGAAATACACCAGTCATGTACCTCATGTACACAGGTTTAATGTAGGGCTCATACTGAAATCTGTCCAATAGTTTGCGCTTGTTCCACTCTTCTCCAACATTGGGTATCCCTGTTGCTTGAGCAACAATCTCAGGTGACAATATAAAATCCACCCCTGCAAGATTTACATGCCCGTCATGCAAATGCAAAACAAACAAGCGGACCAATTCCCCATGGTGCTGAATTTGAGAAATCCTCTCGCAAAATTCATAACATGACTGATGGCGGAAACATGTGACTGCAAGTGGACAAGCCTACAAATAGGTCAAAGAGGTGGGCTCCTCTCTCACATGGTGACCACCCTTACCACCCCTGTGAGGCCTCCTTTGTACCTTAACCTCTGGTGTTGACTCACGGTCATCACTTTGCTCATAGTCGGTTTCGGTTTCTGACATGGTTTCAAGAGCAAAGTGGCTGAAATGTACTGTTGCTTCTGCTCAAATGACCTGCTATTTTTACTGTTGAAATGCTGCTTCAAGGGGACAAATAACACAAGGGAGATATTAGGGAAGGGAGAATTTTAAGGGGAATTAGGGAAAATATATGAAAAAGGGAATTAAGGGAAGGAATCATGACATATACAACATGATACAATTATAATTTGCCAGGGTTTTATGGGAAGTAGGGTTTAGGGTTATGTTATTGAATTTTAGGGATAGGGGTAGGGTTTTTGGCCTTTGATATTTTTGGTAGGGAGATTAGGTAAAAATGATAAGGGAGGTGGCTGGGATGTGGGGAAAAAATGGGAGTGAAAGAGATGACCTTGAGAGCAGCAAAACAAAACCCTAGCTTTACTTGCACTTTGACATTTTTAAGCAAATACACATGAACTTCTCATTTCAAATTGATGGCATTAAAACACATTTCCCATGCTCATTTTTCTTTATCAAGCAAAATACCTTGATGATCAGAGGCCTACCTGCAACCTTGAAGAAATTTGTGGTCGTTTGAAGCTTGTAGGCAAATTTTTTGTGTGTTATACCCCAACGTGTAGCGCGCGGGTCCTGACGTGTAGCGCGCGCCCAATGCGTAGCGCCCGTGTCTTTTTCCCACTGTGCTGACCGCCCCGACGCGTAGCGCCTGCCCAATGCGTAGCGCACAGGTCCTGATGCGTAGCGCGCGGGCTCTGTCCACCAACTTGCACAGTTTTCACACTAAATCGCCTTTTGCTCTTGCTTTTGGAGTCTTGGAAGCAAATAATGATAAAATGAAGGGAGGGGAGCTTTTATAAACTTGATTTGAATTAATTTCCCCTCAAACCCACTTTCTAATGTTTATAAAATGACACTTTTCAAAATTTAAATGCTGCTGACTTATGGTTTCCTTTTTGTCCTGAAATTGGTTGAAATGATGCTTTTTCTTGAAAATTTTTGCAGAGGTAGCTTCTGAAGAGTCTTGGCAAAGGAGACCAGGGCTGCATGCCAACTTCTGGAGAGTTTGAATTTTTACAAATTTTTACAAAACATGAGAAAATGACCTTGCCTTCAAAAACAGGGTTTTTGAACTCAAGGTAGAAAAAACAGTTGTACAATATGAAATCCTTTGAAGTGATGCTTAGATAGACATCCCTCTGGCCTGCTGGGCATTTATTGACCTTTAAAGACATGACCTCAAAGACAAATTGGACCTAAACCCTAGACCTAGGACCTTGACTTAAAAACAAGACCAATGACCTTGTAAAGAATTTTATTGACTGAAACAACTTGAACCAGCAGTGCCAAGAGGGGAACATAAAGACACAAGCTCCTCCATCAGGGTTATGGCATGCCTAATGGAATGCAATAAGATGACACTGATGAGACACCTACTAATGAAATGCAAAGAGCTTTGATCGCTGATGGAGGGCTACTAGACCGACTCTAACATTGGCTCCAATGGGGATGGTAGCTCCTTGGAGGTGCCAAGAACCTTAGACCTCTGGGAGAGCAGACCAGTGCCTTACAATCATTGGGCAATGGAGTCATTATTTACACATGTGACCCAAACCGGGACAGCTTTATTGACTTTAACAACTGACTGACAATTGGACTAACTTTGACCCAAACTAACTCAACTTTTGGACAGAAAATGGACTGATAAAAACAACATGAAAAACTCACACCAACTAATCTCCATATTCAGAATTATAGCCTTCACCGCGGGCTCCAGACTAAAGATGAAAGATCATTTCACACTTGCAGTGAAATAAAAGTAAAATGGTAATTACAATGATAATGGCTAGAGTAGAAAATGCTCAGACATGGTACCTTTTAAGCAGCTGGCCATTGACCGATCCTCCAAGACAATCATCATCGTTCATTTCTTTGAGAAGAAAGGCATTTGGACCACGGTATGCTGCAATTTTGTAAGGACCTTTCCATAAGTTGTCAAACTTTCCATGTTTCCCTTTGTCTTCATTTCGGGCATCCCACCTCAAAACATCATCTATCTGGAAATCATCCGGCTTTGCTTTTCTGTCATAGATTTTCTTTATGCGCTCTTGCAACTTAAGAGTATTTTGAAGAACCTCCTCCCGTGTCTTCTGTAAATGAATCATTTGACTAATCCGCCTTTGCATTGGATCCTCCTCACCACCAGCTTCTTGAAGCAACTTTGCTACCGGAATACTAAGTGAAGTAGGAAACACCGCATCTGTCCCGTAAACTAGTTCAAAGGGTGACATACCAATTGACTTTTTCTGACTTACACGATCAGCCCATAATGCATTTACTAACTTTTTGTGCCAGCTCTTCTTATTGTTTTCCAGCAATTTCTTTATGATGTTTACCAAAGATTTATTCGAAGATTCAGCCAGCCCATTTCCTTGCGGATGATAGGCGGTTGAATGCCCCAAGTTGATGTTATATTTGTAGCAAAAATCAATCATCTTCTTTGATTTAAACGCTGCTGCATTATCTGTAATCAACTTATGTGGACAGCCGAAACGTGACAATACGTTATTTTCAAGGAAAGAAATAATTACCAAGTCCGTGGCCTACCGAGTGGGAATGGATTCAATCCATTTCGTGAAGTAATCGGTGGCTGTCAATATCCATCGATGCTGTCCGGAAGATGCTGGATGAATTTCGCCGATGAAATCCAAGCCCCACTGCTGAAATGGTGCGCTGACTTCAATGGGCTTGAGAGGCAATGGCTGTAATTTCTGCTTTCCTTGAAAAATTTGACATTCATGACAACTCTTAACCGCTTGATATACATCTGAAAATAATGAAGGCCAATAGAAACCTGCCCTTAGGATCTTGTTTGCCGTGGTCTTCCAAAACAAGTGGCCCCCGCAGTCACCTTTGTGAAAATCCTCTACAGCTCTCTTAGCCTCCTCCTCGACCAAACAATTCAGCAATATGCCACCGGGGTCTTTCCAATATAGTGCAGATTTTATGATGCAAAATTTGGCAGCCTTTAATTTCAATGTCCTAGCTTTGTTTCGAGGCATCCCGGGAGGTGAAGACAAATTTTGAAGCACATATACAATATCAGCATACCAAGGAGAAGAAATAAAGATGTCAGATACCTGTAGCGTTGAATTTTCTTCATCTTCGTCGGACAAGGCAGCAATCAAATTAATGTCTAGGACATGGAGATTTGTTTCAGCCATCAATTTAGCAAGACCTTGGCCCTTGATCAGCTTGGTAGGCTTAATTTCCACATCATACTCATATAGTGCAGAAATCCACTTACCCCGCCTTCCTTCCAGTTCCGCTTGTACCAAAACATCTTTAACAGTCGCGTTAGGAACATATGCCAAAATGTGAGAATTCAATATGTACACACGGAAATCTTTCAAGGCTTTTACCAGCGCCAATGCTTGTTTTTCAATGATATTATACTTCAGCGCTCCGTCCCTTATAATACGACTGAAAAAAGCAATGGGCTTCTCAACTCCATCTCTCTTTTGCATCAGCACAGCTGCCAATGTATGCTCAGAAGCAAATGAAAATAAAATAAAATCTTGTGTATAATCCGGGCTGATTAAAGTTGGGGCTGAAGATAAAATTAACTTTACCAAATTGAAAGACTTTACCGCCTCTTCGGTCCATTTGAGCTGGCTGTCCTTTTTTAGCATGTTAGTGATTTCTCTGAGGTGTTCGGCAAGATTCAGAATAAAGCGACGCAGAAAATTCAACTTGCCATTAAAGGACTGAATCTCTTTCTTGTTTCGGGGCTGCTCTAATTGCTGAATGGCTTCCACACGTGCCGGATCTATACGAATGCCATCTTTGGAAATGATGTGGCCCAACAACTTGCCTTCACTCATGGCGAAAAGGCTCTTCTTTGGATTCAATGAGATACCATATTTTCTGCACTTTTGAAACACCATTGTTAAATGATACAAATGTTCTTCATCAGATTTAGAAAACACAGTTAAATCATCAAGATAAACGACCAAAAAGACATCCTTCTCATTAGCAAAGGCCATGTCCATCGCCCGCTGAAAGGTGGCACCTGCATTTTTCAATCCAAGCGGCATCTTGGCATAATGAAATGTCCCCCATGGAGTAGTGAATGCAGTCTTGTCACGGTCATCCTCATGCACCAAAATCTGATTGTACCCAGAATAACCATCAAGTAGCGACATCCTCGATGCCCCAACTACCCGCTGCAATATATGATCCATCTTGGGCAGCGGATAATTGTCCTTTAGCGACACCTTATTCAGATTTCTGAAGTCTATACACAAGCGGATCTCGCCGGTCTTCTTTCTCACGGGCACCAAGTTGGAAATCCAATCGGAAAATCTGATTGGCACTATAATTCCAGACTTGTACAACCTGTTAACTTCCTTCTCGATCAATGGCAACAACTTAGGATTAATTCTTCTCAACTTTTGTCGAAAGGGCTTTTGATTTGGCTTTATGGGAATGGTATGTTGAATGATACTTGTGTCATAAGTTTTCAAATCTGAATAATCCCATGCAAAAACATTAGAAAACGAAGACAACAATCTGATATATTCTTTCTTTACCTTTGGCGACAATGCTTTTGATAGTTTCACCATCTTTGGATTTTCAGCTGTTCCGAGATTCACTTCTTCGACACCTTCTTCCGTTGGCCTCAAGGTTGGTTTACGGGCCACGTCATCTTGATCAAACAGCTCCTCCAAAGGAATTAATCCTTTAGGAATGAAATTGTCTTTAAGCTGCAATACATCCATTTGATTTACTTCCTCAGGTTCTGTGTCTATGGAGATGTCTTTGAACTCACCTTCAACTTGCAGAAAATCCTTGATTTCTTCATCATCTTGGAAAACTTGCCAACATCTTTGATTGTCTCGAACTGTAGGACGGTGCTTCACATAAATCTCAAACTTATTGCTGGAATTCATGGGGATTTTTAGATTGCTTGCTGCCTTAGCCAATGCATCCGCAACACCATTTTGGATACGGGGCACACATGTTAAAGTATGTTCAGAAAACAGTTTCAAAATATCTAGGACAGCATTTCGATATGCTCGCATACAAGGATGCTTGGCCTGGAACTCACCTTTCACTTGCTTTATAACCAACTCGGAGTCGCCATATACTGCTATCTTCTTTGCCTTCAACTTCCGAAGGATTTTCAGGCCAGCAATGAGAGCCTCATATTCCGCCTCATTGTTGGAACAATCGAATGCCAATTTGTAAGAACATACTCGTACCTTTCTTGGGACTTTGTTTTGGACAGAAAATGGACTTCAAATCCACACACCTATACCAGCACCATCGCTGCCCACAGCGCCATCAAAATCCATGGTCCAAAGACCATCCTCATCGTCTTCTAAGTGCTGAAAATGTGATGTCTCTGCATTTTCTGTTTGCTGTCCATTGATTTCAGCTGTTGGCTCCATGACAACGGACCTTTCTTCACTTTCTTTTTTCAAAATTTCTCTAAAATTTTCTGTAATGTCTGGTATATCTTCTGCTTGAACTAACTGACTATCTATCTCATTAAAATTATCCGCAAACAAAACAAATGACTCTAAATCTGTATGTACATAATTTACAGGATGATTAACTGGCTTTTCCTTACTAGTGATCATGTATTTCATCTTTTGCTCCCTATATAACTTCCTCATCTGACCAAAGACCGGAATTGTAGCATAAGAAAAATCGAGCTGAAGTGTACCTTTGAGCTTAGCTCCCCAAGATCTCGAAAGCAACATTCCGAATCGCGGAGGAATATCCGCCACCACCACATCCATCAAAACATTCTTTGCTGGGATTTGATCTAGGCTCACTACCAAGTCCTTGATCAAACCAATACATTTTACCCGGCTGGAATCAAACGAATACAAATCATGATATTTCCTTGTGATGTCTAGTCCCAGCTTTTCCATAATTGCTTTCGGCATCAAATTATGCGAAGCTCCCGAGTCAAACATGGCATTATGTAAAACATACTCATGTAATCACAAACTGATATAGAATGGAGGAACATCACTTTCGGGAGACTCACCATTTAAAGCGGGCCCAAAAATCAATTCCGGCTGATCATCTTCTACATTCACCGTGTCTAGCATTGGATCAAAATTCAGCATCTTGGAGATTTGGCCTCGGTAAGTGCTATTCTTCATGATTTCCGTCAAAGGAATGGACACTTTCAACTTTGAAATTTCATTCTCCAAACTGAAAGCTGAAACCTTCTCACCTTCTTTGGCCGGAACTTCTCTTTTTTCAACTTTATCTCTCAGTGTGCTTGATGGCTGATCTATCTTGCTTGCTGATGATGATTGACTTGCTGGGGGATCAATTATGTCTTTTCCTTTTGTCTGTGGGGAAGCTGAATCATTTTTTGCTGAAGTATCTTTCCTTTTCTGAATGGGATTTATGGGAACAACTCGGTTTCTTAATTGCCTCTGCTGAGCGGACAAAGCATTGAGATATCCTCTTTGGTATTCCTCTGATTCTTCCTCAAGTACTGCCTCATTTGATAAGATATAATTCTCATCCTGATGTATGACTGAATTTCTCACAAATTCTTCTTCTTCTGTAATATAGGTAGGCAGATCATCAGGAGTGAAAAAGTGATTTTCCTCTCCCACTGTATCACCTTCATCCTCGGATTCTTGGCTAACAAAATTCTGCTGAAAAGGAGGTTTAATTTGCTGCTGAACTGCTGCCTCTTGTGCTCTTGTTTCACGTTGTTTGATTCTATATTGCGGCTGCTGTGGACCTCGGAAATTAGGATTACAGATCTGCGGTTCCGGCTTGCTGAGATGAGTATGTTCAAGTGCCCTTTCAATCTTTTCAACCTTACGAAGGAGCTGATCTGATGTAGAAGCTTCCTCTTTGATTGTGACTCGCTTTTCCGCCTTCATCCTTGCTCTTTTATCATTCAAATTCGCTTCAACACTAACAACAATTTTCTGCATATCCTCCAAGGTAGGTGGATCTCTATCTCGCAATGAATAAGCCATCTCCGGATCAAAACCATCCGGGAATTTGAGAAGTGTTGATTTTCTTGACGGTCTCAAATCATCGGGAATAACATTGTAAACTGTATTAAATCTGATAATGTAATCTTGGACCGACTCACCATGATTACGCTTGAGGTTGTTGTATTCGGCATTAATCTGAAGCGGATCCTTTCTGATTTCCCATCGATCTAAAAACTGCCTCTGAAGTGCTTCCAAGGTAGGTATGCTTCTAGCTGTCAAACCTCTGAACCATTTTCTTACTTCTCCATCAAATGTTTGTACAAACAAATGCATAGTTACATCCTCTTCATCTATCTCATATAGATCAAATAAATTCGTCATTTTGTCTATATGTTGCTGAGCAGAGATACTTTGTGGAGTGCCATCAAACATAGGAATTTTACTCTGATAATCGGCTGGCATATCATGCAGATTTTGGGGAAGAGCAAGAGGAGCAAATCGGGCAGCCATTGCTTTAGGTAGATTGGGTCTAGGAGTAGCAGGTGGAGTAGGTGTAGCTGTAGTATGAGGAGTATGAGGAGGAGAAGTGGTATGGGATGTAGAGGGCGAACCAACTGTAGATTCTGGATAAGTGATTATAGGAGAAACAGAAATAAAAGGAGGATTACTCTGCTCATGCGCCGTGATAGTGGATCCAATATGAACAGATATAGTTTCAACGAACTCAGCAAGATTAGTAGCGTGAATATCTGACTGAAGAGATCTTAGGATGAAGTTGTCAACCAATTTATTGTGTCTCTCAATTTCAAGGGCAGCTGCAAAATCAGGGTTGGGAACTAGAAAATCAAGTGCACTTTCAGATTTGGTTTTGAACAAGGACAACTCAAAACTCTCGTCAAAATCAATGTCTTCAAGATACTCAAAAACAGCTGGACATGAATGAGATTTGAATATATGACCAGAATCTGAAGCCAGTTTGGATATCAAGGAACAAATAGCCAATCAGCCTGTGAAAACTCTTAACTAATCATCCAAAAGTTCATAGTTTGCAAATATACTGGGGTGAAATGCAAATGAAGTGTTACATTCACTAGCTCACGGAGATCGACTGAAACAGCGTTTGTCTACTTGCGTTGATGCAAAGCAAGAGCGTTTTCGAAGGCTACCTGGCGTATCTTCAGACTCCGTCTAAGACTTATGAAATAAACACATCAGTCAGCAAACAATTTGTTCTCCCCAGTATGGTCGCCAATATGTTAGCGCTTGAAATTTCACCTCAGGCTGAGAAAGGCAAACTCCAAGGCAACATCAAACCACTTAGCCTCGTAGCTAGCCCTACGGGGCAGGAGAGGGCTCTCTCCGGTATATCTCGGCAAATATCTTCAAAGGGCGGAGATAACCAATAAAGAACACTGATTTTAGGCTAGTAAATTAATAAAAGGTTTGATTTGAGATTTTTAGGATTTTGGTGGAAAATCGGGGAAAGGCAATTTTGGGTGCGGGAAATGGACACAGTTTTTGCAGGGGGTTCTTTGGGGCAAGATAGGAGACTGTATTGATGCCTTTGAAAGAGTCATATGGGCAAGAATGACTGGTGAGGAGCTAAGGAGAGCAAGTAAACACCTTGAGTTCTCCTTAAACAGATGAAAACATTGATATTAAGCAAACTTAAAAGCAGAGCATGGCAATAATGAATTCTACTTTAACACTTCATTTGCCTAATTTGCAGAAGGAAAAGCAAGAAGATGATTCACATAAAAAACTTACAAGTACAAAGAGAAACACACCATCAATACATGTAACCACAGGAATCCCAAAAAGGACTGCAAAACCCTGGTCTTTCTTCCTTTGCTAAAATTGCAGAGATACAATGAGTAATACAATAGAAGCTTTCTCCCTCAAGAGTCCAACCATGAAAATGACCAAGAAAGTACATAATATAGGCAATCTAACATCTTTCCTTGCCTCTAGGGGTCGAGCTCACTATCCTAGGAGTTGTTTCAACCAATTCTAAACTGAGCACTGAAAACTAGGCAGTCAAAACAACTTGCCTCTATAAGCTAGGAAACCAATTCATTCATTAAATTTTTGCCTATCTCATGAATGAATCTTCTAGAAGAGATGAATGAGTGTCAAAATATCATAAAATTACATCATTTACAACAAGGAGGATCAAAATCCACTCCAAAAAGTCAAATCCAGTCAAAACTGCGTTTTGCTGAGCTGTAGGTGCATTTCTGTGAAAATTGCCCAACGCGTAGCGCCCTGATTCTGAACGCGTAGCGCGCCTTTGGAGCAACTTTTGAGGAACTTCTAGGTGTCCAAATGAGGCAAAAGTGGGCTTTTTGGAAAGTTCTGGATGTCTACTTTCCAGCCCAAGTGGAATTTCTGAATTTGGTGTCCATTTGCCCCTCCAAAATTTCATTCTCCCAAGACTGCTTCCTGTGTGTCAAAAAAGTGGCAGAAAGTCATTTTTTGCTTATTTTTTGACCTTCTGGAGGCTCAAAACTTGATGAAATCTCTTGGTAATTGTTGATCAGGTGTATTTTTGCATGAAAAATCCAAAAATGCTGAGTTTTCCTGAAATGGAGTTGCCCATCTAAAGGGTCACGCGCGGCGCGCTACGCGTTGGTGAAGAAAACCTGTTTTTAGCCCAAAAATTCACAAGTGACCAAAAATGCTCAAAATTTTTTGAAATTTGTGCTGGAGTTGAGTCATTTAGCACCATGCTCCTTCAAGGAAGCCTCAGCCAAGATGTGGAGGGGATCGGGCCCTTTTCTTCGTTTTAGTGCCTTGGCCAACCGTCTTTTGAGCACCTTCATTCTCGCCTTGCATACGTGCATTCGGGCCCAATAGTGGTTCTTCATGTTCCAGAGCAGGTCCTTATCTTTGTTGGCCTTGGCCAGCAACCTCTCCAAATGAGCATTGACCTGGAGGAGCATAGCCTCTCGCTCAACGGGTACCAAATCACCGGGTCTCTTGCGCGCCAAGTTGCGGTCTTCATGGATCCTCCGCAACTCATCAAGAGTGTGCTCATCTTCCAATTGCTTGTTGCGCTGCTCTAAGTAGGTGATTGTCCAATTTGCCATTTCCAACCTTTGTTGCAATGAGTCATTTTCAGCCCTCAGTTGCTGGATGATCTCCTTTGGCTCTAAGCTAGGAGAACTGATATCGAGGTCAACAACATCTATGCCTGGATCACCTGATGGCCCCTCATCAATTTTGGGCTTCTTGCCTCTCTCTTGTACCTGTGCTGTTGTCGAAAACGAGGCCCCTTCCACCTGATGTGGAGATAACACTCGCTGTGCTGATGAAGAAGGCGAGACCCCTTCCACTTGATGTGGAGAAAATACTCGCCGAGCTGATGCAAATAAGGCCCTGTGGCCTTTCTGATATGTGACCAATGGAGGGGAGCTGACATGTCTGGCCTCGGGGATATCATGCTGTTGTGAAGGTCCTCCCTCCTCATGAACAACCTCAGGAGGTGGTGGTGCTGTGAAAAAATCTCGAGAGATAAAATCCTCCCATGGGATACCCTGCTGAGCCAACTGATGCATGACCACAAGCTTGATCAAACCATAATGAAAGATGCTCCGGTTTTGTTGTGCTGGGCTCTTTCTCTACACCAAGGGCACCATCCTCTCAATATTCCGGCACATGAAAAATGGTATGTTCATCATCCGTACCCGTGTGAAATGCATCAACAAGCGGATATGGTACGAATACAAACGTGAAAATCTATCCTCACAGGTGAAATAGCAAATGATGAGCCTCATCAAGGGAGCATACTCATCCCTCAAAAATCTGAAAGGAAATACACCAGTCATGTACCTCATGTACACAGGTTTAATGTAGGGCTCATACTGAAATCTGTCCAATAGTTTGCGCTTGTTCCACTCTTCTCCAACATTGGGTATCCCTGTTGCTTGAGCAACAATCTCAGGTGACAATATAAAATCCACCCCTGCAAGATTTACATGCCCGTCATGCAAATGCAAAACAAACAAGCGGACCAATTCCCTATGGTGCTGAATTTGAGAAATTCTCTCGCAAAATTCATAACATGACTGATGGCGGAAGCATGTGACTGCAAGTGGACAAGCCTGCAAATAGGTCAAAGAGGTGGGCTCCTCTCTCACATGGTTACCACCCTTACCACCCCTGTGAGGCCTCCTTTGTACCTCAACCTCTGGTGTTGACTCACGGTCATCACTTTGCTCATAGTCGGTTTCGGTTTCTGACATGGTTTCAAGAGCAAAGTGGCTGAAATGTACTGCTGCTTCTGCTCAAATGACCTGTTGTTTTTACTGTTGAAATGTTGCTTCAAGGGGACAAATAACACAAGGGAGATATTAGGGAAGGGAGACTTTTAAGGGGAATTAGGGAAAATATATGAAAAAGGGAATTAAGGGAAGGAATCATGACATATACAACATGATACAATTATAATTTGCCAGGGTTTTATGGGAAGTAGGGTTTAGGGTTATGTTATTGAATTTTAGGGATAGGGGTAGGGTTTTGGGCCTTTGATATTTTTGGTAGGGAGATTAGGTAAAAATGATAAGGGAGGTGGCTGGGATGTGGGGAAAAAATGGGAGTGAAAGAGATGACCTTGAGAGCAGCAAAACAAAACCCTAGATTTACTTGCACTTTGACATTTTTAAGCAAATACACATGAACTTCTCATTTCAAATTGATGGCATTAAAACACATTTCCCATGCTCATTTTTCTTTATCAAGCAAAATACTTTGATGATCAGAGGCCTACCTGCAACCTTGAAGAAATTTGGGGTCGTTTGAAGCTTGTAGGCAATTTTTTTGTGTGTTATACCCCAACGCGTAGCGCGCGGGTCCTGACGCGTAGCGCGCGCCCAACGCGTAGCGCCCGTGTCTTTTTCTCACTGTGCTGACCGCCCCGACGCGTAGCGCCTGCCCAACGCGTAGCGTGCAGGTCCTGATGCGTAGCGCGCGGGCTCTGTCCACCAACTTGCACAGTTTTCACACTAAATCGCCTTTTGCTCTTGCTTTTGGAGTCTTGGAAGCAAATAATGATAAAATGAAGGGAGGGGAGCTTTTATAAACTTGATTTGAATTAATTTCCCCTCAAACCCACTTTCTAATGTTTATAAAATGACACTTTTCAAAATTTAAATGTTGTTGACTTATGGTTTCCTTTTTGTCCTGAAATTGGTTGAAATGATGCTTTTTCTTGAAAATTTTTGCAGAGGTAGCTTCTGAAGAGTCTTGGCAAAGGAGACCAAGGCTGCATGCCAACTTCTGGAGAGTTTGAATTTTTACAAATTTTTACAAAACATGAGAAAATGACCTTGCCTTCAAAAACAGGGTTTTTGAACTCAAGGTAGAAAAAACAGCTGTACAATATGAAATCCTTTGAAGTGATGCTTAGATAGACATCCCTCTGGCCTACTGGGCATTTATCTACCTTTAAAGACATGACCTCAAAGACAAATTGGACCTAAACCCTAGACCTAGGACTTTGACTTAAAAACAAGACCAATGACCCTGTAAAGAATTTTATTGACTGAAACAACTTGAACCAGCAGTGCCAAGAGGGGAACATAAAGACACAAGATCCTCCATCAGGGTTATGGCATGCCTAATGGAATGCAATAAGATGACACTGATGAGACACCTACTAATGAAATGCAAAGAGCTTTGATCGCTGATGGAGGGCTACTAGACCGACTCTAACAATTCCCACATAAAACAACATTAAATCAATCAGCAAAAACAAACATCTCAATGACACCAACAAGCAACAAGTGATGACCAATTGACTAGAAACCCTATAACTCAATCAGATTTCACTTCAAATCCAATGAGACAAAGTTTGCAAATTAATCAAGACAATCAATCAAAAACACCATAGACACTCTGGAAAATCACTGATAGAGGACACAAAGATTGAAAACAAGAAGAAAAAACCCTATTTTCTCTTATACTCTGGGATCATCGCACCTGTCATAGGCAAAAGAGCGATAATCGCGACTGTACTTAACAAATCTGTGATGTCATCACGACTGTCAGGGACAAACCCATGATGGGCGAGAAAAATGAAGAAAAAATAAGAAGTCTTCAAGACCAGACAAAAATCAATGTCCTTAAGCAATCACCAACAAGTGAAAATAGTTACAGAAAAGAAAACAGGCTAGAAAACTGACAGTTGGTCAAACTCGTCAAAAGACAAGGTGAAGAATTGAAAGGAAAGGATCATAGTGTTCCCAGTGGAGTCGCCATTTTGTTGTCTAGGTAAATCCTCTCTACGGACAGAGACAATCCCTCTAGCCCAATGAGTGGGTCTAGAAACCAAAGTGACAATCTATTATACACTTTCCTAAGTTGCAATTGAAAAGAGAAACGAAGAAGATGGCCTACCTGGTTCTGATGCTATCTCGATCTCCTTTGTTGAAGACCTTAAATCACTTGTGTCACGAGCTCGTTCCTGTTGCTCTCAGCATTTATGCACCTGCATAAGGGATCAAGACACAACAAGGCATGCAAATACAAATATCATATTCAAAAGCAGCCTACTTAATTGATCAAGGAATGTTAAGCTAAATGATACATGAGCATACACATTTAGGGAAAATAAACCAGTAGTTGTGTATTAATAGAAAATAAAGGGAAGCATACAACCAAGCCTTGATGTTGATAGGCTCTCCTTGAATGAATATCCAAGTCCAAGCTAAGCTCTCCAAGCACTCCTTCTCCAAGCCAAATGAATAGCCTCTAGGCACAATCTTAACATAAGGGTGAAAATAGCCATAGACCAACCAGCCTCTAACCTCACCAACCATTTGGGAATGGGAGAGGATGAATTTATAAGTTGGGAAAGGGAGTTAGGACCTCTCCAAATATAGGATTAGGCCCTCATCTCAAGGAGGTAGCTTATAGGGATAAGACAAAACGCCAAGTTGGGAGAATTCGACCTCATTTATTTCTAACAACTTCCAACTCGCCGCTCTGAAAGCTTCTAGATCACAAAGCTTCTCATCCTCTTTGGAAAAATTGCCTTTTTTGGATCATCGTGGGTATACAAGTTAACATAGCAATGCCATCACAGGCTAAGTATAGATAAACAAGTGATCATCATTGTTTTTAGCCTTATAAGAGCGATGATCCTTAAATTAGGGTTTTAGAGCTACTTCCTTAAGGGGAAGCTCAAGGCATTTTCCAATCAATGTATTAGGGAGGATTTGAACTGCATATATGAATGAATACACTACATTATGGTCATGTTTCAGGCACTTCGGGGTATTTCACAGGGAAGTGCAGGAGGTGTGACAAAACACTGTGTAACAGATGGTCCTTGGCATTACTACTAGCTTGGACTAGCTTGGAGATGATGGTTAAGGTGTAGATGGTCCTTGATTGGTTGATGTTGTGTTGCACTAAACTTGGAGGCCTCCCCATAATGATGGTCTTCTTGATCATGTTGTTGCATACAAGCATCGGCGGTTGCTACAGGAGTTGGTGTTGAGGAGCCTTGTTGTTTTTCTCCATGTCCTAGATTAGGTCTACATGTTGATGATATTATACTTTTGGCTTGGAGTGGATCTACATGTGTTTGTGGATGCTTGAGATGGTTGTGCAAGTGTTGGAGGATGTATGAAAGGTTTTTGGAGCTGCATATTTATGGCAGAGATGTGTTAAAGAAGTTTGATGCTTTAGATGTTTAGTTTGGTTGTTGGTTGGCATCTTATTCAACCTAGTTTGACTTGGGATAATGTTGGTGATATTGCAGTGACTTGGTGAAGTATTGCATAGGTGTCAGAGACTTCCAGAGGACCTACAGAGTCTTGTCAAGCTCTGGGAGAAGTTTAAGTAGTTTCTGAGCTGAGTTGACTGAGGCTTGACCATCCTCTTCCCTAATCGCATGGTCGTTGAGTCATGGGAGTGGTTTTAGGTCCTTAGTCGCATGGAGGCCATCCTATGGGAGTAGTTATAACCCCATTAGATTTCAAACTACGTCAAGGGAGTGACTAAGGTGTTTTCTCGAGTTTTTCTCTGCATTCCTCACGTTTCTCAATTAATTTTGGTATTGCAGTGGTGTAATTGATTAGAATTCTTTAGAATATGGTCAGAAAAGTTTGTGGACCCTCTAGAAGTTTATCAAGTTTGAAGATATAAGAGTGCTAGTGGTGTTAGTGGTGGATTTGGTCAAAAAACCTATTTCAACCAAATCTGAAGCATGTGAAAAGGATCGTTGAGTGCTCCATAACTTGTAGCATTAACTAAGATACTCATCTCAGAAATATGATAAATAGAAGAAGGTTGTGAGTCTATTTGGTTAGTGATTGTAAGATTATGAGAGTATTCCATTGTGGAGGTATTATGAGTGAGTAGAGATTGTTGCAACTACTCACATTGTATTGCAGAAATATTTCAAAATTTATATGTAGACTTCAAAGATTACTTGTATTACAGAGTGGAGAAGTATTGGCAGTTTGTGGTGTTTTTGAGAGCATTATTTTAGTGTATGAAGTAGTGAAGAATTTCCCTTCACCGAGAAAAGTTTTTTATTTATATTTTATGTGTAGAATGCTAGAGTTGTTGGGTTGCTCATGTTGAGAAAATTGAGAACCCAATATGAAATATTGTAAAATGTGGTTCACATGGAGGAAGTGAAGGCATGGAGGCTTCAGTAGAGACAGTGATTTGGTGAATTCAGTAGTAGGAAGAGTGTTCTCCATCCAATAGGATTTGGACAATCCAATGGTAGTTGGGAGAGGATTGTTGGTCATGGGAGCTTCCACAGGATGGTAATTTTTAGATCCGCAAGAGAAACATATTTCCTAATTGATAGATGCCAACATACTATAGAGAAAGCCAAGTCTTTCGTCTTATGGCTGTAAGCTAATCCATGTACAATTTTCTTAGTAGATAATAAAAATAATTGAGCAGTGCAACAACAACAGAGTGGTTTTCTCCCAAAAGGGTTTCCACCAGAAATACTTGTGTTCCTATGTGTGCATGCTTGTGTTGATATTTTTCATGGTTATTATGGTTTCAGTTTATTGTTGCTTTATGTTTTGATGAGCTAATATTATGAATGTGCATGGATAATAGACATTGAGGAAAAAGATTTAAATTGGTGAAAATTGATATAAAGGCCATCACTACTAATTCACCCCCCTCTCTTAGTAGTGAATATATTTCCAATAGCTAGATGGAGCCCTATGGGTTGTTAACAGGGCGCAGAAAGGATGCATTAGGCCAAAGTCATGGAATGACACGATGGTTGACTCAACCCAGAGACATTAGGGGAATTTTGAGGTCTAAAATGGGCCTTATAAGAAAAATGTACAACCAAAATAAAATTTATAAGAACCAATAGGAGTCAAGATGATGATTTCAACCATGGGGGATGATTCACCATTTTTGGAGTAAAAAAGTAAAAATATTAAAAAATAATAAAAATAAATTTTCAACTTGTATTTTAAACTTATATCCCTACGGTTTTACTCAAATTTTGAGTGGGATTACTCATTGGATGCAAAATTTAATTCCTCATACAAGGAGTACCCATGTTGTATACTTTTGATGGACCTTGCTACACAAAAAATGAGAAATACATGAAAAAAAGCGTGATTGCAATCACGTTTTTCATGTATTTCTCATTTTTCGTGTGGTAGGGTCCATCAAAAGTATGCAACATGGTTACTCCTTGGATGAGGAATCAAATTTTTCATCCAACAAGTTTTGTCGCTTGAAATTTGAGTAAACCCATAGGGAGACAAGTTGAAAAAATAGTTTTTCCTTTTTTCCCTCTATAATTTGATGATGTAATCTAATATGATTTTCTTATTTCCACTATTATTTTATAATTTCCTTAGGAGGCCCATTTCAGACCTCAAAATTCCCCTGATCTTTTTTCTATTGAAACTTTCTACAGTGGGAGGACACCATGATACAACTCAACCCGCAGGACAAATCTTGAAAGTTTATTAACAGAGCATGAAGGAATGTGCCTAGAGGAATGGAGCTATGGGTTAAGTGGCTACACATGGCCCTTTGTCCACGAGAAGAAATCAAGGGCACAGAGATATAAAGAGACGTGTACACTCCGGGAGAAGCTAAGTGTTAGCTCCTTTGCACTGTTTCGTGTAGAAACATGACCAAGGGTGAGGCAAAAGAATGTGGGGCCATCCCTAGATCCCAAAATCACATAACATTTTAAGAATTCCTATTAATAAAAAAATTCAGGAGCTTGGACCTTAGCATTGGTCCTTGGTCGCCTCATGTAGAGGCGGGACCAATCGCGCAGAGTCATTAACAAAGGAAATAAGCTCCCAATAGGATTTAAAATGGATTAGCACCTAGGGCTTAAGTCGTTAATCATGGAGACCTAGTGTTATGGTAGAAAAACAAGTAAACAGACAAGAGAAAAGGAAGAATGGAAGAACTGCTAGTTTAGCTATAGTTTTTTGTAGTTAATCCAAAATTGAAAAATGGATAAAGATAGTGAAGCACTGCTAAAACCTGTGAAAATTCTAGATTCGCTAAAATATGCAAATAAACTCAGTTTAACTAGCAGAAAAAGCTGGTTAAGTGTTGAGAAGGACTAAAATAAACATTTCAAAGGAAAAAATAAGAAAGCATGAAGTAATCAGAAGGAAAAAAATTCAAACAAAAAATCTATATAAGGAGGCCTAATCAAGCAGAATGTATACAAGAGTTGTTTTTGAGACAAATCTTTTGGTATAGTGAGGTGTTGGTATGGTGATTGTTGTAGGTGTTTTTAGAGGTGACTAAGATAAATTGTTTGTTTTGAAAGGAGAGAAGGCAATCATTGATCCTAGTGTGAAAATGGATGAAAGATGGAACAATGAGTGTCTAAAGCGAGTTGTAGCTTCCTGATTAGGGGTTGGTGCTTCTTCCAATGGGTGTTGGAGAATAGTTGTGGTTGTAGCTCTATTCAGTTGCATCTGATAAATTAGGAAGTTTTTGCTTCCTATTGGTTGTAGCCAAACATTGTATTTGCAAGTTGTATCTTACCCTATGAATCAAATGGAGTTGCAGTTTGTTCCTTGAAAGTTCCATTGATTGTTGAAGTATTCTTTTTTTCATATTTATTGTTGAAAGTGTCTTTATTGTCTTATTGTTATCACACATAGTAAAAAGAAATTTTAAATTGGTAAAATTGCTACAATACTAATTCACCCCGCCCTCATTATTGTCCTAGTTTCCAAAAATTGGTATCAAAGCCAAGTTACTTTTGATGATTCTAATAGCTAGAAGAAAGATCAAGGACCATGGCAAATCGGGAAGGAGGTTTTATCAATAAGGCACCTATGTTCAATGGAACAAACTATGTGTTTTGGAAAGTGAGGATGAAGACCTACATTCAATCACTTGGAGCTAATGTGTGGGATGTTGTGGAAGAAGAATATCAAAGACCTCCAACATTGGTTACTAAATATTATAAGTTAGAGTTCACATGCAATGCTAAAGTAATGCATGCTCTACTTGCTAGCCTACTTGAATCATAAATTGTCAAGGTGATGGATTGCAAATCTACTAAACTAGTCTGGGACAAGATGAGTAGTTGCTATGAAGGAGACAATAAGGTAAAGAAAGCTAAACTCCAAGGTTTTAGGATCCAATTTGAATCATTGAGCATGCATGATGATGAAGATATTGCAAAGTATTTTCAAAGAGTTGATGAAGTTGTGAACACCATAAGAGGGCTTGACAAGAAGCTAGATGAAGATGTGGTAGTTCAAAAAGTGTTGAGATATCTTCTTGAGAGGTATAATCCTAAGGTGTCGTCCATTGAAGAAATGGAAAATCTGAGCATTCTCACTCTAGATCAAATCCTTGGAATACTCACTACCTATGAGATGAGGAGTTCTAAAGGAAAGTTTGTAGCCAAAGAATCAGCCTTCAAAGCAATGAAGAAGTGCAAGGATGAGCATAATGACTCATGTTGTGAATCAGATGAAGAGGAATCCAACCTTGTGAGGAAGCTCAAGAGAGGATAAATAAGTATAAAGGTAAGATGCCATTTAAATGTTTTAATTGTGGCCAAGTTGGTCATTATGCATCAAATTGTCCTAAAAATAAGAAAAAGGGTTATGATCCTAAATAAAAATTAAGAAGGTTAAAAAGGACAGAAAGAAGGCCAAGAAGAAAGTTTTCTAGGTTTAGGAAGAGAGCTCTAAAAGTGAGCATAGCCAATCCTCACATGAGGACAAAGATGATGACAGGCCTAAGGAATTCATGTTGATGGCCATAGAAAACTTGCAAGTCGAGGCTATTTTTTATGATGAGGAAGGAGAAGTTGATCTTGAAGGAGAACTGGTAAGTGCACTTGAGGAGATAGAGAGGCTGAGAAAGAAAAACAAAACCCAAAAAGAATCTTTGATAAAGGAAAAGGTTGAGGTTGTTGAGCCATTACTTCTGCAGTTAGAAGAAGGTAAGAAAATCCAAGAAACCTTGAACCAACAGTTGATTGAAAAGGCTCAAATATGTGAGAAGTTGGAAGGTGAAATTGTGTTGTTAAGGAAGGAGCTTGAAAAGGCTAAAACGCAGCTCAACTTCAATTAGAAATTCAGCAAAGGGACAGAAAAATTAAATGAAATTTTGGAGGCTCAATGCATCTCCAAAGACTGAATTGGTATTGATTTTGATGTTGAATCCAGCATAGCAGCTGAATTGAAAAGTAGAAAGGCAATCAGCTTTGTTCCCCCAGCAAAAGAAGGGTCCACATAGTAGATAGAAGACAATAAGAAATCTGAGAAAAGTCAACAGCAGCAGCAAAAGGAGCATGTTTTCCATGCTAGTCGAACTCCACAAAATTTTTCTCAACATAGAAGGCAATCATCAAGGAACAAGGATATCTTCCCAGGGTACTATTTTACATGCTCAAATTATGGCCACAAAATTGCAAACTGTAGAGTTACTCTATCATACAAACAACTCATATCCAAGAGAATATTTCAGCAGAGAAGAAGTAGACCCGAGTATAATAATTCTTTTTCTCCCCTGAATTACCAAGTAAAATGTTGTAAGTGCCAAAATTTTGGGCACATAGTAGTAAATTGCAGGCTTAAAGAAAATAAGGCAAAGCTAGTTATTGAGAAAATTAAACAGAAGCCTAAAGTCTGGAAAGAAAAAGAGAAATCAGAGCAATGCGACATTTCCTTGTATGCTCACAATGGTGGACTTCAACTTATCTTCCAATACTAGTACCTGCTTCTCATTATTATTCTAGAACAAATTCTGAATATTCATCCACATCTCATGAGCAGAGTTCTTCCAAGAAAAATGAGGTATAAGTGGATCCTTCACACAATCAAGGATGATCAATCTCGCCCTTGTATCGAATTCCTTGTACACTTCGATATCCTTAGGGCTAGTGGGATTCTTGATCTCTTTCTCAGCAAACTCCCAGATCTCATTGACCTACAATACCAACTTAATCCTTTCATTCTAAGGACTATAGTTGAACAACCCTCCCAACCTATCCTTGTACCAGAGACTGACCTGCAACTTCGACATTGAAATGATCCTTTCACCTACAATGTGACCAACTCCCTCTTAAGTTGTACTTCTATGTGAACTTATTTGATTCACTATCTCCCAAAGTAGCTCAGACATGCTCTGATTGGCCTATATTAGGCTTCTAACCACCAATTCAAGCATAATCCACTCGGATTCCATAGGCTACAATACGATCCTCCTAGCAAAAAATTCAACACAAAATCATCCACATACATGTACTCATGAGCTTATGAAACTACTGTAGAATATCGATATGGTTGGAGAATCATTACAGTCCATGACAACCCTCTCTAACCTGCCCTACAATCATATTTTCCTCTGCAGATTGCCTTATTTTTCTCTCTTCCTCCCATGTTGCATGCTCCCTTGCCTCTTCACTAGGTAATAGGTCTTATGGCCCCCTCCAACAAGCTTAGAACATGCATGTTCTATAGATCCTATAGCCCTCCAAAACAAGGAGAAAACACACTGAAACGTGAAACTCATTGCCCATAATTCACTTGGATAGCCTCTGTTGCACCTCATCCTTCTCCAACCCACAAAACAGAACTTAAAACTGCCCGTGTGCTCCTCGACCTTCTCCTTTTTGTGCTACGACTACCACAAGAGATGATCTCTCTATGAAATGTTGCTCTTGGATGCTCCAAATGAGCCTCAATCACCTCATATTTATATCACACAATGAGGGATTCAACGAATTCTTGCCAACTGTCAAAAAGTCGTTCTAAATTCAAGGCGATTTGTACAAAACATGATAGTGACAAACAAAAAATATTATCTCATGATCTAGAGCTCTGATTTGAGTGATTCTTGATGTGTTGGATTTGTCTCAACATCCTATATCACCTCAAATTGTCCCATTCTCAAATGCCTCATATTTTTTTCCTAACTCCTTTGGGTAAAAAACCCCAACCTTGGGTTCCAAGCCCACAATGACCCATTGTGGTGCTCCAACCTTCAAACCCTCAACCCTAAGGTTTAGAGTACCTCCCAAGCTACCAAAAATCAACATAATGGTGATAGGTTGCAAGCTTAGTAAGATGGATGAATCTCTAGCGATAGACCAGACCTTATATATATCCATCATTAGTATCCTTTTGTATTTAACAGCTTCAAGGTCACACATCATGTAGGTTGTTGCAATAGTCAGAAGATTTCAAGCAACGCCTAGACAAAGTCATCTCCTTGCATCCAAAAGAATTCTCAGATATCTTATAACAACGATGGACTACGGATTGTGGTACCAAACAGGTAAATGTTTCTCATTTACTGTTTATACTGATGTTGATTGGGATGATGATGTGGATGATAGAAAAATCACAAGTGGTGTTGATTTCTTTCTTAAAGAATGTTTAGTCTCATGGTTGAGAAAGAAACAAGCATCTATTTCCTTCTCTACAACTGAACTGACATTTATTGCAGCAACATTCTGTTGTACTCAACTTTTATGGATGAAAAAAACTTTGCAAGATGTACAAGTGTCTTATGATCAACCGATACCCATTATTTGTGACAACACAAGTGCAATCAGCATGTCAAAGAATCTAGTATTTCACTCTAATACCAAGCATATCCCCATCAAGTATCATTTCTTGAGGGAGCAGGTTGCAACTTAGATTGTGAAGCTCGAGTATGTTCCCAAAAAAGAACAAGTTGCTAATATATTTACAAAGCCACTCCCTAGAGAATAGTTTAAGTACTTTAGGAAAATATTGGGAGTCATTCCTTTTGCCTCCCTTCACTAGCTCCTCCTCCAAGAGGAAGCAAAGAAGTTGGTACATTTTCAACATATATTGGTGAAGCTTTCAGGTCCACAAGGATCAACATGAAAGAGAAGGATTGTAGACAAGAGAAGCATAGTGACAAGGGGGCATGATGGTGTCTTTTGACATTGATGTCAAAGGGGGAGTGATATAGTGATAAAACAAAAAGGGTGTGAAAGATGGTAATCAAACCAAAGCCAGCAAAGCATATCAACAACACCAACAGTAGTTCCCAAGTAGATAAAGGACAACATAAGTTTATCTCAGGGAGAGAAGCACTCATGTTTTTCTAAGTGTGGATTTTAGAAAATCCAAGGGTGTTTTGTTTGATTTTGGTGTTGCCATCAATGCCAAAGGGGGGTATTGCTGAGATATGTTGTCATTGATGACAATAAGGTGATGGAAACAAAGTGTTCAATGATGGAAAGTGGTAGCAAGAGGCACAGGTGTCAAATAACCTTCCTCGGGGAGCAGGTTCCAGGTACATAAGAAGTGCAAAAGATCATAATCAGTTCAGTAGCTTTGGATCCATTTTTGGAGCACTAGATCATCTCAAATGTAGGTCTAGGCCACCCATATTTATAGAGATCTAAAATATGTTTCCAATGATATATGGAAGTCCTTAAAATGCCTCCATGATCAAATGATAGAGCTAGTCAAAGTTTTGTTATCCCAAGGCCTTCATAACAGAGTTAAAGGTGGTTGGCGCCTTTGGCACATAGCTAAAGTTGGCACAAGTGCCAAACTTGGTGCCAAGACAGGCAGAGCCTACAAGCAAGAGATCTAGGAAGACGTGGCAGATAGTGCACCAATGGAAACCATTATCATTGGATAAAGGAGGAGTGGGGTGACGCCTTCCCGGTGGTGGTACCCCGACGGAATTATTTTGTTTCCCAAGTCTAAGTGATTGGGCGATAATCGTCGATTTACGATAGCTAAGCGTTGTCTAATGGTGAATGAGCAGAGGAGCTCACATTATATCCTAGCCTGACAGGAGTATCCTGACGGGTGTACCTCGGTATATTTGATATGGAGCACAAAGTTAAGCATCAGAATGCATTGAGCAGGTGGAGCCCACCCGACAACGATATCTTGGAAAGGAATTTCTGGAGGTTTAAATGGAGAGCACATGGCTAAGCGCCAGGATGTAATAGAGAAGGTGGAGCCTACTTGGCTATGATTTCCCAGAGGAATAATAAGGGAGAAACACAGAGGAAAGTTGGCCTGGAGTTTTTTCCGGAAAAATAAAGAAAAAGGTCGGTAAGGTGAAAGGAAAAATAACAAAGGAAATGGTTGCAAAACCAAACGCTTGAGCACCCTATCCCTCTCCTCTAGAAGCAACAGGTGGCAGCAAGTGATTGGCTTGGATGAGACTAAAAGGTGAAATCAATGTGTCCAATGGGAGTGTGACACGTGGCAAGTAGATTTAGCATTTTTGGGCACCTAAGTGACCCTTTTCTAGGTGACATGTGTCACGAATTATAGGTCAACATGTAGTATTGGTGACATCAACATGATGTCATCCCACTGGATGGAGACCGGTGGGTTATTAATAGGTCACAGAAGGGATGTGTCGGATCAGAGGCGTCGAGATGATATGGCCACTGACTTAGCTTGGGGAGTTTTTCTATTAGCTTTCGCTGCAGCGAGAGGACCCCACGGTACAACTCAGACATCAGGACAGAGACTAGAAGTTTTTTAACAGAGCATGAAGGAATGCACTAGGAGGAAAGGAGCTACGGGCTAAGCACCCACACATGGCGCTATGACCATAGGAATAAATCAAGGCCATGAAGATATAAAGAGTTGCAGAGGCTTCGAAAGCAGTTAAGCGTCGACTCCTTTGGATTTCTTTGTGTAGAAACGTGACCAAGGGTGTGGAAAAAGAATGTGGGGTCATCCTCATATCCCAAAATCCGGTAACTTTTTTAGAATTCCAAATAATAAAAATTTGGGAGCTTGGACCTTAGTGTTGGTCCGTGGTTGCCTTGCGTAGAGGCAGGACCAATGGGACAAAGTCATTAACAAAGGAAATAGGCTCCCGACATGACTTGAAAGGGCTTAGAACCCAGGGCCTAAAATGGTGGTTGCGGAGACCTGGTCTTATGGCTGAAAAACAGGTAAAGGGTCGAGAGAAAAGGGGCTAAAAGGGAGAATGGTGGGATTAATAGTTTAACTACAGTTTTTGGTAGCTAAGCCAAAATTGAATAATGGATAAAGATAGCAAAGCACTACTAAAACCTGTAAAAATTCCATATTAGCTAAAATATGCAAATAAACTCAGTTTAACTAGCATGAAAGGTTGGTTAAGGTCTGAGAACTTGGTGAAATGGTGCAGAGGATTGAAATAAACATGTTGAAGGAAAAAATAAGTAAGCATGCAGCAATCAAAGAAAATAAAAAGAAGGAAAAAATAGCTAGCAAAAATTCTATATAAGCAGGCCTAATCAAGCAAAATGTGTACAATATTTGTTTTTGAGACAAATCCAATGATGTAGTGAGGTGTTGGTATTGTGATTATTGTGGGTGTTTGTGAGAGGTGACTAAGATAAATTGTTTTTTTTGAAAGGAGATAAGGCATTCATTGATCCTAGTGTGAAAATGGATGAAAGATGGAATAGTGAGCGTCTAAATCGAGTTGTAGCTTACTAATTAGGGGTTAGTGCTCCTTCCAGTGGGTGTTGGAGAATAGTTGGGGTTGTATCTCCATTCAGTTGCAGCTAATAAATTAGGAAGTTGTAGCTTCCTACTAGTTGTAGCCAAACATTGTATTTGCAAGTTGTAGCTTGCCCTATGAATAAAATGGAGAAGCAGTTTGTTCCTTGAAAGTTCCATTAATTGTTGAAGTAGTTGTTTATCATATTTACTGTTGAAAGTGCTCTTTACTGTCTTATTATTCTCACACAAAGTAAAAAGAAATTTGTAATTGGTAAAATTGTTACAATATTGATTTACCCCCCCCCCCCCCCCCCGGTATTGTCCTAGTTTCCAACACCATCTGACTATAAATGGAAAGAATATCACATCAAAAGAGCACTAACTATTCAAGAGTTCATGTCTTCCCTTAATACCTCCCACAAATTCCGGATCCCCTTTAAGGTATCCTGCCACAAGATCTGAATTTGTAGAATCCTCACAAACAAAATCATCTAAAGTCATATATCCACTTCCTAGTATTGTATGCAAATCTATCAGTGAGTCTTCAATTAACACACCTTTGCCTCAATATCCTACTATATCACCTGATATTTAGAGTATTATTCATAATATTGAAGGTATTTCAATATCAGGAGATCAACCTCAAGCATTTGAAGCATCAGAAGAAAGTGTCACATCTTTACTGAAGAATTTTGGTATCTTAACCAGAGCTCAAACTAAAAATCTAGGAGTAAAACATTTTGAGTTTCCACTATGCACACACTACAAAAAGAAAATTTTGTCAAGTTCTAACTCAATAGCCAGTGAAACTACTACTCCTAGTTCCCCTCCTTCTAGATTGACCATTACCCCTTCGACTTCATAATCATCACAAATTATTTCTCCTTCATCTACATCCACCTTTTCTTCTTCAACTCAACCTATAATATCTTCCATTGCTATAGTTACAACTAGTCCTTAAACATCGACAGTCACTTCATCATCCACTATAACCACTTCTATTGTTGTTGTAACTGGAACAATATTTGTAATTAATATTCCAAGAATGGCTTGGATACCCTAGGAAACACTTGGATTTGTAAATATTCTTAGTCAACAACATCCTCTTCCTAAACATGTTGAACGTTGGTTTCCTAAATTCAACCCAGATTACCATGTACCTCCCAAGGAACATATCAATAATTTCATGTTAGTTGTTAATTTAAAGGATTTTTAGGAAGAAGATGTGGTTTGTAGACTATTTCCTCATACTTTTGAAGGCAAAGCTACTTCCTGGTATTTCACTTTACTTGCTAATTTTATTACTAATTGGGACACTTTTGAGGACTTGTTTTTGAAAAAAAATTGGTGACGATAAATCACAAGCTTCAATAATAATAGAACTGTCCAATATAAAGACGAATCCCAAGGAGAGATCTAAAGGTTTTAATATTAGATTTAATAAAGTTTTGAATAATATACTAGGCACTTTGAAGCCAGGTCAGGATGTTCAACTTGAATGGTATATTGGAGTTGTACCTAGTTCTATGGCTATGTTTATCCACCGAGAAACCAAAATTACTCTTGTTGATAATATGAAGGAAGCAATGGACATTGAAAAACAAATGCTAAGCCTACCCAATAAATTTTCCATCTAAGAAACGAAACCCTCTTCTCAACCAACTAAGAAAGTTACGGTCAAAGAATAGAAGGAGAAAAAGAGCACTAAGGATGTGTTTGATATGGAAGGACTCCAAAAGGTTATAAATACCTTATCAAATGAAGTAATTGATCTCAAGAATCAGGTTATAGAGGAGTCCTCTTCAAGAAGACCATTTATACCATTCAAATGAGCTCAAAAAACTCCTCCTTTCGATCATATAAAAATTGTTGAAGAAGAAGAAGATGAGGAAAAAGAACCAAACCAAATAGAAGAGAAGGAATAAGAAGAAGAATAAGTGAATAATGCTAATGATACATGGGAATTTGTTGGTTATCTATCATATGAAGAGGAAGAGGTTCTTACTATGAAAATACAAAGAAAAAGCTCTAAAGTACCACTCCTTCTAATAAAGGCCCTACTACAAGTACCTCTTCATCTCCTACAAGTAAAAGTACTACTCCTACTCCATCTACTCCTCCTTCTCCTATAGATAAAAATTCGACCTTAGATAAGTTAACTTCTAAAGCTCTTGTTGTTTATTATAGTATAGATTACAACATTGTCAAGGACATGAACAATACTAAGGCCAATATCTCATTATATGAAGTTAGTAAGTTAAATCAGCAGCAAAATTTTTTACTAAATAACGCTAGCCCTAAATCTCCCAAACCATCAAATTGTTGTTACCAAAAATAAAATCAAGTGAAAGCATCCTTCTCCTGACAAGACGAAATAGGTAGATGCCATACTAATAGGCGACAAGTCCAATTCACAGACTCCACCATTTCTTTTGACTTTTGAAAATTTTAACAAGAATGTGCAAAATTGTTTAGTTGACTCTGGTGCCTCTTTTAATAGCATTCCCTACTCTATATGTTTGAAAATAAATGCTAGACCCCAAGAGTCAGCGACTTAAATTGTTCAGCTTGATAGGTCAAAAGTCAAAGTTTTGGGAGAACTTATCTATTAATAATACTATCATCTCAACCCAAAGTATTTCAAATAATTGATATTATGATTGTTGATATCCTTGAATCCTATGGTATTATTCTAGGTAGAGATTGGTCAAATAAATTGAAAGGTTCACTACAACAAAATAGGAAATTTGCGCCATATTTAGCCAGATTTTAGTGCATTTTTTTCCAATTGGGATGAGCAATCTGGTGCTAAATTTGGCTCTATTGTACATTTTTTAAAGCGTCCTTTTTTGCGCCAAATTTTGCATCCTTTTTTACACCAGATTTTGCATCCCTTTTTGCATTATATTTTGCACCCAGTTTTGCACCATGTTTTGCATTCAATTTTGCACCACTTTTTGCATCTAGTTTTGCACCATGTTTAACGACAGGTTTTCCTTCTAGTTTTGTGCCATGTTTTGTGTCTAATTTTGCACCACTATTTGCATCTAGTTGTTCACCATGTTTAACGATGATTTTTCCTTCCAATTTTGCACCAGTGTTTGCATCTTGTTTGATTGCAAGTTTTGTGCCATTTTTTACGTTAGATTTAGCACCAAATTTTAGTGCATTTTTTTTACAATTGGGATGTGAAAATTGGCACTAAATCTGGATCTATTGGACATTTTTTAAAGCGTCATTTTTTGCATCCTTGTTCATGCTAGATTTTGCATCCTTTTTTACACCAGATTATGCATCACTTTTTGTGTCAAATTTTGCACCAAGATTTTCATATGATTTTATGACAAGTTTTTCTTCTAGTTTTGTGCCATTTTTTGCATCTATTTTTCATCATTTTTTTCTTCCTATTTTGTGTCATTCTTTTCTTCCATTTTTGTGCCATCATTTGCATCAAGTTTACATTGTCTTGTGCATCCAATTTAGCACCTTCTTTTGCATCCATTTTGTGTCAATTTTTGCATCTAGTCTTACACTAGTTTTTGATTCTATTTTTGCAACTAGTTTTGCTCCAGTTATGGTGTGTATCTTTGCAACATATGTTGAATTTTATTTAGCACCAAATTTTGCATCCATTTTTGTGCCATTTTTGCATCTTTTTTTGGACCATTTTTCACATATGCTATTATGTTTGATTTATCTCCCTTTTTCGCATCCCATTTTGCACCATATTTTGCATCATTTGCTACATATAGTTTTGTATCATTTTTAACGCCATTTCTTGCATCCAATTTTACATCCTTTTGAGCATCCAAATTTGCATCTATATTTTTGTCCTATGTTAAGCCATGTCTTGTGTCCACCTTTGCATCCCATTTTGAGTCTAATGTTACATTCAATTTGAGTCATTTTTAGGCCCACTTTTGCATTTGTTTTTTCACCAAGTTTTGCATCACTTTTGTCATACAACATTGCATTTCAATTTGCATCCATTCCCTTCAAAGAATTAGACCCTAAAACTTTATAAATTCTAAAGCTTTAATTAAATTATAAAATTTTTTAAAGTCTCGTATCAATGATAAACACAGCCACACAGTCTCCAAAGTAGACACAACATTAAAAAGTATCAGTAAACTTCTAAGTCAAAATGCACAAATATCTGGAACCAAGACTAACACGTACATCAATAGTCTTGCTAGGTTCTTGAAAATCCCTCTAAGAAGAATACATATGCTTAATAATAAATTCAAATCCCCTTAAATTTCTAGTTTCCTTGTCAATTTCCTTCTTCAATCTCTCCATATTATTCAAATGCTTGAAATATTGACAACAATTAGAATTATCAAACAGAGAGTACATAGTCTGTAGTTTTAACAACCAGGTTGGATTCCTAACTATGGTTAACTTCCCTTTGAGTGAATATTAAGAACAACCTTTATGTTAGATCAGCATGAAAAAACTTAGGTACAAATTACAACCAGGACCAATGCAATCAACAATACATGGTGACAAAATCCAACAAATAAAATCACATGATTTCAAAGCCATAAACAAAAGCATTATCAAAACAACAAAAATATGATAAATATTTCCATTCATACAAATGACAAGCACCCAATCATCATGCACTCAAACATATGCCAAACTATGCATTGTTTACAAAGCGTTGTAACATTATTGAGAGTTTTGGCATTGGAACTAGATTGTTCTTGAGTAGCAAAGGTAAGAAATTAGTATAAGGCCACAAACCAAGTTGTTGAGATGATAAGTACATAGGGAAAAGAGTCGAGCATTAAGCAATTTGAGATTATGATCAGAATTGATGTTAAGGACTATGGAGAAAAAGGATTTGAAAGGCTTAGAAGTCTCCTAATTTGTTACATTTTATAGTGTTTAAAATGTTTCATGTGTTAAGTTATAAATTATGATACATGCACACCAATATTGTGGCATCAAATCCCAAAGAATAGTCAAACAAGGTTGGGGGATAATGTCTCAAAATGAATACCAAGAGATTTTGTAGCAATAACAGTGGCGACACAAATATCTTATAAACATAAATTAACCCATATAAAATGCTGATAAAGAGGACCACCATTGCTATTGGGAATACATTTTAGGAAGGAGCATAAGGCTTCTATTATGAAATTTTGCAACCACATAATTTATGTCTTATTTCTCTCACCTATGATTTCAAATGATAACCTTCAATAGGATCGAAAACAAATCCATCTCATCATATTATTTATGTTTCCATGTCTTGAAAATGCAATTCTCCAAATATTATGCAAGGCACTTTCATCACACTTTCAACATTGATTTAATTTGTGTCAAAGGATTTTTATGTGTCTACCAAGTAAGACTTGTGGTCTCTCTTGATGCCAAAGTAGTGATCAATATACCTCTGAGTAACAATGCATATAATAGAAAGAAAAGAAAAGAATTGTTAACATGTCATTGTGGATTGGAAAAATTGAATCCATGATTAGATCAATTCTACTCTAAATCTTTGGCCTAAAACGTATTCCATCTTCTTGCATATCATTATAAACATAAAGAAAATGGAAGCCCTAAATATTTGTTTTAGTAGCTTTAATGACTTGCCTAGAATTCAAATGAAGGATCGCAATGGTGTGCCAAAATTTAGTGAAAGCCCTATATCTATATAGATATCCCTTCTTTGTGATACTTCCCAGAATTTTCAATATCTCCAACATCTAATCTACATAGGCATTTATCAATGCAACCTTGATGAACCATGACATAATATCATGCACATGCCTATTTTCTCCAAATGGAAAACTATTAGGGCAACAAAATTCCTTATCATCTATAAATTTTCTTGGTAATGAGACCTAGGGTACCCCTATGAAGGTTTCCATTGTTTCCATTTGAATTGGAGCAATAGAAACTAAAAATACCCAGTGTTGAAACTAAAGCTTACTCCAAATGTAGTCCAAAGAAAAACACTAGGCTCTACTTCATATTTATTTGCTAACATTGGTTTCCATCGGTAACAATATCCTAAGCATTTCTCTAGGTAATAATATAGTTTTTTTAACTTAAAATAAGTTTGATCTACATTATAGGCCCTACCATCTTCATATTCCTCTCCTTTTGAATATTTTGCTAGTGTTAGTTCTTCCCACAAATTGAGCCTCGGGATATGAGGTGGTATACAATAGAAATGAGATTAAATATATCGAATTTCATGTTCCTTTCCCAAGTATAACATATGCTAAAGACATGGATCACTACGGATTTGAAAAACTAGACCTCCACTTCAAATTAGAGTTAGTATTTTTTTTTAAGTCCTTATTCAAACTTATTTATAAATTTTAATGAATATGTTGAGATCATGTTTCTTCTTGGTTGATCAAGTCCCTTACAAAAGGCTCATAATGAGCACCTCATTGCTCATATAATTGACCTAAAACTTTACAATTTTTCAATGTATCATCAACTATAGTTTGAGGGATATGGGATATGTCAATAATATATGTTCAAAACATGTCATCTGCACCATATCAAATTTAATCATAGAGGTAGTGCAACTAATCATTTGAGCACATGTCACTTGAACCTTTCTATGCATTCTGTCTCAAAAGTAGATATGATGTGTTATTGATACCCCTAAACTGAATTTCATTTTCAGAATAGCCTACCATAGGATAGTATGCACAGTTTTTTTGGCGCACAACATAGGAAAATTCAAATGAGTTTTCAGTATTAGCTTAAATGAAATCTAAACTTCCTTTTGTATTGACCTAAAATAATAGGGTTGATCTAAAAATGTTAGCATAACTAGTAGGGTTGATCATCCTGTAATTGAAAATAGATTTGAAACCTCTCATTGAATGTATGTATTGATGTTACAACTATGTGCTAGAAATGATCCTTCAAATCTATTTTAGATGGTTTCAGAACTATCCATTGTAGGAAATGTTATGCAAATTACTTGTTTAATAGTGAAGATATGTTATAACATAATATTCTTTCGGACAAGTATTTATTGCTACAAGTGTCTATATGGTGGAAGAAATAGGTCTATAATGTTGTAGTTGAAAATACCCCTAGAAAACGTTCCCAGACTAGTTATACTATGCTTCAATCTATTAGGAGATTTATTTCATAATTGCCCTGAAACAATAAAGTTGTGTCATGATTATCCCTAAGGTTTCAATGAAACCCTAAAACCACATGTGACATGGTATAAAAACATCTCTAAAGTAATTGGCAACAATTGTGGCCAAGGTCAATCTCTAAGTTCTCTCTGCACAAAACAAAACCTTTGAATAATTGAATAATTTTGTCTAACAATAGTAATATATCCTTTGCACCAAATAAATCGATTTTCTCTAATGATGAGAGGTATTCTAGGGATGTGTTCTCCACAATTCCACAAAACAATTGTGACATGTGAATCCTTTTGGTCTAAATTTTTTTCCAATCCAAAGTCTCCAACAATGGCTTCAAAAGATTCATCCAATAATATGTTTGTTGCTTTGACATCACAGTGAATTATCCTGGGGTCAAATTGATCATGCAAATATAAAAGTCCCCTTGTTGCTCCAAGTTTTATCTATTTGTGAGTATATCAATCCATAGTTATTTTCCCCACCAATATTATTGCTTAGATGATAAGTTGCACTGTAATTCATATCTACTCTACTAACGAAAATCACATAATTCCAAAGTAGAAAGAAAGCACCACAATCTTATTATCTTGGCTTCATAAATATAAAAATGCTATTATATTTTAACCAAGAATCCATGCATGGATAAAAATATATATCCTCCTTCAATGGGAATAGAAAAATATTTAGCAACCATATATTTCTTCTTTTGACAAAATGACACATCAGTGCCACACACATTTTCCAAAGAAATTGGAATTCCATCCCAAGAAAAAAGTCGATCATTGGGATTCATGGGAGCTACACCTTGGGTCCATTCAAGATCAAGTTCCCTCAATTGAGTAGGGATGTGTGGCCTCTTCAAATGGACCCACTAAGAGTATTTTGAGGGAGAAAAATATAGGCAAAAGACCCCAATCCAATCTCAATAAACTAATCCTACCTTGAGACCATACAAGACTAGGAAGAGGAAAAACATGCATAACATTATTCCATACAAATGATAGAACCCAAGAAGCACCTTGTCAACACAACAAAAAAGAAGCAAATAAATATTTAGTGCAAACAAAAGTGCCTTATTAATCTAGGACCAACAAACTACACCATTACAATGATGAGTGTGTGACAGTATTAGCTCTCTTAAGTTGCTCAACTCCTCTCAACAAAGTTGGTTCACTCAACTAGTTCAAAAAATAGGTATCAACTGATCCATCTATTATTCCAACCTCATAATTGTTCAAATGAGTTATTTCCCTCTTCAGACATATTTTCCTTTTCCACGGGATACATTCGCATGGTTTAAAGGAAACAATAATTTCGGTCTTAAAGATTCAAGGCTCATCGTTACATTAATTTGAATTCATCAGATCATTTTCCTCAAACATTGTCATTTAAACCTACGTCAACATCCCAAAACCCTTAATACAACTAGAAAACCTAGAAATATTTACTAGTAAACCAAATCTATGGGATCCATGTGCAAATCAACTCATATGGGAATGAGATTGATGGTTTCTTAACTTTAATCACTTTAGACCTCAGCTTCAATCAAAAACATTATAAACCAAAAAAAATTCTCAATTTTGGCCCAAAATATCTGATGTTGGAGTCCAAGTCTTTGTGATTTGGTCAAGAAGCCGTAAGTTTAAGCCTCTAAAGCAAAAGCTAGAGGAATAGAAAGCGCTAGGGAATTGCGATAGAGACTAGACTCTTTGAATTGTGTACATATCGTTTTGGTTCTCTCAAGGACCCTCTCTATCAAACCGTCTCTCTAATTATCCCTGATTTTTTAGAGAAGAAAAAATATATATTCTAAATTATTACTATTATTATTGTCGTTATTATTGAGATTTATTTATAGAGGGAACATTTTCCAACATTTGAACAGTTTGGATATTGTCGTTGGAGTCATGGATTTAAAATATATATATATATATATATATATATATATATATATATATATATATATATAAAATGCCCCCATCATAACTGTGACAAATTAGCTTTTCGTCAGTATTACGATAAACCAAGAAAACCATTCATTGTAATGCCAAGGAATGCAAGTGGATTAAACAAAAATAAAATAAAAAATTAGACATTGTTCTTATAATTTTCGATGGTACGACCAATTTTAGAAAAATCATTACATGTCCTTAAATACATTACATTTGTCCACATGCCATGGAATTAACAAAACAATGAACTAAAACCCCGATACCTATTACAAACTAAGGGGATTTGACTGACCTCGAAGCCCCTAAACACTTGCACAGTAAATACAACTTTGCACGCTCTGCTCCTCAAAATGTGGATTCTTTGACCAAAACTAGACCAAGTTGGGCCATGCCCAACAGGCCCCCAACACTCACATGTGACTTTTCCTGAGTCACTCAGTTTTGGTGCCCTTGATCTTTGTTGTGATGCCATTATAGATGGCATTGTACTACTAGACTATTTATGCTACTTGCTTTTCCTCTCATCGCACTTCTTTGAGTAATGCCTTTGTGGTTGGTCTAAAAGTCTTCTAAAACACTTCTTTATCCCTCTCTCATAGCTCCCTGAACCTTTCATCTACTTCTTATGAAAGTTGGAGGGCCTCATCCTACCACGATTGAGTCCTCTCTGTCAAAATATGCTCTTTCCTCCAAAGATCTTCAATCTGTTTATGGATATTCTTCCCTTCAGTGATGTTGGCGAGCCTCTACGAGACTGGTAGGGTCTTCACAGTTGCTAAGATCTCTTCCCACTGCTTCTTCTTCACCTGTAGCTCCTCTTCAATCCTTTGAATGTTTGGATCCTCCTATAGTGAGGTCCAAATCTGTATGGTCTCATCTAGTAACTTTCCACAATCTGCCACTATGTCGGAGATGCCTTTCACTATATCTTTTAGATCCCTCTCCCTTTGCTCACATACTTTCGGTGGCGTGACTGGCTACAGCCTTATTTGTAGCTCAGAAATATTCATTTCTTATTCAGACTTTATTTTTGCGAGCTTATTCTTTGACTCCTTTATCACAAGGCCAAGCATCTCTACCTTCTCTACTAGCAGTTCTTCTTTGCAGACCTTTGCGTCTGGAACTTCACTACAAGTTTTTGCAATGGATACCTCTAGCTATTGTTGTTTCTAGTGTGTTTCGTCCCTTTTTTTTTATCAATTGATTGAGCTCCTTCTTCAGCAAAGATCTATCCTTTTCCACTTGAATACTTAATAGTGAACCACAATGTTCTCGCTCCTTCAGTTCATCTGTAATACTTTGATGGAACTCATGTAATACCTAAGTTGGAAGTGCGGTGATTTTCATGTTAACACGATCCCACCCTCTTTCTCTCTCTCTGTCCTTGGTGGATTCAAACTGTAATGCTCCACCTAGTATTTGTAAATTCCTCAATCCCATTGTCCGCTCTATCAGTCGCTCTAGCGGCAGTAGCTAACCTATCTATGCCAGTTGTCTGGATGTCTGAGCCAGTACCTTTAACTATGCGATGCATTGTTGCACACTTATCAAGATCATTTTGTGGCGATCATCGACCTTGTTCCAAGTATCTATTGTTACTTCCTGGACCTTTTCTCCAATCTCATTGATGTCCCCCTGTGATGTAGGAAATGTTCCCTCTGCGGACAGAGGCAACCCCTCTAGCCCTAGAGTGGGTCTAGTCACAGCAGAACAAAACAACAAGTAATTTCCTTAAACAATCATTGTTGAAAGAGCCTACCTCAAACCAGTGTTCGATGGAGCTTTCATTACGCCGTCTCAGCTACAGTTTCCTTCTCCTCAATGAGCAATTAACCTGAAACAACACAAGAGAACAACAGAACACGTAACCAAGAACAACAATGATCTATTTACTTACAGAGTCAAGGAACCATAAGCTATCAAGTATATTTTACACAAGACATAGGAAATCATCATTGATTGTATTAAAATGAATCAAAATCAAAGCTTACAACCAAGAATTGACGTTGTAAGCCTTCTCGAAGGGTCCAGTCGGTATGTTTCTTCAAGCATTGACTCTCAAAATGGTCTCCCAAATGGATGACAACTCTCTCTCACTCACAAGCTCTAGTACAAAGCTAAGACAATCCACAACCAACTGCTAAACTATCAGCAATCCACATTGCAAACTATCAAACTCACACCAAAGCTAGCTAATTTGCTCCAATCCAAAAACCAAGAACTAGCTGATCATAGTAATGGGGAGTGCTTTTATACGAGGAGGAGCCTCCATGAAATGAGGGAGAAGGAGCTTATCCTCAAAGGAGTTTTCTCAAAAGATGGAACCACCATCCCAGAGGAGGAAAGGCAAACCAACTTGACCCAATAACCAGTTCTAGAATCACCCAGAAGGCCAACTATTTGAATGAATTTGCCATATTTGGATCATCGCAATTCATACACTAGGGCTCAGCGATGACATCCCAAGGAATTAATGTATGCAGAGAAATCTTTGCAAGAAATATTTTGAGGACTTCCGCTAAGCCCTAAATTTCGACCGTCACGGGAAACATGTATACCCCTGCGACTACGTCGTGATGGTATACTTCAACACAGAGAATTGTCGCAGGAAGAGTAGGGTTCACTTGCAACGATGCATAAACATAGGTAAAAGGGTCAATCTTCAGTATTAGAGAGCACTTGTTTAATCTTCTTGAATGAGTGAGAAGATATGGACATATCTATTTGATGTATGACACAGTGTGTTATCTCAAAATCAAGCACTGGAAGGCTGCAGACCAGGTTAACTTCAAGTAACTATTTCAAACCAGACTTTTGACTAAGGCTTAGCCTCCTTAGCCTGAGAAGGCTCTCTCAAAGGTTATTAATTTTGACTAATGAGTAAGATGGCTAACTCTTGTAAAGTAAACTTAACAAATATGAAGGCTGGACAAACATTACATAGGTTTCCATTGGGCTTATGGAGTCATTCATACTTCAGTAAACAATGACACTGCTTTTACATAGAAGTCAGGGCATGTGGCATTTAGATGCTCAAAACACAATTCATAGAAAACCACAGTTTACAAATACACACAGGAAATCAGAGCAGCATAAGTGAATTCTGAGTGATTGTGTATTTATACAACTGTAAAAACATCAAGGACAAATTAAAACCACACATCTTGAACATAAAAATATTGTATGAATCCTGAGAAGAAAAGCAGCAAATTATATTACTGAAACTGAGTTTTTACACAAGCCAAAACAATCCTCTGTTTTATCAAATATCCAACCCTTTGTACATCAGCTCTTCTGCTATATATAGAGCTCTTTACACAACTTATATTCCTCTTCTAGGATGAGGAAAATTCGAATTCTACCTGACCTGACACCTAATGACACTCAAAACTAACTATTAAATGCAAATGACACCTAACTAGCAGTCCTAGAGACCTAATACAACTAGGAGTGTAACTCCTTATTATGATTACAACAAAATTATCTAAACATTTAAAACATTCTTTGACACCTAAAACTCCATGAAGTCGAATTTGATGAAGCCTCCCATGTGGTCACCCAACTGTTGATGACAAACCCTAGACAAACCCTAGAAATTAGGGAACATGTTTCCCTGTTTTTAGGATTAGATCCTTGAAAATTGCAGAGCCTTTATCTCTTCATCCATGACACATTTTACGAAACTGAAGGAGGTTTTTGTATCCCATGATGTCTAGAACAAAAACCTCTCCTGGTTTTTTAAAACATTCCTCCATCTGTTCAGAATCTGTCCTTGAAAAACACGTGTCAAACAGGAAACTGTCCCCTGCTCTGTTCTGGCTGAAAAATAGGTCTTGGGACAGAGATCATAACTTCTCGTAAAAATTGTATTTGGAAACACTGAAGGAGGTTTTTGTGAAACAATCCATGCTGAAAAAAAACCTCTTTTGGTTTT
This sequence comes from Pinus tabuliformis, assembly GCA_031772625.1. Lineage (NCBI taxonomy): Eukaryota > Viridiplantae > Streptophyta > Pinopsida > Pinales > Pinaceae > Pinus > Pinus tabuliformis. Next base: position 845,080,333 of record CM062818.1, on the reverse strand, counting down.
TTGAAACACCACTCCAGCTGCCCAGAATAAGTCTTTGAAAAACAGTTGTCAAACAAGAGATGAAAAACGGCACCTACAGCAGTTTCATAGCGCAACTTTGACCACACATTTCTCCCACCTCAGAATGGAATTGAAGAAACTGAAAGAGGTTTTTGTAATTAAACATGTTAGGAAGAAAAGCCTCTTTCAGTTTGCAAAATTGAGTTCTCAGATGCTCTGGAAAGCTTCTGGAAGTTACCTAGTAAAACAGTTTTTTCTGCTGAAACAGGGTGCTACAGGGGTTTCGCAGCGCGCTGCGAAAACACTAATTTCGTAGCGCAAGGTTTAGCATGCGTATGTATCTTCATTTCTTGAATTTTTCTTTTGATTAGGGCTCAAACCTTCTCAAGTGATCTTATTACACCTCTGCAACAACATCCCTTTCAAAATAATCTTCTTTTTCTTTCAAGGTAGATCCTCAAAAAACAAAACTGTCACCTTCAGCAGTTTCGTAGCGCGCTACGAAACTGCTGAGTTGTTTCAAAAATCATAGTTTCAACCCAAAAATTTTCTATTTGAGAACTTTTCTATTAAAACATTCTTTCAAATGTTTCAATACCCTCCAAAACTGAATGGAAATGTTTGAAAAGATTATACCAAGCATAACTACCAAAACTTTGAAGCATATCCTTACTTGAAGTGAGATTTCTTTATGAAGATCCTTTTTTTTTTCTTTGAAATTTTGTCAGTGATAACAGTGGCTCAACTTGGGATAGTGTGCCCTTGTGGTACACTAAGAACCTGCAGTTCCAGTGCCTTATCCTCTTATCATGAACAAAAATTTATTTGACAAACATCTTCTTTAAGTTCCTTGGGCCTTCACCTCAGGCTTAAGCTTGATGATCACTGTAGGAGAAAGAAGTCTATATCTACTGAAAAATAAAAATGCTCAGTCACCTTGAGCTTATTTGCACTTTCCTACCTACCTACCCTATCAGCTGCAAGCTCCACTTGTAGCTCAAGCAACATGATATTTCCAATAAAGCCAATCAATTGTCTTCTCTGATATTGGAGGCTCTTGACTGCATTCAACCTCAAAATAACCATGGTAGTGAGATGACCACATCAACTCATAATATACTTGATCTTCATAATGCAAATGAAAATGAAAGACCGGAGTACAAAGCTTGTCCATATATTCACTTATAGGGTCAAAGAATACATGGTTATGTTGATGATCATCATAACATTCTACATCTCTGGACAACTGATTCTCAACCACACCAGATTCTTTAGATATGCTATCCAACTGCCTTTCTAAATGATGCCCACAAACAATGTAATTTTCTTCATTATAAAGATCATTCTTTGATGCAAGCTGCTGCAAGGAATCACAAAAATGAACAACCTTTTCCTCCGCCTGAGGGTCATAGAAAATTTCCTCCAATATTTCTTCTTGCTGTTTGCAATCAATTTCATACTCATAATGATCTGAAGCCTGACAAATCTGCTGCATCTCTACATCAATATCAGAGGATTGAACATGTTTTTTCACAAGTAAACCCCTTCTGATCTTCATGTTGTGTTTCATGAGATATTATACCTTCTTCTTGGTGTTGAAATCCATTGTTATGAAGGGCCTCTAAAATTTCTTCATCCATAAATTCATCATCATCATAACAATCCTCCAAATATTGAATAAAACTCGTAGAATGTTTACAACAATCTTTGACCAGCAATAAGGAGGGATGACACTCTTTATACATGTCATAGAACACATCATGGAAATCAGCAAGAGAATATAATGAACCATTTTCCAAACTTTTATACCAAGACCATGCTTTTCCTTCTAAAGTGGTCATAAACATCCTCATGAGACAATCCTCAGGAAAGTGAACCTTAAGATTGCGTACATGCATATGAAACCTAACCAAATGAAGAGCAGCATTGTCCTTCTTTTCATCTTTGAATATTGGAAGATCATCTAACCAATCAACCTTTGGCATAGGATTTGGAAAACCAGGGATATGAGACCGATTCATAGGAGCATACCTGGCATTCATTCTTGCAGTGGAACTCATCTTGAAACTTCATCAAGCTATTGATCTTCTAGCAGTGGAGTCACCTTCCAATTTCTTATTCGATGTGTGGAGTCGCCAAGGTAGTTTTGCAGCCTCAAAAAGATGTTTGAGCTCCTGCTACCTTCAGAAGTTCAACCATTGATTTTGGGAATGAATAATCTTCAGACTCCCGGCAGACGCACCAAAATGTTATCTCAAAATCAAGCACTGGAAGGCTGCAGACCAAGTTAACTTCAAGTAACTATTTCAAACCAGACTTTTGACTAAGGCTTAGCCTCCTTAGCCTGAGAAGGCTCTCTCAAAGGTTATTAATTTTGACTAATGAGTAAGATGGCTAACTCTTGTAAAGTAAACTTAACAAATATGAAGGCTGGACAAACATTACATAGGTTTCCATTGGGCTTATGGAGTCATTCATACTTCAGTAAGCAATGACACTGCTTTTACATAGAAGTCAGGGCATGTGGCATTTAGATGCTCAAAACACAATTCATAGAAAACCACAGTTTACAAATACACACAGGAAATCAGAGCAGCATAAGTGAATTCTGAGTGATTGTGTATTTATACAACTGTAAAAACATCAAGGACAAAGTAAAACCACACATCTTGAACATAAAAATACTGTATGAATCCTGAGAAGAAAAGCAGCAAATTATATTACTGAAACTAAGTTTTTACACAAGCCAAAACAATCCTCTGTTTTATCAAATATCCAACCCTTTGTACATCAGCTCTTCTGCTATATATAGAGCTCTTTACACAACTTAGATTCCTCTTCTAGGATGAGGAAAATTCGAATTCTACCTGACCTGACACCTAATGACACTCAAAACTAACTATTAAATGCAAATGACACCTAACTAGCAGTCCTAGAGACCTAATACAACTAGGAGTGTAACTCCTTATTATGATTACAACAAACTTATCTAAACATTTAAAACATTCTTTGACACCTAACACTCCATGAAGTCAAATTTGATGAAGCCTCCCACGTGGTCACCCAACTGTTGATGACAAACCCTAGACAAACCCTAGAAATTAGGGAACATGTTTCCCTGTTTTTAGGATTAGATCCTTGAAAATTGCAAAGCCTTTATCTCTTCATCCATGACACATTTTACAAAACTGAAGGAGGTTTTTGTAGCCCATGATATCTATAACAAAAACCTCTCCTGGTTTTTTAAAACATTCCTCCAGCTGTTCAAAATCTGTCCTTGAAAAACACGTGTCAAACAGGAAACTGTCCCCTGCTCTGTTCTGGCTGAAAAATAGGTCTTGGGACAGAGGTCATAACTTCTCGTACAAAATGTATTTGGAAAAACTGAAGGAGGTTTTTGTGAAACAATCCATTTTGAACAAAAAAATCTTTTGGTTTTTTGAAACACCACTCCAGCTGCCCAGAATAAGTCTTTGAAAAACAGTTGTCAAACAGGAGATGAAAAACTGCACCTACAGCAGTTTCGTAGCGCAACTTTGACCACACATTTCTCCCACCTCAGAATGGAATTGAAGAAACTGAAAGAGGTTTTTGTAATTCAACATGTTAGGAAGAAAAGCCTCTTTCAGTTTGAAAAATTGAGTTCTCAGCTGCTCTGGAAAGCTTCTGGAAGTTACCTAGTAAAACAGTTTTTTCTGCTGAAACAGGCTGCTACAGGGGTTTCGCAGCGCGCTGCGAAAACACTGATTTCGTAGCGCAAGGTTTAGCATGCGTATGTATCTTCATTTCTTGAATTTTCCTTTTGATTAGGGCTCAAACCTTCTCAAGTGATCTTATTACACCTCTGCAGCAACATCCCTTTCAAAATAATCTTCTTTTTCTTTCAAGGTAGATCCTCAAAAAACAAAACTGTCACCTTCAGCAGTTTCGTAGCGCGCTACGAAACTGCTGAGTTGTTTCAAAAATCATAGTTTCAACCCAAAACTTTGCTATTTGAGAAATTTTCTATTAAAACATTCTTTCAAATGTTTCAAGACCCTCCAAAACTGAATGGAAATGTTTGAAAAGATTATACCAAGCATAACTACCAAAACTTTGAAGCATATCCTTACTTGAAGTGAGATTTCTTTATGAAGATCCTTTTTTTTTTCTTTGAAATTTTGTCAGTGATAACACAGCGGAGATGTCGCTCAGGGACTGATATGAGGTTGGTGACAAATTATTGTGTAACAAATGCCCCCAAAAGCATAAAGCGCAAGAGAGTGGGAGGGGTGAAATGCTTTATGAAATCATAACCAAACTAGAACACCATCGCTGAAAACCTGCAAGCACAAGTACAAATGATATCTCTGACAGTGAAATACATGTAGTCTAGGCATGGGCGCAGCCATCCAGAAGACATATGAAACTTGGTCTGTGGTATGGATGTAGCCACCCAGTTGATAAGACCATATAAAAAGATATAGGTATGGCCGCAGCCACCCAGAAAGACTTAGGTATGGTCGCAGCCATCCAATCAAAGGGTCATGTATACAATCACAAACCAATCCACACAACCCAGACTTATGTAATCTTAATCTGGGGTCTTGAAACCCGACCGATCATAGTACAATTTCTAACATGTGAATAGATGTGCTGAAGTCAAGCATGGTAGAAAATCGCTTGATTACCGGCCAATGATGTAAACTGTTAACAAGCACGAGAGAGACCACCAGTAATGTCAATGGTTCTCAAGGTACTGCCAGTACAATCCACAAAGTGTGAAGAATGATCTGGAGTCGAACACTCGTGGAATCACCCGATCGAAGACCAATGATGTAAGTCTGTCGTTAAGCACGAAGAACTTGCCATTGAGGCATGCAAGCTCCAAGGTACCGAAAGGAATCTCTAGATTGACTTCCTAGATAATGAGTTGGTGTCGACAGGAAGCGACCCGTCGCAAGAGGGCCATAATGTTTCCCTCATCAACGACATGAGACAAGGAACAAGAGGAAGATGGTGAAACAAAGAATCAAAGGAGGAGGTAAGGGCGCAAACTGCAGAAGGATTATACTCTTGAACATATCGGCGACAGGACTCCAAAATGCGGCAACATTTGGGTACCAAGGGATCAGAGGTCTGACTGAGACAACAAGGATCAAATGGAATGAGGCACAATGACAACCCAAACCCTAGAAGAATAATGACGATGTGAGGATATCCCAAACCCAGGGAGAAGCAAAAGTGTCAATGTTCAAGAGTGACTAGCTGTCGTAGGTAACCAATGAAGATTTCCAAATTTTTCCCCCACCATTGCTGGCGAGTACCCCAATTATTTTTGAAACACAAGCTTGAAGGGGATAGCATATGCTTGTGATATAAGTTCGTCCTTTGGACAAATCCAACCTAGTGAAATTTTAATGAGCCCTAGGGAGGAGAAGCTCGGGTCTCATCATGATGATGAGCCCAATGTCGTTAGGGTTTAACGAGTGTGACATAGGTAAAACTCGGAGTCTTTTTCATGTTTGGAGAGTTTGAAAAAGACACGGAAAAAAAAACTCTCAGTGGGCCCTTTTTGTATGTTGTGTCTCTCAAGCCTTAAAAGGTAGAGAATGATACTCGAGAGAACCACTTGACCATTTCAATCAAGGAGTACTTTTCGTAAATAGTGTTTCCAGTCCTAAAAAGTAGAATTCTTACTGTACACACGACATTTCGCAACCATGAATGAGCTCGAAACGACAAGGGCTCAACCATCTTTTCGTTTTTAAGCAGTCGGAAAAGAGTTGAAATCAGACCCCCATTTTTATTCTCTTTAACGAGTCAAAAAGGGAAAAATACTCGGCAACCTTTTAATCTTTTACGAGTCAGAAAAGAGATTAAAGGTGACTTTTCCTAGAGGAACAAGTGGTATAAAGGGTAGCAACTCGTTCCGACAATGGTGGAACTACTCAAAGACATGTAATGGTCAAGAGGCTAGCTAATAAAACCACTCATCATTGTGGTTCCTCAAGAAAGGAAAAACAACCAAGTGAAAGCATATGATCGGCCAAAGAGATGGTGGCGATGGAATGAAACAACCAAGGCTCATCTAGCAGAATTTAGTGGATAAAAATGACAATCACGAGATGTAAATCAGGTATGGGTTCATTTTTACACAAACTTGAACCATGGATAACTCTGCTTGGATTCAGTTTCATGTTTACACAAGATTGAAATGAAAAAGTATGCTTGTTATAAGTTCGCATGCCCCCAGCATAATGACACAAATAGAGGTACATGCCCCCCAAGCTTCATTGCATTCAACGAGGTGGATGGAATGAAGGTTCACTTTTGAGATATTGAAAAGACTCGACTCAGATTTTACGAGATCTTAATAAAAGATGTGATTTAGAAAAGGGAGTTGTTTCATTTTTTAATGAGGTTGACACAGTAAAAGAACTATCCTCATAACCCTTGTTTCATTTTCTAACGAGGTTGACACAAGAAAAGAACTATCCTCAGGACTCCTTGATTCATTTTTTAAAGAGCTTGACACAAGAAAAGGAACTATGCTCCAAGCGCCTTGATTCATTTTTTAACGAGGTTGACACAAGATTAGAACTATCCTCGGGACTCCTACTCATGGGCCATACGAGAACATGACTCCCAAGAGGTCTTCACTAGATGGAAGAAACGCACTCTAGGAGGAATACATGTCATTGGGCACCAACGACAGATCGGGTTCCAATGCCCCCAATCCATGATGTATGAGACCATCTGCATGATCATGAATAGATGCAAAGATGGAATGGGTAGCCACATAATTGACCCGTGGCGGGGAAGGTGCTTCTTGCGGACAAGAAGTGACAGGGGATGATGGTTGTACAGGAGGCACTGAGTGACTAAAGAACGACAATTGATCTATGGTCACCATTCTTTCGTTGTGTGGAAAACAAACCATACGGAAAAGTGAAGAAACAAGAGCCCCCATGGCATAAATATAGTCACAGCCAAGGAGAAGACTGAAATATAAAGCACCTTGGACAACCGTCACGTCTATATAGATGGTTTTGCCTCCAAAAGTAACAAGGAACTTTGGAAGGATCCCAAAAGGTTGATGAGTTCCTCCGTCAAAAGCTAACAGGTTCTGAGTGACAGGCACAAGCTGTGGGGAGCCCAAAGCTTGCCAAGTAGTGGAAGGCATGAGACTAACAGACGCCCCTTCGTCCAAGAGAGTGCCAGGTACCGCCTTATTATAGGCGTGTACTGTAATCTGGAAAGACATTTAGGATGGGAGGTGGAAGGTAGTCAAACGATCCAGTCGAAAGAAATGACCAAACTACTTGGTGGGGGTATCGTATGATTCCCCCCCTGCTCTACAGGAACCGAAGAAGGACATTGTTGATCAGCTGGGATAAGAGGGTTGTTCTCGGACTCAAGAGAATCTGACTAGATGAGAAGAACATGAGAAGAATGATCATGATGCTCTTCTAGAACAGAGTGAACAACTGGTGGCGAACCCAAGTCGACACTCTTTCCGACCAATGGTTGGTCAGGAACAGGCTTATCACAGCCAAGCTCAGGAAGAGCAATATGGACAAGAGACAAATCTAAGTCAATCTCATGGTCGACAGGGAGAGGGTCTGAAGAGAGCCTCTAATAACCAACCGGAAGAGGAGGTGAAGAAGTTGTAAGGCTTTCCAAAACGGCAGAAGCTTTATCCATGAGCGGACAAAGGTGAAGGAGATGATTGCCTTCACATAGCCTATAGGGGAATTGAATTTTCCCATTCTTCTTACCACTACCATTGGATGGGGTAACATCGTCATGAGCTTCAGAGGACGATGAGGGATGAGCCAAATCGTTAGACCATGCAGCTTCTAAGATCTAGGAATACCAGGACAATCACGAAGAAGATGGTCACCCTTGCATAATTTACAAGGAAACTTAACCTTCCACAGAGGATCAGAAGGTGTCCCGACCTGAGATGTACTCAGAGTAATAGGAGCACGGGCAGTCTCGTGCTTATCCAACTTCTTCTTCTTCTTCATCTTCCTCTTATTCTTCTTAGCCTCCTGGTTACTGGATGTGGAACTTTCACTAGGTGAAGTAGGAGAGGAGGAGGAAGAAACAGGGGAAGAAGGCATGGGCTCAACCTTGGAATCATCGGGTCATGATTCAAATGAAGGAGAAGGTGGAACAGGAGTCATGACGCTCGGGACCATTGAGGTTGAAAACAACCAAATGGGAAAACTGATGGTTAACCCAGGCAAGGATAACATTGTCATATACGGAGCACCAGCGTTTCCAAAAGGAGGAAACGGACCAGGATTCCTATCCAGGGGAAGACCTTCACCGGTAGACTCGAGGAATCTTGCCATCAGAAACAACCTTGAAATGCACTTGCAGTATAACCAAGAAATCTAACTGTAACCAGGAATATTTCATGGGCAGTAAAATTTATGACACAGGAACAAAACTTGACCTTTTCATGTTTCAAGAGTCGATAAAATGACAAAAATGTGACTTTATCGCTTTCGAGGTTTAATGAGCTTGAAAGGACAAGTGCTTAGATAATCCTTTTCTTTTAAGGAGTCAAAAAGGAACGAAAGTGACTACTCTGGAGTACTAGACAAGAGGTTTACCATACAAACCACAAAACTGCATATACACCTTGGTGATCAAATGAAAGATAAATGACTAAGGACTTTCCATACGGCAATCAATCTTCCCAAATGTTGTGTTTGGTGCGTTACAGTTCATAAGGCAGCAAACTCGGCTTCCTATGGATGATAGGATGATAACCTAGTGGGGTCTCCTGATATATACTCGACGGTACGGGGTGTACAAGTCCGTACTAGCAGCTATTGAATCACAGAAGGAGGAATCACCCAACCTTAAGCGAAAACAATAGTGACTAGGTTTAACGTTGTCGGAGCACGTCTCTAGCCTAGACCTCTAGATAATGTGCGTTAAGTTCCAATGCATTGTTAGGTTCATTCAATTGATTTTAAGAGTTGATCTTGGATTAAGTTTCGGTTTCCAGGCCCTACCGAATGTATTTCAATAAGTCCTAGGATGCAACTATAATGATTAAAGCATCAATTGTTTCGATGAACACCTACCTAAAGGAGGGTAAAGAGTTCATTTCCAAGTGAACGCAAACCAAGACAAGCAAATGCAAGCACTAAGAAACACAATGCATCAATACACTTATCCAACAACTACTAATGAAAGATTTAAAGTTTGCTTTCCAATTTCTCAATCATGAAAATTCAATAATGCAAATGCACTTTCACTTTCGTATGCTGTATGAATGCAATATTTTTTATTTTTGGAATTTTAATGACAAACAAGCAAGTGTAAAAACTGACTGATCCAAACAAATGTGATCTATGTTTGATAGTGTGGAAATCAAATCAATAAGAGGAATTGGTTCAATAACCAAGCACTAAAAACCAATTAGCAAGAAAACAAGCAGTAAAATGGCCTCAAGCAAATCAATCAGATGGTTGTGGACGAATCTTGGACAGATGGGTAACTCAACAAATGACTTCTTGATGAAACCTTTAATAGAGCTAGGTCACACAGTCTGAAAACACAAGACTCACTCAATGAAACCAAAGAGAAAATGCCTTAACCAAACACAACCAAAACAAGTTGATGAGAGGCAAGAAATAGCAAGGGGCAAGCAGTACTGGCTGATTCAGGAGGTAAAGTTGTAAAAACAACTTGTACAGGAATCATCACGGGGCTATAACCAGCAACTCGAGACGAAAATCCAATCGTCGCAAGCACAGAGTTAGCAACTAAGAGATGTTGTCATAGGTGTACACTTGTCTTTTGTGACAATCTAATTTTAGGAATCATCGCAACTGTACGACGGGATATTTGCGACGTGCAGGTTTACTAAAGAGGACAAGCGCGACATCGTCGCAAATTTTAAGCTATCTCCAGCGACGATATCAATTAAGAGAAAAGACAAAGTAAGAACACCTGAAGGACACCACACTAATTTCTTAGATAGTAAGAGGGACTCCCAGACTAACCCAGGTAACCCAAAACACTGATGGCTCAGCCCCAAAATCAAGAGACACTATATCAAAAACAACTCAAGAGCAAACAATAGAAAACATACAAAGGACTCCCCAGCGGAGTCGCCAACTTGTGATGTAGGAAATGTTCCCTTTGCGGACAGAGGCAACCCCTCTAGCCCTAGAGTGGGTCTAGTCACAGCAGAACAAAACAACAACTAATTTCCTTAAACAGTCATTGTTGAAAGAGCCTACTTCAAACCGGTGTTCAATGGAGCTTTCGTTGCGCTGCCTCAGCTATCGTTTCCTTCTCCTCAATGAGCAATCAACCTGAAACAACACAAGAGAACAACAAAACACGTAACCAAGAACAACAATGATCTATTTACTTACAGAGTAAAGGAACCATAAGCTATCAAGTATATTTTAGGAAATCATCATTGATTGTATTAAAATGAATCAAAAGCAAATCTTATAACCAAGCCTTGATGTCACAAGCCTTCTTGAAGGGTCCAGTCGGTATGTTTCTTCAAGCATTCACTCTCAAAAGGGTCTCCCAAATGGATGATAACTCTCTCACTGACAAGCTCTAGTACAAAGCTAAGGCAATCCATAACCAATTGCTAAACTATCAGCAATCCACACTGCAAACTATCAAACTCACACCAAAGCTAGCTAATTTGCTCCAATCCAAAAACCAAGAACTAGCTTATCATAGCAATGGGGAGTGCTTTTATACGAGGAGGAGCCTCCATGAAATGAGGGAGAGGGAGCTTATCCTCAAAGGAGGTTTCTCAAAAGGTGGAACTACCATACCAGAGGAGGAAATGTGAACCAACTTGGCCCAACAACCAGTTCTAGAATCACCCAGAAGGCCAACTATTTGAACGAATTCGCCATATCTGGATCGTCACAAGTCATACACTAGGGCTCAGTGATGACGTCGTAAGAAATATTTTGAGGACTTGCGCCAAGCCCTAAATTTTGACCGTCGTAGGAAACACGTGTACCCCTACGACGACGTCGCGACGGTATAATTCAACACAGAGAATCGTCACAGGAAGAGTAGGGTTCACTTGCAATGATGCAGAAACATAGGTAAAAGGGTCAATATTCAGTATTAGAGAGCACTTGTTTAATCTTCTTGAATGAGTGGGAAGATATGGACATATTTATTTGATGTATGACACAGTGGAGATGTTGCTCGGGGACTAATATGAGGTCGGTGACAAATTACTGTGTAACACCCCCTTAGTGAGGACAAGCGATATCGCACCCTTAGATTTACTTGCCTTTTGTTTCTTCCATGCACTCGGCATAGTTACTGTAGGTACCCTCTTTTTTATGATGAATGGTGATTCCTTTGTTGGATCTTCGTCACTGAAAGGGTCATGGGTATCCTGTTATGTCTTCGGCTCTGTCTCTGGCTCTGGTTCCTTTACTTTTTTTTCCTTTGTCTCTCCCACTTGGACCCGCATGTTGTGTGGTGCCCCCCGATACTTAAGTGTCGTCTAAGGTTGGGCTCATCCATTCAGCTAACCATTGTTGTATGATTGCGAGTAGGTCGCCTTCAGTGACCAAATATGGCATAGGATGCCATGTCTCCATTGGATCCTTCCAAGCCTTGATGTATACTCTGTGAAAATCTGCCTTGAATGTCATGATGTTGCGATATTTCTCATAGAAGCTAAGTGATAACCTGGGATACGACTCCTTGGTATGCCACAGTGAGGCATACTTCACGGCTTCACATACATCGGTTTCGACTGGCATAAATTGTGAGTCCTCCTGCTCCTTCCATTCTAACAATGTGATGATCAAAATCAACCACACATAATGAAATGTTGTGCCTTACTCCTATGCCTACGGAAATCCTCAAAAAAATCCTTGCATAAGTAACCAACCCAGTTGAACTGAACCCTTGCACTGCACTGCGTAGCCAAAGAAACCATGGTTGCAGGGACATTGTTTTCTATGCATTTCCTCATTATTTTTCCTACTAGAATGTGTGTGATGAAGCACACCTCTTGGTTGTTCATAGAGTTGATATCGTAATTGCGCGACTTCTTTATCACCCTGAACTTATCCTTCATGGCCTGTGTCATTGCCTTCTCTTGGTTTTCACCGATGAACTCTTTGGTGGGGTCCTTCCCTTGGTAGGGTAGTCCAGTAATTCTTCTCATCAACATCTCGTCAATTGAGATCCTCTTCCCCAACCAGAGGCATTTGTCATGCACAATACTAGTAGTTGTCGAACACAGGCTTTGTTGTATGTGCTTCTACCGAAGTGTGGCATGTATAACATGTTTAGCAAGCCTGATCTCTGCAATACTTCAGCCCACTGGTGTGGCTCCAACCTCGTAACTCCGCTCTCTAGATAATAGACCTAGTGTAGGTACTTGCTCAGCTCGAACTACAGATATTTAATTCTATCATTAAAGTCTCAATCCTCCATTTTTAATTGTGGTATTTTCCCTAACACTTTGTCTTAAAATGGAAATTTTTCTAGTAGTGGTGGTGTGAAAGTGTTGAACTTTGTTTCTTTCGAGTCCTTGACCAGCTTGGCACCCAGTTTCCTTGGTGGAAAATATGGTGGTAGCACAGAGGGAATTTTTGCACCCTCTGTCTCCACCTAGGGCATCTCAGCTTCCTCCTCACTGTCATGGATTTCCTCTGGTTCTTCCTGTTGTACTGGCTTCTTCGCCTTCTCCTTAGGTTTCTTATCTTACTTGGTCTTCATATGTTGCTCTTTTGTTATCTTATTCCTTGGGGACGTTCCTAGTTATACTCCAGAAGCTTTAGTTGGCCTCTTTTTGGGTCTTTTATTAGGTTATTCTTCTGTAACTACTTGTTTTCGCGGTGACCTCACATGCCTTGAGGACAAGGGTACATTCAGTGCTCTGGAGTGACCAGCCTGGGCTTCCATGACTCCTGCTAGCCTTTTATTTGCAAATTCTTGAGCAATTTCTTCAAAGCTTCTCTCAGACATACACTTGACTCACTCTTGATTGCAAATTCTCAAATTAAATTCTCCAGATAGCAAAGTGTAAAATGTGGAGCGAGACATACCTTTTATAGCGAATTTGAATTTCAAACCTCATGATTAGCTTAGATCTTGTTCATTTAATTCAAGTATGGCGCCAGATCCTACCAGTTGTGCCTCATAAATGTGTTTCTCCCACGCCTTTTAACAACTACTTCCTTTTAATGACAACTTTATCCTTCCAACAGTCATATTTTTTGGTTATCTTCAACAATCGCGCAGTAATATACCCTTCGTCGCGGTTCTTTCAAACTTCAACATACTTCTAAATATCATGCAGTAATCCTCCTTTAGCATGGTTCCTTCTAACTTTGACATACTTTTGAATATCGCACAGTAATCCTCCTTTGGTGTGGTTCCTCATGACTTCGACATACCCCTAAATATCGTGCAGTAGCCTTCTTCGATGAAGTCCCCTTATGTATAACAGTTTATAGTCTAGTTCCCACTCTCAATTTCAGGTGGCACTAAGACTCTTCTCCTTTCATCTTTCAATGTGAAGCTCCAGGGACAGAGTCGTCCATGTATACCTTCAATCTACTACCATTCACTCGTCCTAGAATCAGCTGACCGTTTAACTTCACGAGTTGAACTGTGCCACCATCAGAGACATGTTTGATGATATATGGCCCTAACCAATGTGTCTTAAATTTTCTTGGGAACTTTGTGAATTTTATATCATATAAGAGTACAAGATCTCCTTCCTAGAATGTATTTTTCTTGATGTGCTTGTCATGTCAGGCTTTCTCCCTTGCTTTTTGTACTTGCTGATGAAAACCTGCTATAAACCTGTCCTCTTCCAAAGCAAGCAATTGTGCCATCCTCTCCTCCATTATATCGAAATTTTCCATGTATGTGAAGGCTATAATTCTTAAACTGGGCACAATATACTCCATAGGCATGACTTCTTCTTGTCCATATATCAACCTAACAGGTGTCCGACCTGAAAATTTCTTGCACGTTGTCCTATATGCCCACAACACCACTGTAATCCTTGGATTCTAGTCATTTATGTTCACATTGCACACTTTTGTGAGTGCATTCTCCAGAATTTTATTGAAAGCTTTGACTGTTCCATTCGCTTGAGGATGATATAGGGTACTTTTTTTATGGTGTACTTGAAACTCTTCAGTCAATGCCTCAATAGTATGATTTAAGAAATGTGAACCTCAGTCACTCATTAATATCTTCATACACCCAAATCTCATCAAAATGTATTCAAAAAGGAACTTCGTGGTGGTATCTGTGCTGCAATCCTTCACTGGTTGTGCCTCGGCCCACCTCATCAAATAATCAATTGCAATGATTATGTATCTTGCACCAATATTCTTTCTTGGTGGTTTAATAAGGCCAAAAAATTCAATAGCCCATTTGTCAAATGCTTGCAACATCACATGTGGATATAATGGCATTTCATCTCTTCTAGATGGCCTTCCTATTCTTTGACATATATCACACGCTCAAAAAAACTCTTTTGAATCCTTATGTACTGTGGGCCACCATAACCCACCTCTCAATATTTTTTGTGCAGTGTCCTTTCTTGCATAATTTCCACCTACGACTCCTCCATGAGCTTCTTCTAGAATACTCTACCTTTCATGTTATGGGACATATCTTCGTAGTTTTTCATCCAGTCCCATTTTGTACAAGTGACGTGCAATCAACGTGAAATCAACTGCTTTTACCACCAACTACTTCTTCTACTGTGTAGTGTACTCCACGAGTGCCATTCCTATGACTAGAAATTGAATAAGATCTGTGAAGTGATCATCTGTGACCCTGATTATGAACAACTGCGCATCGAGTAGGTTATCTTTGATATTGGTAGGTTCTTATCCTGTCTCCAATCTCAACAAATTATCGGGTCTGGCATTCAATATTCCTGGCTTGACTACAACCTCAAAATTGTATTCCTAGAAAAACATCAACCATCGACAAATTTTTCCTCCTAAAATAGGCTTATTCACCAAATATTTCAACGCGGAGTGATCAGTGAACATCTTGAAATGTTCTCCCAACAAGTAGTGCCTGAACTTTTGTAATGCATAAACCATAGCTAACCCTTCTCTTTCTGTTGTAGTATAGTTCTTTTCTGCCTTGGACAATTTTTTTCTTGCAAAAGTTATGGGGTGATCAATTTCGCTTGCTCCTGGTTGTACCAGCACTATACCCAGCACTGCAATATGCATCGACATGTACATGAAATCCTTTATTCCAGTCTCAAAAAATTAAGATCAACACAGTTACCATCTTCTCCTTCAGTATATGCAGACTCTTCTGACATTATTCATCCCATTTAAAAGTGACATCTTTCTTCAATACCCCATTGGCGTAGTTATTTGTGCATACCCTTTTATGAACTTTCTGTGATAGCCAGTGTGTCCAAGTGTCGTGTGCATTTGTCTCATTGTTTTCAGTGCTCTCAAGTTCTCAATGATTATTATCTTCATGGTATCCACAAGCAGACATTGTTTTCACATAATATGCCCTAATAGTATGTCCTAAGGCACACAAAATATACACTTCTTCAAGTTTAGTGAAATCTAATGTTGCATACGTGTATCCATCATAAGCCTTAAGCTCGCAATATGCCTCTTTAATAGCCCAAAGACTGTCCAATCATCAAAGTAAACTTCCAACCATTTATGTATGTACTCCTTAAATGTGGCAACTACAACTCGAGAAAATATGGCAGGTACATTCTTGAAGCCAAAACGCATCACCATGTATTGAAATGAGCCCCACTTATTTGGTGTAATTCTGATCTGATGGTACCCTGAAAAGCCATCTATGAAAGAATAGCCCTCATAACCTCCTACGTTGTCCAATACTTCATATGTAAATGGTGTAGGGAAGGGGTCATGCACACATGCATAATTTAGTTTCCTCAAGTCAACACAAATTATGATCTCTCCCTTAGTCTTATTTTCCTAAACTATCATGGGACTTACCCATTCAGAATCTTCGACAGGCTCGATAATCCCTACTACTATCATTTTGTTTAATTCTTCCTTCACCTTTTCCTTGTATTTTGGATTCAACCTATAGGGTCTTTGCTTCACAGGCTTCGTGTCAGGTTTCAGAGGGATCCTCATAACTCCTAGGTCCCCTAATATGCCCTTCATTTCTGAAAACTTCGTATGGAATAGCTCCTGGTATTCGTGTAGCAGCTCTGTGATTTTACTAATTTTATCTATGTCCCAATAGTCTCCAATCATCATGAACTTTGAGTCTTCCTTTGTCCCGATATTCACTTTTTGTGCTCTTACCGGTTGCTTTATATCTGATATTTCTGGTTCTGGTCCAACAACTTTGCGATGTCCTTCCGATTCTAGTATGTCAATATTACGTGGATCTTCATCTTCTTTGACAGTGATATTATAACATTCCAGTGCATTTTGTAACTGCACAACCCAATCATGTTGCCAAGTTAATGGAGCTTCATTCTCAAAAATCTTTGCTCTAATTTTCTGAAGAGCTGAGTCTATACATAGGCAACCAGCATCAAAACTGAATGGTAGCATGAACCCTTCAACCAAATCTGTCTAGTTCACAATTCCATGTCGCAATTCCTTTTCAAGATACCATTTCATAGGAATTGTTTCTAGTGTGTGGATAAACCCATGTACCCACTCTTCTTCATGAATTTCTTTCCAAACTGAAGTGCAGTGATGTATATTCTATTAGGGATCAACCTTACCATCGTACTTTACTTCTATTTCTGTGTCAATTGAGCCAAACCTGATCCACGTTAATCTTTGACATTATTTCCAATCTGCTATATTTCTTTTATGGGTACCCCACCATCTAGCAGGTGTAGCCTTCAGGGCTACATCCAAAGCTTGCAACCTCTGTTCTTCTGGTATTTATCTTTCATATTTGTCAAGAAATAGGCTTACATCTCTGATCCCATCATAATAAGGTAGATCACATATATAGGAATTTCTAAAATGAAGTGATTTTATGGTAGAGGCTTCATATAACCTGTTTTTCCATTTTTCCAGTTCTTCCTCAGATTCTGAAGTACAAGAACTGTCATGTTCCCAACCAAATTTTCCATTTGTAGTGGGATTAATCCAATCTTCCTCCTTAGTTGTTATCCGATAAATGTTGTCAACATATGCGTCACAGTATTCATCCCAGACAAGCTCTGTATAGTGCACTCCTTCTGAGGGGTTGGGACAATGACCCTGATGTCATCTTTTTCGAACACCATTTGTCTCTTCTTCAAATTGATTATCGCCAAATTATAAAAAGCACAATCCAATCAAAGCAGCGCTAGATAGCGGTTGTTATCATCTACAATTTCAATCACTTGGAAATCTGCAATGGTTCGAATTCCTCTGGTGTCTACTATGACGCCAGGTAACCTTCCCATAGGGACGATCTTCTGTTGGTTGGCCATCCTCAATTGGATCATCGATCATTGCAACTTCGGTCTTCCCATTAACTCCTAAGTTTTCTTAGGTAACACATTGACATCGAATCCTAAATCCAGGATTACCTTATCCATATCATATTTTCCAATCTGTACAATTAATCTCATTTCCTTCCTTGTTCTCTTCTTGTGTCGATGTAAGTTTTTCACTATGCGCAAATCGCTTCGCGGTACCTCTCTACCAGTGCAGGATTCTATCAACTCTTGGAGTCCTTTGACAGCCCTCTAATTCCTAAACAACTTCATGCAAGTCTGTAAAAATGACTTCAAAATACTTGGGTCTAATTCTTGTGTTGGGGTAGACACTTTGTCGCAGTCCTTCTTTGGCATTAACTTCGGTTGCACACTATATGTTGTAGCCCCGGCATCCATGAAGCTTCACTTCGCTCCCATGAATGTTTCTTTTTCCTTTTCGATACTGAACCCAGGGGCCTTTTTTGCAGTGTTTCTTACCCATGTCTCTTCTACTTTCTCCTTACCTTCATCATCTCTCATTGCAGCTCCACTCCTTGTTACGATGTTGATGCGCAGTTCATCCTCCCTTGGCTCAGCAGTCATCATTTGAATATTTGTTGTGGGCTTCTAGTTCCTTTTCTCTTGCATATTTGCGATAAGGATGGGAAATTATTCTATCATGTGATCAAAAGATTTGCAGTAGTTGTAGGTTGTAGTAGGGCTTTGATAGTCTCTTGTGAAGTGTCCTGCTTGTCCACAGTTATAATAGATAATCTATCCTCCTCCTCATCCTCGTCCTCATACTTGAAAGCCTCTTCGACCAGCATGCTGACCTGGCTCCTCGTGTGTATGTCCTTCATATTATAGTCTATAAGCATCAGCAGTGTGCTCCAACATCAAGTCATAATTTTGACAATTTCTCTCATCGTGGCCTACTGATTTGTAAAATTTGCAAAATAGTTGCTTTGGGGTTTGCACATACTTCTATAATAAATATCAAACTTCGAAGCAATGTTGGCCTCTCATTCTACAAATATCGCATCGTAACTTCATCCTGGGTTTACTGGATTAGGGTGCTCCACTTGCCAAGTAATCTCTAAACACAGCGCATTGATCCTTGTAGTGGCCCTTTGCTTTGCAATTTATACATCACACTTCTGATCTGGTTTCTGTACTTTTCTTGAGATCTTGCAATTCCAAGGTCAAATTTGCTAGCTAACTCTAAATTTGTTGTACTCCTGCATGAGTATCTCTAGTCGGCGAGGTTTCCAACTTCATTGCAATCTCCAATGCTTCGGCTTGAGTCATTATCTTTTGTTGCGTCAAGGGTAACCTGATATGTGGTAGTGGCACATCGATAAACCATTCTTTATGCTTTTCTAGGGGTATGTTAAAGCTTACTTGTCCCATTAACACCTTGAATCATGTATACAACTCCCACATAGACTCAGTAGTCGTCTATTTGATTTCCTTCAACTCTATAATGCACTGTGATTCTGATTTCAACTTCTTGAATTCTGATACCAACGCTTTCTTAATATCATCCAACAAAGCAGCCTGATTAGTCATGGAATACTTCATGTACCATGTCAATGCTCTTTCTCATAGCGTCGTGATGAGTTGTGCCTTCTTTACATCTTCGTTAGTGATATGTCTTGCTTTCCATACTACATTAGCTACAAACCAGAACTGCTCAAGATCCTCTGATCCAAGTCCTCTAAATATAGGCAGCTTAATGTCATCAACCATTTTTCTTCTTGGGGATTTAGGGGGATGGGGCATAGGGGAATTATGGGGATGGGGATGGGGGTAAGGGGAGTAGATGGATGGGGAATCCCAAAGATGCCCTGATTTTTCTTAACTCCTAACTTCAATGCACCTTTAGGATGGGAGGAGGAATACCACGAGGTTGTGGGGTTACTTCCTTCTTATTCACTCTTAAACCCACTTAACAAGGGACTACAGTCAATCTCAATAAAGTTCTTTGGTTTTGTGTTTTTCTATTCTATATCTCTTTCCAGTTCGCGTAGACCTCGATCCTGGTTCACACTTATTCCTTCTTTGTCAAAACATTAATCTAACTGCATTCATAGTACGCCCTTTTCACACAAAAGAATTTTAATCAACATCTTCAAAGAATTTAGGTACTTACCTCGCATACCCTTGAAAAATATTCACTCAACTTTGTTGTAAGATACAGTCATGTCTATTGCAAACTCAGTAATAAATTCTTCCAGGATATTGTCAATCCAAAAATCAACTGCTCTTGAGATATTGTTGTTAGTATTCCTGAGTCGTTGTATCAATTAAGGGTTCTACGTGGTATGCTCATCATATTTGAAACAAGTCTTATGATCAGTCAACTTTGATACCCATTCATATAGCTCATTAGCAAACATGACAAAGAATATCTCGTGATGTTTTGTAAAGAGATACTTCTGCAACCAAGCTTCAGCCAAAAATCGTGGATTTCTGTTTTCCTGAACTGCAAGTTCTCGTTCTTTCTTATCTACCCAATCTTGTATTTCTTTCTTTGATGGATGCCACATCCACATCCCTCAAATAGATCCCAGTCCCAACAACGGAACCATTTGTTGGCTCGATTGGGCTTGACCCAGGTTCGGCTTGTACTTCACAACAACAAAACCCTCCAACAATGACCCTTTCGACAACGACCCAAACAAGTTAAAGTCTCACCCGAGGTGGTTATGGGTGATTACAGAACCAAGTTTATGTAACCCTAAGGGACTGCATGGAGTGGCTCTTAACTTCACTTTTTTGTACTTTAATTATCCTTCTAACATTCATAACATTACTACATAGTGTATTCTAACTACAGACTTTGTCACAATCAGTCTAATATGAGCATGTTACAGAACAATAACAGTTGCACTAACATACCAATTACTTGCAATTACTTTGCATAAAGAAATAGAACACCATTAACAGATATAGATACAAAAGACTTCTCCAAAACTTCTTCTTCTTTATTGAGATAGATCTTTCAGTACATACAACTTCTCGACCTATGCACCCAGCTGCAGGTGGTCTGTGCACTCAGCTGCAGACTCTTCCAAGGCCTTCACGCACTAAGTTGTGGAGACTTTCCTTAAGACCCAAAACATATAACAAAATACTCAATCACTTTCTCTCTCTATCATGTGATCTAATCTCCTTATTTTCTTTGAAAAGGCATTACATGTCCTTTAATACATTACATTGCTACAAAAACCATGGTCCACATACCATGGACTTAAAAAAACAATCAACTAAAACCATGATACCTGTTACAAAATGAGGGGCTTCAACCCACCCCGAAGCCCCTAGACACTTGCGCAATAAATACAACTTTGTGCACTCCGCTCCTCAAATGCGAAGTCTTTGACCAAAACTAGACCAAGTTGGGTTGCAACCAACACAAAGGAAATATCTCCCAGATGGGTATGAAAGGGAGCAGAAAATTTGATGTCAGTACTTAGAGATCAACAAGGACAGTTAGTGTGAGATTACGTTGTGGAATTTCAAAAACTAATTGTCTTACTGAATATTTTAGAGGATGAACCTGGTGTGCTTATTAAATACATTGGAGGCATTCATAGTTATATCCTAGGAAAGATGGAATTAGTTGATATTCAATCATTATATAGATCTTGCATAAAAAATTTGTAGATTGAGATGAAAGCAAACATGCATCCAAGGAGCAAGAGAAGTCCTTCAAATGGATAGAAGGCTCCTAAACAATGTAGTTTTTGCAGCAAAATTGGCTATATCAATGAACATTATTGGATGTTACATCCAGTGCTCCTTCCAAAGAAGAATGCAAATGAGAAATAATGATGGTTCGTGCTAGAGCCAACAAGGAAAAGTAGGAGCAAGTGATAGAAACTAAATATTTGGAAGAAGTGGATAATGAACTAAGAAAATTGCTAATAGATGGCTAGTGCTTCAATCAATCAAATCAAGAAAAAATAAAATCTTTCAAGAATGAGCTAGTAGGAACTTAGTCATTTTTGTAGTCAAGATTAGTTTTTGTGTATCCCCCAATCAAAGTATTGATGAAGGCTATCAACCTAAAGAGGGGATGTCTGATTTATCTGCACATTGTAGCCACATATGATTGAAGCCATACTGGTGTAAGAATTCATCAAAACATAGTTATGAAGGAAACATATTAGGATTTTATGTTTTAGTTTGGTTAGTTTAGGGATTTTGCATTTTTAATTTGCAGGAGGGAAGAGAGATGAATAGGCAGAGGAGGAAAAGGTTACAGTCACATAGGATGAGAGGTCTAAACAAAGCATGTGGACCTTGCTACTAGTCCTAGGGCGCAAGGAGGAGAGTGTACTATCTAAAAAATTAAACTATATCACTATCCGTAAAGTGGTTAACAAAACCAAGAAGTCATTTTTAGATTATCGCTATAATTAAATGTTTTAGAGGAATTTTGTATAATTTGAAGGATTCCCTAAATAAATGTAGTTTAATCAAAATGATTAATTCATGTAATTAAATTTGGGTTTGTATGTGAGCTAACCTTGCAAAATGAGAAGAGGAACTCGCTGACAAAGGTAGATGTCTATGTGTGTGAGGTAGACAGAAAATTCTTGTTGAAGACTTTGTGGAATCAAACTCATTTGGGTAATTTGAGAATGCGGTTTTCTATATATGAACCAATCATAGAAATGGCAGATGAGGATTTTTATTAATCTTGTAATAATCGAAGGATTGTAAGGCCATTTTGAGAACTAAAATTAAGAAAAATAAATCATGATCAACGTGTGGTCCACTTGCAAAATCTGGACGTTGCATTGATGAGGATCCACTAGAAGATCTGAAGTATAGTATGAGCATAGAGTTGTTAATCTGTAAATTCTGGAAACCTATTTGCTTGAGAGTGAGTGGAATGTGTCCAAATCGTGCATAGTTTATGTATTTTGAGAGAGTATTTGAAGCTTTTGTGTGTGTTCAATATGATCTGCTCATTTGGACGATGATAACTTGTTGAGTTAGCAGAGACAAAGTATCGTAATGCTGGAAGGAAATTGTGGAGTTTTTTTGAAATTTCCAGATCAAAATAGACTGCATCATAAAGGAAACATTGTAAAATAATTATATTTTCCTAACATATGTAGCAACGCGATTTAAAATAATTATGATTATAAAATCCAAAAAACCAAAGAAAACACAAAGAAAATGACTTTAAAACTACCAATATTTCAAATAAAACTTTATACAACTTGAAGCATGGCACCAGAAAACTCTAAAATACCTACATATTTCAGTGCAAGGGATGG
This sequence comes from Pinus tabuliformis, assembly GCA_031772625.1. Lineage (NCBI taxonomy): Eukaryota > Viridiplantae > Streptophyta > Pinopsida > Pinales > Pinaceae > Pinus > Pinus tabuliformis. The sequence continues at coordinate 845,057,608 of CM062818.1, read as the reverse complement.
TCCCAAAAAAAAGAAATAATCTTAAGGTTAAGAAATAATGACTAGATTATCAAGAGGACAAATAAAGTAATCACAACATAATTAGTCCACATACAAAGTGAAAAGCATTCCCAGAATACATCTATCTCAATATATTTGAAGCAAAATGTACCTTAGATGGTATTCAACTCTTACTCCATCTAAGAGTACGCAGAGGAATGTCGACCAAACAAGATCAAATGATATGTGTTGGCAATGGTAAATGTCAGAGTTAGTGGATTCTGGCGAATTAGTGTTCCCACGAAATTTGGTTCACATTTGGATTTGACCAAATTTTGAAGAAATCTAGATTAGATTTGGTCAATATATAATTGACACTAGATCAATTAAATTTGAACATGGTGGTTCACTAAATAGATGAGCATTGGAAGGGAAATTTCTTGTGCATACAAGCTTGAATGCCCAAGAAGGAATTACCCTTTGAGACAACGTGGTGAGAGTTTTGTTGGTGAATTCTTGTTAATCAATTTCTGGAAAGTATGATGATAGTTGGATAGATGTGTTGAATCAATTCTTGGAATGGATAACCAATTTCGCCCAGTATAAAATTAACTAGATGCTTTCCGTCTCTAATGGAAGGCTCAAGCCACTAATGACTTGCCTAGCCAATTCCCACGAAATTTGGTTCACAATTGGATTCGACCAAATTTTGGAGAAATCTGGATTAGATTTGGTCAATATATAATTGACACCAAATCAATTGTAGTTGAACGTGATGATTCACTAAATAGAGGAGCATTGGAAGTGAAATTTCTCGTGCATACAAGCTTTAACGCCCAGGAAGGAATTACCCTTTGAGATAGCATGGAGAGAGTTTTGTTGGTGAATTCTTGTTAATCGATTTCTGGAAAGTATGACGATAGTTGAATAGATGTGTTGAATGGATTCTTGGAATGCATAACCAATTTTGCTCATCCTACAATTGACTAGATTCTTCCAGTCTCTAATAGAAGGTGCCAGCCACTAATGACTTGCCCAACCTCTAAACAAAAATAACTGTATTGGAATACATTGTCAAGTCAAAGCTCAAATGGAAAGGGATCCAGCGATCACAAATATTTTTATCATCAAAGCAAGCAAACTAAGAAGCTGGAAGCAAACTGTAATATGTTCTCTGAATTGGTCCTAGGCTAAGTTAGGTGCGTACCCCTGCATGGAGAATCGTTGTACTCCTTGGTTAAGAATAGCCAGGAATGATGGTCCCTGCCATTCTAGTTGCCACATCCCATGTGAGAGAGCAGTTACAGGCTAGTATGAGCAGCTAGAAATTGAAATTTCAGATATAGAAAAAAAAAACAAGTTGAACTTTGCAGGGCCATAACGTTTAACTTCAAAGTCGGAATTCCACACGTGAATAGTCAAAGAAATATAAGTTCAATCATAATACCACCATATACCTAGGATTTTAAATTGAAACTAAAATTTATGGCAAAATCCAAAGAAAATATACAGGAGTTCTGAAGAGGTAAAAATAGCCAAATAGGATCTAAGATTCTGGAGGGCATAACTTTTAGCCCAAGTATCGAAATTCCGCAAAAAAATACTCAACGGAAAGCTATTGAAAAGGAGGAAAATATGAATAATTCAGAATTTGGAATTAAGTAAGAATTTTGGAAGAAAAACTCATAGTAAATTGCATATGATGAAGAGGGTAAAATGGAAATTTAACAGGCTGAGCTTGTCAAGGGCATAACGTTTAGCCCTGATATTAGAATTTGATAAGTGAATAGTGAATAGAAAGATATTGACCAAAATTTACACATTTGTATACCAAGAAATTGAATCTGGGTAGTCCCTTTGAAGAAAAATATCTTATGAAGCTACAAGAGTACAACAGGGACGTGATGAATTTTAATAGCACAATGATCATTCAAACATGGGCTTGAGTTGAATACAACAAATAATGGTAAAATTATAGTGATTAATGTAAAATTCCTTGATTGAGGTTGCAATAAGGAACTGGAGAGTTTTGGTTTCTTGCACTGCCACAATGGACATCTATGTTCAGGAAGCAGTGACAAGGGTTTGTCTAGGTAAGGGATTGGATAAAATGATAGCCAATATAACATGCCAATGGATGCAAACACTGGTTCAATGGAAGAAACAACATAATATATAGGTGGATGATAAGGCAGATATGAGTAATGAGAAAGATCATAGAATAGATTAGTCACGTTGTGTATTTCATGATATTTAGGAAATTGAATAGGAGAATCCCGTTAACCTTCCTCTTGTTGTTTTGTCATAAGATATTAAATGTGATGTATAAGTTTTTGCATTGTATGTGATGTATGAGTAGGTGCTTAGTGATGACATGATGATTGATAGTACAATGTTGTAATATCAATGCAATATCTTATATGGGAAATTAATCATGGTTGTTGTGTTGTTGATGATGTAGTTTCTCAGGACAACGACCACATGGAGCACGAGCCTTGTAGGGCTACACTCTCAATTCGCATAAAATCCTTTGCAAGATAGATCACCCAAGGGACTACTAATTAGTGAAGGGGATGCCTAATATTGGAAGGGATAGTATGATAAGAAAGGGATAATTTAATCTCCAATGTGCTGGAGAGAAAAGTGGATTGCTTAATGGCCTTAGGGGCACTTGAAGACCACAGAAAGGTAGTAGGAACTCCAAGAGCCATGGACTCTATAACATCCCTATCAGGTAATAATCTACCCTAGAGGTGGTAGAAAAGAACCCGGGGGATTGTTAAAGGTGGAGAAGGGTTGCACACTTGGGCGTAGGCCGATGTGGGATGTGAGTTTGGTCGAATGAAGACAATGTCCCATTTAGCATATCTCATTATTTTATGTATTAAATATATGAATTTTGAGTTGTAATTCTTAGGAATATAATATTTTTGGAAATATTATTGGGTATATGGACATGTTTAAAGAAATTATAATCAGTCGTCATAAATTTTGGATCGAACATCTTAAGGAATTCCTCGAACATAGTTTCTAAATTTTGGTAAATATAGTATTGAGAATAATGTTTGGTGCTCCGATATGGAAGGTTAATACCATGGAAATTTAGGTAGTTGTGTAACATAAGAAATACATTGGAAAAGCAATATAATAGATTGTGAAGCATATTCATACAAAGGATTATGACAGAATATGATAGTTTCATAACAAGAACTACGTACAGAAACAACACTTAGTAAGGCAACAATCGATTGAATGCAGGCATTTTATGCAAAGATGGTATACAAGTTTTCTTACAAAGAATAAGGTGATACCATATATGTTTATCTCTTTTTAAGATGGCAAATAGAGGTAAGATGGTATATGGTATACAAGTTTTCTTACAAAGAATAAGGTGATACCATATATGTTTATCTCTTTTTAAGATGGCAAATAGAGGTAAGATGGTATACAAGTTTTCTTACAAAGAATAAGGTGATACCATATATGTTTATCTCTTTTCAAGATGGCAAATCGACCTCTATTGTATTTCTAACAAGTTTGTAACAGCGTTATATCAATCTTTTAAGCACAATAATATTTGGATCCATTACAAAGCCTTGATCAGACTATTGTAGTATACAATGATTTCATGTTCTATTTCCTAAAAATGGTGAGAAGGGGGATATTGTAGGTAATGAAATGGTAACAAGTTAGAAACTACCAGAGGTGACCACACAATGGTGGTTCTTATAGAAAAAAGTAGAACAGAACCTAGAAGAGTAGCATAGATGGTTATTGATCAGGATCTTGGGGGGAGGCCCCCAAGATCTAAACAAATGAAATGGATCTTGGGGGGGCATGCCCCCAAGATCTGAAAAATTGAAATGCCATAAGAAAATAGGAGAACACACATTAAACAAAACCACCAAGAAACTTTTTATTAAAGAATAATTGTAAAATTTACATTGTGGTGGACAATATGCCCTTTTACAAAATGTGATTTGTTACTTATAGTCTTTCTTTTAGTTATAATACCACAGGTAAATTCCATGGGTAGGTAGATACCATGGGTGATTGAATATCATGGGTGGATCTCACTTACAATACCATGGGTGGACATCACTTACAATACCATGGGTAAATTCCATGAGTAAATAAATACCTTGGGTGGATGAATACCATGGGTGGATGCCACTTACAATACCATGGGTATATTCCATGAGTGGATAATACCATGGGTCGATGAATACCATGGGTGGATGCCAATTTCCATTCGGATTAGTCCTCCTTACTTAAGAAGCAATGGTCCCCATTGCGTGAAGCTCCCTCCTAAGAAGCCTTTGTTGAATATGAAGAGCCAATGAATATAAGGGATTTATGTGGTTAACCCATAACCATGATGAACGAAGATGTGAGGAAAGGGATACCCTGTAATGCTTGTAACCAACTGTGATACTAACAGTGTGCGGCCTAGCAAATGGACTTCGATGAAGTGTAGGCTTGTGGATAGCCCATAATCATGAAAAACGAAGATCCAAGGAAAGAAATACCCTGTAATGTTTGTGACCAATTGTGATACTCACAGTGTGCATCCTAGCAAATGGACTTCGATGACAAGGATTTTGTGCGGTTGACCCATAACCGTGATGTTGAATGTTGATGAAGTAGCAGGTGTCTACATAGCCTGCGGTGGGAGGGCACATCTCCATAGTAACCCAAGCCAGATGTTTCTATGTTGAAATTGATGAATGTGAAGCATGTGCCTACTAAAGCGGGGTGGGAGGGCACGCCTCCAAAGGGAACCCGCTCTGAATGTTTCTCCAGATATAAAAACTAATTTAAAATGGGCATAAGTCGGTCAATATAACTCAGAATCTTTATTATAACCTGTTTTTAGAAACATAATGACCATTATGCATCATCCCATGAGATTGAAATCCCTATTTGGACACTCCAAAATCTCAAATTTGCACTGAAATTGTCTTGTCGTCACAAAAGTTTTGAAAAAATAGCTGATTTTAAATCAGCGATATCTCCCTCATTTGAACTCTTATTTGACCATTTTTTTTTGAATTGGGTGAATTTTCAAGAGGAGCACATATTTGCAATCATTTTCCTAAAATTATGCACAAAACTGCAAAAAATGATAGGAGAGGTGTCATCCACAAATTACTATCAAAAAAATTTCTGCAAAACAATTGATTTTAAATCAACGATATCTTCCTCATCCGGAATCCGATTCAGCTGATTTTTTTTTTGGGTATTTTTCGCAAGGAATCTAGATATGTTATTTGTTTTGTAAATTTTGCACCAAAATTTTTAGATATGATCTGCAAACTCACCGCCCAAAACATTCCTACAAAAAATGAAATATATATATATATATATATATATATATATATATATATATATATATTCCCACTTTGCCCAAGAAAGTGTTATATCGAGGTCCTAGCATGTGCATGAAGTTTTTTTAAGATTGCTGAAAAAATTTGAAACTGAAATATGCGTCAAACCCTCATTCCCATGGAGACATAACCTGAATCTAATGCCACTGATCTGGATCCTGGGGGGAGGCATCCAAGATTTAAAAAATTGAAATGGATCTTGGGGGGGGGGAGGCCCCCAATGTTTGAAAAATTGAAATGCCAGAAGAAAATAGGAGAACACACATTAAACAAAACCACTAATAAATTTTTTATTAAAATAGAGAATCACTGTAAAATCTACATTGTGGTGGACAATATGCCCTTTTACAAAATATGACTTGTTACTTATAGTGTTTTTTTAGTTATAATACCACAGGTCAATTCCATGGGTAGGTAGATACCATGGGTGGATCTCACTTACAATACCATGGGTAAATACTATGGGTGGATCTCACTTACAGTACTATGGGTAAATTCCATGGGTGGATAAATACCTTGGGCGGATGAATACCATGGGTGGATGCCACTTACAATACCATGGGTATATTCCATGAGTGGATAAATACCATTGATCGATGAATACCATGGGTGGATGCTAATTTCCATTCGGATCAGTTACATAATAGGTCTAAAAAAGTTGTAATGAGTTTATACCATGTATATAACTATTTAAAATAGACTCAATATAGATAAGTGACAAGTTAGTGAAAAGATAAATACAAGTTGGGACACATATTATAATAGGATCACATATATGTTATGATGTAGGAATACAAGTGGTATAACAAGGATGCATGTGGTATAATAAATATCTTAGAGGTATCTTATAGGTTATATGATAGGTTTTCATAGGTAGGTGATAAGCATAATACAGGTTAAAAAAAGATGTCACAGGTAAGTAATAGGGTTATAACATACAACAGGTTTCTACAGGTGGGTTAGTCATAGGTAGGTGACAATTTCCTTATAGGTTGTAACAAACTTGTCACAAGTATGTGACAATATCATTGGAGGTTACGAGGTCAGAAGTGGTGACAGGTTCTATATTAGGTTTATATACAAGTTACTACAAGTTAGTCACAAGTTAGTGACAAATTAATGACAATTTTTACATACAAATTGTAGCAGGGATAGAACAGGTCTTCTAACAAGTCGTGTATATAGGTTGTAGCAAGTCTTGTATGCAAGTTGTGATAGGTCTTGATAGGAATACAACATGGTTGTCATAGGGCCTTTTGTAGCAGCTACAACCACCCTCCAAAATTTTTCCATAGACTGTTTTAGAGCCTCCCTACCAACCTTACACAGCACTTTGTCTTTCTTCATCAAGTACTCAAGCTTCAGTGTTTTCCTTGCACAAAGTCAGTCAGTTGATCACAGTCGATCTATTCCCCTCACAGGCTGTTTACCCAGACTTGGTCCAACTACAGGTTGAGAAACTTCCCCTTGAAAATTGTGCATTCCTGGAGGGCAACCAGCCTTTCCCTCTAGGAATTGTGCAATCCTCTTTGACAGCATGCTAGTCTCCAGGATTGCGCAATCCTGCTAGCCAACCCTCCCAACAGGATTTGCCTAGTTTTTCCCATCAACAGGTTGTTCAACCCAGGATTTGCACAAATCTGGGCAGCATTTAGCTGTTGGGCCCAGAAATTGTGCAATCCCCTTGGGCAATCATCTCAGCTTACAGTCAGGAATGTGCATTTTTCCCAAGTAGTTGAGCACTGGCATGCATGGACAATCCAGTTGACTAGTTCCACCCGGGACCGAGGAAACTTGACTTGCATGCATGCATGACTTGATCTTCCCAGAATAGAAAGAGGAAACATGCAAAAGGTATCCCATGATTCAAGGAGCTATTTTTAGCAGTCGGGGGTTACATGCAAAGTTGTTTTAAAAGTTTCCCTCCAAGTGTCGCTTTTTCCTAGATTTGTGGCATGCGTCTTGAGACAAAACTTATTTATTCGACGCATCAGAGCTTATTCATTCACATCGATCTTGGATCTCTGACATCCCACGGCACATCCAGGACTCTTCAACACATCTTGCTTCGCTAATCACCGGTGAGTTTTTTAGCATTTCTGTTTCAATTTTCATTGCTATCTCACTGTTTTCGCATGCATGAAATTGTTTTGCGTGGATGTTCGCTCAATCGGCGAACTGCCTCACCCACATGCATGTTGATATTCTTACTAAATCATTCATTCATGTTTTGCATGCACTATTAATCACTTATGTTATCACTTTGTGTCGCCATGCATTCATTGACTTACTTGCTTTCAATTTCCCGTCGGCGAGTCAGGTCAACCTTGGCCTGGGCTCTAATTTCACCAAGGCTGCATTGTGCAATCTAGGAAAGGAAGGCTCACCTTCCTCACCAATTTTGTGAATTATGGCCTAGCACTAGCCTCCTGGATTGAATTGCACATTTCTGGAGCTCAGTGGCTACTTGGCCCAAAAATTTACGCAAATTTTTCCCTGGGCCAGCAATGTTTCCTAGTTGGAATCGCGCATTGTGCAATCCCAGTAGCCAACTACCCAACTGGACTATGCATTGTACAGTTCCAACAGTCATTCAGACTCTCAGCAGCTCAGACTGTGTCTTTTGCAGTCTTGGCAGTCGGTCTCCCGACCTCCCAGCTAAAATTGTGCAACCTTTATGATCATTCACCCAGGTATGTTGCAAGTCAGTTCTCATCTTCATTTTGGTTTTTGACTAACAGATTGCTCTCTATGAGTGTTTCCATGTCTCCAGGTATCACAGTTTTTCATCTGCCTCTCAGCAGTATAGGTACAATGGTTTCCAAGAGAGCAGAGACGAAGACATCGTTCAAAGCACGCTTGGGGATGCAGTCGATTAAGTGTCCATGGGCTTGCCTACTCACGAAGACATCAAGTTGTTCATGGACAAGGACATCAAGCAGCAACATCACAGTGCACGACATCATGAACAATAGCTAAAGGAAGCATACCGAATGCAGCGAATGAAAGCGGAAGGTTGTTGACAACATAAAGGCGGAGAAAAGTTGCAAGATCAAGCAGATCCACTGATAATGAAAGCAACTTTGGAGACTCAGGCTATGAAGTGACGACGCGACATGAAGATCGCATGAAGGCAGAAGATGGAACAAAGAAAGAGTTGCATGTGTTGAAGCAGCAACTTAGGAAGAACGTGAAGTTGCATAGACAGTCCAATGAGTTGCAGTAGGAACAGGAATAGCGGTGGGTGCAACATGCAATCGTGGATGAAACTACGCCAGTAAGAGTTAAGGATCTATCCCGTTGGATGACACAGAGAAAACATGGTGAGTAAAGTTGTTGATCGCATGCAAGGGATCTATCAGCATGCATTTCATTGAGCACATGAATGTAATCCAACCCATTCAACACACTCACCAAGGCGAAGACAAGAAGCAAGTCTAACTAGGGCTGACCATGTACTTCGGTAAGTTGATGTGCATGACCACCAGCACACACTTGAAGATTAGCACGAACACTATACAGTAGTGTGTTGCCGGTTCAACCATACCCAAGAAGACCATGCGCATGTTAGCAAACGAGTTGGACGAAGGAGCCGAACCAATGCACCGGTTGAAACGGAGGCAAGAGTTTGCTTTAGCAAGATATCACCATGAGGTGCACGCACATCATCACGGATGACCAATCTTGGCATCAACTCAGCACCTTCACCATCACAAACATGTCAAAGGGTTGGTCTCATCACAGTGGACCGAGTGTCAGTGATGTCTTGCAAGGCTTGCTCAAGCCATGTTGTCTCACATGAGTACATGTGCATTGTAATGTTGAGTCATGTCAAGTGTAATTCAAGTGTCAATGGTTGAATGTAACAGTCATAGAGTAGGTGAAGAGTCATGAGGGTAGTTGAACTGTCACAAAGGGGAATTCCAAGGATCACCCCACCCTTTGCTATAAACACCTTTTGTTATAAATAGTCCCTCATAACTCATTGTATAGGCTTTTGGTTAGCCAAGCTTCTACTAAGACTATCTTGAAGAAGGCTTGGACAGTATTGTAATGTGCCTTGGCTTCTCCACTGCACGAAGCTAGTATATCTCTTTGGAGGAGCAAGCGGATGTGGCTGTAACATTCCACTGATGGGGCTAGAAGGTTTACATGGTGTATTGTATGATTGTGACTTACACTTCTTTATATAATAAAAGCCAGCACAATTTCATGCATATGTTGTTATTGTAGTTGGACTGCTTCGATTTCCTTAATGATATATGTTGTTTAACTTACGTACTTGTATATGAATTGATTTATATGCAATTATATGAATCTTGTTGTTAATGTGTTGCATATGTCGTTAATGTTGTCACCGTCCGTGTCGATTGCTCTATCGGACATCAGACAGACCTTTCCATGAACCTTGTTATATCAACTGTCACACTCATCTCGGACTGATCCATGAGTGTTGTTCGTGTTATCTTACCTTATATGTTGTGGTTGACGCATCCGTGTCAACTGCTCTGCCAGAAGCTATGCATTTAATTTGTGTTGTGTGTTCCTAGCTGAGATGGGACTAATCCCTTTCAACCTTGAACTCACCTTCACCTTCCTCTCCCTTCGAAGTGTTGGAATCTCTCATACTCATTCCTTGACTCACTGCATCAATCACACCCATGCTACTGACAGAGTTATCTTACTTGCCTCTGTGTGACATCGCGATCAAGTAATTACCTTACGACCCATTGTTGGGACTCCTACACCAAACGGTCTGAGGTCAAATTGGGACTTCTTACCGAGGAGATCCCCTTGACATGTTGGCGGGTCCAGCACCGTCAATATTTCTGGCACTAGAAGGAGGGCCTGATGACAAGCAGTGTCCTCTCATCCTATTTTGAACCATTGCATATCTTTCATGGACTCTTGCATTTTTTTCCCCTGAGGTGTTCTTCTAATCGTGAAGATGTCTCCATCTTGGGGAAGCTTTTCAATCTCTTGTCCTCCAACATGTATGATGGTGAAGGTGAAGTGGTCTGACCAGAGCACTTACATAACTTCCTTTCCATGATTTATGAGGAAGATGAGTTTAATTATGAACAGGCCGGTCTGTTTCTTGCATTCACACTTCGCGAATCCCCATTTCGTTGGGTGCTCATTGTAGAAATTTCACCTGTAGATCAAATTGATATATGCAATGTACTAAAGCATAATACTTGATCTAGTTCTACAAAAACATTAGCGGAAGCATAATCGAATTCATGAGCAACATCAAGCATAAACAGATATAATTGAGTAAGAGAAATAATCAACCATAACACAAGATATATCACTGGGGAAAGCACCAACGTAAAACCCCAACACTGTATTATCAATCAAGTGGAAATCCTCTTCAACATACAAAAAGAATCAGCTCAAAAGCTATCCTGCTCTCTCTGCAATTAGAAGATGAAGCTCATGGACTACCTAGGCCTCAATATATAGGCTACACAAGCCCAAGCTCCTATTTCCTTGCGCAATTTTGATTGGGGTCCAATTACATAACATGTGTGAATTGGCCCAAATCATACCTGCTGTCACCTCAGGTCCAACTACACAGTCATAGAAGGAAGAAGATTCCTTCCCCATGCAAGGAATATTCACTAGGAATATCCTAGCATCTGATAGTACACTGTCCCTCATTTGTTCTCAACTAGGTCTCTGTTTGAACTGCCATGCATCAGTTATCCATGAGAGAATACTCAGTTATCTGAAAATAATAGTTGTCACATGCATGCAAGCATCAACAAACTGTATCTCATTAATTTAACAACTTGTTAAATTAATCTAACTGGACTTGACTAAGTTAAACTAAGTCAACTGATCCTCTCAATATAGAACTCATTCTTAATTCCTCAATCAGTGGAGAAAATCAAGGACAAATTCCTCAATCAGTGGGACAACTAATTGCATGTTCTCACAAAGACTTCAAGTTTGATTTTCCATAACTAATTAACTCATGGAGAATTAATTAATTAATATTCAAACTGCTGGTAAGACCAAATTCGAATTTACTTCCTGTAGATAGACTAGGGACTACTAAAAATAGGAAGGGACCATGAAATGCTATTTTTAGAATTGCTATTTTAGCAGTTTCACTTCTCACCCAATGTTGCTAATATCCACACTGGCATAACTGCTATTTTTAGAAGTGTTATTTTTAGCAGTTCTATTTTTAGCAATTTCTAATTTTAACATTTCTTGTTGCACACTTTTCAACACTCCCTCTCAACAAGAAAGGGATTATCAGTAACCCCGATCCTGTCTCTATGGAACTCAAACTTGCCTTTTGATAATGCCTTTGTCAAAATATCTGCATCCTGTTCCTCGGTCGAAATGTATTGCAACATCATGATCCTCTTGACCACACAATCCCGTAGATGATGATAGCGGATATATATATGCTTGGACCTGTCATGAAACACTAGATTCTCAGAGAGTTTAATGCAACTCTGATTATCACAATATATCACGGTAGGATCCATCATCTAACCAAACAATCCCACTAGAATCTTCCGCATCCAGATGGCCTCACATGCAGCCTAACTAGCAGCCATGTATTCAGCCTCCACTGAGCTAAGTGCAACTAATCTCTATTTCCTACTATACCAAGAAACTGCAGCTAACCCAAGGTTGAAGATTCCTCCAGAAGTGCTCTTCCTGTCTGATGGACTACCTGCCCAATATGCATCCGTGAAGCCTTGCAGCTTCACTCCCTCTGTCTGTCTGTACCATAATCCATACTGTGTAGTGCCTCTGAGATATCTCAACATATGCTTTGCCGCCTTCCAAAATAACTTGGTTGGCTGAACCATAGCTTGACCCAGTTGGTTCACCGCAAAGCACAAATCCAGTCATGTGTTCACCAGATACATGAGTGAACCCACAAGCTGCCGATAAACAGTAGCAGCTACTACCTCACCTGAAGTAGCATCCTCCTTCCTCCAGTTACCTGCTAGAGGAGTCTCTATGGGCTTGCACATCTCCATGTGGAAGCGCCTGAGTATCTCATTGTCATACTTGCCTTGAGACACAAATACTTCCCCATCTCTCTACCACACCTCCATGCCTAGAATGTAGTGCATGAGGCCCATGTCCTTCATCTCAACATTGCAAGACTTGATCAACTGATCATCACCTGTCAAAATCAAATCATCGACATAAAGTACAATAATCAATAGCTTACCTTCTACCATGATGTGGTAGAGGTTCACATCCGCTTCACTCTTGGTGAAGCCCAACCCAGTGAAATAGTTGTCAATCCTAGTATACCAAGCACGGGGTGCTTGCTTCAGCCCATAGAATTCTCACTTGAGTCGACACACATGCGACTCATGATCGAACATCTCAAATCCCTCAGGCTGCTCAATGTATACCTCTTCCTCAATCTCCCCATTGAGGAAAGTTGTCTTCACATCCATCTGATGGCTCTTCCAACCCATCTGAGCTGGTAGTGCTAGAATCAATCTGATCAATGAGTACCTTGCAACAGGAGCAAAAGTCTCATCATAGTCAATCCCCTCAACCTGTGAGAAATGACGGGCAACAAACCTTGCCTTGTGTTTCTCAATACTGCCATCAGCTACCTGCTTTGCCTTGTAAAGCCATTGGGAAGTAACCACTGACTTGTCCCTCAGTCTAGGGACAACATCCCACACACTATTCCGCATGATAGAATCATACTCATATACCATTGCATCCACCCAAACTGGCTGCTGCACTGCCTTCTCAAAAGAAGAAGGCTCGGTCGCTACACACTCCCCAACTAGGGCCATGTAGCCAACGTATCTATCAGGAGATCTCCTCTGTCTGCGCTGAGAGGATGGTTGCCCCCATTCTCTCTCACATCATGTATCAATCTGTCAGCTTCCCGCGAGCGTTTCCTCCCATCTCTGGAAGACTTTCCAGTAGTGGTAATATCCACTACTAGAATCTCTGCATGCGGCTGATCTGCATCATCAGGAGGCTCCTCCTCCTTAGGAACTAATAGTTCCTCATCATCACCATGCAACTTGAGCTCCCTCTCAAGTGACACTCGCATGACTCGCTGCTCATCGAACTTCAGATCCCTGCGCACTATGGTCCTCTAACTGGCAGGCAGAAACACATGATAGTTTTGAGGTGTATCCGTGTACCCCACAAGTATTCCCAACTCAGTTGTTGGGTCTATCTTCTTTCGAGCATCTCTGGTCACATGACAGAAAACTAGTGATCCAAAGATGCGGAAGTGACTCACATCTGGTTGCTTCCCTGAAAAGGCCTCCATACGTGTCTTCATCCCCAAAATACGATGAGGACTTTTGTTCTGAAGATACATTGTTGTATTGCATGCCTCAGCCCACAGATGAAGTGGTAGACATTGGTCATGAAACATTGCTTGAGCTGCTCCCACAATAACCTGTTCTTCCTTTCATCCACCACATTCTGTTGTGGGTTATGAGGTGTCGTGAGTTCCCATTTAATTCCTTCTGAAGCACAGAAGTCCTTAAACTGTTGGGAAACATACTCTCCACTGTTGTCACTATGCAAGACCTTTATTTTCATCCTTGATTCTTTCTCTGCCAAGGCTTTGAACTCACAAAACCTCAAGAAGGTTTGATCCTTCTTTTGCATGAAGTAGATCCAGCATCTACGAGAAAAATCATCAATAAAAATAACAAAGTACCTTTGCTTTGTGGTGGAGGCTGTAGAGAAGGGCCCACATACATCTGAATGAACTCGCTCCAGAATTGCTCCAACTCTACTATCCCGATCCTGAAAGGAAGATTTTGCATACTTACCCAAAGTGCAACCTTTGCATGTGCTCGTTTGCTCCAACTTGCCCTTGGGTAATCCGGTAGAAATATGTTGCATGATCTTCAAGGCCCCATGATGCAAGTGGCCCAGTCTCCTATGCCATAACTCACCAATATCTTGGCCATGCACCACCTCTGCTTTGGAACTCAGTGCAACACAGTCATCTACATGTAACTTATAGAGATTCTTAACTCGAATCCCTATCTGCTTGGTCTGTCCAGTGCCGATATGCCTTAGGAAAACCTTTCCCAAACTAAAGACTACATCATATCCTTTATCCTAAAGCATAGCAATAGACACAAGATTCTTTTTCAGCCTTGGTACATACATAACATTAGAAAGAGTGAGGGGAGAACCATGCTCCCTCTGAAACACAACCGTACCTTCACCTGAGACACGGTACTTTCGTCATCGCCCATCTCGATCCGTATCTGGAGATCCTTCTCCTCCAAAGTGCTGAAAAGATTCTTGTCACCTGACATGTGGAAAGAGGCTCCACTGTCCAGGTACCAAACACATCCCATGCTGGATGAAACCATGCATGCAATAAGAGAGAAATCCAGCTCAAACTGTGAAGCTAGTGCCTCACCATTAGATTCCTTGGAGGAACCTTTCTTGGACTTCTTCCGTGGACAATTAGTAGCATAATGGCCCAACTCATGACAATGAAAGCATCTTACCTTCGACTTGTCAAACTTCTTCCCACCTTGAGAAGACTTGGATTGGGATGCCTTCCCTTTCCCTTTCTTAGCTTTAGTTGCTAAAGCCAAATTCTCTTCATCATCATGTTTTGATGAAGATCCATCTCTGGTGCTCGTCTGATCTCCTCCTGCATCAAATCCGACCATAGTTGTTCCCAATTTGGAAATTTCTCCCTTCCATTAACTGAGTCCTGGTAGCTATGCCAGCTCTTAGGAAGGCCAAGGAGTGCTAGACTCACCATATCATCATCAACTGTAGTGATCCCTATGCTTGCAAGCTCATCTCTGCAGTTGGTGAGCTTGTTCAGGAATGTAGTGATCGTGTCGCCTTTCTCACACTTGATCTTTCGAAGCTTGTCCTTCAGTGCCAGCTTCCTCTAATCACTGCTATTCTAATATAAATCTTTCAATTTTTTCCACATTGAAAATGGAAACTCCTTCCCATGGAGGCTCGATACTATGTAATCTCGAACTCCCTCCAGGATGATTCTCCTAGCTCTAGCCACACACTTTCTCCATTCTACCAGCTCAGTATCATCAGTAGGCTTAGGGAATTCTTGATCAATGAAGTCCTTAAGGCCATTATCTTCCAATACTGTCTCCATGTGATCCTTCCAAGCTATGTAGTTGCCATCAATCAGTGGAGAAAATCAAGGACAAATTCCTTATTCAGTGGGACAAATAATTGCATGTTCTCACAAAGACTTCAAGTTTGATTTTCCATAACTAATTAACTCATGGAGAATTAATTAATTAATATTCAAACTGCTGGTAAGACCAAATTAAAATTTACTTCCTATAGATAGACCAGGGACTACTAAAAATAGGAAGGGACCATGAAATGTTATTTTTAGAATTTCTATTTTTAGCAGTTTCACTTCTCACCCAATGTTGCTAATATCCACACTGGTAGAACTGCTATTTTTAGAAGTGCTATTTTTAGCAGTTCTATTTTTAGCAATTTCTAATTTTAGCATTTCTTGTTTCACACTTTTCAACACTCATCCTAATGGCTGACATTGTGCACTAGTGTGAGCACTTATGTGATCTTATTAAAGACACGTTCCATCATTTTGATCCAGACCATCTTAACCAGAAATTGTTACATCAATGGAGGGCTCTGCATGAATCAATTATTGATTTTTGGCAGCGCTTCCATGACTTACAGTTTCAAGCTCCGAAGAGCCATATGAAGTTCGCTTATCTCTGGGACTGGTTCGATCACTGCCTTAAGAAATTTTCCCGTCCTAAGAGAAAGCTTGATGTCAAGCCTTGCTTAACCTTCTTCGTTGATGGAACTACGTAATCCCATGTGGGAGCAGGCACTGTCTCAACGGACTGTCCGCCTCCCTCTCATTCAACAGTTCCACCATCTCCTTGTGATGCTAAGGATCATGTTCGCACATCTATTCACCCTTCACACCCTCCAAACATCACTCCACTCAATTTTCATGCAGAGTTGGTTGTGAGTCCTTCGAGTTCCCATATGTATTCTTTTTTTCGACCTCCGTCTTCACACTCAGGTGTTCCTCCAGATGATGTTGTCTTGTGTTCACCCATTACGAACTCTTCACTTGTTGTGAAAGAGGAACAACCCATTGACGGAGTTGGTGTTGCACAACCAACATGCATTGTCATTCATGAAGAGTATGAGTGGGAGCTTGAACATCAACACTTGGCGAAGGATGACTCCCTTCTGTCTAAGTCCCCTCCATTCTTTACCAACTTCTTTAGTGAACCTACCATCCATGATTTTGCATGTGTGTCTTCATCCATGAATGCACCCATTTTTGATCACTCGTACGACTCATCGGATGTTAGTCCATCATTCGACAATGTAGAGGATAATTTATTCATCGAAAATCCACTTGATCCGTTATTTGTCTTTTCTGGAAATACAGAGGATGAGTTCATTCGCTTTTCATCTACCCCTTTGTTTGATTCATATGATCATGAGGATGTCGAAGAATTCATTGATTTTTCTGATCATGGCAGCCATGATCCATTTGCTTCCATTTTTTATCACGACCATGAATCTATCGAAATTGATCTTTCAAAGCCACCAGTTTAAGATGATCTACCTGATGATGAAGTTGAGACACCCAAGACTGTCGAGGCTCTTCAACGCGAGCTAAGGGTTATGTCAGGCCCTCACTCTCTTAGGGTCAGTCTCACTTCCAATCACAAAATTGTTCAATCATCCAAGGCTCCTCATCACTCATCTGTATGCATTGAAGATCCATCTCACACACAGATCACACTTCCTCCACTCGAATTGCACGATCCCATTGCTCATGCATTGGAGGAGTCTTACATTGCAAGCACTCGTTCACGATGCAAGTTATCTTTGTTTCTTTTGTTTTCTTGCATGTCTCAGTCAAGAGTGTGCTTTTTCTTCAAAGTTGCACATAGTGTCACACAGCACCATGATAAGTCCACGGACTGTCCGTCATGCACATGCACTCACTTATGTCCCATGGGAACTTTGAAACATGAAGTGTGGCTGTCTTCACTGTTATATCTTTCTTGTATGTTGGTCCACACAACTGGGTTACTCGCGGACCAAGCCTTCACCCACATGGGTCTACCAATGCGCTGGTGGCTGCATTGGAAGTATCACTTCACGTGATCAGGCCCATGCACCGTTAGTGTAGGAGTAGGAGTAGTGTTTGCTTTCAGTTGTTTTCTTGCATGCTTGTTTGCTTTCATGCTTTGATTGCTTGTTTGTTTGCTTTCTTTTTTGTTTACTTGCTTTTCTTTCATTTTTTCTTCTACTCTTGCTTTTCTTTGTTGATTGTTAGTTCATTCACTTGTTTCATTCGTAGGTTAGTTTTGCATGAAACCATGTGTGACTCATGAAACGAGCTAGGTAAAGTACAAGAGGTTTTGTACAATTTTCGCTAATTTCTTATCTATCATATTGCCTCTGTGTGATGAACTTGTTACTCTTAGTCCATGACACGTTGAAGGAAAATATGTACTCTTTGAAGTGAACCTTGTGTAGGTTTTAACCCTGTACAAAAATTACTTGCATATGAATTCTAAAACACAGAAAATAATCAATGCGAGAGCATAACACATAAAACACATATACACAGAGATTTTCCCCTGGATCCCAAAACCGGGACTACCAGCTTGATTTTTCATTATATTCCTTTCAATGTTACAATACATATTTATACATGCCGAAGCATCCAATACCATGGACTGAAAACCATCGCGTCGAAAACCATGGACCGAAAACCATAGGTAGGTTCACCCAACCTAATATAGGGTCCAAAAAAATTTTTCCCAGGGCGCTGCCCCAGACCCCATAGAGGGGGGCTACCCGCCCCCCTCAAACCCCCCGCTGCACAATCGGCGCAACGAAGGGGGGGCTCTGCCCCCCCTCTAACCCCCCGGTTCACTACGTGGGTTAGTCGTGGAAAGAATATAACACAACCCAACAATCTCCCACTTGTTGTTTTCTTTCCACACGGGGCCACAAGAGAGCTTAGTCATTTTTCCAGCCCTGAAATGCCCATTTTTTCTCTACACCAAGAGAACTTCTCAGAGCTCACAGATTTTGTCAATGCATCTGCAATATTCTTCAAAGTGTCCCCTTTTCCAACAACACCTTTTTTTCTTCTATCATATCCCTCACAAAGTGATACTGAACATCAATGTGCTTTGTCTTTGAATGATAAGCATGGTTCTTTGCCAAGAAAATTGCACTTTGGCTGTCACAATCTATTCTTGCAGCTCCCTATACTAACCCCATACTTGAGCACAATCTCTGCAACCAAACTGCTTCCTTGCTTGCATGAGTGGCTGCCATGTATTCTGCCTCTGTAGTTGATAGTGCCACTACAGATTGTTTCTTACTCATCCAACTGACTGCACCTCCAAATAGGTTAAACACATACCCACTTGTATATCTTCTCTGATCCAGATCTCTAGCCCAATCTGCATCAACAAAGCCACGAATATCCAACACTCTGTCCAATCCTGGTCTTCCTTGGTAGCATAAACCATAATCAATAGTGCCACGCAAATACCTGAAAACCCGCTTCACTGCTGTCCAGTGCTCCTTCCCTAGTTTTGACATAAACCTACTCAATACTCCCACTGCATGTGCAATTTCTGGTCTAATACAGACCATTGCATACATCAGGCTACCGACTGCACTCGCATATGGAACATAGGACATGTCCTCTTCCTCTTCTTGTGTCTTGGGACACTGTTCAGCAGATAACCTCACACCTACAGGAATAGGAACCTTCACTGGTTTACTATCCTGCATATTAAACCTCTGCAGTATTGTCTCGACATACTTCCTTTGGTTTAACCAGAGCTTCCTCTTTGCCCGATCTCTTTTAATTTCCATGCCCAAAATATAGTTTGCAGCACCAAGATCTTTCATGTCGAATTTGGAGGACAATTGGGTCTTCAAATCCTGGATAATTTCTTTGCCATTTCCAACCAGCAACATATCATCCACATACAAGACCAGATAAATAACACGGTCACCAATTAATTTAAAATACACACAGTGATCTGCTTTGCTTCTGGTGAAGCCAAGTCCCAGTATAAATGTATCAAATTTCTGATACCACATCCTTGGTGACTGTTTTAACCCATACAGAGACTTCTTTAACTTGCATACCAGTTCTTTCTTACCCTTCACTGCAAAGCCTTCAGGTTGCTTCATGTAGATTTCCTCTTCCAAATCCCCGTGAAGAAATGTTGTCTTCACATCCATCTGTTCTACCTCAAAATCAAAAGCAGTAGCAACAGATAAAAGTAACCTAATAGAAGTTACCTTGGCAACAGGAGAAGAAATATCACCAAAATCAATTCCCGACACCTGGGAATAACCTTTTGCTACCAACCGAGCTTTGTATTTCTCCACCTTCCCTTCTGCATTTGTCTTCTTTTTGAACATCCATTTGCTGCCAATGGGTTTCCTTCCAGCCGGCAACTCCACCAGATCCCAAGCCTCATTTCTGTGCAAAGATGCCATTTCATCAACCATGGCCTCTTTCCAGAGTTTTCCATCCTATGAATCTACTGCTTCCTTCACAGTTCTGGGATCATCATCAGTAATAGACAAAGCAAAATTTGAACAGAAAGCAGAAGGACTATACCTTTCTGGCTGCCTTCTTTCTCGAACTGATCTTCTCACAGCCGAGTTTGTGCCTCTTCATCTTCTGATTCCTCCTCTGCTGCAGAGTCTGATTCTTCCTCCTTTAGCTCAAACTCTATCTTCTCAGGTTCCTTTGGTTGGACTTCATGTTTAATAACATCTTTTACATCTCTGAACACCACTTCTCGGCTGTACACAACCTTCCGTGTGACTGGGTTCCAAAGCTTATAACCCTTTAAACCATCCTTATACCCAATAAAGATGCACTTTTCAGATTTACTATCCAACTTGGTTGGTTTCTCCTTTGGAACATGTACATATGCATCACATCCAAATACCCTCAGATGTGAAAGAGAGGGTTTCTTACCAGTCCATACTTCTTGTGGAGTCTTATCCTCCAACGCTGATGAAGGTGCCCTGTTGACCAAGTAACATGCAATATCCACTGCCTCTGCCCAGAATTCCTGTCCTAACCCGGCACCACTGAGCATGCTTCTTGCCCTTTCCATCAACGTCTTGTTCATTCTTTCTGTGACTCCATTTTGCTGAGGTGTATATGGAGTAGTCTTATGTTGTGCTATACCACACTTCTTACATAATTCTTCAAATTCCTTGTTGCAAAACTCTCCACCACTATCTGTCCTCAACACCTTTATCTTCTTCTCTGTCTGATTTTCCACTAGAGCCTTAAATTCTTTAAACTTGTCAAAGACTTAAGATTTCTTCTTAAGGAAATATATCTGTGTATTCCTTGAGAAGTCATCTATGAATGATACATAGTACACAGACTTACCCAGTGATGGAACCTTCACAGGTCCAAACACATCACTGTGCACAAGCTCTAATATATGTTTCACCCTCTTAGCACCAGAGGGGAAACTCACCCAATTCTGCTTCCCATATACACAATTTTCACAGAAATCAAAATCCAGAGAGCTATTACTCATACCTTCTACCATACCTTTACCATGAAGTATTCGAAGGCCCTTCTCTCCAATATGTCCAAGCCTTTGATGCCACAACATAGTCTTCTCTCCAGAGACCACTAGATTTTCAGCTCCACTTTCAGGAACCACAGAACTGTTGCACCCATCAACAATAGTGCTACCTTGCAGCTTGTACAAAGTTCCAGTCCGAACTCCCTGCATCAATACCAGTGCTCCCCGAACCATCTTGTAGGTATCCTTCTCGAACACTGTTTTTACACCTGCATCATCCAACTTGCTTACAGAAATCAGATTTCTAGCCAATGCAGGAATATGCAGAACACCCGGAAGTGTTCTAACCCTTCCACCTTGCAACTTCAACTTTACTTTTCCGCGACCAATGATTCTAGCCTTCCTATCATCTCCTAAGAAGACATCACCACCATCGTATTTCTCATACTCGCAAAACCACTCTCTATGGGGAGTGAAGTGAAAGGATGCACCTGAGTCAATCAACCATGCCTCATGATCTACATGTGTACTTGAAGAAGCCAAGTACACATCCCCACCTTCATCTGAGGTGGTTTTTGCCTCTGCAGAAGGAGCATCATCAGATCCCTTTCCTTTATCAAGAGCTTTAGATTTACAGTCCCTTTTGAAGTGCCCTTCCTTTCCACATTTCCAGCACACCACCTTTACAGGTTTTCTTGGAGATTTAGATCTCCCTCTAGATTTATATCTCCCACTCGATGACTTATTTTTGTTTCTATTCTGGGACCGTCCTCGTACAGACAAGGCATCACCATTCTGGCTCTCCATATTTTTCCGTCTCATCTCCTCCATCAGCAAGGCTGAGACTATTTCATAAAACTGCAAAGCAGTTGCATTGCTACCTATTGCAATAACCAGACTATCCCATAAATCTAGTAGAGAACACAACAAACTGATGCACTTATCTTCATATGAAATTTTAATATCCACAGATGCTAACTGACTTACCATGGTATTAAATGCATTCAGATGCTCTGTCACCGAGTTTCCATATTTCATCCTCAAGTTATACAGCTTTTTCTGCAGGAACAGTTTATTCACCAGAGATTAGATTGGTACAAAGTCCCTAACTTGTCCCACAAATCCTTCGTCATAGCTTCCCCTGATACATATAGCAATACTGAATCTGAGACACACAATCGTATTGTGCTCTTAGCCTTCCGATCCAACTTCTTCCATTCTTCATCGGTCACTCCCGTTGGTTCAGTACCTGGATCTACCGTGATCCACTGATCTTTATCCACCAACAGATCCTCCATCTTGAGTTTCCACAACTCAAAACTCTGACCATTGAACTTCTCGATCTCTATCTTTCCACTGCTCGCCATCTTCTTTCACCACCAGAATCGATCTCGCAGATCTCCCACTGAATAGGGTCTACCACAGGCCCGAGCGAAACCCCTCAACAACAAAGGCGTCCCCTTGAAGCCAAAACAGCTCTGATACCAAATGTAGGTTTTAACCCTGTACAGAAATTACCTGCATACGAATTCTAAAACACAGAAAATAAACAATGCGAGAGAATAACACATAAAACACATATACACAGAGATTTTCCCTGGATCCCAAAACCAGGACTACCAGCTTGATTTTTCATTATATTCCTTTTAATGTTAGAATACATATTTATACATGCCGAAGCATCCAATACCATGGACCGAAAACCATCGCGTCGAAAACCATGGACTGAAAACCATAGGTAGGTTCGCCCAACCTAATATAGGGTCCAAAAAAAAATTTCCCGGGGCGCTACCACGGACCCCGTAGAGGGGGGCTACCCGCCCCCCTCTAACCCCCCGGTTCACTACATGGGTTAGTCGTGGAAAGAATATAACACAACCCAACACCTTGGTGTAAACACAATGCTTGTGTGCTAACTAGTGTCACCTTTTCTAGTCGATTGTTTTTGGGTTAACACTTGTCAGCTCAGTCAAGTAGAGTAAGGTGAGGGGGAAAAACCTTAACAGGCACATCAGAGATATAATAAACTACTTCTCTGCTAGAACAACCTCCTCTGCTCAAAATAATTCGGGATCCCTCTTCCACCTCTGAAATGAATAAGTGCTATGCCGAGTGAAAATGAAAAATCAAAATGAAAAATGAATAAGGCAAAGAAGAGAAAGGCTTCCTGCGCAGGGAGGTGATGCAAGTAACTCCGCCGGGGTACTGACCAGGCTCGCTGGCAGCAGAGCCATGCTTGTGTTCCTATGTGACTCCACCGGGGTACTGTCCAGGCCTACTGGCAGTGGAGCAACACCAAAGATGAAACTAAGACTCTGACAACTATACTGCTTGTGCACCTATATACCCCTTAACCCCAATCGAAAAAAATGTGTTTCCTTGGCTTGGAATGTGTGTCAATCGACCAAGGGCTTGGCAGATGATACATCTTACAATCAAGTTAGTGTGAAACCAAGATGAGCTAAGAACTGGACAATACTTCTGGAGGTGTTAAACTTGCTTTTCACGAACAAGGTCTATGTAGAGAGCTGGAGTTCTACCAGTGTGTCACCAAGTGTTGTAGCGGCTACAACCACCCTCCAAAATTTTTCCTTAGCCTATTTTGGAGCCTCCCTACCAACCTTACACAACACTTTGTCTTGCTTCATCAAGTACTCAAGCTTCAGTGTTTTCCTTGCACAAAGGCAGCCTGTCAATCATAGTTGATCCATTCCCCTCACATGCTACTTACTCAAACTTGGTCCAGCTGCAGGTTGAGCAGCTTCCCCTTGAAAATTGTGCATTCCTCGAGGGAAACCATCCTTTCCCTCCAGGAATTGCACAATCCTCTCTGATAGCCTGTTGGTCTTTAGGATTGCACAATCCTGCTAGCCAACCCTCCCAGCAGGATTTGCGCAATTTTTCCCATCAACAGTATGTTCAACCCAGGATTTGCACAAATCTAGGTAGCAGTCAGCTGTTGGGCCCAGAAATTGCACAATATCCTTTGGAAGTTAGCCCAGCTTACAGTCAGGAATGCACATTTTTCCCAAACAGTGGAGCACTAGCATGCATGAACAGTCTGGTTGACCAGTTCCACCCGTGACTGAGGAAACTTGACTTGCATGCATGCATGACTTGATCTAGGTGGCTCCAGAGAGACACACACGACAAAGAGGGCTTATGCACGCTCAAAAATCAAAGTTTTTGGATTATGCTTGAATAGGACCAGAGTGTACATCTTATCATCCTGATCGTGGAGGTGTGAACAGTTCGTAAATCTGAGCTCGTATGAGGGAGAACAGGCCAGTCAAATTTTTGGTCAAAGTTGGGTTGTGGGCCAGGTTTAAGTGTCCTACAATTTTACCAACCCCGAGGCATAAACCTAGCTCCCGAAATCGGTCAAAATTGTTGCCTCATTAATTTTCCCAATGACCCTTATTTTCTAGAAGTTTCAAAACAACCCCCTTCTTTATAAAGATCAAAAATAATCATTATGAGGTGGCAGGCCACCACCCCTGCCACCCCAAAATTTCATAACCAAACAAAAAATTTTAACTATTATAAGGATGACGACAATAACCCCGCCGGCCTAACCGCCCCAACCCTCTATTGCAATAATAATACATATATTTGTTTCGGGTCGGCAGACATAACCGACGGTGGACCCGGCCCACGCCCCATCGGCCCAACCTCCACATATATTGAGCGTCGATCACCCATACCTTAAATATGTCAAAACCCTGAAACACTGCCGATCATCAATTTTTAATAGCGCCGATCTTCGATCTTAATAAACGCTGACAGCAGTTAATACGAGACCGGCGGGGGTCAAACCCGCCCTGCCCCCAAGCGGGCAGCCCCAAAACTTGGAACAAACCATCATATGCATCGATAATGTTGTACAGCACGGGAGGATATGGGGGCGGGCCACCCAATGCGGACCCGACCCCCCATTAATACATCATTTCGGGCTATTAATATATATATATATAGGGGCGGGATTTAATCCCCCGACCCCTCCTCAACCAACCTGTATTTTTACCAATGTGCCAAACTGCTCCCATTGGTTAATCCGCCGAAGTTATTTGATATAAACTCAGATTTTTACCAGTGCATGGAGTTTGAGGAGGCAGAAGACGGGCACAGATTTTGAGACAATTAATTAATATTTTAATGCAGGAACCATGAATTTTGTAGGAGGGCAAAATTTTCACTTTGTCAGAAATTGACAAATTTTATATGGATTCTACACCTCTCGTCACCATGAGCGCAATGGTGTTGTTCATTTCTCCATTAGAGTTCTACATTTTTTGGTCATTTCCAGAATGCACGTGGAACCATGATTTTAGCGAAAACAGGGAGCAGAACCATGAGCCTTGAAATTTTCCCAAGGAGGTAAAATTTTGCCATGTCAGAATATAGTCAAGTTTATACTTGTTTTTCATGGTTTTCCACAGGGATCGCAATGGAGAGATCAGATTTTCCATCTGAGTTGTAGATTTCCAGTCCATCCATGGAGCAAAATCTTTGAGGAATCCTGGGGGAATCTAAAAGATTCCTTGAGCCCAAAATTATCAACTTCTTAGAATTCGGATTTTGGACAGTCGATTAAGCACTAATCGACACCACAAATCTGGTGGTACACTCAGATTTGTCATTCTCTCATTTCTTCTTCTAGTCACTTTTCTAAGTGCCAGTGTAGATGTCCACATTCATGTGCGAGCAGTCATCTTCATACGATCAATGCCTTAAGATCGATGGTCCGAGCAACTTCAGCAGTGTGACATCCACTTCTTCAGATGGCCCTTGGTTGTGAGGTATATGATGTGTTCATGTACTTCTTCTTTATGCATTATGTTGTATAGATCCTTGATTGATGTTGATGCAGGATCTTGTTTATTACATGTTGTCATGATTCCTTTCTTGATTTGATGCGGAATCTTCTATGTGATGTACTTGTTGTCATAACTCATCATGTTATGTTTTGAGATCCCTTGTTGTATGTTGTTGGGATACTCTTGTTGTCATCATGCATGTTTTGCATTGAGATCCCTTTTGTGCCATGTTGGCGGGATACTCATCATGCATGTTTTTGTGTCATACTGATAGGAGTCTTTTGATTGAGAGTTCCAGTTGTGGAACATCTCTTAGATCCACCCCTACGTGAGGAAATTTTTCCTTGTATGATCGCAACATCATATCTTGTGTACATCACCATTATTGACAGCACTTAATGCAGCGGCCTACACCATCTTGACACCGGGGCTCGAAGACGTAGTCCCTTCTGGACGAACTTCGTTATCAACACTTATGTTTTCATGTGTTGATGATTGACATGTTCCTATTTTTTTACAACATGCAGATGTATTCATTCATGTTCTTTTAAAATGCAATTTAACACATCACGAAAGTAAAAGGTCTTGGAAGGGTCATTTGTCACGCCTGGACCTGGATCAAGTGGTATCAGAGTGGTCTTTGCGTTGATGTGAATTGCAGCATGAACAATGGAACGTGCAACGACAGAGGATGAAAGAGCGATGTACGAGAACATGCTCAGCATTTCTAAAAGAGTGGAAATCATGTATGAAACACTACAGAAAGAGACAGAGGAAAAGGAGCGATTGCAGCTTCAGTTACAAGCCACGGAAAAGGCCCTGGAAGAACTGAAGCAAAACAAACATAATATTCAAACATAGAACGATGAATTGAAGACGCTTCTACATGAAGAGAAAGAGTAAAAACAAAGTTTGCTACGACAGCTGCAAGCAAAGGATGAGGCCTTGGAAAGCTGCAGCAAGACCCATGTGAGGTAAAAAGTAGTTCTCCATCTTCATGTATATTTCCTTATGATGATTTCGCCATTTTTGAAAATCACACCACAGGAATTAGCTCCAAACTATTGAAGAAAATGGGGTATGAAGGAAAAGGCTTGGGTGTTAATGGCCAAGGCATTGTCAACCCCATCAAAGTAGAGGAATTACCCCGTCAGGCAGGACTTGGGTATGTCAGGAAAGAAGTTGGGGAATGCGCCGAGACAGCTAGCGAACCACCAACAACGGATGATGAGAAACCCTCATCAGTTCTTTCCAAATCGAAAGAGGAGGTAAAAGATGTTGATTTCCTTTCAGTTTCATCTTCTCATAGTATGAGTTTTGTTGGAGATTTGGAGATCCCAATTACAGGGACAAACATGAGGCTCCTTACAAGGATGAGGCACGAGGAGAAAGAAGAACTTGGTGTTAATAACCAAGGCATAACTCAACCTTTGGAGGTTGTGCACGAACATCGATTTGCAGGCTTGAGATACACTAAAGGAGAGTGCTCGAAGGTGTCAGAGTCGTCCGAGACATCATTGAAATCGTCGAGGAAAGAGAATGATGGGAACACATCCCCATCATCCCACGGCAGTGCCCATTGTAGGGAGAGAGCTGAGGCAAGCTCTCATGCCATACTAACATCAGAGACAGCAAGGGAAGGTATAACCACTTTCGATCTTTGAATGTTCATTTCAATTATGATCATGTTGATAATAATGAACGTAAAACATGGCATCGAAAAACATGCACCTTTTGTGGATTACATAACCATACATTTTCTAAGTGTTGGAAAAGAATGGCAGCACTCAAAAGGATGAGGCATGAAAGACCCTCTCAACAGCATGAAAAGAAATAGGTTAAGCAGATATGGAAAAATAAAACCTACTACAGTCATTGCAATAGAAGTGGCCATCAAAGAGCCACTTGTTGGAGGCTCCATCTGGAGCAGTGCCTTAAAGACAAAGCATCAGTGCGTGAACCAGGTGAATTAATTGTTCGACAAGCAAAACTGCCACAAGGAGGTGACCCATTCACATTGATCAGTGAAAATTGTTTCTAGGCATGTTGTTGTTTCATGGTCGTTCTTTTGTAAATCATTTGTTGCATTTTAAAATGTAAAAGTGATGATGTGTTTTCCATCACTTGTTCAACAACAATGATGTCTGGTATATTTTGAGTCGTATTTTACACTCTGAAAGTGATGTTATGTTTCCATCACTTGTCAAAATAATAGTGTTTGGCCTTATGATCGTAAATCATGTGTTGCAGTGATGATGCATTTTACATCACTTGTTGAAGCAACAATGATGTGTCGGCCTTGTTGTCATAGCTGGGGTATTGCATCCATCTTGTTGTAAACTTGACCACCGAGTATGTGTTATAAACTCATGGAAAGTGTGGGATGTTTGGGTCATTAGTTGGTCATGTCATTCAAGCATGTAATTTGCAAACAATGTACTACAGGTTGCAGAGGTAGCAGGTGTCGGCTTGTCGCTTAAGACTCCGAAGAACAAAGGTGAAGGAGACAGAAGCAAGACCTTTCAGGATGCTTGTGATGCAGATAGGGTACAAAGAAAGTTGCAGATTATGTTTCATGCTTTTGGAGGACCAAAAGATCCTCAGTGGGGAGGATTGATCCAGGTGGCTCCAGAGAGACACACAGGGCAAAGAGGGCTTATGCATGCTCAAAAATTAAAGTGTTTGGATTATGCTCGAACCAAGACCAAAGCGTAGATCTCGTCATCCTGATCGCGGAGGTGTGAACAGTTCGTTAAACCGAGCTCGTATGAGGGAGAACGGGCCAGTCAAAGTTTTGGTCAAAGTTGGGTTGTGGGCCAGGTTTAAGTGTCCTACAATTTTATTGACCCTGAGGCATAAACCTAGCTCCCGAAATCGGTCGAAATTGTTGCCTCGTTAATTTTCCCAATGACCCTTATTTTCTAGAAGTTTCAAAACAACCCCCTTCTTTATAAAAATCAAAATATATATATATATATATATATATATATATATATATATATATATATAAAATCATTATGAGGTGGCAGGCCACCACCCCCGCCACCCCAAAATTTCATAACCAAATGAAAAATTTTAATTATTATAAGGCCGACGGCCATAACCCCCACCGGCCTAATCGCCCCAACCCTCTATCGCAACAATAATACATATATTTGTTTCGGGTCGGTGGCCATAACCCCCGCCGAACCCTCCAATTGTCGCATATCATATATTCCATGTATTACGAGGTGGGCACGGGCCACCGGCGGTGGACCCGGCCCACACCCCATCGCCCCAACCCATATATATATATATATATATATATATATATATATATATATATATATATATATATATATATATATATATATATATATATATATATATATATATATATATATATATAGATATGTATTAAAACATTATGTTATGGGGTGGGCGGGCCACCAGCGGTGGACCCATCCCACGCCCCATCGGCCCAACCTCCACATATATTGAGCGTCAGTCGCCCATACCTTAAATACACTTACACCCCAAAACATTGTCGATCGCCGATTTTGTATATCACCAATATTCATCAGCGTCAATTGCCAATTTTTAATAGCGTCGATCTTAATAAACGCCGACAGTAGTTAATACGGTACCGGCAGGGGTCGAACCTACCCGGCCCAAGCGAGCGGCCCCACAACTTGGAACAAACCATCATATGCGTCGATAATGTTGTACAGTGCGGGAGGATATGGGGACGGGCCACCCAAAGCGGACCCAACCCCCCATTAATACATCATCTCGGGTTATTAAAATATAAATATAGAGGGGCGGGATTTGATCCCCTGACCCCTCCTCAACCAACCTGTATTTTTACCAATGTGCCAAATTGCTCTCGTTGGTTAATCCACAAAAATTATTTTATATAAACTCAGATTTTTACCAATGCACGGAGTTCTAGGAGGCAAAAGGCGGGCATGGATTTCGAGACCATTAATTAATATTTTAATGCAGGGACAATGAATTTTGCAGGAGGGCAAAATTTTCACTTTGTTAGAAATTGACAAATTTTATATGGATTCTACACCTCTCATCGCCACGGGCACAACGGTGTTGTTCATTTCTCCATTAGAGTTCTGCATTTTTTGGTCATTTCTAGAATGCACGTGGAACCATGATCTCAGCAAAACCAGGGAGCGAAACCATGAGCATTGAAATTTTCCCAAGGAAGTAAAATTTTCACATGTCAAAATATCATCAAGTTTATACTTGTTTTTCATGGTTTTCCGTAGGGATCACAATGGCGAGATCAGATTCGCCAACTGTGTTGCAAATTTCCTGTCCATTCATGGAGCAAAATCTTTGAGGAATCCCGGGGGAATCTAAAAGATTCCTTGAGCCCAGAATTCTCAACTTCTCAGAATTCGGATTTTGGACAATCGATTCATCACTACTCGACACCAAAAATCTGGTGGTACACTCAAATTTTTCATTCTCTCATTTCTTCTTCTAGTCACTTTTCTACGTGCCAGTGCAGATGTCCACATTCATGTGCGAGAAGTCACCTTCATACGATCGATGCCTTAATATCGATGGTCCGAGCAGCTTCAGCAGTGTGACATCCACTTCTTCAGATGGCCCTCGGTTGTGAGGTATATGATGTGTTCATGTACTTCTTATTTATGAATTATGTTGTACAGATCCTTGATTGATGTTGATGGAGGATCTTGTTTATTACATGTTGTCATGATTCTTTGCTTGATTTGATGTGGAATCTTCTATGTGATGTACTTATTGTCATAACTCATCATGTTATGTTTTGAGATCCCTTGTTGTATGTTGTTGGGATACTCTTGTTGTCGTCATGCATGTTTTGCATTGAGATCCCTTTTGTGCCATGTTGGCGGGATACTCATCATGCATGTTTTTGTGTCATACTGATAGGAGTCTTTTGATTGAGAGTTCCAGTTGTGGAACATCTCTTAGAGCCACTCCTGCGTGAGGGAATTTTTCCTTGTATGATCGCGACATCATCTCTTGTGTACATCACCATTATTGACAACACTTAATGCAGCAGCCTACACCATCTTGACACTGGGGCCCAGAGACGTAGTCCCTCCTAGATGAACTCTGTTATCAACACTTATGTTTTCATGTGTTGATGATTGACATGTTCCTCTTTTTTTACAGCATGCAGATGTATTCATTCACGTTCTTTTAAAATGAAATTTAACACATCATGAAATTAAAAGGTCTTGGAAGGGTCCTTCGTCACACCCGAACCTGGATCATGACTTGATCTTGCCAAAATAGCAAGAGGCAACATGAAAAAGATATCCCATGATTCTGGGAGATATTTTTAGCAGTTGGGGGTTACATGCAAAGTTGTTTTATAAGTTTCCCTCCAAGTGTTGCTTTTTCCTAGATTTGTGGTATGCGCGTCTTGAGAACAAACTTATTTATTTGATGCATCAGAGCTCATTCATTCACACTAATTTTGGAGCTCTGACATCCCACAGCACATCCAGGACTCTCTGACACATTCGGCTTAGCTATTCACTGGTAAGTCGCCTCAACTTCTCTTTTTCAGCATTTCTGTCACATTTTGTGTATTTTCTTGTGTGAGTGGTGTTTGCTTGATTTCTTTGAATGTTTGTTGTCGTTTCCATATATTCTAGCTTTTCCTAGCTCTGTTTCAATTTTTGTTTCTATCTCACTATTGTCGCATGCATGAAATTGTTTTGCATGGACGTTCGCCCAACCGGCGAACTACCTCGCCCACATGCATGTTGATCTTCTTGTTGAGTATTTAATTCATGTTTTGCATGCACTGTTAATCACTTCTACTATCACTTCATGTCGCCATGCATTTATTGACTTACTTGCTTTCAGTTTCCTGTCGGTGAGTCGAGCCAACCTTGGCCCAGGCTCTGCTTTCACCAAGGTTGCATTGCACAATCTGGGAAAGGAAGGCTCACCTTCCTCTCTAGACTTGTGAATTATGGCCCAAAATTAGCCTCCTGGACTGAATTGTGCATTTCTAGAGCTCAGTGGCTACTTGGCCAAAAAAATTGCACAAATTTGTCCCTGGGCCAATAGTGTTTCCCAGCTAGAATCGCACATTACGCAATCCCAGTAGCCAACTGCTCGACTGGACTGTACATTGCGCAGTTCTAGTAGTTAGTCAGTCTCTCAGCAGGGACTGTGCCTTGTGCAGTCTTGGCAGTCGGTCTCCCGACCTCCCGGCCAAAATTGTGCAACCTTCATGATCATTCACCCAGGTATGTTGCAAGTCAGTTCTCATGTTCATTTTGGTTTTCGACTGACAGATTGCTTTCTATGAGTGTTTCCATGTCTCCAGGTATCACAGGTGTTCATCTGCCTCTCAGCAGTACAGGTACAATGGTTTCCAAGAGAGCAGAGACGAAGACACCGTTCAGAGCACGCTTGGGGATGCAATCGATCAAGTGTCCATGGGCTTACCTACTCACGAAGACATCAAGTTGTTCATGGACAAGGACATCAAGCAGCAACATCACAACAAGCAGCATCATGAACAACAGCTGAAGGAAGCATACCGAATGCAGCGAATGCAAGAGGAAGGTTGTTGACAACATAGAGGTGGAGCAAAGTTGCAAGATCAAATAGATCCATTGATAATGAAAGCA
Organism: Pinus tabuliformis; assembly: GCA_031772625.1. NCBI lineage: Eukaryota > Viridiplantae > Streptophyta > Pinopsida > Pinales > Pinaceae > Pinus > Pinus tabuliformis. The sequence goes on along the minus strand of CM062818.1, from coordinate 845,025,206 downwards.
ACTTTGGAGACTCATGCTATGAAGTGACGGCGAGACATGAAGATCGTGCAAAAGCAGAAGATGGAACAAAGAATGAGTTTCATGTGTTGAAGCAGCAACTCAGGGAGAACATGAAGCTGCACAAATAGTCCAATGAGTTGCAGCAAGAACAGGAACATCGGTGGGCGCAACATGCACTCGTGGATGAAAATGTGCCAATGTGAGTTAAGGATCTATCCCACTAGCTGACACAGCGCAAACATGGTGAGAAATGTTGTTGATTGCATGCAACGGATCCAACAGCATGCATGTTGTTGAGCGCACGAATGTAATCCAACCCATTCAACACACTCAACAAGGCAAAGACAAGAAGCAATTCCAACTGGGGCTGAACATGTACTTCGACAAGTTGATGTGCATGACCACCATCACACACTTGAAGATCAGCATGGACATTATGCATCAATGTGTTGTTGGTTCAACCATACCCAAGAAGACCATGCGCATGTTAGCAGACGAGTTGGACGAAGGGGCCGAACCAATGCACCGGTTGCAACAGAGGTAAGAGTTCGCTTCAGCAAGATTTCACCATGAGGTGCATGCACATCATCATGGATGGCCAAGATTGGCATCAGCTTACCACCTTCACCATCACAAGCATGTCAAAAAGTTGGTCTCATCACAGCGGACGGAGTATCGTTGATGTCTTGCAAGGCTTGCAAGGCTTGCTCAAGCCATGTTGTCTCATATGAGTACATGTGCATTGTAATGTTGAGTCATGTCAAGTGTAAGTCAAGTGTCAATGGTTGGATGTAACAGCCATAGAGTAGGTGAAGAGTCATGACGGTAGTTGAACTGTCACAAAGGAGAATGTCAAGGGTCACCCCACCCTTTGCTATAAATAGTCCCTCATAACTCATTGTATAGGCTTTTGGTCAGCCAAGCTTCTACTAAGACTATCTTGAAGAAGGCTTGGATAGTATTGTAACGCACCTTGGCTTCTCCACTGCACAGAGCTAGTATATCTCTTTGGAGGAGCATGCAGATGTGGTTGTAATGTTCCACTGATGGGGCTAGTAGGTTTACATGGTGTATTGTATGATTGTGACTTACACTTCTTTATATAATAAAAGCCAACACATTTTCATGCATATGTTGTTATTGTAGTTGGACTGCTCTGGTTGCCTTAATGATATATGTTGTTTAACTTACGTACTTGGATATGAACTAATTTGTATGAAATTATATGAATCTTGTCATTAATGTGTTACATATGTCATTAATGTTGTCACCATCCATGTCGACTACTCTGCTAGACATCAGACAGACCTTTCTCTGAACCTTGTTATATAAACTGTCACACTCGTCTCGGACTGATCCGTGAGTGTTGTTCGTGTTATCTTACCTTGTAAGTTGTGACTACTGCATCCGTTTCGAATGCTCTGCCAGAAGATATGCATGTCCTTTGTGTTGTGTGTTCCTAGCCGAGTTGGGACTGGTCCCTTTCAACCCAGAACTCGCCTTCACCCTCCTCTCCCTTCGAAGTGTTGGAACCTCTCATACTCATTCCTTGACTCACTGCATTAGTCACACCCTTACTACTGATAGAATTATCTTACTTGCCTCTACACAACATCACGGTCAAGGCATTACCTTACAACCCACTATTGGGACTCCTACACCAAACAGTTTGAGGTCTAATTGGGACTTCTTACTGAGGAGATCCCCTTGACATGTTGGTCGGTCCAACACAGTCAACAGGCCATACTAAGTTTTGTGGCAGGATTAATGGTAGGTTATGATAGGTTTTATGATATGTCATAACAAGTGTGATGACAAGAATAACGAGTTATTGCTTATGATAATTTATGTATGGAAATTATAGGCATGATGATAGGAATAATAGGTGTTATGATAAGCAGTAGAAATTTGTAATAGATTTGATGCAACTTCACAGAGTAGACTATTATGTAAATTCAAAAAGAGCAACATGCATGAAGGCAATCAGAAATGCAACAATGGCAAGAATAGTAGCTAAGGATATAAGTTTTCATGCAAAATTTGTAGCAGAGGATTATGCTTGTGATTGAGGCACTTGAAAACCAACTATAGCTATGGCTTCTGCAGTACAAGAAATTTTGTCTTCATGATCTATTTTCATTTGTGTTTGCATGCACTTGGTTGTTGAATTCTCTTTTTGAAAGAAACAAAATATGTATGAACGTGTGTGTCTGTTTCCTTATATATGTGCTTATATACGTGAGCGTTAATTATTGCAGGTCTTATTTTCATTTGTTTGATGTCCTCTAGGTGTGATGATGTCGGTGTTAATTGTGCATGCTCCTCACCGTGGGGCAAGGACCTCTAGAAGCATGACAAATGTTGGCCCAGGATGAAACTATACATGAGATAATAGATTATGAGTTCAAGTCACTTTGTAGAAGTTGAGTCAGATTATGGACATGTAATGCACCAAGGACATTGCATAAAATAAAGGGGGAAGGAATTTAATAGGGCCTTGCATGTTTTATGATGATGTAAATATATGTATTTTGTTATTAGGCTAGTGAGTGAGAATTATATTGTGGGCATGCGTGCATGTGTATCCATGTTGTGTATTTTGGGGCAATCTATATATATATATATATATATGTTTACAGTCCATGAGGTCAGAGAGCCAGATTTGTAATTAAGATGTAATTAAACATTTATTAATAATAAAAATAGGTTGGTTGCAAACCACTCCACAGAAAAGAGTATTAGGGGTAGTGCAACTCCATGGGGATAGGAAACAGAGTGTTTGGTGATAGATGTCGGTGAGAATGGGAACCTAGGGCCCACATGGCTTCAAGAGTGCCACATGGAAAACAGAATCCTAGATAGATACATTTACAGGCCATGAGGCCAGAGAACCAGATTTGTAATTAGGATGTAATTAAACATTTATTAATAATAAAAATAGGTTGGTTGTAGACCACTCCACAGAAAAGAGTATTAGGGGCAGTGCGACTCCATGGGGATAGGAAACAGAGTGTTTGGTGATATATGTCAGTGAGAACTGGAACCTAGGGCCCACATGGCTTCAGCATTGCCACATGGCAAAGAGAATCCATGCAGTGTTAAAAGTATATATGTAATTGCCTGGAAAAGAAAAGGGTTATCATTATTATTATGATTATTATGACGAGAATTATGATTAGGATCATTATGATTATGGTCGGTACTCTGAGGAGGTTATGGCACGGATATGGTTATGAACCAGTCAGTCAACCTAATGGGGGTTGACTGGGGATATTTTTAGTTAGTCTATCTTGTGCTTAGACTTGGGAACCGACATCAGTTTTGGAAACTTATTCATGATACATGGAAGTTCTGCATAAAAGAGGGATTGGTTGGTCTTGAAGAAGGGTGTGTCACTTGGGTTCTGGAACTAACCAGTGATTTGAACTAGTTATGGCCTATAAGGGTGCCTAGAAGCCCTAGAAATTGCACAAGCTCCTAGAGCCTTGTTGTTGAGAAGTCCTTGGCTAACCGTAAGGCGCCCTAGAAGGTGGCCATTGCAAAGGGATTAGCATGTCCCAGAGAAGGTTGTGCCACTTGGGCGTAGGTTTGGGGAAGCAGAGCATAGTGGTTGGAGTCATGATTATTGGGTTGGTTCCTTAGACATGGATATTTTGTTATGATTGTTTACCATTGCTTGTGGAGTTGCAGCCCTAGCTCAGGGGTGACCAATGGTTGAAAATTGGCAAACCATGAGGTATATGGTTGGGTGGAATGTGGATATCCCCCAGCTAGTCAATTTTTTTATATAGATAAATGTTCTATTTTATGTGCCATGTAGATAAGTGATTTATTTATAAATATTAGTTTCAAGATTCTGAGCATTTGTGTGAATTTATGCATTTTATATATATTTCTATGTGTTTATGTGCTTCCACGTATAAAACTCTAAATTGGGTAAAGTCCATGTTTGCTAAATATAATGAATGTATCAATTTATGTAAATATATATGTAAACCCTATGTTGGCTTGTTGGGGCCTGACCCAGGTTCAGAGGTGATTTAGCCAAACAAATCCTGGTACTACTAGCCCTTTCGGCAACAGTCTATGGAGCGCAGACTGAGGTCTCACCCGAAGTAGTATGGGAGGGTGCTAGAACCAGGTTTCCACACCCTAGAGATGTCTGATGATTTTAGGGGGTCCGCAGTTTGACCCTGCACGCACGTCACTTCGCGCACCTATCAGTACCTTGCAGCCTGTGATGCTGCCCTCGTGCAGCCCTACTCGGGGCCTGAATAGTGTTATTACCCAAAGTCTTACTATTAACCTGATATTAGTTGATTAACTTAGCTTATCTATATGTGTTTAGTTATACCTAACTATGTTTAGCATTCATACATGTGTGAGCGATAAATAAAACAGTATAATTACAGAAGATATCAACCATATAATAACTCAAAGCAGATACACAAGATTTGGAGTCAAACTTCTCTTTATTATCTCTTTCCCTGGTTACAGACTTGACTCTACCCTGCGCACTCAGCTGCAGGGGTCTGCGCACTCAGCTGCAGGGGTCTGCGCACTCAGCTGCAGACTCTACTAGGCCTCTGTGCACTCAGCTGCAGAGCCTCTTCCTACTACTATGACCCAAGATACTTAGACTTTTACTCTATGCTCGCTATCTTCTAAACTCCATTGATTTACTACTTGCTACTTTACAACTTAGAGCCTCGCTCTATTTATACAATCCCATGGTCCGCGGACCATGGGTAGGCCGACACTACATTCAAAACTTAGGGTGGACAACCCTATGACTCTAACATACAATTTTCACTCCGCGCCCGCAATTCACGGAGTCTTTACAACAATAGTACTCAAAACTTGGGCTTTGAGCCCCAAAACATGCTGTGGGGGGATTCCATGCCCAACAAGCCCCCAACACAAACATCGTGACTCACCCTAGAGTCACTCGGTCAGCAAACGCGATCTTGGCATGGAGTCCCTCCAGCTGGTCCCGAACGGTCCGGATGCCTGCAGTGCACTAAACTGTTGCTTGCTGAACCTACTGCATTCTTGCTTCTGAACCCTCTGTAATTGAATTGTTCCCATACATCCGTACGGATATGTATTTATAGTCTCGCTCCCTTGTCTGGCTCTCTGAAGCACGAAGATTGTACCGTTGTCGGTTAGTCAGATAGTCGGCCCACCTTTGTAAGGCTTCAAGTGGTTGTTGTTCACTTTTCCTGGGAAGGGTTCTCCATTTAATTTGATGAGCTAGACCGCACCCCTGTCTATGATGTCCTTGACCACGTATGGTCCTATCCAATGCACTTTGAATTTGCCCGGAAATTTTTCGAACTTACTATCGTATAACAGTACTAAGTCACTTACTTTGAATGTGCGCAACTTAATATGGCAATCGTGCCAAGCTTTTTCATGTTGTTTCTGAACCTGCTGATGAAAACATGCCAAGAATCGTTCTTCCTCAAGTTCTTCTAATTGTGTAAGTCTTTCTTCTAGAGCTTCACGGTCTATCATCCCTGTGAGTGTTTTTATTCGCAGACTAGGTACAATATATTTCATTGCCATGACAGCTTCCACACCATAGACTAACCGAAAAGGGGTCTATCCCGTCAGTTTCTTGCACGTTGTTCTGTAAGCCCATAGTACTACAAGGACGTGTAGGTCCCAATCGCTTCACTGCGCATTGCACACTTTGGTCAATGTGGTTTCCAGTATTTTGTTGAATGCCTCTACTGTCCCATTCACTTGTGGGTGATATGGTGTACTCTTCTGATGATATACCTGGAATTCTTCCATGAGCACGTTGATGGTTTCATTCAAGAAATGTGTTCCACGATCACTCATTAAAATTTTCGAACAACCAAAGTGGGTTAATATGTTGTCGAACAAAAAATTCGCAGTTATAGCAGCCATACAGTCTTTGACTAGTTGCGCTTTCGCCCATCGTGTTAGATACTCTGTTGCAATGATGATGTAGCGCGCACCCGTCTTTCCCTGAGGTTTGATTGGTCCTACAAAGTCGATTGCCCATTTCTCAAATGGTTGTAGTGTCATCTGGGGATTTAATGGCATCTCGTCCCTCCGTGATGGTTTTCCAATCCTTTGACATATATCAGAGGCTTTACAGTGCACTTTCGAATCTTGGTGCAGGGTTGGCCACCACAACCCTGTGCGAAGAATATTTTGTGTCGTTTCTCTTCCTGCATAGTCTCCTCCTGCAGCGCCCCCATGTGCTTTTGCAAGGATCTGACTTCTTTCAAATTCAGGTACATAACTTCATGCACACCACCAAATTCCTTCTTCTGCTGGACAGAATATTCCTTCGGTGCAGTCTCGATTGTCAAAAAATAGATTATATCTTCGAAGTGCCCATCCACAATGCGCACCACAAAAAGTTGTGCATCAATTAATCCTTCCTCCAGATTAGTGGGTTCCTCGCCCGTCTCAATGCGTGATAAATAATCAGGTCCTATGTTCAGGCATCTCGGTTTGACTATGACCTCGAAATCATATTCCTTGAACAATAACAGCCACCTGCATATGCGCCCCCCCAACACAAGCTTATTGACCAGGTATTTCAGCGTGGAATGGTTGGTATACATCTTGAAATGTCCTCCTAACAAGTAATTTCGGTATTTTTAGAGAGCATACACCATTGCCAACCCCTCACACTCGGTGGTGGAATAGTTCTTCTTGGCTTTCAATAATGTTCGACTTGTAAATGCGATCGGGTGATCCATGCCCTCCACACCCTCCAGTGTGAGTACTACTTCCAACACAATACATGATGCATCAACATGTACATGAAACTCCACATCCCATTTTGGGAAGACCGGGATTGGGGCAAAGGCCAATTTCCCTTTTAGGACATCCAAACTCTTCATGCAATCGTCACTCCAGCAAAATGTAACATCCTTTTTCAATTGTTTTTCCATCGGAATTGTTATTTGGGCATAGCTTTTGATGAACTTCCTATAGTATCCTGTATGCCTCAAGGTATCACGCAGCTATTTAACACTTCGCGGTGCTTCCAAATTTAGAATAATGGCAATCTTCGCAAGGTCAACCATTAGCCCTTGTTTGCAAACCACATGTCCCAATAGGTTCCCAAAGGGAACCAGAAATGTGCACTTCTTAAGGTTTAGCGCAATCTGGTGTCATCGGCAAGTATCCAGTATCAAGCATAAGCTTGCTACATGGTGCTTAACCAAACCATAAGCTGTCCAGTCATCCAGATAGACCTCCAAGAAGTTGTGGATGTATTCTTTGAACGCGGCAACGACGATGCGCGAAAAGATGGCTAGCACATTCTTTAATCCAAACGACATGATGGTATATTGAAAGCATCCCCATTCTATTGTGAAGGTTGTTTTGCTCCTATCCTCCGGTGCGATCTTGATCTGGTGATACCTCGAGAACCCATCCGTGAACGAGTAGGCTTCTTGTTCGCCAACATTTTCCAACACCTCATCTATGAATGGTTTCGGGAATGGATCGTGTACACAGGCATCATTCAGCTTTCTGAGGTCCACGCATATTCTTATTTCTCCCTTTTGCTTTTTCTCCTGTACTACCATAGGACTCACCCAGTCGGATTCTTACACTGGCTCAATAATTCATGCGGCAAACATTTTGTCTAATTCTACGCAGACCTTCCCCTTATACTTAGGGTTCAAGCGATAAGGCCTCTACTTGACCGACTTCGCGTCGGGTTTTAGATGATCTTCATCATTCCTAAGTCACCAACGATCCCTTTTAAGTTCGTAATTTTGGTCGGGAATAAGTCTTGATATTCGTGAAGTAACTCTGCAACCTTATCTACCGTGGCTTCATTCCAATAATCTCCAAGTGTTGCATACTTTGGTTCCGCCTCCGTTCCAATGTTTACCTACTTTGTTTTTAGTGGCATGGTGATGTCGAGGTCCCTAATAAATGGTCCTCGAACCTCGTGACAGCCTTCTGTTTCTGGGATGTTAATATTTCGTGGGTCCTCATCATCTTCCTCAACGTTTACATTGTAACACTCCAATGCACAACTCAGTTGTGTCGCCCATTCTGGCTGAAGCACTTCTAGTGGCTCCTGGGGTATTTTGAAGATAGCTTCTTTTACTACTTGTAGCGCATCATCAACAGTATCCCACCAACAATCTTCAAACGTGAAAGTTAACAGAAATACTTTGCGCAAAATATCCCATTCGCTCGTACCATGGCAGGGCTTTGTCTCAGTATACCAATTCATAGGTATGACATCCAGGGTATGACAGAACAAATGCACCCATTCAGGCTGTGGCTTGTCCCCATAGGCCTTAGTCCATTTCGCGAGGTGTGTACGTGGATCATCTCACCCATCATACTTATCTACTAGCCACATCTGTGGTTTCCCAAATCATAGGCGCATCATCCTTCTACATTCACGCCAATCCTCAAAACTCTATTGGTGCGTACCCCACCATCTTACGGGCGTAGCGCGCAGTGCCCATTTCAGAGCGTCGAATTGTTGTTGTTCTGGTACTTCTCTCTCAAATTTGTTCAGAAATTCATCCACCATTGTCAACCCGTCATACCTGGGCAGATCCCTTATCTTCGTTGTCACGTAGCGTAGTGATCTTATCATCATGTTGAAATTAAGCGTTATTACTTCATGCAGCCGATTCTGCCATCGTTCTATTTCTTCGTCTGAATCCAAAGTGTAGGAGCTTTCGCACTCCCACAAAATCCTACCATTTGTTGTTGGATTCACCCAACCTTGTTCTCACATGGTTATCTTGTAGATACAATCGAGATCATCATCATTGTCCTTGTTGCGCACCGGTTCAGTGTATCGCGCTCCTTCGACTGGATCTAGCGATACTACTATGCGTAGTGACTTTTTCTCAAAACTAATTTTGCGCTTCTTCAAATTTATGACTATGTTCATATCAGTGGCCCAATCTATGCCCAATAGCGCGAGATAGGGATTGTTATCGTCGACAATCTCTATCACTTTGAAAATTTCCAGCGCGCTCGCACCTTCAATATCCACCATTATCCCTTGCAATCTCCCCAAGGGTAGGATCTTCTGCTGGTTCATCACTCGTAACTGAATAGGAGACCATTGTGGCATGGGTTTGCCCATGCGTTCCCATGTTTGTTTCGGCAGTACATTCATGTCTAATCTGAGATCCAGAATTACCTAATCCATTTCGTACTCTCTGATTTGCGCAATCAATCGCATTTCCCTTCCTATGCGCAATGCATGCTTTCCAAGTTTTTGGACCACGCGTAGTTCTCCTGACCCCACACACCTAGTGATAAGTTCCTGTAGTCCTTTTACAGCCTTGCTGTTGCGCAGCAGTTTCATGCATGTTTCCAGAAAGGTAGTGAGCATTGAAGGATCCATCCTTGGTTCTAGTTGATCCTTACTACCTAAAGTGGAGGCCTTCATGAAGCTCTTCTTAGCTTCCATAAATGTTTCCTTCACACGCTCCAAATCAAATTTAGGTTCCTTTGTAGGAGCCTTGCAAACCCACACACTTTCTTCTAACTACTTACCTTTATCATCTTCAGTAGTAATACCACTTCTGAGCACTATGTTTACATTTGGGTCTTCTTCACGCAGCTTAGACCTCATCATTTGCAAATTCTGAGTCAAGGGAGGCTGGAGTACCCCTTTTTCGCGAAGCCTCACTATCAATGTAGGGCAGTCTTCTACCTCATGACCAAACTGAGTATAGTATAAACATGATGTTCTCGTCGGATTCGTACAATTGCGGGCATAGTGCCCTGGCCCTCTACAATTGTAACAAATTAGTTGTCCATGACCCCTTCCTGGTCCCATTCCACCTCGACCTCGTCCGCGACCCTAAAATCCAACACGTGCCATTCCTGCATTTGGGTTGAGAGATCGCATTTCGGTGTTTACTCTATAGGTAGGAGTTTGATCCATCATTAGTTTGTAGCTTTTGCAGGTGTGCTCATCATGGCCTACCGACCTGTAGAAATTACAAAACAATTGTTGGCATGTCTGTGTATACTTCTGTAATAGGTGACAATTATATGTAGTGTTTTTTCCTCCTATCTGACAAATCGCGCACCATAATGTAGGCACCACGCTTGGTCCTTCTTTTGCCTCAGGTCTTAGCGGCATCGGCCCTCCTCCTGCTAAGTAATTCGCGAAAACTGGACAATGGTCCTTGTCATGCCCCTAGCCTTTGCATTTTATGCACCATATCTCCTTGCGCGCCTCTGGCCGAGGTGTCCTGTCCTATTTCAAACTCTGCATTTACAAACACAAATTTTGCAGTTGCACGTGGATTTGTTGGACTCCCAGGCCAGGATCTTGTATAGGGGTGTCGTGCAATCTCATTGCCATCTCCAAAGCTTCGGCCTGGGTGGACAGCTTTTGTTGTGACAGCGTCATCCTTAATTGTGGTGTTAGTGATGCTACAAACCATGCGCGGTGCTGTCCATCCATCAAGGTCATGTTGGCTTCACAAATCATACTCTTCAGTCTTTGGTCCAGATCCCAAGGGGTCTCTCCCGGAAGCATCGTGATTTCCTTAAACTCGATAATTGATTGTGTCCCAGATTTTGGCGTGTTAAATTCCCTATTCAGCGTGGCCTGGATTTTTGTGATTTGTGCGTTTGGATGGTCATTAGAATGCTTAATGGACCATGTTAGTGCACGATCCTGCAACGCACTTACCAGCGTAGCCTTCTTTATATTGTCATCCATGACTCCTTGTGCTTCCCATACCGCCCTTACTACGAACCAAAATTGGTCCAGATCTTCGTTCCCTACTCCTCTTAATGTCAGCAGTTTGATCGCACTCACCATACCAAACTGGGGTGGTGGTGGAGGTGGGGTGGGTTGAGATGGAGGTGAAGATGGTAAGACAGGTGTGGTAAGTGCGTAATTCGCTGCCTTATCAAACTGACCGCGCTTCTCAGAGAAACTTTCGCTAGCTCTTCCTCGCTTTCCCTCGAGGGTGAAATTAAGGGACTAGTTTCTAATTCTTAACTACTTTCGTTTCTGTAGATCTTCCCACTTCGCGTAGTCCTAAACATTAATTTATTCGCATAACCCTCTTTTCACACAATATCATCTTAATCCAAGTGTTCAAATATTTAATATACTTACCTCACGGTCCTTTGAGGAAGCGTTGTTCCGCCTCGATGTAGCTAATGGTCACATCTACCGTGAACCCGGTGATAAATCCACCTAAAATTCAATCGATCCCATGGTCCACAGCTTGCGCGATCTTATCTTCTGGCTCTTCTAGTCTACGCACTAATTCTGGAGTCCACATGATTGGTTTGTCAAGCCTACACCTTCCCTGGCTGTCTGCTAGCTTTGTGATCGACTCGTACAACTTAGAAGGACAAGATGCAAAGAAAATTTCATGGATTTCCGTATATAAGTAGCGCTCCAACCAATGTTCCTTAGATTCTCACGGATTCTTGTTTTCCTCCGTTGCGAACTCGTGAATCTTCTTGTCCAACCACTCTTCAATTTCTTTGTTTGTAGGATTCTAGTGACACGACATCAGACATGCCTTATGCAGATCCTGGTCCTAACAATGGAACCATTTGTTGGCTTGTTGGGGCCTAACCCAGGTTCAGAGGTGATTTAGCTAAACAAATCTCGGTACTACTAGCCCTTTCAGCAAGAGTCTACGGAGCGCGGACTAAGGTCTCACCCGAAGTAATATGGGAGGGTGCTAGAACCAGGTTTCCGCGCGGTTTGACCCTGCACGCACGTCGCTTCGCACACCTATCAGTACCTCGCAGCCTGCGATGCTGCCCTCACGTAACCCTACTTGGGGCCCGAACAGTTTTATTACCCAAATTCTTACTATTAACCTGATATTAATTGATTAACTTATCTTATCTGTATGTGTTTAGTTATACCTAACCATGTTCAACATTCATACACATGTGTGTGATAAATAAAATAGTATACTTGCAGAAGATATCAACCATATAATAACTCAAAACAGATACACAAGATTTGGAGTCAAACTTCTCTTTATTATCTCTTTCCCTGGTTACAGACTTGACTCTACCCTGTGCACTCAGTTGCACGAGTCCGCGCACTCAGCTGAGGACTCTACTAGTCCTCTGCGCACTCAACTGCAAAGCCTCTTCCTACTACTTCAACCCAAGATACTTAGACACTTACTCTATGCTCACTATCTTCTGAACTCCATTTGTTGGCTACTTGTACTTTACAACTTAGACCCTCGCTCTATTTATACAATCCCATGGTCTGCGGACCATGGGTAGGCCGACACTACATTCAAAACTTAGGGTGGACAACCCTATGACTCTAACATACAATTTGCGCTTCGCGCCGCCAACTCGCAAAGTCTTTACAACAATAGTACTCAAAACTTGGGCTTTGAGCTCCAAAACATGCTATGGGGGTATTCCATGCCCAACACCCTAGTTTTAGGGTCTTGTGTTATAATGAATTAATTCCTTTTATATTTTGTTGTGCATGTTTATCAGTACTTATATTTATTCACAATTGTTGAATAATTTGTGAATAAATTATTTGTTTGATATAAACCCTAATTGAGGTGTTCATTTCTTAAGTACGAACATGTTTACTCTTTGATTACGCATGTTATTATGAGATTCAGAGCTAGGGTTAATGCTTAAGTCACTGAATGATATCAGGGTATGTACATAATTGCAACGGTTGAGGCAATGAGCCAAGTTTGATATCTACAACCCGGAGATTAGTGTGCTTCTACATGAATACTAGTAAATTAATTGATGGAATTCGGTTGTGGTTATGTAGTGTTTCCCAGCTAGTGGTTGGGGACATTACAACTGAGACAGAAATACACCAAGAAGACTATTTGGAACATTTTGACAATGTTGGAAAATATGTCAACCAAGGGGGTCTCCATGATGTGAATTCCCAATTAGACCTCACACTGTATGGAGTAGGAGCCTCATCAAGAGTATTGGCCTGGTCACCATAACTTAAAGGTTTGCCTTAGGTGCAACGAATGCCATAAGAGTGTATGCACATAACCTTTGAAATCAATAAAAAAGTTAACACTATGAAACACCAATTGCAATGTGTAAAAGGAGGTTTTCACAAGAGGGAAGTAAGAGTGAGTCTCTAGAAGGAAAGTAATAGTACTATCCTAAGAGAGGCACATGAGAGCAAGGAAATATTCGTTAGTTATCTAGAAAAATAGTTCACATAGACACAATGAACATTAAAGCAAATAGAACACACATTCAACAAGATAAGTACCAAAGCCAATGAAGTAGTTCAATTTCCTTATTACATATGAACAAAACATATACCACAAACATCTAAAGAATAGTTTTACAATATTCATGATACATGCATGAAAATGTGTTGGCTTAGTGAGCTTATGATTATTAGATGAAATATCCAAGTACATAGTTACAATGTCAAACCACTAGCTAAAATAGTGGAACATTAAGTCACTTCTTTCTTCTCCAAAGAATGATCTTCTCTCCTATGCTAGGCTAGAGAATCCAAGGCTAGCTCTCAAAAGGCTAAGCCTCCAAAATCCCTTTTCTTGAGTTATGATGGTGTATTTATAAAAAGAGGGATGACCTTTCATATCCCCATGACTCTTGAGCTTCCATCATGACTCTTAGACTTCTAATGTGACCTTTGGCCTTCTATGTGACTTTTGGACTTTTCCTAAAGACTCTTTTGTGCATATATGACTATGTGACATTTCATATTCCACATATGACTCTTAGACTTCTGCACATTACATTTTTTCCTTTCCTTTTGATAATTACATCATTACATCCACAAATTATGTGGCAAGACACATGGACACACATGACATTGTGATGGAACTGGTACAAGTCACAACTTGACAATGATGACATGGACTCCATGATGAAATGGAAATGCGAAGCTATTTCTATTATTGCTTTGTCTCCAATGTTCATGAGAGGTTTTTTGAGTACTTCATCTTCATGAAAGATCTTCTTTGTTCTTCATCTACACCCTCCAAGGGGTTGAATGGTATGGAGTCTTCATGTGGTCCTGATATTTGGTCTTCTGTCGTAAACTAGTGTCCCTTCATCTTCTTGCTTGATTAACTCTTCATGGTTCCAGCTTCACGTGTCTTTTAGCATTGTCTCCTTCTCCTCCTCTTTGAGCATCGCCTTGTCATGTCAATACGTAGTACCTGCAATTGAAAATTACTCATGACAAGACGGCATCAATTTGGAAAACTCCTAGTCTAGCTTGCTTCGTGAAAATCATTGATTAAGTTGGAACTAGGTATTGGACTAGGAGGAAGGCTCATGGATTATGCAGTGTGTAGTTCCAGAGGCCAGGAGTGAAGTGTTGAGGCTCATGACTGTGCAAAGCACAACATTGGAGGCCTAGGCAGGAAAATTCGCAATTGAGGGTCACAGTGAGGAAAGAATTCCCACTATGATTGCACAATGTACAGTTTATGAGAGAGAGAGAGAGCCAAATGATTGCACAGTTGTGTAGTTCAAGGAGCCAAGGAGGCATATTGCAAACTAAAATTATGCAACGCGTAGAGAGAGACTGACAGGGATGCTTGATTGCTCAGTTGTGGGACTCACGAGGCAAAGATTGAGCACTATAACTATGCAATGCACAATCTCTAGAGGCAGAAAATATGCATTTGTAGTTCTAGGAAGTAAGGGTGAAAGCTTTAGGCTTTCCACTGTGAAATGTGCAATTCAGGGGGGTTAGAGTGAGCTTAAGTTGATTAGGTAAAAAATCTTCCAAAATTTGGCTAAGTGTGTGATCAGTGAAGCAGATATGAAACTAAGGTTATACTTAAACATTATCACGCACTCAGAATAATAGACGACACAACATTAAACACTTAGCACTTAAAAACAACATGGTCCCCTTAATCTGACGGAAAAACAACATACTCCTCCAAGTGCAACACTTAAGATACACTTTGCAACAATAATGATGACACTTATGCGAATCATAGTGCATGAAACTTTTATAATGGGTCTAATACATGTCTATACAATAAATAGGACCCATTGGTTCCAATGTTTCCTCTCACAATGTACCACAACTTTGTTTTTACAATGTGTGACACTTCCCTTTCCAAAAGACGACACTTGTGAAAGTAAGAGAAGAGTGCAAATGACACTTGCACAGGTTTAAATAAAAGGAAAGTGACACATGTCAGTGTGAAGATAACATGAAAATTACACTTGTTAAAGTGAAAGAAATCAAAATGATATTCTCGAATGTGAAAGTGACACTTGCAAAAATAAAGGTGTGTCAGAGGTGCAAATGAGAAAACTCACCAAAATAGAAGTAAATTTGAAACTGACTGTCAACATGTGTTGCATAATACATTGTGCTTATGGATTGCGCAGTCACTATCACTAGTGATTACTCAAGCCTTATCTTTAAGAGTTGTGCAGTGCCTATGTAAGCTTGCATTGAAAGAAGTGCACTTGTAAATTCTTCAAAAACTGAGCATGCATAAGTGTAACAGCCCTCGTGAAAATTCCATGTAAAAAAGTTAATAATAATAACCACGGTTGATGGGACACTTATTCCAAGTTTAATGTTGGGCAAAATTGTAGTGATGGGGATCCCTTGTGATTTATTAATAGCTAAGGAAATTGGCAAAGGCAATGACTAAGGCTTTGGAATGGAAAAATGGCATTTTTTGCACATTTATTTATGAAAAAAATGGAAATTAGGAGAAAAGGGATGTGAAAGGTCACAAGTTTCATGTGAGGAGGAAAATGAAGGAAAATAATGGAAAATGAATAAAATAGTGGCCTCATTCATAAAAAGGCCTATGAGGATCAGTTGGTAACCTTTTAACAATTCATTGTTGGAGCTCTCCCATTATTCTCTCTCTCTCACATACTCTTGGATACTTAGAGTTTTCTTAGAGCACCCTTGGAGGGTGTGGCATACTTGGATTTTTGGAGCAAGAAGGAAAAGGAAGAGCAGGAAAATTCAAGAGGACATCAGAATCAGCAGCTACAGTGGGATTTGCTTATAGGTATTGAGTTGCACGTATGTTTTCCTCACTAGTTTTGGCATGCATGGCATATGCATGTGGATTTTTGGTCATGATCTGTCATTGGCATGCAGGATTTACTGGATTGACAGTGGATTACCTAGTCTTTCCATTTCCTGGATAACCATGGATATTGTGGGTTTATTTCCTTGGTTTTGTTTTGGTTGGTTCTCGTGTTTCCTTAGCTTGGGTTGAGTTATTAGTTCTTGGAAGCCCTGGTTGGACAAATGCTCTGGAAGCCCTGTATTATCTTGGGCTGAGTTACTAGTCCTGGAAGCCTTGGTTGGAAAAACGCTCTGGAAGCCCTTGGTGGGTTGAGTTACTAGTCCTGAAAGCCTTGGTTGGACAAATGATCTAGAAGCTTGGTAGAAGTTGTGTGTTGAGTTACTAGTCCTGGAAGCCTTGGTTGGAAAAAACGCTCTGAAGCCCTGGAAGGCTTGAATAGAGACCAATCTGATGATGGTTTTGTTGTGTCTGACTGTAAGGTGGAATCACTATTTGATGGGTTGAGTTGGATGGCCTATGGAATCCCTGGATGGTTTTGGATTAATGTGTTCTATGAGATCCCACATTCATGCTTGGAACATGGCACATGGGTGAATGGTTGAAGATAGATTTGGCTTAGCCATTCTATGATCAGGTGGAACGTGGAAATCCCATCACAGGTTTGGATTTTTCATCATCATATGAGGTTATTTCTCCTTGTATTTCTATGAGTATTATACTAGTTTATATGTGGATCATATGGTTGTGATTTCATTGGTATTTTTGTCGTTATATATATATATATGTATATATATATATATATATATGTGTATATATGTATATATATATATATATATGTATATATGTATATATATGTATATATATATATATGTATATATATGTATATATATATATATATGAAAGAAGCTATATATATATATTATGAAAGAAGCTATGTATGGCTCTATATATATATATATGAAAGAAGCTATATATATATATTATGAAAGAAGCTATATATATATATATACATATATATATCTATATATATATACATATATATATGTATATATATATACATATATATATGTATATATATATACATATATATATATACATATATATATGTACATATATATATGTATATATATGTATATATATATTATGAAAGAAGCTATGTATGGCTCTCATCATGTTTTTATAGGTAAATGAATGAACAATATATCTGTGACCTAATGGATGAAATGGAAGTTGATGTGTTGAGGCATCAATTCTTCGTAGTGATTCTCAACTAAGTATGAGACCCCTATGCTCAGGTTTGTTATTTACACCTGTAGATTACATATTCGTGATATGTTTGACGAAATGCATGTCATGGCTAGTAGGGGTCCAGTCAAGGTCTCATTCAAGTGATTGCATTTATATTTTCATTTCCTTGTTATTTTATTGTTTTGAAGATGTCATTCAATTCTGGGCAGTGACCTGGGCTCTGGGCCTAAAAAAAGGCTCAAATCTTGGGGACACTAGAACAACATTGTGAAAAAAAAGTCCCTCGACGCTGGCTTGCAGGCCTATGAGTGCATCCAGAGGTCCCTAGACACTGGCATGCCCATAGCATGAGAGCGTCCAGAGGTCAAGTGGTCCAAAATCTCAGTGGGACCCAGGGGCTGGTTGGCAGAAAGGTTGGATTGGTTCCTGAGGGTCCTAATGCTAATGTTGAATGTCTGTATGGTGTATTTCCATCGATTCCACTTCCTTAACGTGACTTAGGAGGTCGAATCATATCATAGTGGCCTCTCGTCGCATGTTTACCATTACCAGTCATTTGCTTGTGTAGATGTGGGAGGAGGGTGTTATAGAGTGGTATCAGAGCACGGTTCACCCCTTGGACTAGATGGGTTGTGTGTGGGTCATGCATGCATGGCAATTGCATGCGTGTCTCTTACGCTTACATTCCATGTGTTTGTTGAATTTGTATGATGTTGATCATGGTTGTAGTGATGTCGTCATGTGGACGTTGATGTTGTCATTGTGGAGTGCATCGTCATGAGTGTATGCTTGGTTACATGTATCATTCTTGTAGGTTTGGTTAAAAATATTATTCGTTTATGCTTGATTACATGTGTTTATGCATGTGTATGGTTGGTTACGCATTGATTATGTACGTTAATGTTTGCATGTGGTCAAGTGTACAGTGATGTAGTGGTTATTGCCATGCATGAGGTTGTGGTATGAGTTGCTGATAAGGTCATGCATTGATGACTGGACCCTAGCTAAAATTATGGTTGCATGGTTACATGTTTATGTGTTATGTTTCTAACTGATGTCATGATTATGTTATACATGTATCACGTTGATTGTTGATCTTGCAGACAAGGTATCATACCCAAGCTATAATAAAGTATGTTGGTTTATTGTGATTTGGTTTAGCTGACATGATATACCTTACAGGAAGAAATATCAAATGGCTAGCAAGATGGTAGACTACAAAGACTCTCCCTATGAATCAAATGAGTAGTATGGTGTTGGGAACTCTTCTGAATTGGCATATACACTAAGAATCTTAAAGGAAGAAATAAGGAGTTGTAAGGCAGATAATGACATAATAATGCAAGCACAAGAGAAACAAGCAAAGGTAAATGCAGTGATACTTCAGATTTTGTTAGACTTGCAACAACAAGGAACACGTCGAAACAACTATCAGCAGGAGGAAAGAACTAATGGGGCATATGGTAGTAGATTGCATGGTGGTCACAGGTCAGATAGAGATGACATGGTTAGAGATGGCATATTGTTGGACACTCCGGATAGGAGAGGGGATAGACATAAGTACTTTTCTAGTTTTGATTCAGATAGGCACTATGATCGTCATCATTATCATCCTTATAGGAGGAGTGATAGGGGATACTTTCCATATGAGTTTAAGAAAGAAATTCCGCCTACTTTTGATGGAGAGATGAAGAAACCACATGATGCAGAGGCATGGTTTATTGGCGTGAGGAAGTTCTTCAAGTTGCATGACTATCAAAGAACATGAAAACCAAGGTAGTTGCATTTAGTCTCAAAGGTAAAGTAGACATTTGGTGGGAAGATGTGAAGAATGTTAGATGTATTCTTGAGGAAGACTTGACTTGGAGTGAGTTTGAGCAGTTATTCAAGAAGAAGTATATGTTGGAGAGATACTTTGATGACAGGGAAAAATAATCATATGAGCTAAAGATGGGATCCATGAGAAATGAGGAGTACACTAGCAGGTTCTTAGAGCTACTAAGGTATGTTTCTTACCTCGCATAGGAGAAGGCCAAGGTTCAGAGGTTCATTAGTAGATTACCGGTTGCATTCAAATATAGGATTGAGTTCGATGAGCCAAAATCATTGGAGGAAACCATTCAAAAGTTAAGAAATTGCTATGAACAAAGGAAAGGTAATGCAAAGAACAAAGGAAAATGGGACAAAGAGTGAGCAAGACCTCAGGGCACAGGTAATAAAGAGAATGTAGTGCCATCTAATAATTTTAATGCATTAGACAGAGGACAGGGACATCAATTTGAGGAGAAAAATAAGGATGCAAGCTAGAAGCCTATAGAGTGTTGGACTTGTGGCAAAGATCATCGCAGAGAGATTGTCCGCAAAATTAGGGTGGTAGGCCTCATATATATAGTGCGTAGGATGCATGGACTATTGGGGATGTTGGTAAGAGCGTTCCTCATATTTATGCAACATTGGATAACAAATAGGTAGACCATCAGGCATCTCTCATTTAGATGGATGGAAAGCTTTGTGATCAAGTTATTTCTATTTTGATTGACCCTGGATCTAATTATAGCTATGTTAGTCCTGACTTGGTAGATAATTGTGATTTCAGTAAGGAATTTCATGCAAAATCTTAGTTAGTGCAGTTGGCTAGAGGTATAAAGAAGCGAGTTCACCATCGAGTAAGACTTGTGCATTTGATTTGAATGGTATGCCTACCACAACACATTTAAATGTATTACTGTTAGGATCATACAGTATGTTGTTGGGCATGGATTGGTTGTATCTTCATAGAGCCAAGGTAGATTGTTATGACAAAGCCATTGAGTGTGTGGATGAAAATAGGGACCAAGAGTCTTATAGGGAAAGAAGAAAGCCACATAAGTTAGGATGGTGACATCTATGCAGGCAAAGCGTAGTCGCAGGAAAGGGTGTGTGTTATTTGCAGTGCATATCTCTAGTGACAAAGGTAAGGAAGTTGAGGATGCAAATGTTTTGAGAAGGTACCCAATTCTACAATAATTTTGGGATGTATTTCCTGAAGACATTTCAGAGTTGCCACCTCACAGGAAGGTGGACTTTTCTATTGAGTTAGTGCTAGGGGAAGCTCCAGCATCAAAAGCGCCTTACAAGATGAGCACACCTGAGTTGGTTGAGTTCAAGCTACAGTTGAAGGAAATGTTGGACAAGGGATACATTAGGCCAAGTGTATCACCATGGAGTGCACCGATATTGTTTGTGAAGAAGAAAGATGGTACTCTCAGATTATACATTAACTATAGGCAGTTGAACAAAGTGACCATCAAGAACAGGTATTTGTTTCCAAGGATTGATGACTTGTTCGATCAGTTGAAGGGAGCAAACATGTTCTCGAAGATTGATCTGAGATCCAGATAACATCAGGTACGCATCAAAGAGGAGTAAATTTACAAGACAACTTTCCGAACCAGGTATGGGCATTATGAGTTTGTTGTAGCTCCACTTGGTTTAACTAATGCTACAACTACATTTATGTGCTTGATGAATAGTGTGTTGCGTCGTATTTGAATAAGTTTGTTATTGTATTCATTGATGACATATTGGTATATTCTAAAAATGAGGAAGAGAATGTTGAGCATTTAGTATTAGTGTTGAGGTTGTTGAGAGAGAATCAGTTGTATGTTAAGCTCATCAAGTGTAGTTTCTTTCAGATGGCGGTACATTGCTTGGGGCATGTTGTCTCCAAGGAGGGCATTGTAGTAGATCTAGAAAATATAAGGGCCACCATGGAATGGGTAGCTCCTAAGAATGTAAATGAGAGGAAAGGTAAGAAGTTTGAATGGATAGAGGAGTGGGAGGCCAGTTTTGAGAAACTTAAGTAGTTGTTGACACATGCACCAATGTTAAAGATTGCAGATCCAGACAAAGAGTTTGTAGTATGCACAGATGCTTGGAAGAAAGGACTTGGTGGAGTCCTTATGCAGGATGGACAGGTGGTATACCTAGAAGGGGATGTTACATAATGGTATCAGAGCGTGGTTGCGCTCTCCTTGGGTGAATGTCTTGGTCATGCATGCATGTCATTTGCATGTGTGTCTCCTACACTTGCATTCCATGTGCTTGTTGCATTGCATAATGATTAATCATGGTTGTAGTAAGGTTGTCATGAGGAACTTAATGTTGATTTTATGGAATGCACCGTCAGGAGTATATGACTGGTTAAATGAGTATATGCAGCTTGATTACATCCTTGTATGTTGGGTTGCATTCCAGGTTATTTGATTACATGCATTAGTCTTGTATGTTGATTACAAGAATTGATCGCTTATGCTTGAATACGTGCGGTTATGCGTATGTGTAGTTGATTAAGCATTGCTTATGTAGGTTGATAGTTGCATCAGGCAATGTGTACACTGGAGTAAAGGTTGTTGTCATGCATGAGGTCATGGTTTGTGTGGTTGATATGCTCATGGTTTGTGTGTATATGGTTTTGTACTCATGTGATATATGTCTATATGCAGTCGTTATGCATGTATGGTCTCGATTATATTTATGCATGAATAGTAGGTCAAACATGCCTTGTGAAGTCATGGTATGCAATTTAGGTCATCATGGTGCTATTGGTATGTTATGATGCTAATGTGTTGGCTGAGATAGAGCAGGAGATGTAGATCACCATAATAAGGTTGTAGCACTAAACTTTAGATAAGAGCATATCCTCATACAGGTATTGTATGTTTGGCATGCAGGTACGTAAGTTAAGGATTGTTATATGCATCAGGTTTATATCCATTAGGTTTATGCACATGTATTTTGATGGTATGGTTACATTCATTATAGATGTTAGTTGATTAGTGTAGTTATATGCACATGTGTCGAATAGTCAAGAATGATAGTAAAATGTAGTTGTATGCATTGTTATTGTTGATTTATATTAGATAACCTAATGATTATGTTATATGTTGCTGAAGAGTATGTTATAGGTTAACTTGTTGTTGTTATATGACAATTAGCTTGATGATTAGGTTATCTGTTGTTGATGAGAATAATAGTTAACTTGATGATTAGGTTTATTGCATTCATACCTAGATGTTATATGTATCATGCTAAATTGGATTGGCCTATGCAGATGGTTATGGTTACGATATTCAGGTATGAGCCAACATATTTATGATATGGTATTGTACTAATCTAGATTGACTGTCCATATGTGCAAATGATAATTGTGTATGAGTTAAGATGTAAACATGTTAGCTAGTGACTATTCTATATATCATGATCTTATTTATGTTTGAGTTGATATGTTGCAAAGTGATATCGTGCTAACTAGATTGATTGTGCAGACAAGATAGCCTCCCCTGAGACACAGTAAGGTACAAATTTGCTTATGCTTTATATTTGGTGCTTGACTGTTTGATTATGTCGTCTAGTTGATTTATTTAACATGGTATGTTGCAAGTTGGTTGAATGTTTGATGAATTGCATAATATGAGTATGTGTTCAAATGATCTTGTTTTAAGATGATTGTGCTAATACATATGAGCTGAGATAGTTGATATGTACTTGAGTATGATAGGTGATAGTTGTATCATTATGTATTATAACTGATGATTATGAGTTGACTATGGATTATGACATGAGAGTTATCCTGGTAAAGGTTGATTTCGAATTGATAGATATGATTGCCTTGATATGTGGAACATGTGGTTGACATGTGTGAGAAGTTGCATGAAAAATGCTTGGTATTAGTGTGACAAGGTAATAGTTGATGTGTTTATATAAATAATAGTTGAGTGATGTGACATCACATAGTAAGCCTCGATTGCGGCAAGGAAAAAGGTAAAAGAAAGGAACTGGGAAAGAATTTCATGGCTAGGTTTGGAAACCCTAATTCAAAACAAATGACTGATTTGCATACATGGAGTCTTCTTAACCTTGATTTTGTTGACATTATGTGGATATGTGCTAGATTCATGAACATGTACTTGACATGTATATTAGCTAGTCTCTAGTTACAAGTGGATCTGTCAAGATAATTGTAGTCCCTTGAGAGATGGTGTGGATGTGTTCAATTGCAAGGCTGCAAGATTGGTATGACAAGATCAGGTAACTAATGTATTGTTATGTTTATTTATGCACTGACATTATGTGTTTATGGAAGTATAATGCAAGGAGTTGCATGGCAAGAGAGATTGACGTGAATCTTGAAGAAATCTCAGGTTGAGTTTTCCTTATGAACCATGGGGATTGAGTTATGGTGTCTATTGTTAGTCTTGTGCTTTTGGTCTTTTGTGATTTTCACACTCGATTTTTTATTTTGCGTGTGTCTGGTGCATAGCTATGCCACTTTGTTGCGGAGTTGTGTTGTTATTGGTTTTCATGATCTTCTTCTTGTCTCTTTCTTGGCTTTCCTTTTTGTGTTGAGTCTTGGCAATTCATTTGGAAAAAGGAGGAAGTTAATGAAGCTTGGGGAGAGTTGTGTGGTACCCAACAAATAATGTAAGGCTCAGATGAAGCTATGTGCATGAGTAAGCACAGTGGAAGGTAAGACTATGACAGTCGGTTGGACTAGATGGGTCCATTGTGATAAATAGGCGATGGTCACGCAGACATGAAAAAGGTAACCAAAAAAGGTAAAGTAAATGGATCTGAAGTGTTAGATGCCTTGGCCAAGTTAGGAATTGTGGTTCTCAATGTTTTGCATGCTATGGACCAATAGGGAAGTTCTCTTAACCTAAACCTTATGTTATCTGGTAATTATGCTATGATCATGAATTTTCTTATGTTTATATAGGTATACATGTATGTATGTATGTCGTAATCTAATGGGATCATGATTATTTTATGATGACTTTTATATATGTTTGTATGTATCCATGTATCGGACACTATTTGACAAGATCGTTAGGGATCGTTCTTGTGGAGGGATGATTTCTTATGCAGGTGAATGGCATGAACATATTCCTGGTTCATGACAAATCAAGTGGGAAGAGTAGCCATGACAAATATATGAGGACAATATCATGTGGATATGAATTGATATTATATACTTGTATTATGCATATGTTTATGACAGATAATGTGGAAGGATACATCAGTGAAATGAAAACGGTGTGGTCTATGACATGTTAGGACAAACATAGATAAGACACTGGGAGCAAGGTTTCTTGGTAGAGACGGTCTGCTTTTTGATGTAAGGTACTATTGTTGTGCATATGTTGTATATGGTGTACATGTTGCATCTATGATGTTGTGTGCATGCGATGTTGTGTATACATAGTGTGTGTACATGTTGTTTATGCAATGTTATGTACAGGATGGTACAGATAGTGTTGTACGAATATTGCATATGCAATGTTGGGTATAGATGGTGCTATGTACATGATGGATATGCGGTGTTGTGTGCATATAGTGTTGTACACATGTTGGATATGCAGTGCTATGTACAGATGAGGTTATGTACATGTTGGATATGCAGTGCTATGTACATATTGTGCTCTATGCATGTTGAACATATGGTGTTATGTACACATGGCGTTGTGTGCATGATTTTACAAGTAGTGTTGTGAACATGTGGTGACGTATACATGTTGTACATGTGGTGTTGTATACATGTCGTGAATGTGATGTTATGTACATGTGGTGTTGTGCACATGTTGTGCGTGTGATGTTGTGTACATTTGGTACTGTGTACACGTTGTACAGTGGTGCAGTGTACAAGTGGTGTTGTGTACATGTTTTTCATGTGGTGCCATGTACATGTGATGTTGTGCACACATTGTGTAGGTGGTTGCAGCGTACATGTGGTACTTATGGCACCGGTGTAGATGCATGTATTGCATGGTGTTTTATGACGTGTGTAGTACGTATATGTGCACATGGCTGAGGAGAAGTCACTGGATGTTTGTCTGGTGTGGCAACTAATCCAGAGTGTGTATAGAATAAAGACAAAGGGAAAAGCTAAGGATTGATTAAATGATAAGTATCAGTATTTTACTTCAATTTTATTATGCATGTGATTTATGATTATGGTCTATGATGATTACATGTGATCTAGGATTCTGGTTTATGATGGTTACATATGATTTATGATTTTGATGGTTTTCTTTTGAGCTAACCTCATGTGATATATTTATACATGTTGATTTGGTCAAATATGCTAGTTTGACTTGTTGTAACAGGAAGAGAACAGGGTTGCAAGTGTACCTTATTGACAAACTACCAATGAGGTATGATTTGAGGTTATTTCAATTTATTTGAATCTAATGGAAGTTATGTTCTTGGAACAGGAATGCATGAACATGCCCGGTTGAGTGGCCGAAATCAACTGCAAGAATTGGCAGCAACAACAAAAGGATTGGAACATTAAGTAGTATGTTGGTAAAACACTTGAGGAGCAAGGCCATTATGGGGCATTGGTACCCAATAGTCTCCATTGATTGCCATGAGAATTTTATGACCAATATGATGGTTGAGGCAGGTATATGCCTTGGTTGTTTGATCTTCTGATGCGAGGAAACCTTGCCAAGGGATGGGTCGCTCAGGTTAAGGGATTCTGGGGAACTTGGAAGGTGAGTGACTACATGGAAGGGGGTGACTTGATTTCCTGAGGGACTGTGTAATAGAGAATGGAAGGTTGCGGATGTATTTGCTTTGGTCATTAGCATTGCTAGATGGAATCAAACGCACATTGGGAGTGCGCCCTAGAACAATGAGTCGGTAAATATTCACTGAGAGGACAAGTGGTGCAGGATTGTAGCGTTGGACATTGGATGCAGCTTTGATTGTAGCAGTAGATTCTAGACTTCCTGGGAAGGAGGTGAATCTTGGTACTACTTTTAGGGTGGAGGTGTGATCCTTTGGATTCCCTTGTTGATTGATACAGGCATCGTATCCTTTTATTTTGTCGTTTCGAAAATGCGCATATGTATATATGTGGTTATTGTAAATACCGTAATGAGTTGTGCTATAAAGCTCCAGTAAGCAGTATGGTTATTATATTGTCATGATGTTTTGCTTTTGAGCACATATTTAATTGTAAATACTACAATGAGCTAAGTTATAAAACTCCATGGGCAGTATGCCTGCTTTTCAGCGGTGTTGCTAAGGTCTTGGTGTGGTTTAACATCGAGGATGGTGTTCCACAAGAGGTAGGGTTCTGTAACAGCCATGGTGAAAATTCCATATAATAATGTAAATAAAGGAAAAAATAAGCCATGGGTAAGGGACATGTATTCCAAGCTGAATTTTGGGCAAAAATATCCTAGTGGGCATCACTGGGTGGGTGTTTTAGCTAAGGAAAATTGGAAAAGGCTAAGGCAAAGGCGTTAAAAAAAAAAAGCATTCTTGGCATATTTGTTTATGAAAATAAAGGAAAATGGGAGAAAAGGAAGGTAAAATGTCATAGCTTGCATGTGAGGAGGAAATTGAAGGAAAATAATGGAAAATAAAGAAATTACAGGCCTCATTAATGAAAAGGATTTTGAGGATCAATTGGCAGGTTCTTGGCTCAACTTTGGTCAGTTTATGTTTGAGCTCCCTCATTGTTCTCTCTCTCTCATACTCTTGGTTACTTAGAGATTTCTTGGAGCACTCTAGTTTTGGAGAAAGAAAGGAAAAGAAAGCAAAGGAAAAGGAAGGAAAGCAAGGATCAAGGAAGGAAAAGCAGGATCAAGCAGATTCAGCCGGAATAATTACAGGTAACTTTTTGCATGTGCGATTTCCTAACTGGTTTGGACATGCATGGCTTTACATATTGGTGTATAGTTCTCTTGTTGTCGGTGGCATGGTTTTGCCAGGTTAAGATAGAGGATTTCAACCTAGCCTAGCCTAGCCTTTTTTCCAAATGCCATGGCATGTTGGGATGTTTATTTCGGTTTTAGAACTTTGGAATTGCCGGATGGATTTCAGAATCCAGGGCGGAGGTGGTCTCGAGGTTCATTCCCAAAGGCCTAGGAATCCCTTAACCAATGTGAAAAGAGGGTTAACATGTTATTGCCGACATATGTAGTGATAATATTGCACAATTATTATTAAAATGCATTATTATTTTCCAAATTTCATTGCAATCACTGAATTAATATGTCTGTATGCTTCTTATATTCAGCCATGTTTTCAACAACCTTATAAAGCCAACAATGCAATCCTTACAAAGTCTTCTCCCAACAAAATTCTTTCAATGCTTTGCAATGTGTCTATCCAATTTGTTATTTCTAATGTTAATACATTTTGAAGAAAAATTGGAATAGCATTCATTTTCAAGCAGAAATCCAGAGCAACCCTAATTTTCCATTTGCAACAATGTTCATTCAAACAGTGTGTCAACAATTTGATGGTCCAGCTATCTCAATTCCATAGTGCTCAATAGAAAGAATTACGCAACATGGGAATGACTTGAAGGAGCATTACATTGAAAGGGCATTACAACTTTTGTATATGCGATGTTAATTGCCTTCATTATTATATGCAGTGTTATTATATATGCAACATTGTTGGGCTTTATTGACCGTCCTGGCAGCATTCCTTACTCATCAATATTCCAAGGTGTATTCATATTCACGCTCGTGTATTCATATTCATATTCAAATGATGTCTTCATATTCACATGTTCCTACATTCATATGTTTCAACACATTCATATGCAACATTACTTGGCTCTCTTAGGGCATGAGACTCAGATACTAATTCATCACAACCACTCCTTGTCATTGATGTCAAAGGGGGAGGCATGAGACATATGGAGGTAGAAGAAGAGATATTATCTTTGCCTAGGAGGAGAAATATTAGTGTTGTCATCAATGTCGAAGGGGGAGAATGTTGGAAATATTGGCATTAATGTCAAGTTAAGTTGATTGATTAATGTCGATGAATGTTATTCATGTCACTAAGCACATTGGTGATAATTTATGATGAATGGAAAGTGTACATAAATGTTGAATGTTGAATATAAAAGGTTTAAAGTGATGTGAAGTGCAAAGGCTATGTTAATCAATGTGAAGGCTAAACATTGAGACAAAAGATGAAATACATATATTTCTTTGAACAGAAAATGTAGATAATACAAATCTGATTTTTCTCTTGTAATTATTACTAAAGAGCTGTTAGTTCAACTCTATTTTGTATTACAAATAATTTTCAGAACTGAAAGTGAAAAGACAAGCTTGTGAGCAATATTTGGAAGTCTAAGAGAAAATGTTTCATTTCATATTCTTGCAAAGAATACAAACAACCAAGTTGGATTGCTTATAAAAATGTACAATGTAGAACGGAAAAGGAATTATTTTTGTAGAAAAACAATCTGCATGAGAAAGAGGATGAGCAGCAAGGAAAGAGATGCAAAGTGAAAAGGAGAAGCAGTGCAGCAGTAGACTTGATAGCAGAACTGTAAATGAGGTAACCAACATTTGTAACATGATGTTGTGATTGAGATATTTTTGTCCCCTTCTATGTTGTAGCTTGAAAAGGAACAGGTTGTAGCATGTTGAGGTAGGAGCCTCCTGTGGGTTGTAGCCTACAGAAAACTTGTGGGAGTTGGAGCTTCCTTCGAGGTAGGAGCCTCTTGTAGGTTGGAGCCTACAAAAATATGATGTAATAAGGAGTAGCAACTTTCCTTCACATCACTTTTAGCCTAAAATTCATGGTTTTCTCCCTTCGGGGTTTCCACTTATATCTGGTGTCTTCATGTGTTTATTCTTGCGTGTTGTGTGAATGTTTTGAATTCTTGATAAACAAATCTGCAAACCTCTCTCCTTGAAACTTGCAAAAGGAATTCAATAACTATTGAGAACAAACATAAATCATTAACTACATAAGAAGAAGATTAAGTTGAGAAAAAATAAAGAATTTAAATTACTGATTCACCCCCCCCCAGTAATTTCCAATCATAAATATCAAATCAACCAGGGGTTGTTACAAACCCCTCCCCCTTGGGGGAACACCTTCCTCGGTGTTCAATGACACTTATAAACCAGAAAAACGCATGCTTCCTATGGAGATTTACAACATAGCTCAATGCAACATTTACATCATATCCATCTGTTGAAACATAACCAACATATCATGAACACCATACCACTTATTGGAGCTTTATAACACAACTCGATGCGTTATTTACAACATACATATGCATATATAGACATAACCAAAACTCAACATCAAAACATATATCAAAATACATTTTCTCAACTAGTGAATAGAGAAGGATACATAGGCTCCATCTAATCATCCATCTCCCATGTAGCTTCATCGAACCCAAAGTGCTTCCACTGCACTTGAACTTGCTCAATTGCTAAATTTTTGGAGCATGATCATTTTTCGTTACAAAATGCACTGAGATGCTAGCTCAAATTCTCCTTCTGGTTCCACCTATAATACAGACCATTAAATCACATGATCAACATCTTTCACATACTTCTTATGAAATGACGCATGGAAAACATCATGGAAGTAGTGAAAGTCAGTAAGTTACTGGTCCAAACCTCTCAAGAATCTTAAAAGGCCTGCAATATAATGGTGTCATCTTGGCACATGATCCAATTCTCAAGGAGCTCTTCTTGGGATTGATGCACAAGTTGATCCAGGTGGATATTGGTGGCCACCCACCAAGTCCACTTGGACCCCCACCATTGTTTCTTTCAGCTTTTCAGTTTCCTTAATTGTAGCATAGTTTACTATTTTTAGCAGTTTTTTGGGTCTTGAACTTCCAGAGTCATTTTGAGGCCCTAAACGACGTTTTTCGGGAAAACTGGGAGTAACATATGGACCCATGTTTCTCTTCCCAAAGTTGTAATTCTCGGATAGATATTTCTAACGAGATATTGTGCGCGTCAAACAGAGATTGTATGCCAAAGTTACAACCCCGGGAAGTTGATGTACCAATTTACCCAAACAGGGCCCACAGTTTGGCGTTTCATTTTCTAAGGTTAGGTTTTTGGGTGTTTAGGGTTTTCCATTGTTTCTCAACAATAAATATGCCTTCGAGCCTCATTATAACACAGTTCAAAGGCATGTAGCCGCCACATCTCTTCTCAAAGATAAGCTACCATCTCCCTAGCTAGTTTATTTCCATTTCTGTTTGTAAGCATATTTCAGTATTTTAAAATAATGAAATGGAGTATTATTTCTGCTGCATATATATATTTATGGTTATCTCTGTAATTTGTTGCATTCCTATTTAAATCTGGATCAGTGGTATCAGAGCGGTTTTCTCTTTCTTTTCCTTTCTTTGCATGTCCCCAACAAGGTCGAGATATAAGGAGTTAGGGCTTGAACTGGTCGAACCTTTGTAGGACCAGCGTCACAAATCCCGACGGCCTCCCATGGCGGATGAAAATAAAGATGAGGGGGTAGGATATCCTATCAAAATATTGCTCGAAGAGGCCCTCAAGTGACAAAGGAATGTGATGATGGACAACTTTGCCCAGATCCTTCAGTAGCTACCCAGGGCGACACATCTACTTCCAGCAGCTTCACTGGAAGCACCACGCCCTTTAAGGTACAAGTTAACTTTGACATTCCCATATTTGAGGGTCAAATAGATGCAGACATCATAGATAAATGGTTAAATCTGCTATAAGGGTATTTTTTTGTTCATGACTTTTCCAGCCAGGAAAAGATTACTTTCACTCTTCTCAAAGCCGCCCCCCACGTCAAGCACTGGTGGGAAACCTACTGCATGCAGAAGGATGAAAGTACAGCCTCACTATTTTCAGCCACACCCACTTGGAACTCATTCCAGACTGCCATCAAGGAGCAGTACTACCCTGTCGGAAGCTATGAGGATCAATACATAAAGTGGACCACACTGCGGCAGGGAAGGGACCAAGATGTGCCGAATTTTACCAATATTTTCCATACCCTTCGCACAAATTTGGGTATCAAGGATTCAGAGCGGCATTTGGTACTCAAATACCATGGCTTCCTGCACAAGTACATCCAGGAAGAAATAGAATTCCTAAACATCTCCTCGCTCGGCATGGCATACCGATATGCCATCAGGGTCGATCAAAAGTTTAAACAGAATAAACCAGACTTTGGATCTACAAATTCGAAGCAAGGGAAAGGTGCCCCCAAACCGCAGAACAAAGGACAAAGCCAAGGTGGGGCGGCCCAAGAAAACCCACCAAAGCTGCAAGCAAAGAACAATGCCGCGAAGCTGAAAAAGGACACGCGAAAGTGGTGTGAGTTCCATAAGAGCTCCACTCACAACACAAGTGAGTGTTGGGCCAAGCAGTCACTGGTGGTCGAGCTAAGGGTTTCAGAATCAGATGCATGTTCTGACTCTGAGTCAGAACACGATAAGGGGAATGACAAAGGGAAGCAGATTATCATTGCGGAGACCAATGCCATCATTGCCACCATGAAGATCTAGGAGGAACCCGAAGATCCAGAGGAGGAGGAGCGTCTCTTCCACTCCCAGATATGAGTAAAGGGCTCCCCGCTACAGTTCATTGTCAATAGCGGGAGCCAAAATAACCTCATTTCGGCATAGGTCATGAAGCGGCTCGGCTTACCAACCATAGCACATCCACAACCGTATACCATCGGGTGGCTTCACCAAGGACGGGATCTTCGCGTAAGCCAGCAGTGTCACCTTCCATACAACATCAAGCCCTTCACGGATGAGGTATTGTGTGACGTTGCTCCCCTTGATGTTTGTGATGTATTATTAGGATAACCAAACTTGTGGAAGCGACATTTTGCGTATGAATCAAGGCCTCGTGCTGTTATTGTTACTTTGGGAAATAATTTGTACAGGATACCAGAGGTAACACAACCTACCGCCATCTCTTTGGTTATTGCAAAACAATGTAGTAAGCTCATTTCCAAAACTGGAAAATTTGTTTTCCTGATGATACACCCTCAAGGAAAGACGAAGACGGTGGCCATGACCTCCAGACAGGGCCCCTCTGCACAACAACTACAGATGGACAAGGTCGTGGAGGAGTATGAGGACATCTTCACCTCCCTCGCAAGAGTTCCTCTGCACTGTTAGGTCAAGCACTCCATCGATCTGACCCCAAGTGCGTCGCTACCCAATGGACTAATTTATCGGCGCTCCGTTCTGGAGAACGATGAAATCAAGAGGCAGATTTAAGAGCTGTTGCACAAAGGTCACATCCGTCCGAGTTCATCGCCTTGTGGGAGCCTAATCATGTTGGTACAAAAGAAGGATGGGACTTGGAGACTCTGTATTGACTATCGGGTGCTGAACAAGATCACTATCCGTAATAGGTACCGATCCCACGGATTGATGACCTCCTAGACCAACTGAAGGGGGAAAAATATTTCAGCAAGATCGATTTGAAGTCAAGATATCATCAGGTACCAATCAAACCCTCCGATGTGTGGAAGACTGCCTTCAAAGCCAAGGAGGGCCTGTTCGAATGGTTGGTTATGCCTTCGGATTGATGAATGCTCCTACAACCTTCATGAGGCTAATGGATGACATCTTGTGGCCATTCACCAACTCATTTTTAGTGGTATACTTGGATGACATCTTGATCTTCAGCCAGAGTTGGGAAGAGCACCTCCACCACATCCGACAGGTTCTCCAAACATTACGGCAACACAAGTTATGTGCCAATTTGGAGAAATGCACTTTTGGCATGACCCAGGTTTAGTATCTAGGATACATTATTGATGAATGGGGGGTGCATGTGGATCCAGCCAAGATCCAAGTCATTCGGGATTGGCCATCTCCAGCCACTCTGACAGAGCTCTATGGATTTCTAGGTCTTGCCAACTTCTACCGTAGGTTCATGTTGGGATTTTCTCATATCACTTGGCCCTTGAGTCAAGTCACCATGGGAGGAGAGAAAGCAAAATTATTTTGGTATGAATCTCAACAGAAGGCATTCATAGAGTTGAAAGATAACCTCTGCTCGGCAGTAGTGCTCTCATTACCAAACTTGCAACAACCATTTGAGGTTGAGACAGATGCCTCTGACTATGCTACTGGGGTAGTCCTTACTCAACATGAGCATCCAGTGGCATATAACAGTGAGACACTTTCAGACACAGTCCGGAAGTATCCCACTTATGACAAAGAGATGTATTCCATTGTGCAAGCCTGCTGACAATGGAAGCATTACATTTTGGGGAAGGAAACGGTCACCCACACAGACCACCGACCCCTGCAGTTCATACAAACCCAAGGGAAATTGCAGAATGATCGCCATCAAAAGTGGTCCACATACTTGCAACAGTTCCATTTGAATATCAAGTATAAGAAGGGTAGCACCAATAATTTTGCAGATTGCCTTAGTCGACCACCGATCATGGTGTTAACCACCGTGCTCAATTCTTATTGGCACGAGACTTCTGATTGACCACTCCTTTACAAAAGCAACATAGAATTCGACCACACATACCAGGAACTCTTGGAGGGTCAGCATGTTCGAGATTTTCACCTCCAGGATGCCTTGTTATGCCACCTGGGTCACCTTTGTGTTCCTTCAAACAAGCATGCTAAGATTATCTGGGAAGCACACTATAGTCGAGTTGTTGGGCATTTCGAGGTCGAGAAAATGGTGGCAGTACTGCAGAAGCATTTCTATTGGCCAAATCTTCGACAGGATGTCGGGAAGTACATCAGATCATGCACTGTCTACGCCATTGCCAAACCGACCATCAAGAAGCAAGGCCTCTATACCCCGCTGCCTACCCCTAGTCAACCTTGGGAATCCATCTCCATGTATTATATGTCGAGCCTTCCTTCTACTAATCATGGAAACAACTGTGTTTTTGTGGTCATCGACAGGTTCTCGAAGATGGCCATTATGGCAGCCTGCAAGAAGAATATCACAGCAGAAGTCACTGCTAAACTCTTCTTTGAACGAGTGTTGGTACACTTTGGGATCCCACAGCCTATCATCTTAGATCAAGACAACAGGTTCCTCAGTACATTTTGGTCTAGTCTCTGGTCGATGTTGGACACCAAACTCACTAAGTCCACAGCCTTCCATCCTCAAACTGATGGCCAGACAGAGGTTGTGAATAGGATGATCATACACATTCTGCACATGTACAACTCAAAGCATCCACAAGCATGGGATGAGAGCCTCCCCTATTTTCAGCACAACTACAATTGGGCTCTCCGCAGCTCAACTGGCCACTTCCCTTTTCAGGTAGGCTTGGGATTCCATCCATTATGTCCCATTGATGTGGCCATGCCATTTGCAGCTACTCACGCAGATTCGGCCCATGTCCAATCCGAAACAAATAAGGCAAACAACTTCATTGATCACATCCAACATATTCACCAGCAGGTCCATGACATTCTGGAGAAATCAAATGCCAAGTACAAGCAGCGACATGATCAACATCGGGTGCCACACAAGTTTCAGGTGGGCGACAAAGTCTGGTTGCATTTGGAAAAGGAACGCCTTATCGGAGCCTATCAGAAACTCATACCACTCTGATATGGTCCTTACACCATTACCAAGGCTATGGGAGACAATGCATTTGAGCTCAGCATTCCCCCATTTCTTGGCCTACAACCAGTTCTCAATGTGGACTGCCTTCAGCCATACTTCCCACCATTACTAGACACATCTGACATTGTAGAATAGCTCACACCCATAGAATTAAATCTAGATTGCATAGAACAAGCTGCAACTGCTCAGATCATGGACACACAGATCAAGCACACTCGCCAGCATAATATCCAACTATATCAAATTGTCAAAGCAGGCCAACTCCTTCACCAGGGCAAGTGGCTCACCAGGGACCAAGTTTAGGAGAAGTTTCCTCATCTCATGGAGGAACTCAATGCAATGGGTACCATTTCTTCCTAAGAAGGGAGGAATGATCCAGGTGGATATTGGTGGCCACCCACCAAGTCCACTTGGACCCCCACCATTGTTTCTTTCATATTTTCAGTTTCCTTAATAGTAGCACAGTTTACTATTTTTAGCATTTTTTCAGGTCCTGAACTTCTAGAGCCATTTTGAGGCCCTAAATGACGTTTTTTGGGAAAATTGGGAGCAATATGGGTCCATGAAACAATGTTGCTCTTGCCAAAGTTGTATTTATTGAATATATCTTTCTAACGAGATATTGTGCGTGTCAAATGGAGATCATATGCCAAAGTTACAACCCTAGGAAGTTGATGTACCAATTTACCCAAACGAGGCCCACAGTTTGGCATTTCATCTTATAGGGTTAGGTTTTTGGATGTTTAGGGTTTTCCATTGTTTCTCAACAATAAATAGGCCTTCGAGCCTCATTGTAACATAGTTCAAAGGCATGTAGCCGCCACATCTCTTATGAGAGATAAGCTACCATCGCCCTAACTAGTTTATTTCCATTTCTGTTTGTAAGCATATTTCAGTATTTTACAATAAGGAAATGAAGTATTATTTCTGTTCCATATCTATATTTATGGTTATCTCTGTAATTTGTTGCATTCCTGTTTAAATCCAGATCACAAGTACACTTGTTTCCCAACATGAAACTCCTTAAACATCATTTGTTGATCTACATAACTCTTTTGTCTATATTGTGCTACCTGTATATTCTTCTTAATAACCTGCATTTTGCGTTCCATCTCTACCAACACGTCCAATCCAAACAATACCATGTTCACTAGATAACTCCAACTGCTGGAGTATTACAACTCCTCCCATAAAGTGCCTCAAAAGTATTCTTGATACCCATTGTTATACCAAACTCCACCAATGGGAGATACTCTTCCTACTTTTGTTGTTGATGCATAACAAACATTCTCAACGAGTCCTCCAAAATCATGTTGACCATCTTTGTCTGTTCATCTGCCTGCGGATGATAAGATGTACTGAGGACCAAATTTGTCCCAAACCTGCAAATAACTCGTTCCAAAACCTGGAAGTTAACTTGGCATCTTTATCTGACATAATATTCCTAAGAATACCATGTAACCTCACTATCTCCCTCATGAAAACTTGTGCTACCTCACTAGCTGAATTTGTAGACTTTATTGGAATGAAGTGGGCTACCTTGGTCAACCTGTCAACCACAACCATAATGGAATCATGTTGTCTCGATGTCCTCAGCAAATCTATAATGAAGTCCATGGAAATGACCTCCCATTTCCACTATGGAATCGGAATCGACTACAGTAACCCACCTAGATGCTTACACTCTGCTTTTACCTATTGACAATCCAAGCATCTTATGACAAACTCTGCCACCTGTTTATTCAAATTCAGCCAACAGTAGAACTTCTTAACCATTGCCAATGTCTTCTGATATCCTGGGTGACATGAATAAGGCTTAACATGAAATTTCCTCAAGATAAGCTTCTTGATCTCGCTATTATCCGACACATAGATCATGTCCCTAAATCTGACCAAACCATCTATCGTGAGATGATAATCCACATCTTGTTCACCTATACCCTGCTATTGTAACTTGTGCTTAAGTTGTTGGTACCTGTCATCTTGTTGCCCTTACTGCAAGATTCGATCCTGTAAATATGTCCCATATGAACATAATTGCTATGTGATTTACTTGTACTCTTATGTTAAGAGCATCTGTGACCATGTTCTCTTTTCCCTTAATGTACTCGATCTCGAAGTGAAACTCACTGATCATAGTCAACCACCTAACTTACCTGGAATTCATATTAGGTTGGTCAAATAAGTATCTCAATCCACTATAATCACTCATCAAGATGAACATCCCTCCAAGAAGATAGTGTCCCTAAATCTTCAATGCATGAATAATTGTTGGCAACTCAAGATCATGTGTCACATAATTTTGCTCATGTTCATTCAGTTTTATTGACTCGTAGCATACCACTTGTCCCTCCTGCATCAGAACTCCACCAAGTGTTGGAAATATATTTACAACTAAGAGGGGGGGGGGTGAATCAGTAATGTGATCTATATACATTTTTTTCCTTTTATTACTTTACTGAATCACATACTTATTATTGCAGTAACTCACAATATGTTAGCAGCATATGAGTAAACAATAAACATGTCAAAATATAAGCAACATATAATAAAGCAAAGCATCAAATCACATCCACACAAATCATTATCACACATGAGACCCAAGATTTCTATTGGAAACCCTTCCGAGAGAAAAACCACCCTTGATCTTTCCGCTCTGCTCCGAATTCTATTATGTCAATAAATTGATCTTTTACATAGTGTGTTGACTCCCATCAGCATGGAGACTTGACCTCATGTACATAATGTTAGGATATTCCGACACATAGGAAATAGTTAAGTACAACTTGGTCTAGTATAGAGTTAGGTAAAGTGTGTTTCTTTACTATGTACATTTTGTAACTTACAATCCGACGGTCACGATATGTAGTGATCCGACGGTTCATTCTCTCCTCGGTATTACCGACACTTGATCCGTGGCTTAACACCCGATTGGTCCATAATCTCTATTTAAAGAGCATGGATGGTCATTTGTAGGGTAATCCGTCTATGAGAGAAGCATATGTAAATTTTCATTCTTTTATTAATAAATTGCCTGAAGTGGCCGCGTTGGCTCAGGCCATGGACTGTTTCCCTCTTTGAGGGTTTTAACCACGTCAAAATACTGGTGTATTGATCTGTGATCTATTTGTGAGCGGTGTCCTTTGGTGTTCTGTCTGAGGAATCTCCAACACCCATTGACTAGGAGATTCGATACTGTTGGATCATCTCAGAATACTCTATTCTCTACTAATATTTATAGACTATCATCCGTTGAAATACACCATGATCAATCGATCCTTGCCCAACTACCATTGGACTATCCAACCACCATTATATTGAGAAACTTCTTCATTTTTCTAAAGCTTCGCTATCACTACTCCTCACCACCATGCAGACCTCCTTTCATCTATTTTCAAATTGGATCCAAAGACACTATTCTCAACAAGAAATCAGCTTTGCATACATGCTCTCAGCAAAAAATCGAATTTGGAATTGTAATTGGGGCAATTTGGAAAACGGCCACAAAAAAAAATGCGAAAATGGCTTTCGAAGAGCCTTTTGTTTCTCGCAATCTAGACCGAATTTTGAAAAACTACCCATTGGAAAACCAATTTGGTTCGTTATGAACAAAACCTGTGTCTCATAATTTTGAGATCCATGCTCATTTACCCATAAAATCATCTGCAAAATTGTCACTTCTTTATCCAACGAATTTCTGAGTTGGCATGTTTGAACAACAGAAAATCTGCGAAAATTGCCTTCAAAGAACCTTTCGTTTCTCTCAATCTAGACTGAATTTTGAAAAAATTCTCATTGGAAAACTAATTTGGTCCATTATGAACAAAAAACCCATGTCTCAGAATTTTGAGATCCATCCTCATTTGCCCGAAAAATCTAATGCAAAACTGTCACTTCTTTATCCAACAAATTTCTGAGTTGGCATGTTTAACAATTTCCTCACGCAAGAGAACCAACATAAATTTTCTTCTCTTCCTCTATTATTTAATTTTCTGAAATGGTTAAGTCAAATTATTCTCAGCAACTCTAACACCTGCAACAACCTTTCCATCACGTGTAGCTGCATCAATATCCTCTAGAGCAGCAACCTCAAGACATACAACTGCCTCCATCACATGTGGAAGCACCTCCAACACAAGCAGCATAGAATTGAACTCAGGAAGAAACAAACCAATGTCTCCAATACATATATAGACATAGGAAACAACTATAGCAACACCTATCTCCAAGACATATAGAGACATATGCAGCAACTATAGCAGCACCTACTAACAACACAACATGGGCACCTCTCCAACCAACTCATCAGGGCAACCTCAAACCAACATCACAACTGGAATCATCTCCAAGTCAGTAACCACAACATTAGGTCTAGTCATCATCATGTTGACATCAATGCCAACTAACAAGTCCAACACCAATCATGCATCGCACAACATCCAACAACATTAAAGGCTCGTTGACATCAATGCCAACAAACTCCCCCTTTGGCATTGATGGCAACCTCAATACAACATGAGAGGATGACACATCAATCCAAAATATCTCCCCCTTTGACATCAATGGAAAAGGGCCATATAAAACTGAAGTACCATGGAAATAATGTGTCGGAAGAGAAGAGTGATCCCCCTGTCATGCACAACATCATATTGATGCATCCCATAGAAGTATCCTCTGCAAGATATACATGAAGAACAAGGAAACAGGTTGCCAACACCACTACCAATGCCATGACAACTCTTGAAACTGAGCATGCTCCCCCTAAGCATGTAATGAAGTTGCAAATACACTCTGTTTGCTGGAGTAACACATCTGCCTGCTGCAATGAGCCTCCTTGCCAAGAGCAAGAGACCACTCCTCATGACCATGACTCTGATTGAATTTGGACATTATATACAATACATTACAATACATACAATGCTTCATGGAGAAAATACATGATTGTGACAAGTACATAGTATCAACATATAACTCCTCTACACCTATCACTAACCATGACTCTATGGACCCAAGTTTACATCATGCACCTAATGAATTGGTGTTGCATCAAAGACATACATCATAATACATGACTTGGGCATCCATTGACCCATATATAGCTAATGACCAACCATACTAGACATCATGGGTCACTCCAAGGGAAATATGCCCAAAAGATGATACAATGATTTTACATGGATTTTACAATTGCACACAATGGTGCTTCTCATCAATACATGCCCAAAACATGAAATAACTGAGTACATGGTGACAATGAGCATCAACATATGCTCCATATGGCAACAACAATAATCCATGCCTCCATCAAGCAACAAGCATCATATAATCCAATCACCATTTAGAGTAGAATATCAACTAACAACTACTAGCAATAACATGCCAACATAAGGCAACCATAAGCATCATATGAAACATCATCATAATATGCAACTATGAGCAACATCAAGTATAGAAACAACATGCACATGAGCATCAAACATCACTCCTCCATATAGAAACATCATATGAGGCAACCACACACAATCTCCCCCATGACTGCATAGTAACAACTCCATAACATCTCATCACATGAGGCCAAGAACCCCATTGTCATAGCATAGTATGAGGTATAACATGAACACCTCCTCCAAGCATATCACAATGCCAACAATGTATGGCTGAAATAAATAGGAACAAATAATGCTCCCCCTGAACACGTGCCATCTCCAAGTTGTAGAGATACCAATTGTTGGGCTGAAATGACCGCTTCTGCTACTTTCTTTGACAAATAGAAGCACCATATGGACTGAGACTCCACATGACCATGACTCAAGTGACATATACATGATAAATACATGGTTGTAGTAGTGACATAAAATACCTCATACATACTCATATGACCATAACATGACCTCATGACTCATGGCTAAATGACCCAAATGATAGTACAACATAAGTACATGGCTCCATGAGAATTTTACATGAATAGATCAATAAATACATGGTTGCTATGATCATCTCCTATGGACCAATGACTCAAAAACATGAAACATCAAGACTATTACATCATCATTAGCCCATACAAGTGGTTGCAATATGACTCCATAAGATTCCTCCAAAACAAGCCTATCACCATGATGACTCAACAACTATTGACTGGACTCAATACCATCATAAAATAATGAAACAATAGTAAATACATGGCTGTAATAAACTGCATATGACAGCCTATACATGGCTGGTTCATGTCACAAGTCATCATAATACATCCTGAAATGATGATCACAATCTATGCATGGCTGCACATATTTTCAACCAACTGTTAGTGGAAACCAAAATCATATACATGGCTGAAAAATGTGCTCTTATTTCTACTCATGAAAGACATATAATTAAAGCTGCTACAAACACATGAGCGGAAAGGAATGAAAGAGACAAGATAAATCATGAAACTCAATACCATGCATAGCTCCCCCTGATCTCAATATACATCCAATAGAGAGACTGATCCTGTGGACCTAAATGTGAATTAGGATGAAAATAACTCATCATATGTTGCTCCAAACTCCATTATACTCATCAAGAGACCAATGTTCCCCCTCAGGTTATGCACCTCTCATAAATTTGTAGTCCTTTATAAGTATGCATGAATAACCATGGACTGCAGGAGGGAATTATCTTCAGTAGTTGAAGAGTTGAAGCTCCTTCTTCTTCCACGTGGTCTTGGGTTGCTTCCTTTTTCCCTTCAACTGAATCTTCTCTTGTTTCACTTTCTTTGTGTTAGATCCTCTTGGTGTTTTCTACCTTTGAGGATTTTGTCTTGAGTAATAGGGTAGCAAACAATCTCTTTCCATATACCAAACCTATGGCATATAAAGCATTTTGCATGGCCAAGAGGATCCACTCTTCTTCTATTTTTCATGCCAGATCTAAACCGTGCATGAAATGTGCTTCTCCTCCATTGGTTAGATCTGCAATCAGACGCCTTGTGGCCAAACAAGTGACATGAGTAGCAATAACCATAAAAATCACAAGTATACTTGTTGGCCATTCTCCTTGGCTATTGGAATTGCTGGAATCTCAGCTAATATGGTATATACTATCTGCTCCAACAATTTTCTACAATAAGCCCAAACTTGTGATAGTTGTAGCATTGTTTATCATGCATCAAAGGAATAAAAGCCTAAAGGACCTTGCTTCCTTTGAAATCTAATGGAGCTGCCAATCATCTCTAGGAGAAAAGTAGATTCTGAATATAGATGCTCCTTGATATTTTCTACTCTGCTGTTGGTTTTGTTGCTTGATCAGTTGTTGATTCTTCTTGCACTTTTGTTGTTGGTTCTTTTGTTTTCTAATTGGATGCTAGATTTGTTTCTTATTACCTTGGATCTCATTTTTATTTCTAGTATTGTTTGCAATAGGTTTCTTGGGTTCTTCTTTGATGTTCTTACCTGCATGCAAACTAGATTCACCCTTTTGAAATCCAAGACCGGATTTATCCAATGGTGATCTTTGGATTTCAAGAAAATTATCCAAGGCCATGGTACTCTTCTCCATCTTCCACTGCTTTCTCAAGGAAACAATTTCAGCTTCTAATTTCTCACATTCTTCTACCTTTACTTGATATTGTTTCCTCATTCCTTCCTCAACTCTTTCAAATTCTTCCATTTTAACTTTCAAGCTCACAATCTCCTCTTTGATCTTGGCCTCCTTATCATCACAAATCTGCAATAGGTTTTCTTGTTCCTTGCATGCAGTTTTTAGCCTTGAAATATCAGCTTTAAAACTTTTAACAACATTCTTATCCTCATCAAAATCTAAATCCTCAAAATTATAATTCAAAAGAAAATCATGATCAATTATACCTTTAGATTCAGTTTGCAGCAATACCTTTGGTTCTTGATTTTTTTTATTTTTGCACATTATTTGTTGAACCATTCGCACTAGGAAGATGAGATTTTTGTTGTAACAGTGCTAGTGAAAATTTCATGTAATAAAAGTTAAAAACAATAACCACGGTCGATGGGACACTTATTCCAAGCTGAATGTTGTGCAAGGCATCCTAGGGGTGTTCATTCAGTCGTTTACGGCTAAGGAAATTGGAAAATGAAATGGTTAAGGCTTTGGAAAGGCAAAATGGAATTTTTGGCACATTATTTATGAAAATAATGGAAATTAGGAGAAAAGGGAGGTGAAAGGTCACAGGTTGCATGTGAGGAGGAAAATGAAGGAAACTAATGGAAAATGAAGGAAATAGAGACCTCATTCATAAAAAGGCTTCTGAGGATCAGTTGGTAACCTTTTGTCAGTTCAGTGTTGGACCTCTTTCATTACTCTCTCTCTCTCTCTCTCATACTCTTGGACACTTAGAGTTTCTTGGAGCACTTTGGCATTGGAGCAAGAAAGGCAAAGAAGGCAAGAGGAAGCAAAGATCAAGCAGGAAAGGCAGGATCAAGCAGCTACAATAGGCTTCATTGCAGGTATCGACTTGCATGTGTATTTTCCTTGCTATATTTGGCATACATGGGATTCCATGTGTTTATTTTCTACCATGGCATGGGTTTTTCTAGGTGTGACAGTATTTTCAACCTAGCCTTGCCATTTCCTGATAGATTTGATGAGATGGGTTCTCTCATTCGTTTATGTAGGATGGTCGGATTGGATTTGAAGCTGAGTGGGGTGGATCTCCAAATTGGCAAACACATGGTCTAATTGGTCCTTGAACCAAACTGAGGATCATGAAGCCATTGGTCTAGTAACCCCTAAACCGGGCTGTGGGTTGCAGTAAAGCCAGATTGTGTGCCTCTGTGGGCATAGGAATCCTTGTCGGTGAATGGCGAGATATATGATAAAGCCAAGAGGTGTATTTTCTCTCCATTGGGCCTAATGACCCCGGGATGGGATGTACGGTAAAGCATGGAGAGTATGTCTCGGTGTAGGGCCTAGTGATCCCTAGATCATATTGTGGATGCACAGTAAATCCTGAGAGACTAGGAGGCACTCAAATTCCTCACGGAGTAGGCGTAGAACTCCGGTGGCATCCATGTCGATTGGTGTTTTGGTGTTTTCTGTTAGCGCTTGAAATTTCACCTCAGGCTGAGAAAGGTAAACCTCAAGGCTACATCAAACCATTTAGCCTCGTAGCTAGCCCTACGGGGCAGGAGAAGGCTCTCTCCGGTCAATCTCGTAAAATCTTCAATGGATGAGATGACCAATAGGGTAACACTGATTTTAGGCTAGTAAACTGATCAAAAAGGTTGATTTGGGGTTTTTTGGGTTTTTGGTGGCAAATCGAGGAGAGGGCAATTTTGGGTGCAGGGATTGGACACAGCTTCTGCAGGGAGTTCCTTGGGGCGAGGTAGGAGACAGCGTTGATGCCTTTAACTGAGGTGAATGGTCAGGAATGAAAGATGAGGAGCTAAAGAGAGAAAACAATCACTTTGAATTCTCTTTAGACAGTAGAAAACATTGAAATTAAACAAACTTAAAAGCAGAGCATGGCAAGCATGAATTCTTACTTTAACACTTCATTTGTTTAATGTGCAACAGTAAAGGAAAGGAAATGATTCACATAAACACACTTACAAGAACATTGAGAAACACATCATCAACACATGAGTCCACAAGAATCCCAAAGAGGACTGCAAAACCCTGGTCTTCCTTAGCCAAAAATTGCAGAGATACAGTGAAAATATACCATGATAGCTTCTCCCTCAAGAGTCCAACCTTCCAACCTTTGAAAATGATTAAGAAAATATATAATATAGGCAAGCCAACCTCTTCCCTTGACTCTAGGGGTCGAGCTCATCCTTCTAGGAGCTGTTTCAACTAATTCTAAACTGAGTACTAAAATCTAGGCAGTCAAAACAACTTGCCTCTATAAGCTAGGAAACCAATCCATTCATTAAATATTTACCCTTGACATGAATGAATCTTCTAGAAGTGTTAAACAAGAGTAAAATTATCCAAAAAGTGTCACAATTACATCCAAGAGGACCATCATTAACCTCAGAAAGTCGAAAAGAGTCAAATCTGCAATTTCTGGGCTGAACTGGTCAAATCTGGCAAAATTTCCTCAACGGGTCGCGCCCCTTTTCTCAATGGGTCACGCACTTTGGAGCTCTGTTTGGGGCACTTCCATGTGTCAGAATTGGGTGCAGGATGGCTTGTTGGAAAGGTCTACGAGTCTACTTTCCAACCCAACTGGAATTTTTGAATTTGAAGGTCATTTGCCTAGTCAAAACTCAATTCTCCCAAGACTTCTTCTGCAACT
Organism: Pinus tabuliformis; assembly: GCA_031772625.1. Classification (NCBI taxonomy): domain Eukaryota; kingdom Viridiplantae; phylum Streptophyta; class Pinopsida; order Pinales; family Pinaceae; genus Pinus; species Pinus tabuliformis. The sequence continues at coordinate 844,980,264 of CM062818.1, read as the reverse complement.
CAAAAAAGGGGCAGAAAGTCAAATTTTGCATGTATTTTGACCTTCTGGAGGCCCAAAACTCCATAAAAACTCAAGTCCATCCATAGGCATATGTAACTTTGCATGAAAAATCTAGAAATTTTGAGTTTTTGCAAAAAGGAGCTACGATGACAAAGGGTCTCACCGGGGGTGAGACCCGTTGAGGAGCCAAAACCTGTAAATTTCCAAAAAATGCCAAAATTACCCAAAATTCTCAAATTTTTTTGGGATTTGAGCTGTGGCTAGGCTAATGAGTGCCATGATCTTTGAGGGATGCCTCAGCCAAGATACGGAGGGGATCGGGCCTCTTTCTCCTTTTTGTGCCTTGGCCAACCGCCTTTGAAACATTTTCATTTTCGCTTTGTAAAATCCACCCCTGCAAATCGGTCAAGGAAGTGGGCTCCTCTTTCCTATGATGGCCACCTTTACCACCCTTATGAGGCCTCCTCTGTACCTCAACCTCTGAAGATGATGACTGGTCATCACTTTGCTCATAAGTCTCGGTTTCTGACATGGTTTAGGAGCAAAGTGGACAAATTGAACTGCTGTCTCTGCCTGCAAAAAGTGCTGAAATCTATGCTGTTTCAAGGGGAAAAAGACATGAGGGAAATGTTAGGGGAGGGATCTTTTAACAAGGAATGGGAATATATAAAGATAACAGGGAATTTCAAGGGAAATTTTGCAAATCATTATGCATATTAGAACACATATTTGTAATAGGGAAATCATTTGCAAAGATTATTGCATATGGGAAAAACATGCATGAAAGTAAACATGGGAATATATGTATACATGTTTAATAGGGGAAAAAGGGAAACCATGCACAAAACATGCTGACATGTTTACCAACAGTTTTTGTTATTTTGCACATGCATATGGTAGAGGGGAATTAGGGTTTTGAATTTTTTTTTTTTGATGCTTTGGGAAAGGGGTAGGGTTTTCAGTTTTAATGGCTAGGGATGGGGAAAGATTTGCATTTCATTTATAAGATAAAATGGGAAAAGAGATGAACATATAAATGTGAGTGATGGGGAAAGGAGGGAAGCCAATCCAAGGGAAAAATAACTTGAAACAACACAAACCCTAGCACAATTTGGTCATGAACATTGCAGCCATATAATGTCCTTTTACTTGCAAAATTTTGATCATAAAAGCATGCCCATGACATCCACCATTCATAACAGTAGTTAATCCATGTTTAGAGCACCTACCTCGAGCAAATTCGGTGATTTGGAAGAAGATTAGGGAAATTTCCTTGAAGTTTGCAGCCAAGTGGTTCAACGGGTCGTGCAAGCCACCCAACAGGTCGCGCCCCTCCCAACAGGTCGCGCACGTTGATTTTTTGAACTGCAGAAGGGCTCTGGACGGGTCACGCACCACCCAACAGGTCGCGCCCCTGGCTCAACGGGTCGCGCTTTTGCAGGAGGCTTTTGGAGGCCTTCCCGGTGTTGGAATTGGGTGCATGATAGCTTGTTGGAAAGGTCTTTGAGTCTACTTTCCAACCCAACTAGAATTTTTCAATTTGGAGTTTATTTGACCTGTCAAAAATTAAATCTCCCAAGACTGGTCAAAAAGTGCCAAATGAGGCTGCCTCAAGGAAGAGTGTTGTTGCAGTCAACTTTTGAATGCCTTCCTCAACTCCAAATTGAGCTCATGATAGCTCATTGGAAATATCTTTGTGTATAGTTATCATTTTACCCATTAAAAAAATCATTTGGCCAACTAAGCTAGGAGAAAACTTGATTTTCCCAAGGTCACTTCAGAAGTGCCTTTGATTCTCCTGAGGCAACGGAATTCTTGACATTTCTCTCAAACCACAACACCTGTGCAAAAAGTGAAGGAGGTTTCTCTTCCTTGGCATGTTGTGGACAAAACCTCTCTCAGTTTCCAAAAATTCATCTTTGATTGCTCTGAAACATCATTTTAGTGAAACTTGTCTCGATGTGTGAAACAAGGAATTTTGTCGAAATGAAGCGAAATGAAGGGGATAGGGGGCTTCTAAATTCTTGGAGAAATTTTTGAGAGTGGGGAGGGATGTTAGGAAGCAGGAGAAAGTGGAATCTCAGAGATTGAGTGAGTGGAAGGGGTCCAAAAGGGCGAAACACAGGCCCAACCTAGAAAATTGCCAGGTTGTAGCTAGAAACTAGGGTTTGTGCAAAAATGAGGAATTTGGTGGATCTAAGGGATGGGAAGTGTTTGATAAGGTACTTTAAGGATAGGGGAAGGTGTATGAACATCTGGATACAAGTTTTGCCGGTGATTTGACCATCCAAGAGAAATTGCCTTCAAAACCCTAGGAGAGGGAAATGACCTTGCCTAGGCACAACTGAAGCATGAATAAGGTGTAAAATGACTCATTCGACACTAACATGATAATGACAACCCTCTGAATGATGATAGGCTCAGCTGAATGATGACATGGACTGACATTTGACAACTTTAGAAGGAGTTAAGGCAAACCCTAGACCTAATGCCTAGTGACCAAATTTTGCTTGAAGACTCACTGAAATGACAAAATTTGACCTTGAAACTTTAAAATCACTTTGTAAGAGCACATTTGATCACTGGAGGAAGGCTGGAAAGACTGACACTAACATTGGCTCCAATGGGGATGGTAGCTCCTTGGAGGTGCCAAGAACCGTAGACCTCTGGGAGAGCAGACCAGTGCTTTTCAATCATTGGGAAATGGAGTCAAAAACTCAAGCTGAAATGCATGACTGAAAACTAATGACTTGACAACACAAATTGACTCTCACTCAACTAAAAACTGACTCAATACTTAAACACAACCGACAAACTGAAAATGATGCTCAAAGTGGAGCTTATTCATCACAACCTACTCTAACAGTTTCATTCATCACCTGATCAAGTGAAATGAAACAACCAATGCAACCAAGTAAGTATCTCATCTGTTGTTCGAAATCTCCGCAAGTTCTCACTTATGACCAACAAGAGAGAACTACTGAAAGGCAACTCCCATGACAACTTAGAAACAGATCCTTTGAATGATATGAATCCTCTATCCGCCTCCAAAAACATTGCATAAGGATCATGAAATTCAAGCACACTGGAACTTAGCTCATCCAATGGATTACTTCTCGTTTCCTCATACCATGAATGCAAACTTTGATCTGAGTCTTGTGACGAGACCTCTGCTAAAAATGACACAGAAACTGGCTGCCGGATCAAATTCATATCAGCACATGTTTCAAGCTCACATGTAGTCAATGGAGAAAGACTTTGACTGCAAACCTCATCCAAAACATCAGCTATTGAATCATGAAAAACTTGAAAAGACTACTGCAATCCCATTTCTATTGTTTCCATTGTGATTACATGATTGCCTACATGCTGCTCATTCTTTACTGAAGATGGACTATGCAAATTTCCCTTCAAATACTGAAATGATTCAAAACAGAAAGGTAGGGAACCTTCTTGTATCATTTGATCAAATATGTCAGCTTCCATGCTTTCATCTGCAACTTGACAACCAATGGCATTTGGGGGCTGCAAATCTGAATATGAGAAGTCTGGAACAAGGTTTTTATTGCCTTCAAGATGGTCTAGATCAAGACTTGTTGACAGCTGATTTCTAATTTCATGGAAGTTGTCTCTAATGAACTAACATTAATCAAAACAAAAAGGTAAAGATCCTTCACTTACTTCAAAATTTGCTGCACTTTCCTCGTCACTGTCATAGCTGATATGTGATGGTTGAACATTGTTTTCAAACTGCTGAAAATGAACTTCTTCCTCCCACAAACTAGCTGCTGATTTGTCTGTAAGATTAGCTTCTTTTTGGAGAACATAATCATCGTCATACTCATCAAAATGAGGCAAATCATCACTATAAAACACATCATCAAGCATGCATGTCATATCAATAGTTCTTTCTTCTTCACAATGATCTATAAAACAATCACTATGACAACTGGGATCAGAAACAAAATGTTTTGGGTCAGCAACTTGTTCTTCTTCAATCAGCGAGCCATGAGTTTGAACATCATAAGCATTCCTTGTGTTGATCTTATCCATCATCTTTTCCACTGCACTTACCAAAATGTCAAGTTTCACCTCTAAAGATGTTGATTCGGCCGGATCTATGTTTTTCATCTCTTCTTCCTTCATTCTTGCCCTTCGGATCAGCAAATGAGCCTCTACATCTACTGCATTGTTCTGCATCTCGTGAAGTGTTGCAATATTCTTTTCTCTCAGCTGAAACTCCATCTCCGGATCAAAGGCACCCGGATAGTGCAAGAGAGCAGATCTAGGAGAAGGTCTTATATCAACTGGCATCGAATAATAAACTTGATTAAATCTGGCCGAAAACTGTTGTACTGTCTCACCTGGCAGTCTTTGCAGCTGGTTATACTCTTCTTCAATCAAGAGAAGGTTCTGTCCAATCATCCACCTGTCGAGAAAAACTTTGACAAACTGTTGGAAATCTGAAATGCTTGCATCAGGCAGGGCTTTGAACCAACTCTTCACTTTGGCTTGCAAAGAAAGAGCAAAAAGCCTTATACTAACATCTTCTTCATCAACTTCAAAAAGATCTAGAAAATTCTCAAAATTCTGGACATGTTGCTCAGCGTTGACATTCTTACATTCACCATCAAACATCGGCAAGTATAGATCATAGTTTTTGGGGAAAGCATGAAGAACAAAAGGTAAAACAAGAGGTTTATACCGATCTGGAATTTTACAAGGTGTAGGGGTATGTACAGCAGGTATAGAATTAGTTTTGGTCACTTGAGGTTCATCAACTTGAAGATGGTCATCACAAAATTTGGAAAAAGGATCTGGATCAAGCTCAAAGGCATGCAAATCATTGGTATTCACAATCTTCAAAGGGAAAGAATCAACTGCAGGCCGAGGATCTCTTCTCAAATATAATATACTTTGCAAAGCCTTCTTGACATTCTTGGGAAAAGAGAAGAAATAATTTATGACAAAGAACAAAATGTCTTGGATGAAATTCCAACTTGAGTACCTGATCTGTCCATGTTGTCCTTTCATGTTTTTGCTGGTCGAGATCATCCTCCAGTGGAGTCTTTGGATCTGATCTCAAAACTGATTTAGAGTCGCCAAGTGAATGATTTCAGCCTTTCAAGTGTCTGATCGTTGTCCACTATCAACAATCAGATCTGAACTTGATACATGTACTGGGGTAAAATGCAAATGAAGTGGTCGTATTCACAAGCTCACGGAGATTGACTGAAGCAGCGTTTATCTACTTCCGCTTATGCAAAGCAAAAGCGTTTCGAAGGCTACCTGGCATAACTTCAGGCTCCGTCTAAGACTTATGAAACAAACACATCAATCCACAGACAAGTTTGTTCTCCCCAGTATGGTCGCCAGTATGTTAGCGCTTGAAATTTCACCTCAGGCTGAGAAAGGTAAACCTCAAGGCTACATCAAACCATTTAACCTCGTAGCTAGCCCTACGGGGCAGGAGAAGGCTCTCTCTGGTCAATCTCGTAAAATCTTCAATGGATGAGATGACCAATAGGGTAACACTGATTTTAGGCTAGTAAACTGATCAAAAAGGTTGATTTGGGGTTTTTTGGGTTTTTGGTGGAAAATCGAGGAGAGGGCAATTTTGGGTGCGGGGATTGGACACAGCTTCTGCAGGGAGTTCCTTGGGGCGAGGTAGGAGACAGCGTTGATGCCTTTAACTGAGGTGAATGGTCAGGAATGAAAGATGAGGAGCTAAAGAGAGCAAACAATCACTTTGAATTCTCTTTAGACAGTAGAAAACATTGAAATTAAACAAACTTAAAAGCAGAGCATGGCAAGCATGAATTCTTACTTTAACACTTCATTTGTTTAATGTGCAGCAGTAAAGGAAAGGAAATGATTCACATAAACACACTTACAAGAACATTGAGAAACACATCATCAACACATGAGTCCACAAGAATCCCAAAGAGGACTGCAAAACCCTGGTCTTCCTTAGCCAAAAATTGCAGAGATGCAGTGAAAATATACCATGATAGCTTCTCCCTCAAGAGTCCAACCTTCCAACCTATGAAAATGATTAAGAAAATACATAATATAGGCAATCCAACCTCTTCCCTTGCCTCTAGGGGTCGAGCTCATCCTTCTAGGAGCTGTTTCAACTAATTCTAAACTGAGTACTAAAATCTAGGCAGTCAAAACAACTTGCCTCTATAAGCTAGGAAACCAATCCATTCATTAAATATTTACCCTTGACATGAATGAATCTTCTAGAAGTGTTAAACAAGAGTAAAAGTATCCAAAAAGTGTCACAATTACATCCAAGAGGACCATCATTAACCTCAGAAAGTCGAAAAGAGTCAAATCTGCAATTTTTGGGCTGAACTGGTCAAATCTGGCAAAATTTCCTCAACGGGTCGCGCCCCTTTTCTCAACGGGTCGTGCACTTTGGAGCTCTGTTTGGGGCACTTCCAGGTGTCAGAATTGGGTTCAGGATAGCTCGTTGGAAAGGTCTGTGAGTCTACTTTCCAACCCAACTAGAATTTTTGAATTTGGAGGTCATTTGCCCAGTCAAAACTCAATTCTCCCAAGACTGCTTCTGCAACTCAAAAAAGGGGCAGAAAGTCAAATTTTGCATGTATTTTGACCTTCTGGAGGCCCAAAACTCCATAAAAACTCAATTCCATCCATAGGCATATGTAACTTTGCATGAAAAATCTAGAAATGCTAAGTTTTTGCAAAAAGGAGCTACGATGACAAAGGGTCTCACCGGGGGTGAGACCCGTTGAGGAGCCAAAACCTGTAAATTTCCAAAAAATGCCAAAATTACCCAAAATTCTCAAAAAAAAATTGGGATTTGAGCTGTGGCTAGGCTAATGAGTGCCATGATCTTTGAGGGATGCCTCAGCCAAGATACGGAGGGGATCGGGTCTCTTTCTCCTTTTTGTGCCTTGGACAACCGCCTTTGAAACATTTTCATTTTCGCTTTGTAAAATCCACCCCTGCAAATCGATCAAGGAAGTGGGCTCCTCTTTCCTATGATGGCCACCTTTACCACCCTTATGAGGTCTCCTCTGTACCTCAACCTCTGAAGATGATGACTGGTCATCACTTTGCTCATAAGTCTCGGTTTCTGACATGGTTTAGGAGCAAAGTGGACAAATTGAACTGCTGTCTCTGCCTGCAAAAAGTGCTGAAATCTATGTTGTTTCAAGGGGAAAAAGACATGAGGGAAATGTTAGGGGAGGGATCTTTTAACAAGGAATGGGAATATATAAAGATAACAGGGAATTTCAAGGGAAATTTTGCAAATCATTATGCATATTATAACACATATTTGTAATAGGGAAATCATTTGCAAAGATTATTGCATATGGGAAAAACATGCATGAAAGTAAGCATGGGAATATATGTATACATGTTTAATAGGGGAAAAAGGGAAACCATGCACAAAACATGCTGACATGTTTACCAACAGTTTTTGTTATTTTGCACATGCATATGGTAGAGGGGAATTAGGGTTTTGAATTTTTGTTTTTTGATGCTTTGGGAAAGGGGTAGGGTTTTCAGTTTTAATGGCTAGGGATGGGGAAAGATTTGCATTTCATTTATAAGATAAAATGGGAAAAGAGATGAACATATAAATGTGAGTGATAGGGAAAGGAGGGAAGCCAATCCAAGGGAAAAATAACTTGAAACAACACAAACCCTAGCACAATTTGGTCATGAACATTGCAGCCATATAATGTCCTTTTACTTGCAAAATTTTGATCATAAAAGCATGCCCATGACATCCACCATTCATAACAGCAGTTAATCCATGTTTAGAGCACCTACCTCGAGCAAATTCGGTGATTTGGAAGAAGATGAGGGAAATTTCCTTGAATTTTGCAGCCAAGCGGTTCAACGGGTCGCACAGGCCGCCCAACGGGTCGCGCACGTTGATTTTTTGAACTGCAGAAGGGCTCTGGACGGGTCACGCACCACCCAACAGGTCGCGCCACTGGCTCAACGGGTCGCGCTTTTACAGGAGGCTTTTGGAGGCGTTCCCGGTGTCAGAATTGGGCGCATGATAGCTTGTTGGAAAGGTCTTTGAGTCTACTTTCCAACCCAACTGGAATTTTTCAATTTGGAGTTGATTTGACCTGTCAAAAATGAAATCTCCCAAGACTGGTCAAAAAGTGCCAAATGAGGCTGCCTCAAGGAAGAGTGCTGTTGCAGTCAACTTTTGAATGTCTTCCTCAACTCCAAATTGAGCTCATGATAGCTCATTGGAAATATCTTTGTGTCTAGTTATCATTTTACCCATTAATAAAATCATTTGGCCAACCAAGCTAGGAGAAAACTTGATTTTCCCAAGGTCACTTCAGTAGTGCCTTTGATTCTCCTGAGGCAACGGAATTCTTGACATTTCTATCAAACCACAACACCTGTGCAAAAAGTGAAGGAGGTTTCTCTTCCTTGGCATGTTTTGGACAAAACCCTCTCTCAGTTTCCCAAAATTCATCTTTTATTGCTCTGAAACATCATTTGAGTGAAACTTGTCCCGATGTGTGAAACAAGGAATTTTGTCGAAATGAAGCGAAATGAAGGGGATAGGGGGCTTCTAAATTCTTGGGGAAATTTTTGAGAGTGGGGAGGGATGTTAGGAAGCAGGAGAAAGTGGAATCTCAGAGATTGAGTGAGGGGAAGGGGTCCAAAAGGGCGAAACACAGGCCCAACCTAGAAAATTGCCAGGTTGTAGCTAGAAACTAGGGTTTGTGCAAAAATGAGGAATTTGGCGGATCTAAGGGATGGGAAGTGTTTGATAAGGTACTTTAAGGATAGGGGAAGGTGTATGAACATCTGGATACAAGTTTTTCCGGTGATTTGACCATCCAAGAGAAATTGCCTTCAAAACCCTAAGAGAGGGAAATGACCTTGCCTAGGCACAACTGAAGCATGAATAAGGTGTAAAATGACTCATTCGACACTAACATGATAATGACAACCCTCTGAATGATGATAGGCTCAGCTGAATGATGACATGGACTGACATTTGACAACTTTAGAAGGAGTTAAGGCAAACCCTAGACCTAATGCCTAGTGACCAAATTTTGCTTGAAGACTCACTGAAATGACAAAATTTGACCTTGACACTTCAAAATCACTTTGTAAGAGCACATTTGATCACTGGAGGAAGGCTGGAAAGACTGACACTAACATTTTCTATGAGTCCCACATTCATACCTGGAATATGGCATGGGGGTGATTGGCTAAAGAGAGACTTGGCTCAGCCAATCTATGGTCAGGTGGAACGTGGTAGTCCCATATCCGGTTGGTTCATTGCATTCATTAATGAGAAATTCATTCCCTTGATTTTCGTGTGTAAATGTATTGATGTATATGTGGATTTTGATGGTTGATGTGTTTGTGTTATTTATGTTCCTATTATGCTAGTTATATGTATATTTTATGACAACAGCTATGTATGGCTCTCAACATGTTTTTACTTGTACATGAATGGATAATGTGTCTATGACCTAATAGATGATAATGTAACAAATTACATGAGGGGACAATGGTTCATAGCGATTCTCAGATAAGGATGAGATCCCTACACTTAATTCTGTTGTTTACACTTGTAGGTTACATGTTGATGATATGTTTTAATAAATTTCTGTCATGGCTAGTAGGGGTCTGGTTATGGTCTTGTTTAGCTTATTGCTTTTGCATCATTGTTTCCCTGTACTTTTACTGATTTCAAGATATCACTCCATTTTGGGCAGTGACATGGGATCTAGGCCTGAAAAAGTTGCTTAAATCTTGGGGTCATTGGCACAGAACTGGCAAATTTGGTCTCTGATCATTGGCAAGCAAGCCTGTGAGAGTGACTTTGGGTTTCTGGTCGCTCCCTTTCCCATGGCATCAGAGCGAATGTGGCTTAAGAGGTCCAGAACAATAGTGGGACCCAGGGACAGGTTGTCTGAGTGGTTGAAATGTCTCTTGAGGATCCTAAAGCTGATGTTGGATGACTGTGTGTGATGTTTCCATTGATTCCACTTCCTTAAGGTCACATAGGAGGTCGAATCTGATCATAGTAGCCTCTTGTCTCATGTTTACCCCAGTTGGCATGGTTACTTGGGTGGATGTGGGAAGAGGGTGCTACATTTGTGGTTGAGATTCCTTATTTTGAAGGCCATTTCTTTTCTGAAATTGTTTCTTCTTGCCCTTGCCCATTCTGAAAAGAAAAAAAAACAATTTCCGCGAACAAACCCCAGATCTACTCTCCAGTAATCAACCTACAACCCAGAGCCCTGCTCTGATACCAATTGTTTGAAATATATTTACTACTTGGGGGGGGTGAACCAATAGTGTGATCTATATACATTTTTTTCCTTTTATTACTTTACTGAATCACACACTTATTATTGCAGCAACTCACAATATGTTAGCAACATATGAGTAAAAAATAAACATGTAAACATATAAGAAGCATATACTAAAGCAAACCATCAAAGCACATCCACACAAATCATCATCACACATGAGACACAAGATTTTTGGTGGAAACCCTTATGGGAGAAAAAACCACCCTTGTTGTTGTTGCTCTGCTCTAAATTCTATTATGTCAAGCAATTGATCTTTTACATAGTGTTTTGACTCCCATTAGCATGGAGACTCGGCCTCATATACATAACACCAACACCCATTGGCTAGAGACTCGATACTATTGGATTAGCTCGGAATACTATGTTATCTACAGATCTCTACGGACTACCATCCGCTGAAATCCACCACGATCAGTTGATCCTCACCCAACTACCATTGGACTATCCAACCACCATTGGATTGAGAAACTTCTTCCTTTCACTGAAGCTTCACTATCACTGCTCCACCTCCATGAAGTCATTGCTCCTCACCACCATGCGTACCTCCTTTCATCTATTTTCAAACTACATCCCAAGACATTATGCTCAACAAGAAATCATCTCTACATACATCCTCTCAGCAGCAAGATCTCATAATCAAAATAAAGGATAAACAAAGTAAATTTGTGGCCACACAAAAACTGAATACAATCAGATCCTCACAACAATATGATGTTGCATAACACAAATAACATCATAAGACACATGGCTATGTGCTACATGCATCAACAGCTCCTGCAAAAACAATGTGAGATGATCACCAACATATATTCCAGCAGCATACAAAAACTCTCCAAATAAATCACTATACCAGCAACTCCAATTTTGATCTATATGCAACATGCTTCATATCTAAACATTATTCAATCATAAACACTCATGGAATGAAGCATATAGGCTCTACATAAGGTCTAAAGCATCAACACTCAATGTAACCTTCTCTAACATCCTCAACTCAATTGACTCACAATGAGCTATCTTCACTCACTCTCCAAGCTCTCACACACACAACTCAACTATACAATCAATCATCTCACAATGAGTTATCTCCAATATATAGATGAACTCAAGTGCTCAACTCAATAATTACTCAGAACTACTGAGCTCAACAATCCTATTCATATGCTTGATTTCAATATGGGATAAGCTCATTGACTCAATCAACCACTAACTCCACTAGCCTTTTTTGATAAGTTCAAACTTAATTACTTTCTGGAAGAAAATCAAATATGGAATTGTAATTGGGGCAATTTGGAAAATGGCCACAACAGAAAATATGCGAAAATGGCATTCGAAGAATCTATCATTTCTCTCAATATAGACTGAATTTTGAAAAATTGGTTGTCAGAAAACTAATTTGGTCCATTCTTCACAAAACCCATGACCCATAATTTTTAGATCCATCCTCATTTACCCAGAAAATCATCTGCAAAATTTTCATCCAGTGAATTTATGAGTTGGCATGTTTGAACAACAGAAAATATACGAAAATTACCTTTGAAGAACCTTTCGTTCCTCTCAATCTAGACCGAATTTTGGAAAATTGCTTGATGAAAAACTAATTTGGTCCATTTTGCACAAAACCCATGTCTCATAATTTTGAGATCCATCCTTATTTTCCTGGAAAATCTATGCAAAATTTCCACTTCTTTATCCAGTAAATTTCTGAGTTCACATGTTTGAAAATTTCCTCACGCGAGAGAACCAACATAACTTTTCTTCTCTTCCTCTATTATTTAATTGTCTTAAATGGTTAAGTCAAATTATTCTCAACAACTCTAACACCTGCAACAACCTTTCGATCACCTATAGCGGCATTATTATCCTCAACAACATCAAGACATACAATTGCCTCCATCACATGTGGAAGCACCTCCAACACAAGCAACATACAATTGAACTCATGAAGCAACAAACAATGTCTCCAAGACATATAGAGACATATGCAACAACTATAGAAACACATATCTCCAAGACATATAGAGACATATGCAGCAACTATAACAGCACCTACTAGCAACACAACATGAGAAACTCTCCCACCAACTCATCAAGCCAACCTCAAACCAACATCACAACTGGAATCATCTCCAAGTCACCAGCCACAACATCATATCCACTAGGTCTAGTCATCATCATGTTGACATCAATGCCAACTAACAAGACCAACACCAATCATGCATCACACAACATCTAGCAGCACCAAGAGCTCGTTGACATCAATGCCAACACCAAGTCCTCTCTTGCAAGCATCTGTGCATACCACAAACTCTTTATCTAGATCTGCAATCTTTAACATCATAGAATTTGTAAGAAATTGTTTCAACTCTTCAAAACTTGTCGCACATTAATCTAGTATATGTCTTATCATATACTAGAGTAATTAGACATATTTTTGGGAAACATGTTCGTCATAAAAAATAAAAATAAATAAAATTAAAATTTAAAAAAATATATATATATATATATATATATTCAAAGCACATTAACGACAAGAACTTGGTCTAAAATACTGAGTGCATTCTCATGTTAAATAAAAAAATAGTTGTCTAATTAGATATCAAGTTAACCTTCAACAACAACATAATGGAACAATTTACAATAGATCGGTCAAGGTGATACATAGTGAACTTTGATTCAAGAGAATGCAAACCAAAAAGAACAGTTGAGGAACTGTAATTACTAATCACATTGTTGTCCAACTAAGTATTAGAGTAGCTAAAAGCATATTTTGATTCTTTTGTGTGTGTGAGAGAGAGAGAGATCAGTTTAGCTAAAAGCATATTTTGATTCTTGAGAGAGAAGAGAGAGAGAGAAAGATATTTTGATTCTTGAGAGAGAGAGAGAGAGAATGCAAACCAAAAAGAACAATTGAGGAACTGTAATTACTAAGCACATTGTTGTCCAACTAAGTATATGATTAGCTAAAAGCATATTTTGATTCTTGTGAGAGAGAGAGAGCGAGCGAGAGAGAGCGAGCGAGAGAGAGAGAGAGAGAGAGAGAGAGAGAGAGAGAGAGAGAGAGAGAGAGAGAGAGAGAGAGAGAGAGGGAGGGAGGGAGAGGGAGGAGGGGGGGGGAGAGAGAGAGAGAGAGAGAGAGAGAGAGAGAGGAGGGAGAGGGAGAGGGAGGGAGAGAGAGGGGGAGAGAGAGGGAGAGGGAGGGAGAGAGAGGGGGAGAGAGAGGGAGAGGGAGGGAGAGAGAGAGAGAGGGAGAGAGGGGGGGAGAGATGGAGAGAAGGGGAGGTGTCATGCCCCTACACCTGCGGTAGTCTTCCAACCGCTTGTAGCAAGGTGCGGCACCACCGAACACTTTCTTTTCAACAATACTAACATTCGTGGACTACGCCTACTTCAATATTAACATACTTAGTTTGTGTTTCGCAACCAAGTAAAAGCATTTATCCTTTATACTTAATGAAGCCCATACTCATTCATTATCATCATGCAATTAACCAAGAACATCAACAATTGCAAACAAGTATAAAGGGGAGGGGCAACTCCCCGTAATGCGAGTCTTCCCGACAATTTTATTAAGAATATCAGTTTCTTCAATAATACAACCAGCAAGTATACTTGGCAAAGCTCCAAGTCTATACTTAGAATATTTTTACAATCAAGGCATAGAACAGCATTTTACAACATTTTCTGCACCTTTGCATAAGAAGGAGTGCTCACCCGAGCCACTTAACCTTCCTACCAAATCCTGCATAAAACTGCACACCAGAACTCCCTCAAACCGTGGCACACCTGCCAACCGTCACATAAGACAAACTTGTGAAGTCCTTAATTCTTATGCGCATGAGATATGTGCATATCCTTCCAAGACCACGCACCTTTTCCCCTTGTCCTTATGCGAGAGTGTATGAGCGAATGTTCATTGGTTTAATGAGCTTTCATGCTCATGTATATATACGTTTCTTATGTGATGTTACATGGGGGTGTTAGCCCATGGCCGACCCCATAATCCTTTGTCGTATGCTCCACATAACTCTTTTACATGTTGGCTTGGTTATGTTTTAATGCCCTTTGTTTAACGCATATAAACCTTTGTGTATCCTCATAACATATGCGCTCAAGTGTGGAATGACACTTAGCCAATTTTCCGTGTGCCTCATAACGAGGTAAGTTTCGTCGCAATTGTGTCGCACTCCTACCGCAGCTCGTCGAAAACCCGGTTGTCGCGCGCCCATCGTGCGCCCGTTGTGCGCCCGTGCCCGGTGCCCGTCGCACAATCACCCGAAGGTCTTACAATCTCCCCCACCTGAAATCGTTGTCATCCTCGACAACATACCATCATCCACGATGTTGACTCCTCCACATAAGGCAATCATCACTGCAACATATGTAGAACCACTGTCTCCACCATGTCTCGGCCTAGTGGCCACTGCCACCAAGCTCACCATACCAAAGTATGTATCTCCACAATCCATGCTCAGGTCCATGGAAACTCCATCCATCTCATCTGCAACATGTTGTCCATATGTGTGTCTCCTCCATGCGAAGAGACCATCTCCTCAACCCAACTCTCGATGTGCCCCATTCAGGTCCATGAAGCCTCTTCATCATCTGCAATGTGCCATCCTCGAGTCTCCATAGAAACAAGTATGCACTTGTCTCATCTATCCATGTGCTGCCCATGATCCTCGATCAAATCAGCTCCCATGTGTAGAAAGTAGTTGAGTCTCCGCTCAACCCATGCTCAAGTGTATCACCAAAGCATCATCATCATCATCATCATTGTAACTCCATCACTTCAAAGTGCCTCATATCGATCCTCCACATTAAGTCACTCTTCCAAGCCATGCCCATACATGTACTTTGAAAGTATGCATCCCATACTGCATCAAAGTCACCTGACCTGAGCTCCTCAATGCATTAGATCCTTTAAGTCCACCATACATGAAGTCCCTAAAAGTCACAACAATCTCATGTCATCATGAGCTCCATAAGCCATCCCCAACCAACACCTCAGCAAGCATACAAGATGCCTCAGCTCCCCATGTAGTAGGAATGCTCCATAGCTGCTCACAAGTCCATCCAAGTCTTCAATCTTCGGTTTAGTGAACTTGGTCACTCAACCATCTCATCATCATCATGTCATGAGTCCCTTCACCATAGCTCCTCCACCAAAGTGTCCATCAAGACTACCTCTTGGTCTCGGCCATGAGAAGTCCACCCAAAACATCACAAGTGTGTGCCCTCCTCAATCTGTCCATGAGTCATGCCGGGCACTTAGCCAATTCTTCATGTGGCTAAAGCATGACCCAATCCTCCACAATGATCATCAAGTTCCACCCTTGTCACGGGTCCTTGCACCTTTCATCACAAGGTCACAAGCAACCCCAACAAGCCCTGCAACAATCGACAATCCTTGCTTCTCCATACAAGGTTCCATCCTAGCCATCCATGGTGAGATCCTCCCTAGCATTGGCAAACTGGCTTTGCCCTTTCCTGCACACGGTCCATCTCCCAAATGCCCAAATGAAACACAAGTATCATCACTTACTTCATCATCATGAGGCTCCTCCATGTGAGTGACCTCATCCATACATGTTGACAAACTGCACGATCCTGGTTCAACTTGATCAGCCTCAAGTTCATCCTTCATCGTAGTCATGTCTGCAACATCTTCATCTACCACGGCTTCCTCTTCCTTGTTAGCACAATCTGCAACTTCATCTTGCTCTATTGTCCAACCAAGTTGAAGAAGTTCTTCCTCAGCTTCAACCTTCCTCTTCAAGGCTAGGAGATGCCTCACTTCCTTCTTTCTTATCTTGAGCTCCTTGAGTTCTGCTTCCTCTGCAAGTCGAAGAGCTTCCTCTCTATTCTCATCAGAAATCCCTTCCTTAACCAAGGCACGAAGAGCATCCCCTGTTTCAAACAACCTTTTGCCACATTCTACAAATCCTTGTTTTACTCTTTCTGACTCTTCAAGTAGACTCCCTTCGAATTTTTCGAAGGATGCATAACCCAATTTCTGCAAGATAGACATCTTTACCAA